>JAPDRO010000023.1:0-593159 GCA_030247885.1 Taxawa tesnikishii (nom. ined.)
CCCTAACCCTAACCCTAACCCTAACCCTAACCCTAACCCTAACCCTAACCCTAACCCTAACCCTAACCCTACCCAAAAAACCCTAAACCCTAAACCCTACTATTACTATTACTATTACTATTACTACTATTACTATTACTACTATTATTTTTATTTTTATTACTTTACTTTCTTTTTACTTTTATTATTTTATTCCTTACTTTAAATCTTTTAATCCTTTTTTCTTTTATATTATTATTTATCTTATTCTACTCTTAATCTTCTTTTTATCTTTACTTTTTTATCTTTATTCTTTTTATCTTTCTTCTTTTTATCTTTACTCTTTTTATCCCTCCTCTTTTATCTTTACTCTTTTTATCTCTTCTCTTTTATCTTTACTCTTTTATCCCTCCTCTTTTATTTTTACTCTTTTTATTCCTCCTCTTTTTATCTTTCCTCTTTTTATCTTTACTCTTTTTATCTTTCCTCTTTTTATCTTTCCTCTTTCTATCTTTCCTCTCTTTATTTTACTTATTTTATTTTACTTATTATTATTTATTCTTCCTATATATTTTACTTCCTTTAACTTTCTTTAAATATTTTACTTACTTTAATTCTCCTATTTATATTCTTTCTTTTCCCTTTCCTTAACTACTTTTCTTTTAATCTTATCTTTATACTTATCTTTACTTTAATCTTCTTTAAATTTCCTTTTATTTCTCTTTTCTTACTTTAATTCCTTCCTTTCCTTTTCTTCTTACTTTAACTTTTCTTCTTACCTTAACTTTTCTTTTACTTTAACTTCTCTTTTACTCTTACCTTTCTTTTTACTCCTTACTTATATTCTTATTCTTCCTTTTACTTTATTTCTTATCTTTCCTTATATTTCTCTTTATACTTATTTTTAAACTTATATAAAACCTTTCCTTTAATATTTTCTTCTTTTCTTTTTTCTTATTTACCTCTTTTTTCCTTAACTCTTTAATTGTTTTCTCTTTTCTTACCTTCCTTTTTATTTTTACTTTATACCTTCTCTTTAACTTTAACTTTATACCTTTACCTTACGTTCTTCTCGCTATTACTAGTATCTTAACTTTACTTCTTACCTTTTTATTCTTTTCCTTCCTTTTCTCTTCTTTCTTTCCTTTTCTCTCTCTTTATATTACTAACCTTCTCGCCTCGCTACGCTAACTTTACTTTTCTTACTTTTACTTTAAATACTTCCTATTATTACTAAGATACTATCGCTACCTTCTACCTAATTATTTAATTTTATACTTTCTACTTTATTACTAACTCTATCGCTCTATCTTGCCGCTCTATTTTATCTATTTACTTTACCTTATATATTACCCTCCTTACTTACTTTATTTCCTTCTTAACTTTTCTTATTACTTTACCTTTCTTATTATCTTATTAAACTCTATTACTAACTCGCTTATATTCTACTCGTTTTAATTTACTCTCGACCCTAAAAACCTTAATACCTTACTTCCTTTACTAAACTTAAATACCTCGCTCTCTTTTATTTCTTATCTTACTATTTTCTTCTTTTAATACTTTTTACTTTATCTCGGAATATTACTATTAACTCTACTTATACTACTACTACTACTTTCGGGTAATAATATTCGCCTTTCCTTACTTACTTATAACTCCCTTTCTTCTTTTCTTAAAACTTACTATATAACCTTTATAGTACTTTATAATCGAAATATACTATATACCTTTTATATACTATATTCCTTCTTACTTTCTTGCCTTTTATCTTTGCCTCTTTACTTCCTACTTCCTTATATTCTTTTAAACTATACCCTTCTACTACCTTACCTTCTTTTATATATACTAAGTACTTATTCTTTTAATACTATAAACGTTACTTTAACTTTCGCTATTACTTTACTTCTTTTTGTATCTTCTTTATTAATTACTACTATAACTCTCTCGCTACTTACTACTACTATTAGTATATTTATACGTCTTTTTATATAACTTATACTTCCTTAATTCCCTTACTTCCCTTACTTTAACTCTTACCCTTTTACCTTTTCTTCTTCTTTCTTCTTTCCTTCCTCTTTTCCTCTTCTTTCCTATTTAGTTTATATACGTTATATTTTTCCTTTCTTTCTTTATACTTCCTCCTTACTATTACCTACTTATTTACTATTACTTTCCTATTTATATATTCGTCTAATATTACTCTCTAATATATCCTCTTATTTTTACTCTTTTGTTTTATATATACTTTTTATTAACTTCCTTCTTACTTATTCTTTCGCTTCTTCTTTAGCCTTTCTTACTTTATTATCTTTACTATTCCTACTAACTATTACTATTACTTTACTCTTTTACTTATCTTAGCTCGCCCTTTTACTTTCTTATATATACTCCTCAAAATCTCGTAGCTTATTTACGTATATTACTACTTTAATATCCGAAATATTTATCCTTAACTCTAACGCGCTCGTCGCTATTATTACTTACTATTTACTCGATATAAAATCCTCGAATTTCTCCCTCTTTATATTCGCCTTATTATAATACGTATTTACGCCTAACTCGTTTACTAACCTCTTTACCTTATTAATTGTATTATAATATATAATTACCTTACTCGACTAGTACTACTAGTATTTCCTCCTTATAAATTCTACTATAAACTCCTCGCGCTTTTGCCGCGCCTTTCCTTTTACTTTTACTACTTTATACCTAATCTTTTTCCTCGTCGTCTTCGCCTTAAATATCCCTACTTCCCCTCTACTTTAATGTATCTTCCTTTATAACTTCGTTTCCTTTAATAGTAGTAACGTTATTATTAATAATACTATCTATACCTCTATATTTACTAACTTACCTATCTAGCTTATATACTTACGGAAACCTAAATCGTCGTTTAAAATAACGTAATACTCGTCGATTACGATCTTATTTAACTTCCTCTTTACTTAGTTTATATATATATTAAATCCTTTACTAACTACTAACTCTAGTATTATAAATACTATCGCTACGTCGTTTACTTACTAGTACGCCTCCTACTCTATATATATAATACTTACTTACTTATAACGCTATATTATATTTTACTATAATACTACTAATAGTACTACTACGACTATTAACTTACTTGGTACGTATATTATTAGTAATATAAATAATACGTTCTTACCTTCTCTCGTCGCTATAACTACTATTACCTTAGGCTCGCTTCTTATAATTACTTCTATTACTAGCTTCTACGTACCTTTAAACTCTACCTCTAGTCCTATTATTTCCTTTAACTATACCTTCGCGTCCGTAATATATAATAACTTTTATTTAGCTACGCGCGCTTATTTAGCTTAGTCTTTCTATACTATTACTAGCCCTCTTATCTTACGTTTTTGTCCCGTCTTTTCTTCGTATTACTACTCTTTCTCCTCCTCTTTACTACTAATACGAACCCTAAAAACGCGTACTATATAGTACTAGACTACTTAAACTACTTCCTCTTTTCTACTACGCTACTATTTATTTCGTTTAATAACTTAGCGTATATTATACTCGCTATATACGACGTATATCTTACTTACTTATTTATAATTGACCTTAACTTATCCCCGATATTATTCTCGTTTTAATTACTATCCTTATTATCCTCGTCTCGCTTAAATAATACTACTTCTTATATAAACTTCCTACTAATTTTAATAGTTAACTCGTAATATAACTAAATAGTTAACTTTTACTTTAACTCTTTTACGCTTTCTTACTTAATTACTTACTATATTCTCGCCGACGTTTACTTCCTACTATATAGGCTTATATCTTTATACTATAAATAACTAGAAATACTTTATTATCCTTCCTAGTCTAGTTAAAACCGCTTTTTTAACGCTATCTAAAATAGTAATACTAACTATAAATACTTTACTAATACTTCCCTTACTTCCTTAAGTAAATACTTATAAATAATCTTAACGTCCTTACTTATAGAGTACTCTTTATAGTACCTTATTACGAATACTACTAACTTGTTCTTTACGAATACGTTTTTATACTTTCTCTTAGTTATATTACTATACCTAACGCTTAATAACTTCGGCGCCCTTACTAATTAACTACTCGTAACGTATATTAATACTAATAACTTTACTTTAAACTCTACTACGTTAACTATATACTCGTCTACTTCTACCCTATTAACTTTCGACGTTCTTAGCTTAATAAACTTCTTTCTTACTCAAATATTACCTTGGACTTTATCGAATAACTACGTCTAGCTATTTACTTTTAAATAGTTTCTTTTATCTTACAAAAACTCTATTTATACGCGCTATTACTAGTATCGTCGCGTAACGTCTACTACGGGATCTTTAGCGCCTAGAATCCGTATAATAACTCGTCCTTTAACTAATACTTTGTATTTACTACTATTTTATATATAAATCTACGGAACGTATTTATACTAAACTATAACGCCTTATATTATATTATATTACTCTTTACTTAATCTACGCTTCTACTTACTATAATATTATAATATATCTTTAACTCGTACGTCCTTAAGTTTAATATTTACTATATTAGCGAACTCGTCTTATATACTATAAAATAGTCTATTATTTTCTTAACTACTATAATTACTCCTTTCCTCCCTTCTAGCTACGCTATATTACTAGTAATAGTCTCGTAACTACTATTACTACTATTATCCTCTTCGTTACTATTTACTTCCTTCGCTTATCTATCTTTTATTTCCTTTAGTTCCTTATCTTAAAACGCCTTTTATACGACTATAAACTATAAAATCTTAATTAACTTAAATAAAATTAGTAAGTAACTATTCGTCCCCTTTATCTTCCTTCTTTAACGCTTAAAACGACTATAGTATAAACTATTACGTACTTGTAATCTTTCGATATATTACTCTAGTTTAATAATATAATATAAAACTCTAAATACGCTTCTTTTACTTTTAATAACTTCCCTTATTTTTCCGTATTCGCCCTTTCGGCTTACTCTTCCCTTTTACTTACTTTCGACTCTTCTTTATCGTTTAGTACTACTCGTCTACTACGCCTTTACCTTACTATAATACTCCTTAACTATAATTGCGTTAGTTATAATTATATTACTTCTTTCTTAGCTTACCTTTATAATGCCCTCTAAGCCTTTTATTACTTCTTATTAAAATAGTACTTTAGACTATCTTATTCGTACTTCTTATATATAGTCCGCGCGAAAAATATTAATAGTTACTTTTATAGCTACGTATATACCGATATTCTCTTCGCATCCTAGTACGCTATTAATAGTATATACTTCGTCTACTTATCTTTTATCTAAATCGCCTCGATACGCATAAAATACTCGGCTTTTTATATAATTATTTACTACGCGGACTAGGCTAATCTTCTTATTATTATCTAAATTACTACTTTTACTAGCTTCTTTATTTCGTCTAGCTTATTTACGCTTCCTATTAACTACGTATAGTCGAACCCTACTAAATACGTAATCTATTTCGTCCTTTTTAACTACTAGTTTACTTTATTTATCTCTCCTTCGTTAATTCTTACCTTTATTTTTACCTTAATACTATCTACGTTTTCTATTACGCTCGCTATAAACTTAGACTATATTAACTTACTATCCGGAATATTTTATACTTTACCGCCGTTTTACCCTCTATAGCTACGCTCCCTTACCTCGAAAAACGCTAAATAAGCTTAGTAAATAAAAATCCTTTAGTACTTAACTATCTTCTATAGTCGTACTATTTTATCCTTAGCTTTTATTTACTTTACGTTTATTAGGCGTCCCTCTCGCTTAAACTATATTTAACTATAGACTATATAGTAATACTTAATAATATTATCGTCTATCTACTAAATATACTAATAATTTAGTAGGTCGATTTAATACTATTAGCTATCTTCGAATATTAGTAACTATAGGATTTTATCTTACGCTACGTTTAGTACTCTAAACTTATTTAGACTAGCTTATAACCCTTCGAATTAAGTACTAGCCTCTTGCAAAATATCCTTCGCTTCTTTATAACTTATTTTATACTATTTACCTTTAAAATAGGCGACGATCTTACGTAGCTAAACTTTATACTTATACGCCTAATAAACTAATACTTTATACTCTAGTAAATACTTGACATATTACGTAATGTCTATTACTTTAATAATATTAAATACTTTGTTAAACTTATTATAACGCTCGTAATATAATAGTAAACGAGTTATAAAAACGTAGAATAAGTAACGATAGTAAATAGAATATAAAAATAGTTTATAAGTTTTATATTCGCGTTCTATACGAGTATCTATATATTTCCTTAACTTAATATAAGTACGCGACTCTTATATACGACGCGATTTCTCTAGCGTTAATATAGATTCGCGTTCTTTGCGTAGTTAATTAATAATTTAACGTTATTTACTTTACCTTTTATACTAGCTTAGTAGTCGCACGGTCGTATAGTTACTTTATATAAATATTAAACCCTCTAAACCGTAACCTTAACGTAACTCTAAGTACCCTTTAACGTATAATTTCGACCTTAAAATTGCGACTAGAGCTACGGCGTATATATACGATAAATATATCTAAATTTAGGATAGATCTAATACGGGAATAAAACGCGGATATATACTTATTTAAAAACGAGTTTTTACTTTTAATAACTTAAAATACTACGGCGACGCCGACCCTACGTATTTTATAGTACTAATAAGAAAACGAGTTTCTACTTATATCCTCGTTAAGTATCTTAGTTAGAATATACTCCTACTTAGTCTTATACTACTTATATTACTAGTAATATCGCTATTATCTTAATCTTTAAGTAATAAATAATCGCTACTATTACTAGTATTCTTTACTAGTATATTATTAAAGTTAGTCTAGAGACTTAGTTTAATTAATAAGACTCGTCTTTTATCCTCTACTAAACTTACGTTTATTTCTAAGCTACTAGAGTCCTCCTAGGTATTTATACGAGTAGTCTTAACTTCTATAAGGATAAGTAATAAAGTAAGTTTAAAAGGTTACTTTAGCCTCGCGACTAGTCTTTTAGCTAGCTATACTTTAACTAGAGGCGCTAGTAGGACTACTCTTTTACCCCTTACTAGATTTATATTTAGCTTTAAATTACTAGACTTTAAGTTATTATATTCCTAAATGTTAAAAGAGTTAACTAAGGCTTTTATAAGGACGAGTATTAAGGTAAGTCTAAAAGGTAACTCTAGCCTAGCGACTAGTCCTTTAGCTAGTTATTTATTCGCTAAAGAATACCCTAATAGTATAATATATTTAAGCTAGGTAAATTAACTCCGAGTCTTACTCTTTCTTTTAGTTAGATTTCCTAGTTATTATTATATCCCTCCTTTTTATTTCTAACTAGTATTACTAGCTAAATAAGTAATATAGATATAAATATAGGAAGGTTATTATACGTAGTAACTAGTATAAGAGTAAGAATAAATATTATGCGAGGAAACTAGTTAACTAGTTTATTAGTAAGCGATAAAGGGTAAGAGTCTTAGTTCGCTTTTATAGCTACTTTAAGCTCTATTTTAATAGACTAGTCGCGCGACTTATATATAGTTACTATAGGGCTATTATTAGTAGGAAGTAATAATAGTACTTACTATACTATAATAAGGGACGTTACTAGAATTACTAAGCTTAAGACTAGTCGACTAGTCGGCTTAAATACTATAATTACGACTAGTTTAGGCGCTATTAAAGCCGAAACTATTAGAGCTATAGATACTAATAATAGTAATAGTTTACTACTCTTAGATACTAGCTTATCTTTTATATAACGTACTTACTAAGTTTCTTTCTTTTACTTACGTTTATATTACTCGTACTAGTTCTATTCTTCTAGCGTCTAATTAACTAGTCGCCTAGGTATAATTAAGCTTAATACGTATAAGAACTATTAAGTAAATAAGGTAAGTATATAAATTGAAAATAGTAAGGTTATATTAACTTTTTAACTAGTCGACTAGTTATATTCTATTTACTTATAAGCTAAGCCTAACTTAAAAAGTTTAACTAATTAGCTTACTAGAAAGTTAGCTTTAAAGCTTTAGCTAATTAGCTTGCCGAAAAGTTAACTTTAAAGCTTTAGCTAATTAGCTTACTAAAAAGCTAGCTTTAAAGCTTTAGCTAATTAGCTTACTAAAAAGTTAGCTTTAAGCTTACCCTATGCTTTAAGACTAAATAGTCGACCCTAACCCTAAATATAGTAAAGGTCTTATTAAAGTTATATATATCTTTATTTAGGATATTATACTTTTCCTTTATCTTTTAATTAACTTAAACTAAAGTATTATAACGCGTACGTCTTTATTTAAGGCTTACTAATAATTATATAAATAACTATATTAAAGCTTAACTTCCTTAGTACGCGTCTTAAACCTATTTACTTAGTACTTACTAATAGGTCCTTTATTATACGTAGTAAGTAAATTATTAGCTATTTCTTTTACTATAGTTCTTATAGTACTTATCTTTCGTAAGTTTAACTTAAGTATATATATTACTATTACTTTTTCCTTTATTTTCTTTAGCTTCTTTAAGTTAAGCTTATAGTCGTATTATATAAGCTTTTTATTACGTTATTATCTTAGCGTTATTCGAGGGACGTTATATACTTTAAACGCGTATTTTATACTATTAAAAGGAGTTACTTAAGTAGCCTTAATAGTAAAGTATAATATACCTTTATTATAAGTAAATTACGTATTACGTTATAATAGTATTATTATAATAGTTTATAATAGTTACGATATTAGTAAGGAGTAGCTACTTAGTAGAAAGTAGCTACTTAGTAATAGAATACGTTATTTTATATATATTAACTTTTTTACTTTACTTATATTAGTAGTATAAATAGCTAAGGAAATTTAACGCGAATACGTATAATTATTAAGAACTTTATAACTTTTTCTTTAACTAATTAATAAAAAGTAACTTAACTACTTTAAAACTTATTATCTTAAGATAACGTATTTTATAAGTAAGTTAATTACTTAAGTAAGTTAGTTACCTTACGAAAGTAAAACGCCTACGTAGTAACATTACGTAATACCTTAATAATATAACGTATAATATACTTATATTAACGTGTTTCACAAGTGAGTCGGCCACCCAAGTGAGTCGGCCACCTCACGAAACTAGAACGCTTGCGCAGCAACATTGCGCAACACTACAACACTTTACAGCAGTCTATAGAACAGTATATAATTATTCAGAAACGTCGCTATCTTCTGCATCCTCTATTTCTACTTTACAGGTGCGGGAGTTATGCCCAGTCTCGCCGCAACGGCCGCAACGCCGCTCTACGCGCACCCTCTTCGCAGCCTTCTCGCCGTCATTACCACTGCTACCCTCCTTGGCAGCGACCAGATCAGCTACCTCACCTACTGTTAGAGTCTCCTCTGCCCGTACGTATTGCCTTTTGCGGCTCTTGCGCTTTGTGGCCGCCTCAATTGCGTCTCGCAGACGCGCTGTTTCTTCGCGCATTAACACCATCTCATGCGCTATCTGCTGAGCGCCCTTGGTCAGCTGCCTAACCTGCTCATCCAAAGAGCTTGCTGGAGACCCCTGATGTTTTTGCATGCGATTTCGAATTAGCGTTGACTGCGCCTCTATTTCGCTGGCGTTGCGCGGTGTTTTCGCCTCCCATTCGACTGTACCTGGTGCAGGCGGCGTTGGCGTACGCAGCCTTACATCCAGCTTCGATAACACAGCCTCTGGGTTGTATGGGACTAGCCCAGCGCCTCGAAACCCTGCGCAGACATTCTCCTGTGTGAACGCCTTCTTAAAAGCTGCTTTAAAGGCAGTTAGGAAGGTTTCTTTCGTGATATAGTAAACGCGACTGCGTGCCAAGGCTGAGATCTCGTCGCCATACAGGCGCTTTAGCAGCGAGTAGCAGACGACGTCAAGTGGCTGCAGTAGGTGCGAGGAGTGTGGAGGCATACAGAGAGCTATAATGTTGTTCTCCTTACAGTAATCCTGGAATTCGACCGAGCAGTGGCTCTCGTGGCCGTCAATAATAAGCAGCCTATATGCCCCAACAGTATAAGCCTTCGTATGCGCATCGAAGTGCTTAAGCCACGCGAGCGCGAGCTTGTTGTTAGTCCAGCCAGTAGAGGAGACCTCAACAATCCAGTCACGAGGTAGATCGTTGAACCAGGTTGAGATAAGGACCTTGCCTGCGAAGATGATGAAGGGTGGGATAACGCGCCCCGTAGCCCCGACGCCTTGTACCAAGGTAACCCACTCGCGATCGCCAGGCTGTAGTTTCTTCTGTTTACCAGGTTTCTCTGAGCCTGTAACAACTAGCTGAGACGATATCTTGCCCATTAGAAAGCCAGATTCATCAAAGTTGTAGGTGTCCTCATCTGAGATACTATACTTCGCCTTCATTGACTGAACAAGCGCGAACCAGGGCTGGATAACCGCCGGATCCTCGCAGGCAGCTCGCTGGCGGTCGTACGGACGGCTCCATCGCGTTCGTAGCTCAGGCGTACGCTTAATCAAGTTGTCAACCCAGTTCTTGCCAACAGGCTTCCCATCACGCTCTCCTAGCAGTTTATCCGCCATATCTCGTACGTTTCCCTTCGAGGGCGGTACGCCACGTAGACTCTCGTCTAGCACACGCTGTACAACCACCTCCTCTTCTAGTTTTGTAAGGCGCTTTGATTTCGGCTCGTGGTCGCGTCGAGAGCGCCGTCCAGCGCGTCGGTCTTGTAGCGTTGATCGGGGCACAGTATATACTGCTGCAGCGCGTCTCTCGCTTTGAATTTGCTTGGTTGTAATATCAGAGATAGCAAGGTATATATCTCCTTCAGTGTAGGTGTATTGCACGTTGCGTTGTTGAGGCATTGCGCAATGTTGCTGCGCAGGTGTTCTAGTTTCGCGAGGTGGCCGACTCACTTGGGTGGCCGACTTACTTGTGAAACACGTTAAAGGAAATATATACTTTATTATTTCTAATATTATATCTAAGTAAATTTAAAGTAAGAGACGTACTATAATAATATATATTATATAGTTAAACTAAGTACTTAATAATAACTATATATATAATAGAACTAATTATAACTTATTAATTTATTTTTCTATTTACTATAGTAACTAAGAAATAAAGAAATTCCCTACTTAGTTTAGTAAGTTATATAATTATCTATTTAAACTAAGTAGTTACTATCTTATAATATTCTTCCTTAACTAAATTAGTCCTTTTTAAATAGTTTAAGTTAACTAATAAACCTCTAGAAATGCTAGCCTTAAAGAGGCTTTATAAAGTTATTAGTAATTATTTCTTAAGTACTAATAAACTTAACGCTAATCCTCTTCCTCTTATATAAATCTCTAACGTAATAATAGAGTATATAAATATACTTTAATCTATTATAAGTATACGTATCTTAAATAAGGGAGAAAGTAGCTTAGTTATTTCCTTTAAGTATAATAAGTAATTTAATTATAAACTTTAGTTCCTTTTAAACTATTAACTTAAAGGAATTACTACTAATAAGGTACTAATAGCTTATATTTCTTAAGAGTAATATAAGCTATTATAACTACTTTAAGTAAGTATATATTACTATATACTTAGTATTTATAATAGAAGTTATTATTAACTTTTACTTCTTATTTATCTAACTAATTAGCCCTCCTCTAAGTATAAATATATTACTAAAGATAGAGATCTTTTCTTACTTATCTATTATATAGTTAGAGTTAGAAAAGCTAGTAAGATATTAGTCTTAATATACGCCTAAAATAATTACTAACTTAGCGCTTAATCTTAAGTACCTTAGGATTTCTTTAATTACCTTAGTATAAAACTCTACTAGATTTATAAGGTATTAGCTTAGTCTACTTAAAGTAAAGGTAATATTAGACCTTATTAAAATACTAAGGTAAACTATCTTTCTAATTAAATACTAGTATTCTCTTTAGTTTACTCTTATATCTTAAAGTCTAGCTAGTCTTAGTATATTATAACTATTTAATAGTACCTTTATTAGATAAGCTTTATTTTTCTCTATATTATATTTAGTAAGAACGTCTTTAATATAGTAAGACTAGTTTATTTTAATTATTTTAGCTTTCTTATTTCTTATAATTTTTACTTTAAAAATAAAGTTAATTTCTCTTAGGTCCTTAATTTTAAAGATAAAAGTAAAAGCCTCTTTAAACTATAAGATATTATTAATGTCCTTATATACTACTTAAATATTATCTACGTAAATAAAAAGAAGTATTTTCCTCTTTAAGTAAATAAAAAGATAAGAGTCTACCTTACTTTAAATAAAGCTTAGCTTTTAAAGTTATAATATATAGTTTTAGTTTTAGTCCCTCGTTACTTACTTAAGACTATATAAACTCTTAAGAACCTTAAGTACTTAGCTAGGAGTAAGATTAATACTAAGTAAAAGTACTATATAAATTTCCTTTTTAAGAATAACTTAATAAAGATATTATTAACGTCTACTTAATAGCACTTTAAATCCTCGATTATAATAATAGTTAAAAAGACTCTTAGAGTATTATACTTTAAAGTAAAAGCAAAAGTATATTTAAAATTAATATTATACTTCTAGGAGAATCCTTTTATAACTAGCCTTACTTTTAGCTTATTAAGGAATTTATTTAAGTTAAACTTAGTATCGAAAACCTATTTACTTAATATAATATTATGCCCCTTTAGTAAAGTAGCTATTTTAAATATTATATTTACTTATAAAATATTTAGTTCCTTCTTAATAACTTCTTTTTAAAGTTCTTTTTAAATAGAGTTATAAATAACTTTTAAATAAGTTCGCGAAATTAGGATATTTATCTTACCTTTTACTATTAAAGCGAACTCTTCTTCTACTTAATTAACTTTAAAAAGAGTAATAACTTAGCTTTATTTTTCTTTTATAAATAGGGCTATAAGAGCCTTTAAGATCTTAGTTAACTTATAATTAGTTTTTAACTTATCTTCGTTAAGATCTTCTCTTATTCTTTTAAGTATTAAGATCTTAACGTAAGAAAAGACTTTCTTTAATAAAGTTAAAGTAAGAACCTTAACGTAGAAAACTATATTTCTTAGTTAAGTTAAAGTAATTAACTCTTACTTCTCTTACTATAGTTCCTCTTATAAAGACTCTTCTTACTAAGTTATATAAGGTTCTTTTTAATTCTTAGTCTTAGAAAGTTCCTCCTATTATAATATATCCTTATATATACTTAGTATAAGCTTTATTAGCTACTTTCTTAGTCTATTAACTAGTCTCCTTTAGGGTACTATATTAGTAGTAAATTTAATAAGTATATTAAGCTTAATATTTCCTTCCTTTTTATCTTTAAAGAACTTAATTACTCTACTTATAATTATCTTTCTTATATTAAGTACTTAAATCTTTTATTACTTAGTAGTACCTTTAATATAACTTATAGATACTTTAACTTTACTTTTATTTATAAGCTTATCTTATCTTAAGAATAAAGGTAAAAATTTCGAGTTTATATAAGTAATAACTTTATAACTTTAGACTTTAATATAGTCGATTAATAAAGTAACTCTAGTAAAAGCTTCCTTAAGACTAAACTACTTACTATTAATAACTAGTTTGTTAGATATAAGGTTTTTAAAGTGAATATTAGTTTATATTACCTTAAACTAAAACTTATTTAGTAGTCTTATATCCTTAAGTATTACTCTTATATTAAACTCTATAGTCTAATTACTTCTTTTAATAACTCAATTTTATAAAGATATCTAAGTAATAGTAAATTAAAGTTAAATTCCCTCTTATTTCTTTTATTCTTAAAAGACTTCCTTTAGCTTAGGAATATTATTACTTTTAATAGCCTTAAGCTTAGCTTTACTTTAGAATTTTACCTTTTTCTTTTATTACTAAAAGTAAGTAAAAGCTTTATTTCTAGTCTTTAGTTTATAGATTTAGGCTTTCCTTAAGTAGTTATTTATAATAAGAAAGAATATAATATATCCTTACTATAATAGTTTAAATAGTTTATAAATATCTATATAAACTAGGTTTAGTACTTTTAGCTTTTTAATAAGAGAAGTCCCTTCTTATTTCTAATCTTAGTAAGCGTATAGATCTTATATTAATAGTTTTTATTAATTTAAATTAGTTTAGTAAGTATTATAACCTTATATAAGTTACTAATCTTTTTAGCTTTAAGGTAAGCGAGTCTTTTATATTATAGTTAGTACCTTTTCTTTAAGGCTATATCTTTTACTAGTATCTTTTAAGATTATTTATTAAATCTTTATATAGCTCTAAGAGTTATATAACTTTTACCTTAACTTTTATTAGTAAATCTTTAGTTATATTAACTAGTTAATTACTAGGCTCTTAAAGTTATATAAATTCTACTTATTAGTAAGTAACTTTATCTTATAAATCTAATAGAATAGAACCTTAGTAAGTATTTAATATAACTTAAAACGCGTATTAATTATTCGATAAAGTAATCTTATTAATAATATAAATACTACCTTCCTACTTTACCTTTACTATAGATAAATAATATAAGAATATTACTTAACTTTTCCTTATAAACTTTAACTAATTAAGTACGATTTTAAAGAATATAAGCCCTCGAATTCTTTTCTTTTATAGTTAGTTACTTATTTAATTAATAACTATTTTATTTAAGGTCTTACTATTATCTTATTACTTACTACTATCTTTATTACTACTTATATAACTTCCTTCTATAGTCTTAACCTAACTTAATTTAGGGTTCTCTCTACTATACTACCTTAATTAATACTTTAGAGGCTAGAGAAGATACCCTTTTAATGTAATAGCGCTTATATACTTGCTATCCTACTATACTTGCTACATTACACCTATATCGGCCTCTGATTTGCTATACTACTACACTACTATACTAGTACAATGCCTACCCTGTGCGGCATGCCCTGCTATCGTAATCCTTATGCCTATCCTGCATGACCGTTGCCGGAGACTATGCGCCGTTGAGGTCTCGGGACATCTCAATAGCCTTGTCCTCGAACGAACCAAGTGACGACTTCATCAAGAATAAACCGCTAAATAGGCGGCTTCTGTTCCCCTGCCTGATACTCTTGCGCAATCTTTTTGCATCCGGGCTTGGCTCCGGCCAAGTAGTACGTTTCTTCGCCCTTACGTAGAAATTCATTGGTCGGATGAGCTGGAATTCGGGCTATTGAGGGTAGTGTTAGTTATGGCCAGTGTCTTCGTCGCAGCAGCACGGTCAAAATCGAACCGATGATAATGGAGGTGGCGGTGGGCGTACACATCTCCTAGATTGGGAAAACTACTTACATCGTATGTGACGGCCTCGTCACCCTCTTTCGAGAACTCGTAGCGATACACCAACTCAGGCAGCAGGACCTTGACCTCGCCGAGCGCAAAATTGAACCCAATACAGCTGCGCGGGCCCGTTGCAAAAGGCATGTACGAGTTCTTGGGCCTGTTCGCGACTTCCTCCGTGCCCCAACGGTCCGGGTTGAATCTGTCCGGGCTCGTCCAGATCTTAGGGTTGTTATGGATGGCATGCAGGGCGCAGATGACAACAGCGCCGGCGGGCAGCCTATAGCCGCCCGGCACAATACAATCCACTTTTGCAGTGCGGCCAGGCTGAAAAGAGGGATTGTGCAGACGTTGCGTTTCTTTGACAAATTTGTCGAGGAAGATCAGACCATCCGATAGCTCGGGAGTCCATTTTGTGTTCTCGTTGACGCCGGCATCGACGAGCTCCTGCAGAAGTCGATCCTGATTGCCTTCGTAGACACAGAGCCTATGTTCGTTTGCGTCAGTCCACAGAGGCTAGTTCTGGCAATCAACCGGAAGAAAATAAAGGTACGCACGAATAAATCAGCCAAGACAGCAAAGACGACGTTGTAGTGAAGCCGGCACCCGATATTGGTAGCATGTTTGGGATTACAAGCTCTCTTGGCAACTTGTTGCCGTGGTCGTCTGTGGCCCGCTTAAGGTAGTCGACGACACAGCTCGCTCCTAACGCCGCTGATTGAAGCGGCAAGTCTTCGTCGGTGTCTCCCTTCGGTGCTTGATCGATAGCTGGTAGTAAGCCTCATGTTAGATTCTGAAGACTATAAAAGTTTATTGCGTGTACTGACCTTTGTTGAGTATGGTCCACAATCTGTTTTGAACGTTACGCAACTCATTGGCAGTTGTGTATGGAATGGCGCCTAACTTTGCGTACCACGAACCACGAGAGGTGACTTTCTTGTTCAACGAGAGTGAGTGAGCAATCAGCACTACAAGCTCGTTCAAAGGCGAGTCCGGACTGTCAAAGTGATGAGCATCGTACCCCAGCGCAAATTTGAAAACTGTCTGCGAGGCTAATTTGAGCATGTATTGGTACACGTTCCATGCTTCGCCTTCTTGGTCGAGCTTGTCGAAAGCCTTGAAGGACTCCTTGACAGAGGCTTCCATGAGCGGCGTGTAATGTCTCACTGCCCTCGGTGACATTGCTGGCGGGATGAACTTGTGCGCTTGCCGCCATGCGTCTGTATCTGTGTCACCAATGAACAAAGCTCGGTTGTCTTTAATACCGGCCTAGCAAGGTTAGTAGGAGGCCTGTCGTTAACACATCTTGGTCGCTCACCAGAGGATGCTCGGGAGTGATCTGCTTGCTGAAGAAGGCAGACTCTTGAAACGCAACGGTGGCGATGGCAGGATCATTGGTGAGGTAGTTCCGCTTCCCCATCGTCTCATATTCGATGAGGGATCCGTATTTTTGGAACAAACGAGCATGATTACCCTTCTACGCTTTAGCTACACTGTTACCAATCATGAAGGGATTGTCCCAACGTACAAGATGCTCCGGGAACACTTCGTAATAAGCGCCCACAAACGGAAGACCCTCCGGGCCAGCCGGGTCCCGTATGGCTTGGCCGTCTACTGTGACGCCAATAGCGTCGTCGCAGTCAAGGACTGCATCCAGGTCTGCCAGGCCGGAAGCCTTTGAATCCTGCAGTCCAATTCCTTGTGTATAGCTCAGCCTACACAACAAACATGATACAATCAACCAACTTACCGGCTGGCTCAATGATGTTGTACTGTTCAGCTATGGCATGCTGCAGCGCTTCGAAGTCGTGATACTGATCGATGTGGATATCTTGACCGTAGATATCTTTGTCCTGGCCGACAAGGTAAAAGGATTTTATAGTCATCGTTGGTGGAGCGGTATTCTAATCTTCCTTTTCGTATGTAGAGCAAGGCAGAGAAGAGAAACAAGAAATTGTTATCAGCAATATTGCTTCTAATGGCCGCGACGTAAACGGTCTTGAGGTGGAGACTGACGATGTGTGAGTTGCCGGCCTGAGCCGAATGCGATATATGCTGCATGATGCGATGAAGCTCCACACGTACAGGATCAGCATGATTACCATGCAAGGGATCGTTGTTTGCAGGCGCAAGATACACATGACGAGTAGCGTGCGAAGCTACGTGAACTCAAAGTAACCCAAAACCAACCGAGTGAGGCACCCAAGAATTGCTGCTGCAGTCGTCCGTCACTCATGTATCATACATGCATGCGACCGCAATGCCTGTATAGCTTCGGAGTGAGTAATTGCGGCAAGGAACACCTCGTAGTTCGCACGACCCTGTCCGCGGACAAGTGCGCATTGCATACCCAGTCGCATCACAAAGGGATGGAAATGAGCCGAGGTCCGGGGTCCAGAGATCGAGAACCCATCATCCCACGTTTACATAACTACTATAACCTTGCATCCCAAACAATGCAATGACGTGACGCTGAGCTCTATAAGAACCGTGCTGTGAGATTGTTCTGGTGCCGGACGTTCCGAAAAGATGCACTGTTGGAACTTTGTCGTCTGTGAGATGACGAACTCCGTCCGGCGCACATCCCGAACCTCGATTGTTTGCACAAAGTCCTCTTGTCATACCCCCTTACTCTTACCACATCTTTCGCGTCTCGTCTTGACTTCTGGAAGAGGATCGCACTGCTTTTGAGATCTACTCCTCTCGAAATGGCGGACGGAGTATACAGCCTGGAAGAAGTGAGCAAGCACAAGGACGGCAAAGATTTATGGATCGTCATCTGGAATCATGTCTATAATGTGACCGACTACCAGGAAGACCATCCAGGCGGCAAAGAGTTCCTTCTGGAGAACGCCGGCACAGATGCCACCACGGCATACGAAGACATCGGACATTCGACTGATGCCCGTGAGATACTTGAGAACTTTCGCATAGGCAGACTCACCGATGAAGACTTTACGGATCACGACACGAAGAAAACGCCTGAGGTCAAGCCTCACGGCGCGCACATTGTCAACAACCTGCCACCACCTCGACATCACAACCACCACGTGCCAACGCTCAGCGTTGGTCTACTTTCGCTTATCTTGTCCATAGTTCTTGGCAGAAGGTATTCGAAAATATTGCATCGCTTCCAGAGCGGTGGGTTCTGGAAGGGCTTCGCACTCTCGTCTTTAGCCAGCATCATGCTAGCCGCACTTGCAAGCCTGTGGGCAACCAAGAACTTCCAGGTCTCCCACAGGGATTTTCAGTCCTACCCCGCGCACATCAAGGCCTCGACTTCACGGCCTTCGAAGAAGAAGCCGATCAACCTGGGTGTCCTGAATGCTCGAGAATACCAACCGTTCCCGCTGATTGACAAGTTCAACGTGTCGCACGACACGATCCGTTTTGTGTTCGGACTTCCACATGAGAATTCGGTGCTTGGTTTGCCCACAGGACAGCACATCGCAATCCGCCACGAAGTGGACGGAAAACAGATAGCTCGATCATACACGCCGACATCGAGCAACAAAGACCGGGGTCGTCTAGAATTGACCGTCAAGATATATCCCAGGGGCAAGCTGACGCCCTGGCTCAAAACCCTCAGTATTGGTGATACGGTCGAGATCCGCGGACCCAAGGGGAGATGAAATACCACAAGAACCTAGTGAAAGAGCTTGGGATGATTGCTGGCGGCACGGGGATCACGCCCATGTTCCAGATCATACGTCGCATCTGTGAAGATCCTCGCGACGACACGAAGACGACGCTTCTTTACGCCAATAAGACCGAAGGTGACATCCTACTGAGAAAAGAACTGGACAGTTTCGCGGAAAACTATGACCAGTTCAACGTCCACTACGTCCTGAGTAGCCCGCCGGAAGGCTGGAAGGGTGGGATAGGCCGTGTAAACAAGAAGATGATCGAAGAGTACCTCCCGTCACCGATGGGCGACAACTCAAAGGTCCTCGTCTGCGGGCCTGATGCGATGATGGATGCCATGGTGAAGGCGCTCAGAGAGTGTGGTTTCAAGCCCCCAGGTATGATTCGACGCTATTGACCATAGTCTAGCAGAGCACTAACGGCCGCACTAGGGAAGATCTCCAAGCCGCAAGACGAAATTTTCGCTTTTCAATGAGTGTCAAGCAAAGAAACAAGTAAAGTATTGTCGAGAATAGCCGTGGGTAGCTACAGTGACTTGACAAAGTCTCCGTGATTCAGCCGAAAACGTTGATCTGTTTGCAAAATACCACCAATTCAATACGTAACCATGTGACAACCAGGGTATCCACTCGCTGAAACCGATGTGGAGCATCTTTGTTATCAAAGCGCGATGAGAGCGGGACATCCTCGTCGACTGTCTCTTTCGTTGGTGCGGAGATAGTGCTATAATTCGTCGCCATGTACAGTGTTCCCAAACTGATGGGATGTCCACCAATCACTGCTGCACCCCCACCAGCGGTCAAACCGACCGAATCGATGATGACGGCAACGCTGCTGAAGATTGCAGTATATCTTTTGGTGCCAACGCTTACAGTCTTCGTCAGGACTGCGGCCGTGGCAGCAGAGGCACGCTCAAATCCAAGCACCTTGCTTGGCATCGGAAGCGTAGAGCCTTCTACGTAAGATGTAATCGCGTCCAGAGCTGGCGTGTCCTCGGACGATACCGTCGAGGGTCTTAGAAGCTGGAAGGTGGCGGCGATGGGGCTGGAAGACACTGATTGTGTATTTATCGATGGGTGTTATAGAGTTGGGTACTTGCATTGGGAGACGGGTGAACATACTCGTAGCACTCAATAGGATAGGCAGAGCGTTAGGACTATAGAAATCCTGGAAAGAGCGCTGTGGAACAATACTCCTCGAGGGCTTTTCAGCGGTGGGACCGACAGTGAGCTTTCCGTCGATCGAGCCCGTTAGTCGCAAGACTGTCGCTGTAACAAGGTCGACCGAAGGGCTGATATCCATTTGAGTAAAGTCTGTTATTGGATTTTGTGCGGCAGTTGTGATATTGAAACCTCGGCTTTTCTCGTCTGGGCCGGAGCCGAATGGCCGAGGGCCTGAGTATATGTATGTGATTGAAGTGGGTCCCGCAGCGCTGTGTGTCCTAGCACGACTGATGGGAAATCCAGGCTCTGCGCTGGCACCAAAACGATCGCATCATCAACTGTTACTGTCGCAGTATGATGCTCAAATCGTCGCGATTACAAATGTCGGGGCGTGCTCAGATGTATCTCGCGACGGACGCGGCGAGCGCCATGCGAGTGCAGCAGCTGTAGGATTAGTGACTGATGCCTTAGCGTTGCTGGAAAGACTTGCGGGCGTTCATTCAAGGAAGGGTTGTTGCTGTAGCGTCAGAGCATTCAGGTCTTCCATTGTACCCGGGTTGAGGGCTACTGGTGGATCATGCAAACCCCCAAGATTGACACCGCGTGTTGCTCAAGTAGGATCAATCTCTCGCACCTGCAGAGGCACCGCTAACCGGGGCTACGACGTGGAGTTAGTGTTCCTATCCAAAACACATACCATGCAACAGGTACCATATAGCCTCCCTCAAGAATAGTACTACAGACAGGATGCATATCAGAAACGTCGCAGCCTGGAGGCCTGTTTGGGTTCAGGTAGTACGCGGTCGCCGGCGGCTTTTCTATGTGCGCGAAAATGTTTGGTTTGGCAGTAAATCTGTACTCCCTTGCCAGGCTCGCCAATTTTCCAAAATTTGCGCGTTGTCACCAACGTGCTTGCCCTGGAGGAGCGTCTCATCAAGCGTGTATAGTCTGTTGCCATTTTCACACAAATTCTGGAGGATTCGCTCAAAATGGCTCTTCGTTGTTCTCCGACATGTGAGAAGCCAGTCGGATGTGGAATATCCGAGTATGAGGGCTAGAGAACGATAGTAACACGCCCCATGCTCCAGGTTATCAGGCCATCATCATGTCCACCGATCACTAAGAAAGGTTCAGTTTGTGTCCATCAAACCGTGTGTCGAATAAGTAAGAATCAAGTTGGCGCGGTACAGGTCGCGATGAGATCAGATCCGCCCTGCCAGACTTTAGGATCCTTTACGATGGTGCAAGAGTTATCGACGCCAGAAATCTCGCACAACCTACCAAAGAACGCATAGAAAATGATTTCGAGTGATGATTCTGAGCATACAGAGAGGTGTAGTGCGGTAGTGCTGATGTCGAGAGCATCATCCGTAGAGGGTTGAACTTACGTTCTGGATGATGCCAAGTAAGTCCGTGCGCTGAAGCAGATCATGATCGGTCGACTGGGACGAGCAGCACCAAATTTGGTCACTCTGTGGGTGAAACTGAGCGCAGCAGAGGTACGTACCGCAGTCCCCGCAACATGCAAATGGGTGTAAAGCTCTTGGAAATTGATGCTCCCGATGACAAGTGAACGGCCGCATCGAATCATATCCACAGGGGTGAATATGCACCGATTCCGGTCCGTCGCAACGGGTATATGGCTTAGTAATACCTATTGAAGATAGCGTAGCAGAGTCTCTATACTGAAGTATATTGGGTCATGAAGATATAGCTAGGATGGGATCTGAATACTAGTAGAACCTCTCTAGTATTCTATGACTTCGCGTCTGCCCCGTGTCGCGCAACACGTGACGCGGTAAGATGCCGAGCATCCGTCGGAATACGTCCTTCTAACGATTCTGTAGCGTTTCATACTTACTGCACGGATCGCACCACTCCCTGGCGCGAGCCAGACACACGGCGATGAGATCGTGCGTAGAGTGTAGGATTGAACGCGAGAGAGTGCCGTTAGTAGCTACTCCTCTCTCCATCTAGAACCAGGCAAAGGTAACCATATGCGCCTGACTTCCAAGCCGTGAGATCGTCTGCGTTAGCGCCATGGAAGTCGGAAATGTTCGTTAGCTTTAGCGAAAGCTCGCTCTTGGCATCTTGGCATGCGACAACTTCCCAACGAAGGCTTGTCTTTCTGGCACAAGACTGCGCTCATGCATGTAGTTGTGGTGTACATCCGCATACTGTTCATCTGGGCTGCAGCCCAGGGCATGTTCCCTCACCTCTTCGCTCAAGAACAAAGGCCCACCATCTGACGAACCCAATGGGAGCGATGCTGTCCGGAACTTCCAAACAGCCAAAAACGACGATGGTGCTTTGATTTGTTCGGAGTGGGCACGTTGTTGATATTCAATCTTACCAACGCCATCAGGATATGGCATGGCCAAGGGAGCAAGCTCACTGGGGTCCGGTGTGTTGCCACTTTCTTGAATGTTGCTTTCGACTATCATGGATTGGCGTCTCCTGACCTCTTGTAGATGCGTCGAGAACATAGCAAGTATACGGCTGGAACGATTGGCGTGCTGTCTTACTTCACCCATATAGTCAAGCGAGTGCCGTATTCGTTACGGCACTTCGTAGAAAAGTCTCTTCGTGGGTGGTGAGACACTTTACTAGAAGCGTGGCTTGAACGCTTCTCAACCCGTTCCAATCAATCTCTAAGGGCATGTCATGCTGTGTTTGGCTCTATCCGACTGAGCTCGCCCGTACGAGCAGGTCGCAACCGGACGACAGACACAAAGCGATACTTTGCTGCAAATTCAACGAGACTTGTCACCCGGCTGGAATCATTGATCAAATTGCACTAAGTACCTGGCTGGGAAGCACCTTGCTGTCGCTTTCGCTCAGTACCTCACAAAGTTTCCCACCAAAGGTATAAATATTGTCATCTTATCCACTCAAGTGTGTTCGTTTGCGCTCATCAGATCCTGACTTCCCTTTTCTCGATCCTTCGCAAACACCTAGCGACGACAATCCTACTGCTCAAAAGCATAGTTACTATGAAACTCACCCTATTGAATAAGGCCCTGTTCCTAGACTTAGTCACCGCTTTCCCCTTGGGAGGTCTTGGTAATCTCGGCATTCTTGAAGGTCTGTTTGCGTCTTGAGCATCACAACTGGAAAGCTGCTAACAATGGCAGTGCGAGACAATGGCGGCAACAAGTATCACGACGACAAGGACTATCGCACCATTCGCGTCCGGCCCGGCGAGCTTATCCAAGACGCAATCAACAAGGCCTCTCCCCGGGATCGGATCGTTGTCAGTCCAGGCACGTACGCTGAGCAAGTGTCGATCGATAAGGACGGGATCTCCCTTGTCGGGTTCGGCGCCACAATCATCCCTCCCGATCATTTCGTCCCAAACGGATGTACTGGCCTGGCGGGTAACGGCACGGAGGCGGGTATATGCGTATTCGGGTCGGGGCTTGAACTAGCGCCGTTCGTTTTCGAGCATCGGAAGGTACTCTCCGTGGCTAAGCCGGTGAAGGACGTATCGGTCATTGGTTTCCAGGTTAGCAATTTCGTCGGCGAAAACATAGCGGTAGTCGGTGCGGAAAACACTCGCGTGGCCAGGAACAGGCTTATCAATGGCGAAAGGTATGGATTCCTCACGACTGGCGCATATGACACTCTAGTCACCGACAACATCATGGTCGGGCCGACGGGGCTCGGTGATATCGGCCTCTGTATGGATGACTTTGCTGGTGTCGAAGTCTCGAGAAACCGCATTTCCGGATACAGAATTGGGCTCTGTGTCCAGACTCCAGAGGCGGACGTGCACGACAACGATGTTAGCGAGGGGTGCGTCGGTGCCTTCATCGATCCAGGCATCGTCGGAGCCAGGATCGTTCAAAACCACATCACCGGAAACTCTGATCCAGACAGCTGCCTTTCTTTTGGACTCAATACCGGAGTTATCATCGATGGGGCCGTTAACAGCACGGTTCAGGGCAACACCATCGAGGGAGAGACCAACGCGGCTGGCCAGGGCGCAGGCATTGTTATCGTCGACGAACCCGGTTCTATAGCCTCAGGCAACGCGGTCATCGGAAATACCCTGCGCCACAACGACCTCGATCTGTACGTGAACTCCACCGGCACTGGAAACGTGCTTGATAGCAACCGATGCTCGACATCCTTCCCCGACGGGCTTTGCGCTTGAGCTATGGTTGGACACTGGGACCGTTTAGACTGATAGCAGTCATACCGACCGTGACAAGACACTTGAACGTTGAGGCCGAAATCCATTCTGATCGTATCCCATCGAATTTCTTTCAAGTAGCCCGTCACGAATGATCTCATCAAGCTTGCTTGGAACGGTTTCTGCTTGCGGTTTCCGCTGTCACGAATGTTGAGCTACATGTCTCGTATACAACATCGCATGAAGTTCCGTTGAGCTAATGGAGACTGGCTCGAGAAAGAACCGTTTGAATCTAGCGTGACAAACACGTCCCTGAAGCCCGCTGCAATGGCTTGACAACGTACATGTATCCGTAAACTATCCGAGAGGATCGCAGTATTTGTCCACGCTCTCCGTTCACGACCAGCAATAAGCCGCAGTGCTCAACAGCGGAGCCCCCAGAGAGAACCAAGCGGTGGATAAACGCCTATCTGAAAGTACCTAAACCCAGACCACAGATGAGTGACGAGGAAGGTCCAGAACATAGCCCTCTCCTCCTTGGTTGTCGGTCCGCCAGTGCGAGCCCACTGCCAGTTGAGCAGGGCTGAAACAGATCCGAAGTCAACCGAGGATACAAATTGTCATGGACATCGGCGAGCATACCAGCAATCACCAAGCTTCCGTTGACATAATCGACGCAGACCTCCGCCGCACGTCTTGCGCCCGGGTTGTGAGGGGAGGAGATGGTACTGATGGCCTTGTGCACAACCCGGAAGCTATGTTCCATGTGCCCTGCGACAGAGAGCGCGTTGAGGATTGCAGCAATCTTGAACATGATCCGAGAAGACGCCATATCGACTGTGAGGTTTGGAAGTAGACTGGAACCTGTCCGAGTCGATCGACTTTGGGTTTCGCGTAAAGAAGAGCCATCGATCTTTCTACTTTTCTTTGCCGACGAGCTTCGCTTCACCTGAGCGACAGCTGGGCAACGACGCACGGACTGGAGCAGGTGATCTTGGCGGGCTTGTGAGGTTCTTGGTTTCTGTCAAGATCATGTCAGGTCACTCACTATTCATCGCGTGCAGCATGCATGATTTACCCTGGTCCACTTCCCCGCAATGAAGCACGATTCTCACACCATCCGTAAACGAATACAGTACGGAGCTGTGGCACCACTGATGGAACTGCGACTTGGCCACATTGGTATAGCACAGACTAGCTGCAATCTGCCCAGAATCGAAGACCAGATGCCGTCAGCACTGTCAAATTCCTGCATGCATCGGCTGCGCAACGGACACCTTCTCACCCAATCTGCGTAGCACTACAACGGCCTTGATCCTTTCTAGGACAAGAGAGGAAGAAGAGATACCTCTGGAACGGTCCCACGAAGGGGAGCCCACTCACGCCATCTCCACATCCCCATCCCCGACATACCCATCAGCCTGACTCTCGCCGTCCGCCTCACCACCACTATCCGCCTCCTGCTCACCCGCCTGGACGTCACGCCACGTCTTTCCCGTAGTTCCCTCTCTTCCTTTCACAGCATTACCGTGTGCCACCCCATTCCCATACTCGGCTATCTCCGTAGCCTTCCCTCATTCTCCATCCTCTTCTGGACCTCATCGTCCGCCCTCTGCTTGACCCGCTCTTGCTCCTGTTCCTCCTCGACCGTCTTCTTTGCTTCCTCTTGACAGATGTCGAACCAGTGATCTAGGCGGCAGTCCTTCCGGAAGCGGCGCAGATCGGCGTCTACTCTGCCGTTGTCGTGGACAATGGGGTCGCGGATATCTTCGGAGGGGTAGCGTTGTTCGAGGTCTTTAGGATCGGTACCGGCGCCTAGGACGTCGGTGGGTGCGAGGAAGGGAAGTGCGGGGGTAGGGGCTGTAGAGGCTGTGTGATGCAGTGTTAGCGGTTTCGTCCTTAGAATGTGACAGGGCAAAGTGATGTCGGTCAAACTCACCATCTTTCAGCGCCATGGCCATGGTCTGGCAGAGCTTGGATGACCTGACCTGTTCCTTGATCAGAGCATCAGACTTCCTACTCGTGCTGTTGATGGCCGCCCAGTCATCTTGCGTCAAGAGACGTTGCCAGACGACCTTGAACGCTGTTTCCCATCTATGCTCATCCATAATCTGCTTGGCTGCCTTCAGAACTTGCAGCGCAAGATGGAACTCGGTGCCCTCGATGTCCGTATCGGATTCGTCGTGACTGACGCTGTCCATGAGGGTCAAAAGATCCAGAAGCTGCTCAGTCGACAGAACTCTGTGGTTGACGAGGTTTTCGATGGCGAGGTACACGACTTGGTGCAAGGCCGGGAGTCTCTTGACGGTTTGCGCGTGAATGTCCGACACGAACTGGACCTCTGCTTCGCGGTCAACGGCCTGCCACAGTAGCGGGCGGATGTGGCCATAGAGAGCGTCCTGGATCCTGGTAATGGTCAATTCATCCTCTGTGTCACACAGCGTCTGCTTCAACGTGTCCGTGCTCGTCTTTGAGCCTCCTTCTTCCTCCATCGCGAGCGCTGCTAGCTTGCCAATCGAGAGTTCGACCTTCTTGTTCCATAGGTTGGTTTCTCGCTCCTTGGCTAGATGAGTCAGCGCCTTCTGCGCCTCGGGGAATGACTTCTCCTGAAGAACTTCATTGATCCATCCAAGCTTAGCGCGTCTTCTGCTCGCCCGCAGGTACTGCGTCAGGGGCTCCTGATATAGCTCTGCGTCTTTCAAAAGCATATAGCTGTTGCCCTTCCCGACATGGTAGTCGAAAAAGGCGGTGGACCATTCTTTTCCGAAGACCTTGAAATACTTGATCGTTTTCTTATTCAGATTCTCCAACTTCTCTTTGGCCGCATCGAACTCGCTCTGCAAGAGCTTGACGCCGGTAACATCAGTGAAGCCCCCTCGATCATCTCTGTCAGGTAGTTGTACTCTTCCATGACAAGGACTGCGAGATCCGAAAAGTCGCGGAACTTTTCGGCGATTGAGATGCCCGCGCCAGATTGCCCTAACCGAGCGAGTTCTCTGAAGTGGTGGTGGCGGGCTTTCGCAAACTGCTCCCGTATTTGTTCTGCGGTCCGGCGCTGAGCTTCTGTGGGCTGATTGGAGAGCCAACCGATGCGCTCACGGTAGCAGCAGCAAAGAATATCCACCAAACGGGGATTGTCTGCCGCTAGCTTGTCGATGTAGTAGTTGTCCAATTCCTCGATGGCAGCGGGCCGTTCTATGTCCTTGACCCTTTCGTAGAAGTTGATCGTGAAGTCCCGAACCTTGTCTAAGTAGGTGTTGAACGTGTTGAACACGGAAGCGAAGGATAGCCAGGACTCCACGAAGCCCTCGTACTGACCATCTTCAAGGACACCGTCGACGAAAAGAGTAGGGTCAAAGCCGTACAGTTCGCAGTTGTCGCTTCGGAACTTGAACGCAGTCTCGTAGCAGGCAAACAGCAACTCGTCGGCTTCACTACACTGGTTCAAGTAATCCTTGTAGCGGCCCAGATCGTGCAGTTTCATTATCATTAGCATACTCTGGTACCGGAGGTCGTCGATCTCATCGGCGTGGTGGACGAACCAGTTCCTGACCATGTCGCCTTCTTTGTAGTCGTGTTCGGCCAACCGCTTCTTGATCAAGTGGATTGCTGAGATGACGTGCGGTAGCCATGTCGGCCTGGGACTGCGCTTGCTCACACGCTGCACGTCATAGTCGTATCTGGTCCACAGCGCCTGGACTGCAGCCATCTTCTCAGCATCTTGCATAAGCGACCAAGCTGTCTGGCGAGAAAGACTAGGGTAGTTCTTCCTGAGATGGGTGATGAGCGCTCGTAGCGCTTTCTGGCGAATGCTGAGTTGGTCGTCAAGTGTCGATGTTAAAGCAGGGATGAAGCGTGACTCTGAGCGCAGAATCTCATCGCTGACGGCCTTTGCCGCTTCGGCGATATCTGCCTCATCGTATTCGTCAGGTCCCTGTCTGTGTGAAAAATCCAGAACGTTGTCCGGCATGGTTCCGTAGAAGATCGCCTGTTCTATTCTGCTCTTCGCCGATATCCTGGGTCGCATGCTTACAGTTGGCTCGTATGCTGTCAGTCGCACAAGTCCGAGACCCTTAACAAAGATAGCACCGGACGAGGTTCCGCTCTTCTCGACGCCCTCCTCTTCGCCCAGACCTAGAATCTTCAGATTCTTGTCTTCGCGTAGAAAGATGGTGTCTTGGAACACTTCAGGGGTGCGGTTGGATTCTAACAGAAGCTGAGCCTCCGGACTGTCTTCTTCCTCGCCCGTAACTGAGATGACCACGATTTTGTCCTCGAAGACGATGAACGCAGCATGACCAGGGTTGGGAACCATAAGACGAGGTTCGTGATCTCCGCTGTCCTGATTGCTGGCGTTGCGCTTGATGGGCACAACACGATCCGAGCGAGCGCTTTTTCCGGCAAGTGTAGCCTCGACAAGCGCATAATCCGGATCCGGGTGTCCTCCGACCTGAGTCAGGAGGAGCATGCTCAAAGGTGGTGTATCTCCCAGAATGCCGACCTCGTCACCTCTCGCCCGGCTGGGAAGTACAGCCATATCCAGGACCTTCACCTCGGTAGCGTGACCTTCCCGGTCAACATCTACCAGCTCTTTCTGTAAAGAGGGCGGAAGTCGATCGAGCAGTTGAAGCTACTCTGTCCCGACCAAGCAAGATCCCAAACCTGTACCTGCGCGTTCTCCGTGGCCGCAATGACCTGCATCTGTCCTCTAGATCCCAATGGCCGTGTGCGCACTGCCGCTATATCCCGTTTCCAAGCTCCTACACCAAGCACGCTCTTGAGGCCACCAAGCAAACCACCACTTTGCGCCGCATCGTTCGATCGGAGGAATTGCGAGCTGATCTTGGGCTTGCCTTGCGCATCCCTCAGGTTAACATGTGCGACCCTGCCGGAGCTGAGTGTGATGATGAAACCAGCATGGTCTGCGTTCGTGATTCCGACCGCCGTTTCGCCAGAGAAAAGGCCTGCAAGAGATCCTTCAACGCCAGTGTTCTTCTGCTTGAACAGGCCCAGAGACTCGGCACTGTCGATGCTCTCCCAGAAAACCATCCGTCCAGTTGCAGAAACAACAAGCAAGCCGGTTGATGGGCTTGCGCCATTCGTCACGAGTGCGCCGAATGGCAGAGGGTCGTCGAAGCTAGATGCTTGTGGGATATCGAAAACTCTGGGATGAGCGACAGGAACCGGCGAGGTGTAGTCCCAGACATAGGCATGTTGATGAGTGAGCGCCAGAGCGAGTGTCGACGAGGATAGGATGGAACCGCGAAAGTCGCTGGCACTTGTTCGTAGTCTATCCGGCATGCTTGGGAGTTGTTTGACCGCATAGTGGTCATTCTGCGTCTATCCATGATGTTAGCAGCACCACTTGGCACGGAGCAGACGTATCTAGTACCATCACGATACTCCCATCTGCCTTGATTGCGCGCTTGACTGTGCCTTTCTTTCCTCCGCGAACTGGCATGTCGAAGGATGCCTCCGACGGCCCCACCGAGCTCTTTCTTCCGTTGACCCCATAATGTCCATTCAACCCGAGGTCGCCGTTGGTACGGACTTCGTCTTCCTGATGCGGTGCAAACGTGTCCTCGGAGAGCTTGCTGCGCTTTCGTCGGGGCTGAATCTGATTCTGTGTTCCATCCGAGTCGCGCTGTCTCCTCCGCGGGTTACGCGTTGAGCGTCGCGTGCTCTCCCGTGGTGCCTCTGAGTACGACATATCGGAATTTTATGCGGTGCGGAGGAGGCAGCAGATGCGGAAGCGTGACATGGGTTGTATGGGATGTTTGTAAATAGTCAATGTTCTTTTGATAGAAGCGTCTCCAAAAGCTCCGTTCTCTCCGTTCTCTCCGCAAGCTCGAACACACAGAAGCTCGGCTGCGCTTTCCTATTCGAGCGGTTTACCTAGACCATCTACAACACGAAGAGTTCACGATTCACCTTCACTTGCACCAAGAGCACTAAAAGTTGCATGGTGGCAGTGCCATAGTGAAAAGACAAGACCTCGCAACGGAGCGCTTTGTTCGAGGGCTAAAGGCTTTGGTCAAAGCTCTGTAATCTACGCAGCAACAGTGATATATCCCTTCGCAGTCGCCGCTGCTCGTGGAGACCAAAACAAACACAGATCTAAACTCCGCTATCTCCTGGCCCGACCAAAACTCCAAAGCCATAACCTGTGGTATCCATCTCCGTCTGCATCTGCATCTGCATCTGCATCTACATCTACATCTACATCTACAGCTGAATGTCGTTGTTGAGCAACCGCACCTCCTCTCCAGGCTTAAACGCAGGCAACCCAATATAAGGGCAACCATCGCATCTGAACGCATCGCCAAGCGCGCAGTTGCCACAGCTGCCAACCTTGCCCTGAACAGTAAAATCGACTTCGGTTAAATCATCCGCGCCTAGTTTCATGGTCTGGAGGTTCTTGTCTGCTGCTGTACGCTTGGCGGCGTCTTCCGCTTCGATCTTCTGCTTCAAGCCGCAAGTGCAGTCCTTGCAAGCTCGCCGTCTCTTGCCGTTGGGCTTGCATGCCTCAGCTGAGTACGTGTTAGCACTGCTGGATCGTGTATTAACGACTGCTGGATACGCTTACGAATGATGATTGGCTTCTGCCTGTCCGCCTCTGTGAGCAGAGTATCCGGATCAATGGTGTCGCCGTTCATAAGCTCCTCATTGCTCGGGATATAGGGCTCGTCGTCATCGTAGTCCATATCGATATCGTCGTTGGGGTCCACCATAACCACACCCGCCGGCATGACTGGACCATCTCCCATGCTCTTCCTCTTTCCGCTTGTAGCAGGGACGGCATTCGTGTTCGCAGCCTCGACTGGGTTGAGTGGTACAGCCGCCGCATTTGCTTTCTTCCTCCCGAAACTGAGCTTCACCGTCTGCGGCCCTGTGCTGACAGGCTTCAACATGCCCTCTCTTCCGTCTTTTACCAAGCCTGCCAAAATCGACTCGGTCTGCTCCGGACCCGGTACCGACGCGAACTGACCGTCCTGACTTCTGAATCTTCCTCCGGCCTTGAGCGATGCTACGAGCTTGGGCATGACGGTCCGGTCGACTGCTGGCCTCGAGCCATCGGGTCCTGTAAGGAGGAGAACTACGTCGTAGGTCTCTGCTGGCAAAGCGACGAGACCCATGGCCAGGCGATCCAACATCTGGATATCGGTCGCATTGCGGTCGTGCGCTTCCCAGATGTTCTTCAGCAACTCGGGATGCGAGGAAACAGAAGGTGGCGCAATCAGAAGGGTCCGCGAGCTCGACGCGGGCTGTGTGGGCGTCGAAGAAGGCATCTCGAAGTCGGAGGTGTTGTCGATGGTGAACGAGGGCGCCATTGTCGCGAATATTCCTGTTTCCTGTTTGTTTTTGTTTATGTTTCTGTATCTGTATGTCTATCTGTATCTGTTTTCGGATACTTGCAATTAGCGAGGAAGTGTCTGCTCCAGAAGAATTTGTTCAGCAAAAGAGTGACTGATTGGGCAAGTGGGATGATTACGAATGGGCGATGACGGAGGCCCAAACGCCGAGCCCGATTGCGGGACCGGGACCGGGACCCTTGGCTTGGCGGCGAGAACATTCCCGCGGAAATCACGCGCATATCACGCACGCTCCTTCCACTTCTCGTCCCGCTCACCAAATCTTTAACACTGTCTTTGAGTGAAGCACGTGAAGCCATCTTCAGCAGCCCTGACCATGCGGTCTGGAGTTTTGGTCACATGCGGTCTGCACTTTTGATTACATGCGGTCTGCACTTTTCGAACGGATAGGCTCAGAGGTCCAACACATTCCACCACTGCCGACAGTTGAGGTACTGACTCTTCCTTGACATTACATTGAGGACTTTGTGTATGTTTATTTACGGTTGCTCCCCGTGTCTCACCCCTAGAACAACAGCTCGCACGGCTGCACGAAAACTTCGATCGGCGCTGCGAATTTCCTTTCCGTACCCTTTCGTCCAAGCCAAACAACTGTTTGTCGATACAGAGACACTGAACACCGACACTCCTTACACGACCTCTTCGGGGTTTTCTTCCGAACTTCGGTTGAGAAGAACTCCTGCCGTAGTTGTGCTGGGTACGAATGCGACGTTGAGCTCGTCGGTATGAACAGGGTCGAGTTGTTCCAGATGTCCATGTCCCGTCCAGATTGAAGCGGACACGAAGAGAAAACAAGGGACGGGGGACGGAGTGGCAGGGCTCGTATTGTTTCGATATTTATTGACGTATTTTCCTATTCGCCAAAATGTTCCCGTGGGTCCATTGTGTGTTCAAGTGGTGTGGTTTGAGTGGAGAGTGTAGTGGCGATAAGCTCGTAAACTGTAATCCTGTCCCTTGCTGCTTTTCCGACCGGACTAGTAGGGGCCTGTTCCATGCCGGAGGCGAACGACAGGAGCATGGCGGCTTTGAAGTAGCAACGTAAAGAGGCCGCAGCGTATGGCATGGTGCGGGTTATCGGTCCCTCCATCTAAGCCGCCAGACCCTGCGTGTTACCGGCAACAGGAGTCTGCTGGAAAGGATCTGCACCCGATCCTTGTAGTAAGTCGATAATACGTCCGTCCTCAGTCTGCAAAGTCCACTCCAGTGTCTCGAACTGCGATCGAACCGTCAGCACACACCCTCTCCAGCCCTCGACTGGCCGTCAGCAGCACTCACAAGCCCCATCCTGGTCTTCCTCTCACTCCTAAACTTCATCAAGGCCTTCTGCTTAGTCCCCTTGACCCAGAAATTGATATTGATCCTCCCGTGCAACTGATTCAACTCTCCCCCAATCCACGGCATCTTGCTCGCGAAATACACCTCGTCGCCCAGCACCGCCCTCGCCTCGCTGTTCGTCCGCAATGCATATAGTGTACTCGACACCACGGATGACGAAGATTTCTGGTAGTTAAAGATGGCGAGCGTAGATACGGTCATGACGGCAATGAAGATGGGCATGGTGCGCAACCATCGTCGTGAGGACTCGATGGAGGGAGTTCGCGGTCGGCGCGTCGTTCCATTAGAGGACCAGAGTTGGGCTTGGGAGCCGCGATGAGGGTGCGGCGCTGAGGGAGGGCATGACGACGGAAGAGAGGCTCTACAGAGCGAAATTGCGGTAACCGGGGCCTGGGTAGCATCGTTGCGGTGATTGTTGTGTAGTTTCCTTGAAGAGGGAACGGATTGGGTCAACTTGGTACGAAGGCTTACTCGTAGATGCTACAGCAGATTCTCGGATGCTGAAGCCGAACCCTAAATCGGGTACGATCACATGCAAGCTCTATAGCTACACGTACTTTATTTACCCACACGCATCCCATTTGTTTCCCTCACAACATTCCAGTCAGAGATACTCCCACCTCACACAAATTCACACATACACAGTCACTCACACACACACACGCACATGCCAAAATGACAGCCCGCGTCCGCAAGACCTTCCACTACCCGACCGAAGAGGATGACTCTGCGCCCTCCGACCTGGACGAAGAAGAGCAAGAACAGCTCATCACAACCCTGCGCACACGCGACGACTCCAACACGGGTTTCTACAAACGCGCCTTTCTTGCTCTTCCATTGCTCTCTCTTTTGATATATCTGCCTACTCTTTCCAGCGCCAGCTCCGCACGCAGCGTCATCCTAACGCTCCTATCTTGGACCTCGCTGCTCAGTACTGTGTACATACTGCACTACGCACCGCCACGGCAGCGTGACCGACCGGGCCACTCAAGGGTGGAGGTCAGTGGAGGACCGATAGACCAATATCTTCCCTGGCTTAATGCCGGGCTGAGCGCGGTTCTCGCACTCGCTGCGCTGCTGGCCTGGAGGAGAGGCTTAGTGGAAGAGGCATGGAGGGGATTCTACCGGGCATGATTTTCGCGATAATCATGTTCGCGAGGAATCAGATGGCGCCGCTGGATGTGGAAGGACTGGAGAGGCTGAAGTATAACTACAAAGGTGTCTAATACGACGGGGTTTCCCTGTGATAAGCCGCCTCTACTACAGAAACATCATTGCTCATGGAAACTTCCTCTCCTCCGTCCTTTGCGATACCTGTCCGTCCTGAACTACTACCTACGGCGTCTCTTTGCGTTTCCGCATTGAACCGAGGCCATCTTTGACGGGCGGATGATTGTCTCTTCGAACAGTCGGCATGATGTAATGCTGGAACGTAGATGCTCGATGTGCCGATGCTGCTGGGGACTAGAACGGCAGAGTACGAGACCATTGTAATGTAGGCAGTTGTTGTGCTGCAAACTCGTGCTGGACGGCAACGCTGGTGTTGGGCAGCAGCATTCGGGTGGCATGTGGGCGAGGTTGTCCGATGACTTCAAGGGATACGATAGCCACTCTCAAATCAGGATACCCCGAGCCAGGTACCCACTGGATGCCTCTTTTGCTTTACATGTCGATTGTCTCGTTAAACCTCAGGACAGCGTTGTCTCTAAGCATGCCGTCCACCCCTCCGGGATACCGTGGAAGGAAGAAATCGGAGCTTGAGGTCCAGCCGAGGTATTCGTGATGTCTGTTATAAGAACAAGGCCGGCGACCTTGATAGACTCCACTAGGGCGGGTACCAGTTCCTGGCTGCAGTCAGCATATGTACTGTCAACGCAATCAAGCTGCAAGCATGCTCTCCATGAGTCGAGAGTTGAATGGTAGTAACACCAGCATGGAGATATGCGCGTCAGAACATACTAAGAGTCGCGAGCTGCAGACCAGCCCCATGAAGTTGTTGCTTTGCGCTATCTTGACCGCTTCCTTGATGGACATCGTCGTCCGTCCGCTGTTGTAGAGGGCGGCCTGAGAACCTGGATTCAGCGCTGCTTCCACGCCGACTTCGTTGCACAAAAGTACAGGATCTGACGTCAGATGTCAGCATTTCACTTTCTGTACGTCGTCTAGCACTTACAGTTCGGTTGCTTCCAGTTCAGTGCCGTGCAAATGCAATGATTGTAGGACGAGAAGACAATCGAGCGGATGAAACCGTCGCTGCTCGCACGAAGTTCGCTTGCGTGTTCAAACACCACGGCAAGGATACTGTCGACGATGTTGTTGATGTTCCTGGTTGGTCCGAGTTGGTGTTCCTCTTCCTCTGCCCGCGTTGGGTACAATATGTGCAGGTCGAGATGTACTTCGGGCGGCAACAGGTCGAGTACATCCTTGAGCGATGTCCAGGATGTTGCTATTCCTTGGGCCTGACTGACGGTGCTTTCTGGTGACGTCTGGAGGAGGTTCTGCAGGTACTGCCTTCCTCGTCCATTGGCCTCGCCAATCTTGCTGAACTGTTCAAATGTGACTCTCGATATCAAATCGTTGCGAACACCATACTGGGCCCAAGTAGATGGCAGAGCCCACTCTGGGTAAAGCACAGGCACGTTATCCTTGGTGGCCTGAACAAAGATCCTTTGGTAATTACCGGACAAGCTCGAACCGGTTATCAGGGCGTTAGGTTGTGAGCTGACCAGACTAGTAGCTTTCCAATATGTGGCGAACTGCGTAATCTCCAAGGGAATGCCTTGGAAGGGTGTAACCACTTGATATCTGAAACTAGTCCTGCCAATTGCACGCAATCTAGGGTCAAAGAGTTCAAGGTGCCAGCTTCCAGAGCTGCTGCTGCGATTGGTGAAGACTCTCGAAGAGGCTGCACCCCTAGCGATGACCTTGGATCCAAATGTTGGGAAGATATCAAAATCGATAGAGAAGGTTTCAAGGTTGTCTATCTGGAAGGAAATCACCTTGAACTCGTCTTGTATCGGTAAGGGCAGGTTACGCGGAATTAGATCGGACGATTTGGAGGATATCGTGAGCCGTGCCGCCGGATACTTGCTGTCGCCGTAAAACTCAATAGCGTCCGAGCCAGGGGTCTCGAAACTGATTATAATGAAAGTCTTTGTAGTGTCGAGGAAGTTGTGACCATAACGCCGTAGAGGAATAATGGGTGGCGGTAGGGAGAGGTCCGGGATCCCTTCTATCTCCATGGTCATGGGTTGCGGAGCACTGCTGGTGTGGGGCGCTGTTTGCGTCGCGGCGGTGACAGTTTGTGACGGCTGGATGCCTCTACCTCGACCTGCTTTCTCCAACAGCCGTAAACAATCCAAGTGGCCTTCCCAAGCTGCATAGTACATTGCAGACAAATCTTTTTCGTCTAAAGCGTCCACGTCCACACCACATTCGATCAGAGTCTGTAGGCAGGATAAGTGGCCTTCACTTGCAGCATGGAAAAGCGGAGTCCATTGGTAGAGCTTGTCTGGTTGATCAAGGTTTGCACCGTAGTTCCTGAGCATCAACAGTATTTGAGCGCTTCGCCCTGAACGCGGAACAAGGTGTTGTGGATACAACCCTTCAGCATCCGGCAGAATCTCTGGTCTGTACTGGAGTAGAAGGTCAGTGATAGGCACAGAACCATACTGACATGCAAGGTTCAGTGGAACGTGGTCGGCGTCGCTCGTCGGATTTACACGCGCTCCAAGTTGGAGCACTGCTTGGACACAAGAGAAGTGCGTATGCACGATTCCATGGATGAGCGGCGTGAAGTTGTCCAAATCTTTCGCGTCCACTGTATTTGGTGCGGCTGCGATGAGCTTCTGCACAACCTCGACCCTACCATGCATACATGCGTAGTGGAGGGGTATCCTGCCGTACACATCCACCGCTCCTGTGTTTGCGTTGTGCTGCAAAGCCAGATCAAGGCTTTCCAGACGACCGGAAATGGCTATCTCATGGAGGCAGCTCCGTTCGTTGATCTCATCGACATAGTTGACGTCCACAAGATTCGTGTCGTAGAGGAGCTGTTGCGAAGATAGGGGGCGGTGTTGACGGTACTCAAGAAGACTCTGCTGATCTTCTCCTGCGCGTCTGGCGTTCCAGCCAATCGCGCGGCCCAGTCGCGTATTGATGCATGGCTGCCAGCGTTGACAGCATGCAGGATTTGGTTCTCCAGATCATTATCCGCCGCTTGAGCCGCTTGTGATGGTGACGGTCTGCCAGTCTCATCGGATCCTGTGGCTGTGAATTCGATTCTTTCACCCTCGGCCCAGGCGCCAAGCTCAAGAAGACTCGTTGTTGCCTGATCTGATAGATCGCTGATGACGTCCCGGTTGAATACAGGCTGTACTTCCACGGCTCTGGACAGATAGAGTTCCTTCGTGCGAGACTATAAAGCGCGTGATCGTCAGTTGGTAGACCAACGATCGGTCCAGGATCGTCGTACCTTTGATGTCTTATCCCACTAATGGCGTGTCAGCGACGGCGAGTCATACCGATGTTTTGGTGCGAGTATGCTTACCTTTTTCAGGATCTTTGAAAAGGCGGTTTGGTTGACCTCGACAAATTGCTGGTTCAGTTAGCGACCCTGATCTTGCGGTGTCCATATTCAATATTAACCTGAAGCTTATCCAAGTCGCTGTTGAACAATCGAAAGCCTTCCTCGAGCGTCACGTATATCGAGGAGAGTTTGTTGGAAGATGGCGCGCGCACTTGCAATGATCTTTTCCGGTCAAGCAGTGTGCGCAATCGGAGTCTGAGCTGTTGCTGATTAGCTGACTAGTTTCACAAACGGTGCACGCGTGGATTCGGGGCACGTGTGGACTTGAGGCGGATACTCTGCCCTACACTCAACACTCACCTCGGCCTCTTTCTGTAGGTAGAAGGTGTTGACTTTCTCCAACTCTCGTTCCTGGTTGGTGGATTAGTAGGCGACAACAACAGCGCGCCAAGGAACCCCTCACCAAGCGGAAGAAGAACGTGGCTTTGTTGGCTTGTAATGAAGCTTGTGAGTCTGCAAGCTGATCGCCATGGTGGATTTCTTCTTGGGCGCGGATGACTGGCGTTGCGCTCAGTCTTTTGATGAGCTGTCGACGCAATCAGCAGCCGTCCAAGACATGGACGTAAGAGCGCAGCGAACCTTCTTCAAAGCCTTGTAGTCGACGAAGCTGGCGGCATACTCGGGAATGTCAAGCTGACGCTTCTGGATGTGTTTGCCGAACTTCCTGTGCGGCGGAGAAGGGTTAGAAGACGGAAGGCAGAGGCAGAGGCAGGCGGTGCGTGCAAAGCAAAGCAACGACGTCGGAAACGTACATGTTGGCGTGTTTGATGCCGCGGGTCTACGTGGGATTGATGCAGTTGATCAGATGGAGGGGCAGCCCCTCTATTCAAGAGTCAAGAAGAGACAGGGACAGCGACAGGCGGCGCTCAGACAGGTTTGCAATGCGTAAATGAATCCACTGCATCTCTCGGTTGGTAGGGCGCCGGTGTTCAGGTGAGCAAATGAGAACGGGGTGAAGAGCTGTTCTCGACGCCGTCGTTTACCTAGCTCAGCGTGATGCACCGCTGAACTCGTGGTCTCGCCGTCTGCATTCTTCCTATCGATAAGTGTTTGCTCCGATCCTGAAGGCAGCACGCCAATGCGACAGGGCGATGTGGACCTCGAAGAGGGGCAGGTTCGTGTGTGGCAGAGGAGTGCCCACGGGCGTGTTCAGTTTGTGAAGGGCCTGTAGAGCCAATCGGAGAAGCCAGCGACGACACGCCTTCGAACAAGCAGGAGCGATGCAGCATTGCGAGGCCGCGGGAGGAGCCGTGCGCTAGTGCCTCCCGGCTGGCTGCCAGGCTCCCAGGCTCGCAGGCTGCCAGGCTCAAGCCCTGGTGTTTGCTCCGTTTTGGTTCGCAGATCCGCAATGATGCTTGTGCAGTATGCAGGCCGTTTGGGATGATCACAGGGTGCCGGTTGGGTCTGATGGCCAGGTTAAAACCAACCTTCTGAAGTCCTCGCTCGGTATCGGACGTCGGTGACGAGCCGATCGAAATATCCCTCACTCACAGAAGGCCGTGTTGGAATAGAGTTGCTCGAGTCAGGCTGCGATCGCGTAATTGGCCGCATCAGCGGACTCGAATCGTGCGTGGGTTCGCCTGCAATCTGGAAGAGAGTCCTTGACCTCATGCCGTAACCTACCCAAGTGCGTGTATTCCAGCATCATACAAAGCCTACCATCAAGCATCACGCCTATACAAGCTTGCGCACACTAGGGTCACCCTGAATCACCGGCTACAGTCGCTTGCAACCGGAACGAGACGCAAAAACAACCCCCGGACGCAGCTACTCCGAATCGCCACGATGCCGAGCACGGGGACATGGGTGAAGATGATCGCTGCGTGAGTCCTGCATACCGGTGTTTTCATGTGCTGAACAGTATCGTTGCACGAGCAATGGTCTGGTTCTCCACATGGAGGGAGCAGCACACCGCGTTCTGCTATCCTGCACGTTGCTGACACCTCAAACAGTGGCACCGCCTGCTGCATCGGTGGTCCCGCCTTGATCTAGTACGACCAATGCTCCGGACACATTCCAGTATCGACACTGACAGCTCCTATTCAGCTACGTTACCCCGAGCGAAGAGGAGCTTTTCCTTCGATACAACCCAGACCTACAGCGGAGATCGTTGCAGAACCGCCAAGAGAGGCAGGAAGACTTCGACAAAGTACGCTCACCTACTGCGTTTATTACCTATCCCTTCCTCGCGCTAACCTCCGCAGTTCGTCGGACGTCTAAAGGAGTACTCGAAGAGTGATAAGCCTAGTAAGTGTTCATCATGACCTCAACCGCACGGAGGAGACGCTGAACCCCGCAGTCTGGACCGTGTGGGAAGCCCAAGCAGATAGAAACCGTGAATCGCTGATCGCGCAACGGATTGCGGACCAGAAAGCGGCCGAGCAGGCTGAAGCGGACAGGAGAGCGGAAATCAAGCGCCATTCGTCGTAAGAGAGGATGTCTTCAATCCTGCTTCCCTTCTTCTCTCATGTGTATGTGCTATTGGGTCCGGGGAGTTGGTTTTAGTGTATTTGGGGATTGCCTTAGAGCATGTGTTATGTGCATCTCTTCTCCGACATTTCATTTCATCGTTGTCCAATATGCGTTGAGAAGCACTTCAACAAACCAGCAGTGGCCCGCTGCGGTCCTTTTTACAAACACATACCAGCTTATACTGCCATTGGAGCGCTGCGTGCGGCGATCCATCAGACCACTGCTTGCTAGTCCGCTCTGAAGTTGGTTTTACATGGATCGCCTGATGGACTGTTTCACTCACCAACCGACCCACCACGAACCGCTGGCACCTCACTGGAGAATCAACATATAGGGCCGAGCACTCATGCAATCAAGGTCCTTCTCTCAGCGGGAAGTAAGAGGAGACAGTATGTACGTGCGCAGGGGCCGGAACGTCGACGTTGGTAGATGATACTTCCGAGAAGCGAATTCGCGGACTATCGTCTTCCCGGCCTCTGATTGAGGTGTCTAGTTTCGTCGAATCGACGGGTTGCTTGCGGTTCCGGGAATTCTATCCCGACTACGGTCAATCGGTGACACTTGGGTCTGCCGGATCCTTTCTGTGGACCGATAATCCTTTGGACTTTGGTCGATGACCTGCCAACCTCTGTGGCTCGCGCGACCCCTTCTTTTGTTTCATTCATGGTTTCCACCTGTGCGTTCGCTTGCCATTTCACATGGTTCATGTCCGCTGCGGACACACAATTCTCCTTGTCAAACAAAGGCTGCTCCTCCCGGTTTTCGTATCAGGATTGGCATACTTCGTGCCAGCCTCTCTTATCTTCAAAGCTAGATCTTCGAAGGACGTACCGTCGGTTTCTGCTCGCCTTGTGTTCTGTTCGCCGTCAGCGCCTCTCGAGGTATGACGGCGAGATCTTATGGGAGAGGACAAGCGGGGAAGGCAGGTGATCGCTACGCTAGCGAAACGAAGTCTCAATGCTCTACCCTCAGCTTTAGAGCCACGCCTGTTATGAAATGGGGTCGAGACATGGAAGAGAAACCTCTGCTTTCACAGTCATTTTGTATCAGATACGCTACTTAAGGATAGCTACATCATCTGCCCTTCCCAAATCCCAATCAAACCGCGCCGCGTGACAACCCGCTTCTGCGGATAGCTGGTTCAACCCCTCCATCAGGTACAGCATCGTGCTTGCCACTCATGGTTTTCGTCATGCACTCCGTACAGCGCTGTGTAGCTTCGTCGAGTAAATCTCGAGTGCCACCGCACGTTCGCAGACAACCCGTGCAGTGATGGCCTCATGGAGCTCAAGCTCGAAACTCAGCCAGTCGCAGGGGCTGCCTTTCGCAGGGATCGCACGAAACACAAGGTGCTCTGGGTATTCGTCGACCTCTCTAGCTCCAGGAGCCCACGCATCGATGTGATTGAGGGAAACCAGAGGTTACACTGAATCAGACGTCAAGTGTCGTCAAGCGCACATCCGTAGGCAAAGACACAGTGCAACCTGAAGTCATGTGATCCACTTTGTACACAAGGCGTCTCTGGGGAAGCGGACTGCTAACCTACCCGTCTTGCCCACAAAGTCGCTATAATCCTCACGATTCTTTCAAGCCCCCAAAAATTGCTCCAACTGGCCTGCTTGATGAGATGTGTCATGGGAGGTGACGCGGTGCGGGAGATTGCAATAGATGAGATGTAAAGAAGATAGGTCAGTTTATGGTACGGTTGCGGATGGCTTATCGGCTGCTTGTGGAACGCCGACCGTGAGATTTTCCGGCCCCATCTCTTCCTTTCTCCCGCACCTGCTCCCGGAACTTGTCCCATCCTTCTAAACTCAATGCAGACAACGAAACATGGTGTATCGGGCCGCGTCATCGGTTACTGGATCGATGCGATCAACACACGGCCAACAGACCGCACTCTATGCAGGCCACTCTCTGCATGTGACTTGCAAGATTGAGAAGAGTGTTTGAGTGCAAGACATTGTCTAATGCGGATGTTTGGATCCAAAACCCTTCGGGCATGGCTGTCGCTGATTCAGCTCCCTTTGTTCTAACATTCCCACACTCAATCATCTGAGACAGCAGTGCAAAGTCGCTCTGGTATTCTGGTATTGGCCCTGGACACGAAAGCTCCTCGTGGGTTCTCAGGTGGTCGTTCATCACCAAGCCATACTTTATGACATTCTCAAAATGGCAAGTCGCAAGAAGGCCGGTCGTAAGAAAGCGGGCCGCAAGATGATAGCTCCTGTCACTCCGCGGCCGGTGGCCTCGTGCCATTCCGCCTTCCTGTCACTCACTCCTTGGAAAACTCCGAAATGTGGTCTTCGACTACTGTGACGTTGTCTGTGTACGTCTGTGATAGATTCACTGCATTAAGCTTCTAGACCCAAAGGAACGCTGCACGTGAGAATTGTGTGACCACAAACAACCTTTTCCCCCGTCCTTCCAGCTCCTACGATAATTTCCCATCATCTGCGACATGTGACACTGCCCGTGTCTCAATGCCGCCAAGGCTGGCTCATGCTGCTGGTTCTTCCCCAAATGTGCCAAGCGTATCCTTCCCGACGCCTCTTGTGGTGCCCGTGGCGATGGTGATAGGCCGGGGAGGCAACGGAGACCGTGCAACTATCGGTTTTACCCCAGGAAGCCTCGGCCAGCTTTTTCCAGCTTTTTCCAGCTTTTTCCAGCTCTAGTTTATCGCCTACCAACCGTTGCAGGTAGCGGACGGGTGCGGATGCAGAACCAACAGAGCAGACTTGCTGTGCCTCAATCTCAATCTCGGTGCTCCGCAGCCGTGGGACGAACACGGAGCAAGCAAGCAAGTTCGAGAGGTTTGCATTTTCCGTTTGTGTCAAGCTCATTAGGCAGGCCTCCCACTTTCGACAATCAACTCATCAATGTCTGCTATATGTTATTATCGTTGCGAGCACATAACATCCCACGCGTCTTCGGCACTGGCCCCCGGAGACCCCCATAACGCCCCGGGAACCCCCTTCCCGATCAGCCTCGCCCACGGCTGAACTGAACGTGGGAGCCGGAAGACGTCGAGTCAGGAACGGCGCCTCTGGGCAGCAGCGGCTGGGGCCCCACGAGGCATTGGACTCATGCACCGCTGACGAGCTACCCCAATCGGGGCCCCCAATTGGCCATGACTCGGAATGACTCCCTGGTCCCTGATCGCGTTGCACGTCCTCACCCCCTTCGGCAAGCGAGTCTTTTTTGTTACGCCCATCGAGTGCCGGCTCATGCAGAGCGCGGATGGCTGCCGTGTTGCAGCCCTTGGGCTCTGCGGGTGCGGGTAGGCACTGGGAAAAACATATCAAGCTCATCCCCCGAGACGACTCACTGGCCCAACCCACGACCTGTCCCTTTTTCCACTTCACTTCCTGCCACCCTGGGATCGTGATTGACCTTCTGTCTAGTTGAGACATCGACAGTGTTGCAATGTCGGATCTGAAGGCAGACATCATCTACGCCGAGCAGCCGGCCAGCTCGAGCTCCCAGGAGAAGATCGAGCATCCCGAGGCACCGCACCACCACCGCGAGATCAACCAAGGCAACGAAGCCGTGCTGCTCGATGTCGGAGTTGGAGGAGCAGAGGGCGGCGGAGCAGACGGCTTGAAGCTGGCAAAGAACGGTCATGTATGCAGATCATCCACCTTTCCCCTTATTCACGCAGTCTTGGAATGTCGATGCTAATGTCGGATCATACTAGACTGTCCTGATTCCCCAGCCAAGCGACGACCCAGATGACCCGCTGAATTGGTCTACGTTCAAGAAGCACATGATCTTGTTCATCGTGGCCATCGCTGCCTTCCTCGGCGATTTCGGATCCGGCGCCGGTATCCCATGTATTGTCATCCAAGGCGAAGAGTGGAACATGAGTCCGAACGCAGTCAACTACGCCGGTAATCTGAATGTGGTCATGCTGTACGTGTTCTGTCCCTTTCCTCCTTTCCCCGACCCATCACCCGCTAACACAACATCTCACAGCGGTGTCGGCGGTCTGATCTGGATTCCACTCATCTACACATGGGGTCGCGCACCAGTACTCTTCTGGACGACGTTGTCTGGAACCTTCTTCACGCTCGCATGCGCCGTGGCACAAGACTTTACGACCTTCTACGCGTTCCGAGCATTGATGGGTCTCACACTCACGGCATGCCAAGTCATTGGCCTCTCGTTCATCAAGGACATGTTCTTCTTCCACGAACACGCCCGTAAGATCAACCTCTGGGCCGGACTGTTCCTGCTGTCGCCGTACATGGGTCCACTGCTTGGAAACTTCATCATCGACGGGACGGGCGAGTGGAGGCCCGTTTTCTGGCTCGTCTTCGCCATCTGCTGCTTTGAGATGGTGCTGATCGTGCTCTTCGCCGATGAGACGTGGTACCGCCGGGATGTGCCTGTGGAGCAGCACCCTCCTAGAGGAAACCGGATCATGCGCTTGATTGGTGTGTGGCAGGTTCAGAACCACTCCTACTTCTACACTGCGGCTCGTTCGATGAATCGCTACGTCCAGGTGCTGTTCAAGCCCATCATGATCCCCATCATGGTATACTAGTAGGTCTTCGATATCCTCGATCCTCAGCAGAACACTGTCACTAACCCTATTCCCCCAGCATGCTGTCCTTTATGTGGGCCGTCGGCATCAATATCACCAGCTCCATCCTCTTCTCCGTCCCCACCTCCGAAGGCGGCTATGGTTTCGGCGCAAAGACCGTCGGATTCCTGTACTTCACCCCTGTCATCGCTGTCATCCTTGGCGAGTTCTTTGGACATTACTTCAACGACTTCGTCGCTGATCGGTACGTTTCTTTCTCCCACTCCTGTTACCTCCTACGTCCCTCCACTCCTCTTCCACTCTCCTCCCCTCCTTTAATCATCCTTCTCGTTCCATCGCCCCTGTATCCCACTCTTCAAGCCGCCCCCTAACGCTTCTCTTACAGTTACGTGCGCCGCCACGGAGGTGTCTTCAAACCCGAAGCCCGCCTCGTAACAAACTACATCGGCGCCTTCTTCATGATCCCTGGTCTGATCCTCGCCGGCCAAGCCCTGCAAAACCACCTCAGCGTTGGTGCCATCATCGTCGGCTGGGGCATCTACGTCTTTGGCGTCATGTGCGCCTCGGTCGCCATCACCGCCTACGCGCTCGACGCCTACCCCGCCGCTGCCGGCGAGGTGTCCGCATTCCTCAACTTCGCTAGAACGATCGGAGGATTTACCGTGGGATACTTCCAGGCACCTTGGGGCGAGGCGAGCGGGTATGGTGTCTCCTTCGGCATCCAGGCCGTTGTTGTCGCCGTGGCACTGGGAATTCTGATCTGCGTCAACGTCTTTGGACAGAGGATGAGAGAGAAGGGCGGGCCGGTGACCCTGTAAGGCTTGCGGACTGTTAAGAGCGTCTGATTCCCGTGGGGCTTCAGGGGTATTGTTCGGATTTATCGGAGCCTATAGCCTCTGCGCATACGATGTGAATTGTCTCCTCAATGGAATGATATATGGATACCCCTTTTTTGAAGGCCTAACTCGGCGCCGGGAACAAACAACGAGGCGTGACCACCGCCGAAACACACAAGTCGTCCCACTTCTGCTGGCGCCTCATAGAAGCCTCCTTTTCCAGCACCGTATCAGGATTTCCGACCTGGCTCGGTGAAACAGATTGGGAGAGGAGGCCGTATGTGCGATCCGTCCGACCACGCTAGCCCAGGCGGTCAGGACCTCGCGCGCTGTGGTGTCGTCTGCCACGACTTCATCTACGCCTTCTGCCACCAGAGCCGGAACTTTCACGCTACCGCTCACCGCCTCCGTCAGCGCAGTCCAGACGGGCATGTGCAGAACCTCCCCACACAGCGTCAACAGCGGTCAGTGGGTGGCAGACCAAGCTCAAGAAGAGACCCGACGTCCTGAAAGAGGTTCCATGTTGTACGGACTTCATTAACTGCACTAGCTACTCGACCAGTCTTCAAGAAAGAGATACACCTGGTTCGGAGTTCGCAAGAGCTATACAAAGGGAGGGAGGAGTTCGTGGTCGTTGGACAATGAAGAACGAAGCTGATGGGAGGCGAAGAAGAGAAGCATCGCTTTTTGTTATGTTGTCTATCTCGCACATGCCAGATGCTCTAGAATAAATGCAACGGCCCAGATATCCCAATTACAGCCATTTGTTTTTTGTATTCCCCATATGAACAACGTTCCAAGTCCTCCGTATATGATTGGTGCTTTGAGCCATCATCGCGAGACAGTGGGAAAATGTGCGTCCGAGCTCTCTTTATAGGCGCGTTCAGGTTCTTTTTTTTTTCTCTAACCCGACTTGCTCTTCTGCGCCTCCGCCAACCCCTCCTTCAAAGCCGCAATCGCCCGGTCGATATCGTCCCTCTTGGGGTCGGTAACACTGACTCCCATGTGTCCAAACCTGACATACTTGCTCGCAATATCCTTGTGCAGACCACCAGCAAAGATGACACCCTTCTTCATCAGGTTTGGCAGGATTTCCGGTGGCGTCATGCCCTCCGGCAGGTAGATGGCCGTCATGCCGTTGGCTTGGTTCTCGGGCTTGGAGGCCAGTTGCTTGAGACCAAGGTCCGCGACTGCCTTCTTGACTTTTTGGGAGGCGGCGCGGTGAGCGGCGAAGCGGTCTTCAAGGGAGACGGAGGTGATTTGAGTGAGCGTGGTGTGCAAGGCGCGCACAAGTTGGGGCGAGGGAGTGGCGAAGTAGGAGGGCTTGTTGTTTTCGTAGTTTTGCATGACTGGTAAGGACACTGAAGTTAGCTTGCTGATGGCTGGCGTTGGAGCTTCGGTCCACGATTCTTCTCCCACTCCATTTCTTCTTTGGTGCTGCAGCGCACTACCAAGCTATGCGGTCTGTCGCGCTTCGCACATGTCGTCCAGCACAAGGTGTACTGAAGAATACGGGGAAAGGGACTGTGGAAAACACAAAAAGTGATGACTTACTGGGTAACCAGTTCTTCCAGGAACCGAAGTACGAAGTTGGCGGGACCTTGCGGTTCTTGAATCTCTCGATGGCGCGACCAGAAGCCATGACGATGCTCAGACCAGCAGGGCATCCAATAGCCTTCTGAGAGGCGGTGATGACACAGTCAAGCCCCCAGTCATCGAAGCGGATCTCCTCGCATCCGACACTGCAGACACCGTCCACCACAACCAGAGTTTCCGGGCTGAGCTTGTGTACGAGCTTGCTCAGAGCCTCGATCTCGCTCAGCACACCGGTGCTGGTGTCGACATGTGTGACTGTGATCATCTTGTAGTTCTTCTCCTTCAGGGCCTTCTCGACCTCATCGAGCTGCGGGCGATCGCCGATAGGGGCCTTGAGCTGGGTGGCCTTGACGCCGTAAGTGTTGAAGCAGTCGGCGAAGCTGTCGGCGAAGTAGCCGGTGTGCAGGACCAGCACGTCCTCGCCGGGTTCGATGAGGTTGCTGGCGACCTGGTCCCAGCCAAGGGTACCGCTGCCGGAGATGATGAAGGGTTGAGAAGCCGGGTCTGAGGTTTGGAAGAGCTTGCGCAGCATGGTAAGGGTCTCGCCGAAGCAGTTCACGAAGGGCATGCCGACGTGGGACTCGCTGGACAGCAATCAGCGGTTAGCATGCTGCTTGCACAACTGCGAAGCCTGACAGGAAGGCCGATTGCAGCGAGGGCTTGGCGACATACCTGAAGTGGCTCATGGCCTGCAAGACCTGGTCATCGAACTCGATGGGCCCGGGGATGAGCAGGGCAGGGTGTGGTGGTTGGCTCGACATGTTTCGTTGCGGGTGCTTGTCGTGTTCGGGCTTGGTGTTGAACTGTGTCGTGTCCTGCAATGGCTTGTAATCGACGTCGTCTGAAGGACTCGACTTTCTCTCGGTGGAAAAAGGAGTGTTGAGTTCCAAGAAGGGACGGTTGTCGAGGTGTCTCGAGATGAGACTCAGTCTGTTGCGTGGGGTCGCCAGCTTGAAGGCGTGAAGTGGGGTTGCTCGGCCTTTAAGTCTTCCTAGAGGGCGTAAAGCGGGGGCGATGGCAGCCAGCGTGCTGATAGACGCCGATAACGATTTGGAGGCGCGTTTGGATTGGATGGGTGCGGGTGTTGTACCTTGCAGGTCACGCACGCACGCACGCACGCGCTGAGGAAAAACAGAGGCGAGATGTTTTCAATGCAAGAAGCGAACGCGGATGGGGAAAAGGGGGACGGCGCGGTGATGCAGGGCTGGTCTGGTCTGGTCTGGTTCAAGTGCGGGAAACAATCATCAATGTGGTAATTAATGTCTGTGATGAACGCGACTTGCACCGGTCTGGTTGGCTCGATCGCGGGAGAGCGAGAAAGAACGAGAGCGAGAACGAGAACGGGGACGAGAACGAGGACGAGAACGAGAATGAGGTGGCAGGTCAATAATAATGACGGCTTCGGACTTTTGTGTCCTCGCTAGACTCGGGGCCGCGAAGTCGCAGTGAGCGGCACTCACTCTATCAAAGTATAGATGAGTACAGCCGCCACCGATACCGATACCAATACCGATGTCGTTACCGTTACCGATCCCAATTAGATCCTGACCCGATTGACAACGACTTTTCCATTCCACGACGCGACTGAATCGACTCCGCGGCAGGCAGGCGCTTGCGGACCTTGTTCCGCTCCTCTGAGCTAAGCTGCGTGTTTGCAGTGTTTGCAATCATCTCCGCGCCGCAACCACCACCACCACCACCCCCACCACCACTACGCGCGGGAGGTTACAACATCTGACGAACACGGGGTACGCTCGGTTTAGTAGTGCTGCGCAATGACTTCGAGGCTGGTGTTGTGTCTCGGAGACCTCTTTATCCCCGATAGGGCAATAGTCAGTCGCTACACCGCTTGCGACCGACCGACCGCACGCATAACACTGACACGGCATCCCAGGACATTCCCGCAAAGGTACCACCACCACCACCACCACCCAGAGAGCTTGGAGCAAGCAGGCACCGTCGTACTCACCATTTCGTCTCCCACAGTTCAAGAAACTCCTCACTCCCGGCAAAATCGGCCAAATCCTCTGCCTGGGCAACCTGACCTCCCCTCCGTCTACACCTTTCTGCGCTCCCTAGCCCCGGACCTTCAAATCGTCAAAGGCGATTACGACATCCCCTTTCTGCCCCGGCGCCGCCAACTCCAAATCCCAATGTCCCCTATTCCTCGCCTTCTTTGGACAACATCCCCGTCCCCACCGCCTTGAGCAAGGTCGTTACCCACGGTAGCTTGAGGATCGGTTTCACACATGGACACACCATCATCCCGCCCGGCGACCCGGATTCGCTGCTCATTGCGGCACGCCAGATGGACGTGGACGTCTTGTGTTGGGGCGGGACGTGCAAGTTCGAAGCCTACGAGATGGAGGGAAAGTTTTTGTGAATCCGGGGAGCGCGACGGGAGCCGTGAGTTGGAGCGCAGATGTCGAGTTGGATTCCGAGGGCGAAGAGAAGGCGACGCCGAGTTTCGTCTTGATGGATGTAAGTTCAAACTTTGACTCGGTGGGAAGGTGTTCGGGCCTGAGGTCATGGGAAAGAGAGACTGCGATACTGCGATACTGCGATACTAGCAAGGGGACCACGCTGACAATCGTGACCACAGGTGCAAGGGGATGTGTTGGTGCTCTACGTGTACCAACTTCGGAAGGACACAAACGGTAGCGAGAGTGTGGGCGTCGAGAAAGTCTCATTCAGGAAGAACGGCGGTGGAGCTTCATAAGAAGTGGCCCGGCCTTGTCTGTTTATGCCCACTCTAGCGGCTGTACACTTGCAGTGCAAAGGAATGATACCAACTTGCTAACTGCTGTGAAAAAGACAGACGGAGTCATGTTCAGCGTCTCCAAATAGTCTTTCACTTACCAGAAGGGGCGCGTATCACAGTGCGCATGTTTGAGTTTGAGGTGTTTGCCTCAGTAATAGGCAAGGTTTGGCCAGAGAAGGCTCAGCCACGGCTAGTCCAGGCAGTAGCTTTATGAGGGGATCATCGAACCACGATATGTCTCGTATCGAAAACACGACTTCCCTGGATATTCTCCTTCCCTTCCGTGGTCCCACCATTTCACCTGCTGCTACCTTCGATGCTCTCCGCCCATCGACTGTCATGACTAGAACTAACAACCGCACTGCCGCGATCAATGTACCCGTTCCCAAACCGCCTATATCGAGAACGAGAGCAGTCAACAATGCCCCCAAATGTTTGGAGCAAGATCTTGAAGATCTGGCCAAGAAAATGCAAGGGCGGCTTGGAGGAATCGACGCAAAAGTCGAGAACAGACGCAATGTTTTGTCGACAATCTGCAGGTAAGGACTCGGAACGCTTACCTCTTGTCATGCACTGAACTAACACAGTGCAGGAAGCCATGGAAAGCGTTTACATTGATCTGGACTTTTGAAGCCTTCATCGTCGTCCATCCATCGCACTAGGTCTTTCGATGATGTTTTTGGTTGCAGAATATTGAACACCCACACGTGGATTGGGACGGGACAGGTCCAGTTGTTACGAGCTTTAACTTTTCCTTTACTGGCAGATGAATTTGCATTCATTCTATACTATTCCTCCTCTTCTCCTATATCTCTCACCCCTTCCAACCCGACCCCGCTCATCTCCGGATAACACGTCCAGCACCAGGCCCACCCCAGCGCACACACGAACGCATAACCTGCAAATGTGACACTGGGTCCGCACCACTCGAGCAAAGGCAGGAAGGTGGTGCTCGCAACGAAATTGGTGCTCCAATTTGTAGCCGTCGCGATGCCGGAACCCACGCTTCGCACGTTGAGAGGGAAGAGCTCGGCTTGTTGCCATGGCACACAGCCGAGTCCGATGGCGTAGGCGGATATATAGAGAAGGAGGGAGACTAGGAGGGCTGTGCCGGGAGGCCACTACCGCCTGCGCTGTCAGAGGTTCCGCCATCCCGTCCCCGCATCACGTTCTTGACAGCCGTGAAAGCCGAACTGACAGTGGTTGTGGAGGAGACATGGCTAGATCCGTCTCCGAAGCTGATGTGATTGAACGCGACGGCGCAGCAGAAGAGCCCGAGCACCATGAAGGGGATTGAGAGGAGCAGGATTCTGCGTCTTCCGATGGAGTCGATGAGGCCGAAGGCGAGGAGGGTGAAGAGGAAGTTGGTGGACGCGACGGAGAGAGACGTGGCGATTGGGTTGGTGAAGCCGACGAGTGCGAAGATAGTGGCGCTGAAGTACATGAGGGAATTCTGGGACCATGTCAATACAATCTGCGCCCAAAAGGGTATACAACTAGCACTATAGATAAGATTGCAACGAGAGCCCATCCAGCTAACGCTGGGACGTGGAGGATGAAATCGGAAAGTGATAGAAACGGGTGTACAGGTAGGTACTCACGAAGCCACAAAGCTGCTGCAATCCCTGCAGTCCGCACGCGATGCCCAAGGCGCGTCTGTTCCCTCTATTAACCCACAATTCCTTCAACGCACTCCCCGCCTTCCCAGTACTCTCCATATCAACCTCCCTTCTCATCCTGCGCATCAACAGCTCCACACCCTCCTCTCCCCCACCCAACTTCCGCAGGACCCGTTTCGCCTGCTCCTCGCGCTCACTCCTGACCAACCATCTCGGACTCTCAACCATGCCCAGCAGCAGGAAGGATTGAACGATGGCCGGTGCGGCGCCGAGTCCGACGCCCCAGCGCCATCGCTCTCCCACGGCCCAGCCGATGAGGTACGCAACGACCTGGCCACCGGTGATGAACAGACTCTGTACCGTGACCAGCCTTCCTCGCATCTTGTCAGGGGCGATTTCAGCGATATACAGGGGCACGATTCCGCTCGCTGCACCCACGGCGGCACCTACAACACTCCGACCCAGTATCAGCACCCAGACGGCGGGAGCGACAGCCTGAATGAGGGCGCCGACGACGAAGAGAGCGGTTGCGAGGGCGATGGTGGGGAGGCGGCCGAAAGAGTCGGCGAGGAAGCCGGAGAGGGGAAGCGAAGAGGGCGAGGAGGGAAGTCGAGGAGGCGATCAGCGATTTCTCGGCCGTGGTGAGAGACGGGAAGGTGGTGGGAAGGTGCAGGAGGGTGGAGGAGATGATGCCGGTGTCGTAGCCGAAGAGGAGGCCGCTGAGGCCGGCGGACATGGTGAGGAGCCACAGCATTCGCGTTCCAGCTGTTGCTGCTGTTGCTGTGAATGGTGGGGATGAAGTGGCACCGGAGCTTGCATGTCTCTCGGGAGTCCGTCCAGCAACACCGTCTCTTTCGTTCTCAATGAGCGGTTCGTTGGCATCGTCCCGAGGGTCGTCGTCGCGTATGTGGTCCATCTCAAGGTCGTCGACTTGTTGCTCGCACGGTGCGGTGGGTGAGCGGCCGGTGTGTTTCATGGAATGGGGCCATGCGGAGTTGGAACAGAAGGTCAAGTCAAGTGAGCAGGACAAAAGGTCAGATGCACGTCGGGTGTTTGGATGTGTTTGGATAGCCGTAGCAGGAGCCGGGGTAAATAGCAATAATACCAGGAGCCGGGGTAACTTGGTAAGGCTGGTCGGCCGTGGTCATCCGGGGTCTGTGGGGGCTTTACCTAATGCAGGAACCCGAACTACTCTGAGCACGAACATGGCAAAACGTTTCGCCGACATGCCGCGTCCTATCACCACCACCACCACCACCACCACCATTACCCCCACCACCACCGTATCGCGAAGCAGCAACATCACTGACATGCTTGCATCTGTGCAACCAATACTCCTATACATACACGACAACACCCCGTCGCCAACAGCAAGCCACGCCTGCACCTTCGCCTCGATTGCAACTCACTTACGCATGGCTTCCGTCCTTGTCGCTCATCCATTCATAATCCGGAAGCCCATACTTGTCACCACCGAACGAACTGGCAAATAGTCCCCCGAGCCAGCTGAAGTAACTGCCGAGTTCCATCCCCCAAGCGACCAGCCTGAACAACACGTTCCTCAGCGTGATGCCCCACCTCGTCTGCGGCGCAAATATCCCCGGAACACCCGGCGGAATCTTCTGCATGTCGGTGATGATGGGCCTCATCCGCTCCTCGTACGCGCCGAGTCCTGCTTTCAGGTCGTGAGCATGGTTGTTGATCTCGCCAGCTAGGATGTAGGCGCCGGCCATGGCGGCGCTGGTGCCTGAACCCGTGGGGCCGGTTGCGTATCCTGCATCTCCGACAAGGACGACGCGGCCACGCGAGAGGGAAGGCACTTTGACCTGCACGATTTCCGAGGCGTACAGGTCATCCGTCTCCATCATGCCCGCCATTATCTGCTCCGTCTTCCATCCCGCGCCGGCGAACTCCTTTGCCACAAAGTTTCTGAGCGCGTCAGTGCCTTGCTTTGCCGCGAGGCGGAACTCGGCAGTGGAGTCGTGGGCGTTGCGCGCATGTATTTTCATCAGGGTCACGCGGTTCTTGGGCGTGGCTGCGAATGGATCGGGTCCGACGCCGAAAAGCGACCCCCGGTGGCGGAGTAGGACTGCCCTAGCTTGCTCCCCTCGAGGAGGTCGCCGGCGATGGAGAAGTAGGCTGCCCAGCAGTTCAGCGGGATTATATGGTCACGAACTCCACAATCGAAACCAATGGCTCGGGTCCTGGACGTGGCACCATCGCAGGCGACGACGAGGTCGAATTGCTGTGTCGCGTACCCGTTTGCGAATTCGACAGTGACGGGTCCCTCGTCGTTTTGCTGCATCGAGGCCACTTGCTCGCCAAAGACGTACCTGATCCTCGAATCGTCCTTGGTCAGGTCGAAAAGGATCTGAGCGAGGTCACCGCGGAAGATCTCGTACTCGGACACAAGCGACTGCGCGCTCTCGTTCCCGGAAGCTCTCATGGTCGCAAAGGGTTCGCCGTCGTCCTGTACGAAGCTGATCCCCTCCATCGTCGTTGTCTGGACCCGCACGGCGGCCTCCATCCCGGGAATCTTGCGCATCACAGTTACGCCGGCGGTGCGGATGTCGATGCCCTGCCCATTGGTGCGCAGCGCGGGGAAGCGCTCGATGATGGTTACATTTGCTCCAGCTTTGGAGAACCAGTAAGCTGCTGTTGGGCCTGCGATGGAGGCGCCCACGATGAGAACGTTCAGATTAGACACCACCCAAGGCTGGCGACAGAGAAATGCAGGGTCAAATACGTGTGGCTGAGGTGCAACAATTAGCGTGTGATGCGCCAACGCTGTTTAGATAGAGAAGTGTATATATGCCCTTGTGAGATGAGTCCTGTGCGACACCGAGTGGTCGAATCAACCCGTCTATATATGTTCAGGGCCATACTGCGATGCAGCTGCTGTCGGGTGTTAGTATTCCCCGTGGTACAGTATTGAGCGTGTCGGGCCCGAATCATTTGGCGGTTGACGGCCGACGGGGCGGGCGTGCACGGACGATGGCAGACTGCTTGCCCGTCTTGCCCCATCCATTCCGGGCGAAACGAAACCCCCGAGTTCAGAAGGAGTTTGTCTTCACCTGGCTCGATACCAAAGAAATTCAACAAGATTGGAACTTGCGTACCTTGTGCCCACGCGGCTCGCGGGACCAAGCATTATTACTACCTAAGCATTCAAAAACCACTCCAACTTTGCAGCAATACACAACGGTTGCGCGCTTGAAGACCATGTCCTTCAAAATGGTCGTTCCTTCATCCAAGACGCGGAGCGCCAAAGAGCACCAGCACTAGCGCCTTCAACAAACATATGCGCGTGCAACACCCTTCGCATCGAAGTACCGGGATCCACAGGCTGGACTGACCAGGACTGCAGAATCGTAGAATCTGTTGACGCTGGCCTTGGCAGCGTATCCACTCTTGTAAATGCAGACGTTCTCGTACAACCCCTCCAGTGGATATGGGTAATACGACACAGCGTTGCAGCCAGGCATCGTAGCGCAGGAGTTGACACACGCAGAGAAGGACATGTCGTAGGCCTGTGAGAGGTCGTGAGACGGCTGGTTTGCGCCGCACTGAACTTTGAAGAAGTGGCCAGAGTCCGACTCATACTGGGAAACGCCGGTCCGGCTGACGGTAGCACAACTCAAAACACCACGGTTGCTTGCCAGACGTTGGAGTGTCGCCGGAAGTTGTGACGAGGGTGTCGGCGTGGCAATGTGTGGCGCCGCCATGCGCTGGCCCGGAAATTGGACGCTGCTAGCCGAAGAAGAGAGACTACTCGAGGCCGAAGAAGAAGAACTACTCGAGGCCGAAGAGGAACTGCTGCTCGAAACCGAGGACAAAGAGGATGAACTCCGTGAACTCGAACTCGACAAGGATGAACTGCGTGAACTCGAACTCGACGAGGATGAACTGCTCCTAAACGACGAGACAGACGAAGGCGCAGTGTAAGAAACGTAATTCGTCGCCTTCAGGCCAGCGACTCGGGAAGACGACAGTTGGTTTGTTGAGACAAAGGACTGCGGGGAATCGCTCTTCAGCCAACAGTTGCCCGGCCCCGTGTTATCAGGGGAAGGGTCGCCGGTGGCCCCTAGGAACGAGAAGCCCGTGCACCTGTAGTCTGAATCGCAGAGAGCAAAGCAATCCGAAAAGCCGTTTTGAACAGTAGGCGAATAATAGTTGGAGCCGACCGAGCCGCCACCGCACATGTAGTAATAAGTGTTCCCTGCGGTATCCTGGGGAGTAATTAGCAAGTGTTCAGATTGAAAGGGGAACGACCCTTACATTGACTGCATAGATATTGGTATTGATTGCATCACACTTTATGGGAAGCTGAGTAGTGTAGATGCCATCAGGTCCCTGGCTCGCTCCACCAGCCGTCGGTGCGGGCGTGACGGCTGCATTACTGCTGCTGACGCTACTCGAGAACGATGAGCTTGCAGAGGAAGAGGCAGATGAGGAGGAAGAGGAGCTCAGACTCGAACTCGCACTTGAACTTGAGCTGGAGCTCGAGCTGGAACTAGAGCTAGAACTCGAGCTGGAGCTGGAGCTTGAAGATAGAGATGATGCTGGCGCCGCCGAGCTTTTGGAAGAAGAGAGCGAGGATGAAGAAGAGGAACTCAGGGATGAAGATACCTGCCACAGGTCAGTATGTTGTAAAACTTCGTGGCGCAGCTCACAGATATGTTAGGCGCCGATGCTCGATAGAGGCGGTCTAGTAGATGGAGGGCCCTTCTGAAGAGGCGTCCCATAGAGGGGCACTCCACCACACAGAGACCTGGTTGATACTCAAGACGACTGTACGATGAATGCATTCCGGCAAGCACTTCATGTGTCCCCGTCGACGACCTATCGAAAACACCGGCGTCTGGACATGTTTTCTCGAGCACCACGTACCGAAGAATTAAGAGATGAAGACGCCGAGGAACTTGAAGAGGACGACAACGAGGACGAAGAAGATGAGGACGCTGAGCTCAGGAATGAAGAGACCTAAAGGAAATTAGAACATCATCATCAGAATTCATAGCGTAACTCATGGACGTATTGGGTGCCGGTGTTCGATACAGCCGTATGACAGATTGGGACCACTCAGGAGATGCGGTCCAGAGGGTCAGTCTCGTACATGAGCTCGTTACCAAGACGACGCCCGTGTACTCGCATGTTGGCAAGCGCTCCACATACCGCCGACGGCCTGCTAAGAACACCGGTGTCTGAATGTATTGTCTCAGGCGGCACGTACCGATGAACTGGCTGAGCTGCTGCTGCTGCTACTGCTACTACTGCTAATAGAAGATGATGGGTTTGGCATTATTACCGGCGACGCCGAGCTAAGGGACGAAGATACTGAGGACGAAACTGACGACGAGGCCGAGGACGAGGAAGATGATGAAGCCGAAGATGAGGAGGAGGATGCTGAGGATGAAGAAGAAGAGCCAGAAGATGATGCCTAGTAACGGTCAGTATGCGATTAAAAACCATGACGTTGCGAGCAACTTTGGCACGCGTCAATGTTCAATAGGTCGCCGATCGGACATGCTGGCCTCCAAATGGGACGGCCCACAGAATGTCAACTTCTCCAACCATCAGAAGGCCCGGCATAAAATGGCTTGCGATAAAACCGCCGGTCTCATAACAGCCCAGACATTCAGCGGACGCCCCGTCGGGAACATCGGCATCTGAACCTCCCTTGTCTGACAAAACGTACCGAGGAACTTAATGAGGATGATGCTAACGAAGAGCTACTACTGCTCACACTGGAACTGCTCGAACTGCTCGAACTGCTGCTGCTGCTCAGAGAATCGAATACTGTGGTCGTTGTCGTGACAGTCGTCGGAATGGACACGGAACTAAGTGACGAGGATAGGCTGGAGCTAAGTGAGGAAGAGACACTGGAGCTACTCGATGAGGAGCCGCTAGAGCTGAGTGAGGAAGAGACGCTCGAGCTGCTTGATGAACTGTGAGGATGTTAGCGGCAGGACGGCGCTTTTTGTCTTTGTCAAACCCAAGTGGAAAGATGTGGAGCAGAGCATGGACCGCGACTCAGTGTCCTCAACAGTCAGTTCAACTGACTGGCTGGCCGCTACTGCAAGGTAACAGCATCGGCAGGCAACCGTTAGCTTAGATACCCAGTCTCCGATGTTCGTGTAGCTGCCGCTAATGGCTAGAATCAGGCATAACGTACTCCCACCCCGGATATGAGTGGAGCATAAAGGGAGTAGACCATGCGGTTGCATTGCGGTGACAGTCAACCAGTCAATCAAGTCGATCGTCGAGAGCCCTACTGCGACCATAGGTATCACCGCTCTCAGAGCATCCCTTTTTCGTAGTAAAAGTCCTGGTGGAAATGCTGTCATCAGGATATGGAAAGACGTACCTTGCTGAGGATGACGAAGAACTTGAACTCGAGCTTGAGCTTGAAGACAAGCTGCCGCTTGTCGATGGCAGAGTCGCGGTCGTAGGGGTCGTAGCAGTAGTGGCCGTTGTGGCAGTTGACGGCGTGGTTGCGGTCGTTGGTGTGGTAGTTGTAGTAGGAGTCGCCGTGGCCGACACAGCGCCATATCCCGTGTATGGGTTAGGCAAGTTCGTCCTCACGATGCCAGCGATACGACCAGCATCATTCGCTGTTGAGAACGTCTGCTGACTGGCCGAGGGATTCGCTGTCATGAATTTCTTGATGTTGCAGGTTCCTGGGCCGTTTCCGAATTGCGCACCCTGGTAGTACGTGAAGCCGGTACACGCATCACCATACGAGTCGCATAAAGCGAAACAATCCGTCCAATTACCGGGAGCTTGTGGGGTAGCTATATTTGCACCTGTGGCACCTGAGCCGCACATGTAGTAGTATTCCCTGCCTGACTGGTCGTACACAGCGTAGATATTCGGAGAGACGGCGGTGCAGACAGGTGGGTAGGGAACCGTGTAATACCCATCAGCTCCAAGCGTAGTCCCGGACCCGGCCGGAACGGCTGCCGTTGCCGCTATCGTCGGTGTTGTAGCAGTCGTGGGAGCTGTAGAGGTTGACGGTGTTGTTGCCGTTGTCGGCGTGGGTTGAAAGGTGCTCGTGCTTGAACCAGTTGATGTCGTCGGGCTTGATGACGGTGTGAAGGAGCCCGCTGTCGAAATTGGAGCCGAGTTGGTGCTAGTGGTCGGCGCCGCAGCAGGAGCTCCCGAAGTGTAGGACACGTATCTTGACCGCATAATACCGGCCACCCTGGTAGACAAGAGCGCATTCAAGCTAGTGAAAGCCTGAGGTGAATCGGTTTTCAGATAGCACTGACCCGCTCCACCGCCAAAGTTTGGCCCATTCACATAGGAGAACCCAGCGCAATTGGGAAAGCTGTCGCATTGGTTGAAGCAGTCCGTCCAGTTGTTGTACACGTTCGGAGAACCATTGCCTGGCGCCGTACCAAGGGTACCACCCCACACATATACAAATAACCGACGCCCGAAGAGTCTATTACAGCACTTATTTGAGTGTTGATAGCAGTACATGTTGCACGTTGAACTGTCCAGATTCCATCCGCACCCTGATAAGGGTAAGATGTCGACTGTGCTGCTATCGTCGTTGTAGGCGTCGTCTGAGTTATTGGAGTGGTCGCTGTTGTAGAAGTTGTAGCTGTGGTGAGTGTGGTTTGCGTTGTGGGAGTGGCCGCGCTACTTGATAAACTGCTGCTGACGCTACTGGACGGACTGCTACTCATGCCACCACTGGAACTAATCGAGCTGCCACCACTCGAGCTTGAGGACAGACTACTGCTGGTCAATGAGATTGCCGTCGTCGGATTTGTGACCGTTGTCGGTGGGATAGCGGCCGCCAGGGTAGTCTGAGTGGTGGGAAGAGTTTGTGTTGTAGCAGTTGCAGCATTTGATGGCATATCCAGTGTTGTTGGTGTCGTCTGAGTCGCGGGAGTCGTGGCTGTTGTGGCTGTTGAGACAGCGCTACTAGTGGGTGAGCTTGAGCTGGGCTGAGCCGTGGAAGTAGAACTGAGGGTGGACGGCAGGAGTGACGGCAACGTTATCGCTATTGATGATGCAGAGGACGGAGTTACAGAGGAGGGTGTCGACTGGGTCGAAAGCGAAGTCGACGACTCGGTTGGCGTTGAAGTTGAGGGGCTGCCCGAGGATTCAAGGATGGCGGTTGTCGGGCTTGTCGTTGCGCCCGTTCCGGAATAGCGCGACATATCCGACGAAGAAGACAGAGGCAAAGGCAAGTTTCCTGAGCTAGGTGGAATCGACGAAATCTCAGGGGTCGTGCTGAGCAGCGCATCGACGGACGTTGGAGAAGAAGATGCAATTTCGGGGCTGCTGATGGCCGACGAGAACGACTGTGACGTCGATGGCACACTGAAGGAACTGCTTGATGCACTGCCTGTCGCTGATTGTTGGGCAGCAAAGACTGTTGTAACGGCACCAAATGATGGATTACCCACTTCGCCCTTAAGATAGCAGTAGCCGAGATTACCTTCCGTGTTCAGAGCGTAGGTGAACGCCACACAGCCGGAGTAATTGTCACACGCCGCAAAGCAGAAGGTGTAGCCCACGTGGTTCATGTCCGGTTGAACAGATATAGCCGCGGCACTGCTATCGCGTCCACATGCAAGGTTGTAAACAACGCCATTGCTGTCCACCTGCGACGTGCCATCAATTTCCGGGCAGCTTGCAGCGGAGGCTGAAGACACGCTTGATGATGTACTGGACGTCGTGGATAGGGGTGAGCTTGCTGATATGTCAGAAGACGACGCCGACATGACGTCCGGCGTCATGCTGCTGCCAGAAGTCGCGGCACTGCTTAGCTCAGAGCTGCTTTGTAAGGGTGGTAAAGCACTTGAGGGCAGCGAGACGTTTGTGGAGGATGAAGCATCGGTGGACATCGAGGCTGTGCTGGAACTCTCGAGACTTGGGCTGCTGAGTACTGAAAGGTCGAAAGAGGAAGTGAAAGTGGCGGAAGACCCCACGCTTGGAGAAGTGTCAAACGTGCTGGATGCTGCCGATGTATCAGCCGCAGAAAAACACGACGGACCAGAGGGCTCGGTGCTACTGGCAGCAGCCGATGGCTCTGTACTAATTTCCAAGGGCGCAGCAAGACTGGGTGAGCTTGAAGCAGCAATGCTACCGTAGGATGAGGAAGCAGCAGCAGCACCGTTGTCTGTGCTGGTAGACGACGCAGCTGCTGCTTGGCCGGGCGAAGTAGCGTATACGGTACTGCTGGCTGCTGCACCCTCTGACGAACTTGAAGTCAACTGATCAAAGTCTGTCGCAGATACATAATTGAAACTGGTGGCTGCTGCTGCTTCACTGGATGTTTGAGGAACATCATGAGCCGGCACTCTGGGCGCGTAGGTCACTCCCGGAGCGTAGCCCGTACCGCCCACTGCTGCGTACATGGTGCAGACCTCGGTGCTATCGTCATATGTGACGCCCGTACAGCCTGGTGTTTGACTGCATTGTAGTTGACAGTCATCGAAGGAGGCTTGCAGGGCCTGTCTCTTCCTCATCTTCGTAGGATTGTAGCCGACTGGCAGAATAATGGTTCCTCCTGTGACACCGACATCACAAGTGATGTTGTAAGCCTTGCCACTGGCATCCGAGCAAGTTACGTTGTTGACATACGGGCAAACAGGAGGAGGACACTCGGGTGCAGGAGTCCCCGTAGCAATGGGCTCTGTTGTACTGGGCGACGGAAGAGGCCCGGTAGCATAGGCAAACCCAGATTGAGAAGAGAAGCTGTATGAGCCTGTTACTGTACGCGTGTTAGTCCTCCTGGTAGAGGCTGTGACCATTGTCGCGGTTGGGCTTTGTCCAGATGCGTTGCTTGTAGGGGTGTGCTGACAGTGTCCACGCTGTTGCTGCCGCCGCTGCCGCCGCTGCTGCCGCTGCCGCTGCCACTGCCACTACCGGGAACCTGTTGCGTTGGAGACAAGGTCGCTCCCAAGCTACTCTCACCGGCCGTAGACGAAGGCACCCACGGTCCGGCAGAGCTAAAACTCGCCGTTGCAGGGCTGTCTCCGTTCTGACTTGACGAGAACTGCAGGCTGGACTGGGGTTTTGACGATTCTGAGCTTGGTCGAGCATATCCAGATGTAGATGCTGCGCTTTGGGGGCTTGGAGAGGACTGTCCTGGCACCGAATTGACTGCACGTACAGTCGAGCTGGACAAGGCTCCTGCGGAGCTTGACTGCATAGGGGACGAAGCGGGCGACGTGCTGCCCATCGTTACCGCATTCTGGAAGGATGAACTCATACTCAGGGCAGGAGAGCTACGACCGCCGTTCATCGACGAGCTCTCGCCTCTACTTGTTGTGCTCCCTTGCGAGATCACGGCCGAATCGGAGAGCGAAGAACCACCACTGCTTCCACCGCTGACTCGCAAAGCAGAGAAAGCATCTCCAGATTCCGTGTAGTTGCCCGTAATACGGCTGAACAATGTACATTGACTTTGCGAATAAGTGGCTCCAACGCAGCTCGCCGTGATGTCGCATTCTGTGAGACAGCCGTTACCGTTTGGCTGCTGGATTTGGCGACGGTGGCGCCTGCCTGAGTTGAAGAATATCGTGTCTCCTCGGAGCAGAAGGCCGCAAGATATAGCATAGCTTACGCCGTTGGTGTCAGGATAAACGGAAGAGTTATAGGCCGGACATAATGGTACGTTAACTGGAGACGAGGCGGTCGATGAAGGCGCAGATCCGCTAGAGTTTGGGGGTGCGCCAGTACTGAACGTGCTCAGCGGATTGGATGACGGATAAGGGACTGCACTGGTTGCTGCTGATCCATTATTCAACGAGAGGGAATTCGAAAAAGGAAAGATTGTTGAGGTCGTCGTGCAGTAACTCGGCCGGACAAAGATCGTGTAGGTTGGCCTATCTGCATTCAAATCAGCCATGTCTGCTCCTTCGGTTGCTGATTTTCTTACTACCTGATGACTGCGCTGCCACGGATCCTACGACTGAGCAGATGCTCAGAAAAGCACATAGCACTCTCATGACGTCCGGTGATGGTTGGGGGATGCTGGTCCTGGAGAGAAGGTTATTCGAAGCGACAAATAAATGGGGAGCCAATTCAGATTCTGGCCTTGTAACTCAAACAGACGGGCAGCATCGCATCAACTGTGTTTCATTCCAGACTCACGTTCATCTCGGAGAGCATGAAGCATTCCACGGTGCCCTGGAGCAAGGGTTTTCCGGATGGTAGCAACCCCATCTGTCGAACCTGTTTGGCTTGATCCGGCCGCATTCCACAATCAAAACTTAGCACTGACTAGGTGCGCGCCAACCTACCCTTGACAGAGAATGAGTACAGAAAAGAAAATGAGAACAAACCTCCCGATGGAAGTAAGCGATTTTTGGAAAAGAGGCAGTCTACCAATATCCTTTGTAACAGTCGCTGGGGTGGTTGGCATTAGTGTTTTGGAAATACCCATCTCGCATAGGAGATGAACTATGCAAAGCTTAATGCAACAAGCTGCGGGTATGAAGGCGTGAAAGACAATAGGGGAGGTTGAAGCAAGAGAGGCGTCCTCGACGCGTGGAACCGGATCGCATACTCGCTCGGCAGACTTGGCACATTCCGGAAGTCGCATATCACTCTCTCGGACTTTGTCTACCACATATACCAATCTAGACACCCTGAAGCCCAGGATCCAGATGTGTTGCGGGTTCGCAAGCGCGTCGAGTTTGTTCCTGTACGCCGACAGGGTTGTTAATAGATGGATCAGTAAATCCAACTCTATAGTAATCCATCCATGGGATGAACGAATTCGCGCTTTCTAATTCTGTAGATAGATGGGTTAGTTGGCTTACAACTCCATGGATTCCTGTAGGGTTAAAGGTGTGGTAGTAGTAGCCGTAGTAGTTGGTAGATAAGTAAGTTGGTATAGGCTTCGGCTTCGAACTCTAGACCCCCACAGAGGTATCAAGACTTCACCGACTTCTTACTTACCGTGAGGTGCATAGCCGCCACCCAAGCGTCCGTGTGGTTGCATGCCATGACCGCTCTGGTCGGAGTGATGAGGACCTCATTCTTTGGCTGCCGTTGAGGCTGTTGCTTGCTTTGCTCTCTCTCTAGTTCCTCTTCCGCCGTGTCCTCTCCGAACTAGTCGGAGAACCTGGCGCAATCCAATATGTTATACGGTGTTCGTCCGTGCGCTTATAGTTGATGCTCGAAGAGTAAAGTTGTTCGGCACTTTTTGGCACCTTCCCGTTGATCTTGCCAGAAGGTGGGGAAATCTGCGTCAAGTTCCGCTGGCTCAGGGCTGGCGCCGCCGCCGACGTAGTTTTGCTCTTTTTGATCGTCATTGTCCACTTAGGGGTGAAAACGATCTCCTCTGTGCTACCCATGCGAGCCACATCCTGCCTTACAACAGAAGTATGCACCAAAAACTTCTTGAGTGAAGGGATTTTTGCAATGGCACTGTTCATTGATCAGATCAGGGAAAGATCGTTGTCTATATTTGACTACATGTCCGCTCTGAGTTTAAGCTTTGGGGATGTTCTCAGAGTGCTCAGCATCGATTCGCTCCTTGTCGTGGATAGCTTGCTCCACGTCGAGCTTTCTCTGAGCTGGGTCAACAGCACCGAAAAGAATGTCCATGTCTTCAAGCGAACGGCCTTTGGTCTCCTTGAGGAAGAACAAGGCAAAAAACCCCATGGCGAAGCAGAAGCATCCGAACATAATGAATGTACGCCAACCGATGCCGTTGATGGCGGCGGGCGTGACCTTGGTGACCACGAAGTTGAACAACCACTGGGTCGCAGAGGCTAGACCCACACCGTATGCCCTTAGACGGGTTGGGAAGATCTCAGAGACATAGACCCATGGGACTGGTCCCCAGGAGGCAGAGTATCCGATGACGTACAGGTAGATCATGACGACCATGCCAATAGACGCAGAGGAGACTGTGCCCGACCTGACATTTGGTGGATGCGTGGCAAGGACGGCGCCGATGATGAACATCATAGCAGACATCCAGAAAGCACCGCCGACGAGAGACCACTTTCTTCCAAGCTTCTCAATACCAACAAGCAGGAAAACACCGGTGGTGACGACCTTGACAACACCGTATATACCGGTAGCGAAGAGTGAGGAGTTGGACTTGGAGACACCGACGGTTTGAAAGATTTGAGGGGCGTAATATCCGATGGAGTTGGTGCCAGACCATTGTTGCCTGAACGTCGTCAGTACAGGAGCAGTAAAGTTTAGGTTGGCAACATTTCTTACCAGAACATGATCATGAAGGCAAGGAAGAAGCGGATGCTGTTGCCAGGCTGGAAGGCTTCCTTGTACGTGACACCCTCGGTGGCGTTAAGTTCCTCTTCAATCGAGGCACGAACCTCAGCCAGCTCTGCAATGACTTCGTTGTCCTCAGTGCCAGCGCAGCGGATGTGGGCAAGAGACGCGAGAGCTTGTTCGTAACGGCCCTTCTTGGCCAGCCATCTTGGACTCTCGTGGAGGAAGAAAAGACCGATAAGCATGCAGCCACCTGGGACAAGCTGGATAGCCACAGGGATCCTCCACTGCTGAGTGGATGGCTTGATGTGCAGAGACACTCCGTAGTCCAACCAGTAAGAGATCATGACACCGACAACCAGGAATTCCTGGAAGAGACCAGCAATACGACCTCTGACGTTGGGTGGACAGTTCTCCGAAACGAAAACAGGTGTGATGGCGGACATACCACCTATTCCGAGACCAGCGATAACACGGCCGCCGTAGATTACACCGATATCATGATGAGCTCCAGTCTGGACGGCCGCACCGACGAGGAAAACGATGGAGAATCCAATCAAGCTGTAGCGACGGCCGAATTTCTCGTTCAAGAAGGCGGCGGCGATGGCACCAAAGAAGCATCCAGCGGTAAGGAGTGAGACGACGTTCGAGGAAACATCGGCGTTCTTAGAGCTGGAGAATCCAGAGCTATCGGTTGGCAGGCCGAAATCCTTCTTGAAACTGTCGAGGGCAAGGACACTTCCCATGACACCAGTGTCGTAACCTTCGCTGTGTTAGTGTATTGCATCTTTCCTCAGGCTGTGACCATAGTCCATACCGAACAGGAAACTGCCCATGTACGCCACAAGTGCGAGCAGGTAAACCCTGCGGTTTGCAAAGAATCCGGTCGCAACCATTGCGGTGGTATGGAGATGGTCCGACAAGCGGGGCGTGGAGTGTTGTGTTCCGGGGCGTCTCGAGGGAGCGGCCGTAGACTGCGCACTGAGGAAAAGAAGTGCCAACGGGTAACATGCCTTTATCGAGCATGCGTTCAGCGGCGGATCGGCGCCAAGGTTGGAATGCGCGTGTCCCTGTCCGCTAATCCCACCGTCTCCGAACTCCGCGCTATGGGGTGTTGAACGAGATTTGCTGTCCGGAGTAACAAGATCCACTCCTCAGTGGGGAGGCATGACACAACGGAGGAAAACGGAAGATTTAGTAAGCCAGTCCTGGAGAGATGCACTGCGTGTGTACGGGTATTGTACGGCCAAACTTGAACGGTTTTTCGCTTGTGCGGTCCATCTCGGAGGGCTTGCAGGACGTTCGTTGCGAGTTCCAGAGTTGCACATAGGCATTCAATCATGACGTCGCCCCATTCTTATCAGACCTAGCTTGCGGGATCCTGCAGTGGAGATACGAGCACGGGTAAGTCAAAGTAGAATCATACATGTGTCTTTTTGGAAGGAGGCTGTCTATCTAACGTTTCTCTTGAGCTTCAACACTCAACGTGGTTACCCGACGTCGTAGTGACAAGAGGCTAGATCAAGCCACGCCAAGGCTAAAACCTTAATGCTTAATCGTGGCCACCTTGCACCGGCAGATAAGGCGACAGGCGGCAGGTTGCCGAGCAGCCGTACGGGCGTACCGTACGCTGCATGTCATGTGTTCCTATCACGTGCGACAGATGGCATTGAGCATTGAGCATCCAACATTCTACAATTGAACATGACCAATCAAAACTTTAAGTCGGTCTTTTACCACATAAATCTCTGCACCTTCCCCGGCTCCTGTTCCCACTCAAACGCCCAGTGCAAGAAAATCCACCCCGTGACCGCATTGATCGCCAAGAACCAAACTGTCTCCAACCAGAGCCTATGGTCGTGATCCTTCCAGAGCAATTGCCACACCCTATTCGCCAAACCCTTCTCCTTCTTCTCCCTCTCTTCCGGATCCGCTGAGCACGATAGCGGCACGCTCATGCGCCACATGATCCATGGCATGATGAAATACCTCGGTTCGACCAGCGGTGCGGTGACGAGCTGCAGTGAGGATGTCGCCAGCCATACGATCACAAAACTGACGTCGCAGCCTTGACCCTCCGCGGCGCGATTTAATTTGATGGGGCGATGCGTGTCTGCAGATTCCTTGTCCTCAACTGCTTTGCGCTTGCCTGATTGCACATAGTAGGTCGAGCCAGGATCCTCGGAGAAGAAAAGTTTGGCGGGACAGCTGTAGGCCTGAACTACGGCCCACGCGCAGATGATGTAGATGGGAACGACCAGGAAGCGGATCATCGGATGACGGATGAGATAGCGGAAGACGTAGAAGGTGTAATGCCGGTTGTCCGCCAGAGTGAAGGGGTGCACGATAGTGTTGAAGCGGACTGTGAGGACGCTGATGAGGGTGAAAGCGCCGGCGACGTAGACTCGAGGCAAAACGCTGCGTCGAGAAAAGATTAGGGTGGGTTCCATGATCGTGACGACCGGGAGAAGAGCCAGGAGAGCCAGGAGGCCTTGAAGGAAGTAGGGGTAGATTAGGGGCATTGAGAAGAAGCTGATATACGCCCACATGTACAGCATTTGTGGAAGGTGCAGTGTTGCCACGTGGTTTGATTTGTCGCCTGCAACAGTCAGCCTGGGTTTTGAGGCTTCAATATGGGTACTGACCAAGAACAACACCTCCGTTCCAAGCAACGAAAGCGACGAACAATGCTAATAACGTGATGTGTGGAAGAAGCATGCGTGCTATGCTTCGATACGGTTTGCCATCTTTGGTGGGAAATGTAAGGATTCCCTTCGTTGTCCTTGTCACAAGAGACAGGACACAGAGCAAGTAATCTTTGCAGAGTCAGCCGTGTTCGAAAAGTTGTTTTCGGTAAACCCATACCATCGATCCTAGCCTCCTTCACGGGCGGATCAAAGAGTATGTCATCACTCCATGCTGCTCGAGATACACCAACAGGCGAATGCGAGAAGTGATGGGACGAAGTCTCGTGTTTTGAGTTCCTGGAAGGATCAGGTCGAAGGCCGAGGTTGCTGACGAGGAGCATCCCGACCGGAAATACTGACACCCAGAATATGTTTGTTTGCCGGAAAAAAGCGTCGCAGCTCCCAGTATGACCGTGAGAATGTCCTGTGTGATGGATGAACGTGGCTGAGTGTAAACAGAGAGAAAATGTCTGTGGAAAACAAGAACAGAAACAGTGGAGGCGACGTCGGTGTAGTACAAGGCGGAAAAGAAGAACAGAGGGGAAAGAGGCAAATGTTGAAAGCGGTGTGGGCCTGGTGAATGATCAAGCGGAGAGACGCTGCAACATGGCCCTTGAAGAGCACCTTTGACGGCTGAGCTTGCTTTTGGCCGTCGCTCTCGCCCACACCTACCCAGGCAGGGGCACCGGTGTCGCAAATGACTAGGAAAAGCATCGCAATGATGAAGCTGTTCAAAGCCCGCAAGGCAAAGAGAGAGCAAGCACCAGAGAGCTTGTTTACTATTGTGGAGAGTAGATACCTTACATGCCGTCAGAATCTTTGTTCATGAGATTCCGAATTGAGTAGCTTACAGCCCGGGAGGGGTCGTGATCTTTGGGTTCCATTCCTGGAACCGGCCTTCACAGTACGTTTGCGCTTGGCCTACATGGAAAACCTCGTCCTGGCCTTCTGTCAGGAACAAAGTGCTAAGCAACTTTCTCTGTCGTGTCTCCACCTACCAAGTAAGGTTCCTGGACACGCTTCGACACGACGTTCAGCCAAACTCCCGCAGCAGCTGAAACACAGAGAAGACCAAACATGAGAGGTGCATAGCTTGAGGGCCGGATATCATCCTCAGCCGTCTTCTTGACCTGGTTTCTGGGATCCGGAACCGAGTCCGTCTGCTGCATGGCCACGAGAAGGTTGGTGTACAGCGCCTGGGAACCTCCCTAGTAGGATGGTTCGAATCACCAGCTACGGCGTTTGCTCAATGAATACAGGGAGTTGAGTTGAGTTGAGTACTCGAAGATACAGAGGTAATGGAGAAGTGTCGGAGAAAATACAAGGACTGGCTACGTAGCAGTAGCGCCAATGCCAAGCCCAGCCTTCTCCAAACTTCACTGCTCCCCCGCGGAACGTCAGCGTTTCCGTCGCCGATCTGCAGTATGCCCTTACATCCATCCTCCACCCTGCTTGCGCTCCCGCTCTGTACCGTCCCGCCCCTTGCTGTATCACCCTAGCTGTAGAGCTGTTCCGGCGGATCAAGCGTCCCTGTCTGGCCTTATTCGAACCTCACACTGCCTCGCCCAGGCATCGCGCCGAAAGGATTACCTTCACTACTAGCGGCCGCGTCAGGCCGATCGGAGCTCATTGCAGTACAACCCTTTTACCACCGCTCATCCTCCTCCTCCTAATTTTTGTTCCCCTTGTCGCTCGCTATACTCACCTTACATATGGCCTCATTCGCGCGATGAACGCATTGAATATACTCTCTGGACTCAGCTCCACCCCGCCGCCAAGCCCAGCAAGGTCCAGGACGTCATCTTCAGCCAATATACACAATCCGGGAGGTCATCCCGGGACGATGGGAGAAGGTCAAACGAGACGTTTGGCGTGGTAGCGACTCCAGAAAAGCTGGCGAATGGAAGTGGGGACGGATTCGGTGGAGCTGAGCATGACCAGGCAATAGCTGCGGACGAGAAGACGCCGTTGCTCCAACAGCAGAAGCCGGATAGCTTTGCTGAAAAGCAGAGTAGCCACTGGCGACTGCCGAAGCAGATAGCACACACAATCGTCAGCTCTTTGAAGATGGCGCTAAGCGCAATTGCTGCGCCTGCACGTCTTGTGGTCGCATGCTTTTACGACGAACAGGGTACCTTCTCTACATTGGCGCCAATCCGGAGATTGAATCGAGCATTCTCAAAGAAGAAAAGGAGGCCGATAGCATACACTGTCGAGTCGAGCGAGGGTGTAGCTGAGAAAGAAGCGCATAGGGAAAAGCCACGGTTACGGCCGAAGGGAGACAGCAGTGATGACTTGAAGCGGGAAGAATCGCCCCAAAGATCATTTTCAGTGGACTCGAACGCTTCCACAGTATTGCCGTCCGACTCGGAAACGGAGAAGCCCACCTCACCAGTTCCTGATGACGGCCCGGCTAGGCATACACGATCAAAATCGGCCAGCTCTCGGGCAGGCGACGAGATTGCGCCTGCGAAGAAGTCCATTCGTATCAAGTTGCACAGTCAGGAATCGCTATTACGGCAGAAGCGCCAAGTCATGGGCAATCGTGAAAGACCCGCCAGCAATGGCAACACCGATGAAGATAAGGTCGCAGCTGTCGCATCGTCACTGAAATCACCATCTAGCCCAGCAGTGACCAAGCTGAAATACCCACGTGCACCTGCTCCTCCGAGGCCACTTGTTCCGCGACGGCAGAATTCGTACACTATGGCTGCGAACGGGGAGGTGCCCAAGAAGACTTTGATCATCGACCTGGATGAGACGCTCATTCACAGTATGGCGAAAGGGGGCAGGATGAGCACCGGACACATGGTGGAAGTCAAATTGCAAGGTCCAGTGGGTGGAAACGGTATGTTCGTGGGGCCTCAAGTACCCATCCTGTATTACGTGCACGAGCGGCCGCACTGCCACGAGTTCCTCCGAAAGGTGTGTATCAGGACCGTTTCTCTTGCACATGGTGAAGAACTGACACAGCAATCTTTCACCAGGTCTGCAAATGGTACAATCTAATCGTCTTCACGGCCTCAGTCCAGGAGTATGCCGACCCAGTGATCGACTGGTTGGAGCGCGAGCGGAAATACTTCAGCGGAAGATACTACCGGCAGCACTGCACGTTTCGCAACGGCGCGTATATAAAAGACCTTAGTCAGGTGGAGCCTGATCTGAGTAAAGTGATGATCCTGGACAACAGTCCCATGAGCTATATTTTCCACGAAGGTGAGGGCGCCCACAAATGGCAGTTCCGCTCGAGGGACGAGACGAGGCAGCAGGAGGCTGACCATAGGCAGACAACGCAATACCGATCGAAGGCTGGATAAGCGATCCCACCGACAACGACCTCCTGCACCTGGTCCCGCTGCTCGAAGGCCTGCAGTACGTAACCGACGTGCGTGCACTGCTGGCGTTGCGTCTGGGGCAGCACGAGTGACGTCTGATGCGCTTATCTAAAGGACTTGGGACCAGGGAAAGTTGTCTTTGTCGTCAGTGGGAGGGGTAAAGCGAATGCAGACGGGCTCTTCATCTGGTGTATCATATTCCGCGTGTTGGGAGGCAATCTCGGGTCGTGATACCCAGTGCTCTTTTGCATTTCATGATGTCGTCGCTATATTAAACGCGTCCGTAACGCGTCCACCACGCTTCGAGTTCATCTAACCCGTCTCGTTCATCAACGACTGACTGTACCCCCGACACCACGCTTGCATGCTGGTCCTCGTTCGCGCATACAGGCTAATGATCGCCTGATGAAGACGAATGGGACGATTCAACGAACGATCCGGCCCACCGTCCGGCACTCCGCTCGGAGCTGACAAAGCCTCGTCATCCATACAGCTTCACTATATGACAGTCCATCGCGCCTCTGTATCATTTTACTATTGCGCGGTAACAGAGCTGTTGCAATCCTATACCTAGTTCTCTTCTGTAGTCACGCCAATCTCTCAAGATGGTCAACCTTCACCTTGCCTACACCGCACCCATCAACCCACCAAACACCACCCCCGTCCTCAACGCAGCGCAGTGCTGGGCCGGTCTTCAGCACAAGGTCCGCCACCCACAAACATATGTGAAGGCAATCGCGGAATGTGAGATTATAGAAGAGGAGGACGGCGTGGTCACGCGTGATGTTATATTTGGAGAGCGGCCGAACGAGAAGGTCAGGGAAGTGTGCAAGAACTACGAGCCGACGCAGGTACGCCCACTTCCAGCCCAACTCTGCGTCAAGTTCTCGGAGGATACTGCTTGAAGAGAGAGCCAGCGAAATGTTCCAGGAGCACAGGCGCTGAAACACGGCGCTTTCCAGGTCGACTTCCACCAGACGAACGGCAGCGTAATATCCAACATCATCTCAGATGGACCTTCTGGCGAGCCCACGGATTTGTACCTGACGTTCGCCTTTCAATGGGTCAACAAGGGTGTTGAGGCAGGCAGCTCTGAGGCTGAACAGCTTATGAAGAAGTACAAGGCTATGGCAAAGACTTCGGTGGACAAGAGTATCGAGGCCATCCGTAACGAGGTCAAGGAGGGAAAGATATAAATGGTCTCTCTCGACAGTTCCTGCGTTACCGTAATACACAGTCAGGAGTTCCTGCCGGGGTAAGGATGGTGACACAAAAGCGGAACCATGGCTGCCCTGGGTCTTGGACGAACTGAGCTCACCAACTGTGACACGACGAATGGGAAACCTGAGTATACCGTCCAGTCTGAAACCGCAAATCTTTCTTCCTGTGTATCCGCGGTACGGCTATTGTCCGCTGCGCATCAAGCCTGATTCCCGCTGCACAACTCTAAGCTTTCTGTCGAACCGTAGCAGACACCTATTGCATCTAACTTTCTTGTTGGAAATTTACCATGCACGCAAACCATATTAAAAGGACTGGGTTCAGAGTCAAGACGGTAAGTCGTCTTTCGCGCTCTCATACTCAAACCGGACAATCCCGTTTCGCCTGTCATCTATCCACACTCAAGACAAGAAAACCGGACCAAGTCTGCTGAACAGCGTTGCAAGGTGTTGACTTTCGTCAAGGAGGAGAGGGAGGATGTGGAGGAGACTGAAAGTGGAAGCAGTGGAGGTGGAGCGTACGATGACGGAGCGTAAGAGCTCACTCTGGTATGGTATAGACAGACCATCGCGCGTTGTTTATGGGTATGGATGCTGTTTTGGGCCAAAAGCTTCACGAACATGGTAGTATATGGAATGTCTCATAGATCGTACACGGCATGCCCGCCGTGTTTGCCTCGACGCCACTCGCGAGGTGCTTCTACTAAACACATAATGGATTATCTTAGTCGTCAAGAAGGAAGCTCTGATACTTACTGTACATTAGACACATGATTAACTTTGGGTAACCCGATCACTTCTTGTCCACTTCCAGCTCGTTCATCGTGCTCACGGCGTTGGCGAATAACGCATCAGTCCCCTTCCCTTTTGGTCTGCCCTCGATTGTCACCTCAGCCGGGCTTACGAGACCCCCGTCACAGGTGTGGAAGCACAAATGGTGCTCTCCGTCCACTTTCATTGTTCGAGGGTGGCCTATCGATGCCGAGACAGGAAGGTCAGGATCAAGTCGCTGAGAAAGGTCGCGCCATTGTCCGAACGTGGCTCTCTTCGTAGAGGTGCCCGACGTAGCAGGATCAAGGCCGAGGTTTCTGACCGTCACTTCATCCCACAGTCGTCCGAGTACACGGTCTCGAACAAGGATGTCCGAGGCGGTCCAAGTGGCCCAGTCAATGTGGCGGTCTTCGGGCGTGATTTTGGGTGCATGGCGTGAGGGCGTAGCATTCGTGATGGCGGCAGAAGACTGCTGAGAGTAGGACTGGGGGTCAACAAATGAGCCGGTGCTGATGCTGTGACAGAGGATGTCGGCGCCCAGCGGCCCGACGAAGGTTAAGAGGGAATGTGGCGTTGCGGCGTCAAGGTCCGGGATCGGAAGGCCTGGAGACGGAGTCTGGTCTACGATGAGGCCGTGATCGAAGTGTTTGGGATGCAAGGTTTGCAGCGTCACGCCCGTGTGGGTCAAGCGGTTGAGAAGCGTGTGATGGAGTGGCGCTGGGCCACGAAGGCTTCACGTACATCAGCTTGAGCAAGGGATGGAGCAAGGGATGGCACGAACTCAGGCAGCATAGAGGGATGCACATTGAGACCGCCGTATCGAGCGGCGTTCAGGATGCGAGGCGGTACGAGAAGGCCGAAGGATACAGCTATGATGAGGTTGACAGGCAAGCCGTTTGGTGCGGGCGGTGTCCAGCCGGTGAATGTGTCAATCTGGTGCAAAGGCAGGTTCAAGCGGTTGGCGACGCCTTTGATGGGGACTGTGTGGGAGCTTAGCACGACACGAGATGGATCGAGTCGAGGGAAGGATAAGGATACCTTGTTGTAGTTTCTTCAATCCGCGACCGACGCGCTTGTCCTTCTTGCATACTACATCAATCGAGGCAACCTTGTCAGGCTGTTTCAGGTGTAGGTCATGCAGTGTTTGGAGAGAGTAAATGCTAAACTCGTCCGCACCACAGAACAGCACGCGCAGAGGGTCATGAGTTGCGGTGGTGGTGGTGGTGGAGGACAAGCAACGGCGCCTGGCTGAGAAGGGAAGCCATGCTCTGGCCACGCGGTGCGAGACGCGACGTCGCAGTATACACGAACTCATCAATAGCGTCGCATCTTCAGCTCTCAGATGCAAGGGGAAGGAGTGCTGGACTGCTTTCCATATCAGGTTTAAGGTCAACCCCCAATGCCGAGATCTGCATATCCATCAGCATCGGCATCTGCATCTGCACCGGGTTCGTTCTGGAGCGGGATTTGTTCCGAATCTCCGGCCGCTCTTTAACCGGTCGTGCGTCATCTCAATCGAGGGACAGCGCGCATGCGCATGAGACAGCATGTTGATGCTGTTGCTGTTGCCGTTGCCGTTGCCGTTGCCGTTGCCATTGCCATTGCCATCGTACACTCTCCCGTACTTACGCCGAGGGAGCATACTTCTCATATCTCCTCACGCCTCCATGAACCCTTGCTCCGTTGGCTGTCCTGGATATGAGCAAGACACAATGGGAAGACAAGATCGTCCCCGCCCAGCTCGCCTTTCTGGCCATCTACAACCCTTCTCTTGGTCCTACCGATGACACATTCCGAGACCAGATCGTCTTCTACTATTCCCGCGCCGCCAAAGAAGCTCGCGTCCAGAGCAAAACCAAGCCGAGCGCCGTAGATCACGACGCTCTGAAGGAAGAGGAAGATGAGAAACTACGACAGATTGGCCTCGCCCAGGGCATGGTCGATTTCGCCAGGTAAAGAACACCATCAGGCTCTTGAGGCGCTCTTTGTTGAATGGCATCAAGGACCTTCTCCGATGGGCAAGCCGTAGATTCGGTCGAGACTGAGAAGTCGCGCATCGTCATCCACGAACTGGAAAAAGGATGGTGGATTCTTGCTGTGGGTATCCGGCATTGCAGCATCAGCACCATATCTGACATCACATGCAGTCCGTTGATCTCACTCGCCTTCCCGCTGCCGCAACCAAAGGACACATGGCTGCCGACGACGAGCACTTCGAGTACTCATCTCGCGAGGTGAGCCCTCCGGGCCTCCTCCTCCAACAGCTCATTACCGCAAACCGCACTTTCCTTCTCCATCACGGTGCATCCCTTAGTGATGTCTTCGTCAAGCTCAGCCGCGAGAAGTTCTGCAGCAGTCTGGACCGGTACTGGATGCGCTTCTGCCGCCACTGGTACGTGCTCCTGCACGGCAACCCAGTTGTCGATGTCTTTGGCGGTCTGAAGCTCGCCTCTGGAGGGGAACTAGGATACGGCGTGGGAGAAGAAGAATGGGGAAGCGGAGAGAGAGAGGTCTTGGAAGATTTGATATACCGCACGGAAGGACTGGTTGACCTCATCGTGTCGCGCTTTGGTGAAGCGGAATCTACTCCCTTAGACGAGGCGGCACCGATTGAAAAGCAACAGCTCGAAGAAGAAAGAGCTCGAGGTCTGCCATGGTTGGGGTGCGGTCATGAGCCTACAGCACCGGATGGTGTGGTGTTTGGGGTATTGGAGCCATCACCCGTACTTCGTTGCGTGATGTCTCTACTTGGGTGCAGCAGATCTACACTCACGGCGAGCATGCGTACGGTGTTCGCGACAATCCCCATCGTCAGCACCGGAAACGACGCAGGCGCTATGCTCCGCAAGATTTTGCTGTGGAAGATGAAGAAGTCAAGAATCTTGCGCCACCTCAAGAGCGCAGGGAGCAACGCCAGAGCTTCTCCAGATTGCTTCCCAAGGATCCACGCCCCCAGGTGCACGATAGGGTGGCATCACACGACCATGCAACTGGGACCGCGAACGCTCAAATCGCGTCGCATCCCGGCGTTCCGCCTCCGATCGTGTCCGCAGCAGAAGACGCTCTCGCAAAAGCCACCTCTGCTGCCGATGGGGAGGCTAAGGGCAGCCCGGAACAAGAGGGCGAGCCGAAATCAGCGTACGGAGTGTCTGACACATGGATGAAATACTTGACCTTCGGTCTGAGTACCCTACGTACAGGGGCACCCCAGCCGTCCCAGAGACCGCAAGGTCCTCGTCGGACGTCAACATCAAGCTCACGAACGCTGAAGCCCACATCTACAATCGGCAGATCAAGTAGTGGGGAGACCTTGATCAAGCCCTCAGTGCTCCACGAGGAAGAAGCCGCTATGCAATACATCGAACCAGCTCCGGATGGGCATCAACTGCTGGCTCAGATCGCTCATCAGAGAAGGATAGAGTCACGCGGACATTTCCTGATCGGATATCGTGGCGACCTTGAAAGTGAGCCAACGGAGCAGGAACAGACTGACGATTCAGTGGACGACGATGTCGGAGAACGAACGTTCCTACGCACGTTGCAGATCGAGCTCGTGCCTCGGCAACGCTCGTACGGTGACGACCTTGATGAAGCTCTTGAGCGGCAACAGTCCAGGACCAGCCTCGATACCCCAGCGACAGATTCCAAGAGGAGGCGATTGCGGGTGCTGGTATACGTACAGCGGCCGTTCATCTACACCTTCCTGTTCCAGCCGGATACGCCATCCCTGTTCATCTCCTCGTTCTACCGGGGCCTACATCGCCACCTGTCTCCCTTGCATAAGCCGCTCCTCTCAAGCACATCTGTAGCCAAAGTTGCCCAGCGCATTGTGGACTCTCACACCCAGCCCCCGAACCGGATAGCATCAGCGTCCACAATCCACCGTACGAGCCGCCCAAAACATCTCCTCCAGTCTTCGACCTCGTCTATGACCCCCTGACTTTGACCGTTCACACCAGCATCCCTAACGTCCCCGAACCGGGCACTTCAGCCGCCGAAGGCATCGTGACAACAAGCAGCGGCAAAGACGGTCCGCCGCCGTGGACACGTATTGAAGCGTTGAACGTGCACAGTCAAATCTTGAGTACCTTGGGAAGCACCAAAGATGCACGCAGCGAGACAGAACGCACGTCCAAGACTACCCGCGGTTGGTGGGTCGTCTGGCTGCGCCTTCCTTCTTCTTCATCCTCAGCCAATGCCGATGCGGACGCAGACACGGAGGACAAGATGCAGCGGGATAGTGATAGGCAGGTGGAGGAGGGAGAGCGCCTTGAGGATTGTAGGCAAGCGTTCCTCATTCGGAAAGCGAGCGATTACGTCGCACCGAGAAGCATGAGCTTGGGAAGTAGGGTCAGCAGCGGTATGTTTGGACTCGGCAGCTCGCGCAGAGAGGACGATGCTGGTGGGCGGGGTGGCGCTGGAATTTTGGCCGGTGGCATCGGTATCGATGCGAGGCGGTACGTCGAGGGCTTGTTGAGTTTGAATAGGTAGAGTCAACGCTGAGTTGAGTTTGGCGTCTGCGTTCCAACAGACACGTTTCCCTGTTCAATGTTGCTCAGATGGAGCTGGACGTTAGCTAGACATTCTGGATACACGTGACACACCGCGTGATATTCTCGGTCACCGGCAGAATGGGAGCTTTACGTCTCTGTACTCGACGCGTAAAGCAGTCAAAAGCGCAGTGCGTCCCCTCACAGGTTCTGCAAGAATATATAGACGATGACAATAGCTGACACACACCTGACATGTTGTGCTGCTCAAGATGTCAGCGTCCGGCGACGTTTCCAGGCAAGTGAAGTGACACGTCCGGTGCTACCTCGGTTTGTATGTTGAGGCAGAACGTGACGAATCTTGGCGAAGGATTCACGCTTGCAATAAGGTACGGCACTAAATTTCATGTAGGCGAGTAAGGCGCTCGGAGGGCTCTTTCCTTGCATGCCCGCACTTCCCGTGGACGGTAATGCAATCTACTATATCAAGCTTGATAATATCGGTACACAGCCATGTGGGGCGGCGGTCTGGGACGCCTGAAGACCCCCTCTTCCAATATGTAGGCCTATAGCCATAACAGGGGGCCGCTTTCCCTCCGATGACCCCAAGAAGTCATGGCAGGCTCCTTTGTCTCTCAGCACTAAGCCGCGTGACACGATCCAGATTGTTCTCTAGAAAAGCAGCGCTATGGAGTCATTTGACCTTGTAGTCGTGGGTGCAGGTATGATATTGCAGTTCTACTGCTCGCCAAACACCGAATTGACTCTTCAGGTTGGTATGGTCTGGCGGCCGCAAAGATACACATCCAACTGCATCCCGACGACAACATTCTCGTCATCGAGTCCGCAGGCACCGTAGGCGGAGTGTGGGCCGAGCACCGCCTCTATCCTGGCCTCAAGTCCAACAACATGCTGGGCACGTATGAATACAGCGACTTCCCTATGGATCCGGAGACGTATGGAGTCAAGCCGGGCGAGCATATTCCAGGACATGTTCTCTATCGGTATCTCACGCACTATGCCGAACATTTCGGAGTGTACCGCCGTATACGCTTCGATACCAAGGTCACAGCGGCTGAGCGGGCGGAGAGCGGAGGATGGATGTTGAAGGCGGAGACACAGGCGAATGCTGCTGCAACTCTGGAATCGTCACAGCTTTTCGCCAGAAAGCTGGTCGTTGCCACTGGCTTAACATCCGAACCCTTCATCCCGCAGATACCTGGGATGGAATCATTCCGAGGATTGATCTTCCATTCAAAGCAGTTCCAGCAACATGCCGAAAGCCTGGCGAAGCTGCGCAAAGTTACCGTTCTAGGAGGATCGAAGTCAGCCTGGGATGTCGCCTACGCCTACGCAACCTCTGGCGCAACAGTACACATGGTCATTCGAGAGTCTGGACAGGGGCCCGTATGGATGGCTCCGCCGTACGTCACGCCGCTCAAACGATGGTTGGAAAAGCTCGTCCACACCCGATTCCTTACGTGGTTCAGTCCGTGCATCTGGGGCGACGAGGACGGTTACAGCTCGATGCGGTACTACTACCACCAAACATGGATCGGCCGCCAGCTCGTTGACATCTTCTGGAGCATTCTCTCGAACGATATCTTCAGTCTTGTCGGATTTGATAGGCATCCCGAGATGAAGAAGCTCAAGCCATGGAGCAGCGCTTTCTGGACTGGCAGTGGTCTCGGGATCCTCAACTATCCGACTGACTTCATGGAGCTGGTCCGTAACGGCACGATCCGCGTCCATATAGCTGATGTCAGCCGCCTGTCCGCTGACGCGGTCCATCTATCGTCCGGCGAGACACTGAAAGCGGATGCGGTTGTCTGCGCTACAGGCTGGAAAGCTCATCCGCCACTCAAGTTTCTTCCTGACAGGATAGATGCGCAGCTTGGCCTACCCTACTATGCATCACCAGACTCGCCCGAACAAGCTCAGGCTCAAAAGGCCGATGCTGAGATTATGGAGCGCTTTCCGCGCTTGCGAGACCAGCCGCACGTCAAAGTGCGCGGTGGTGATGCCGGAACGACCGACAAGGCAAACCAGCCTTTCCGCCTGTACCGCTTCATGGCCCCGCCCAGCATGCTCAATACCCACGACATCGCCTTCGCAGGCATGATTACCACAGTCACAACATCCGTTTGTGCCGAGGTACAGGGACTGTGGATATCCGCATATCTCGATGGCAAGCTGGATCGGTTGCCGGTTTCTGAAGACGATGCTCGCCGGACAACTCTGCTTCACAGCCAGTTCGGCCGCTGGCGCTATCCTTGCGGCTATGGCGCTCGGTTTCCGGATACTGTATTTGACGCTGTTCCGTATCTGGATATGCTGCTGAAGGATGTGGGTGTGAGGAATCACCGGAAGGCTGGGGCAACGGCGGAGATTTTCGAACCGTATGGGCCGGAGGATTACAAGGATATTGTGGCAGAGTGGAAGGAAAGCCACTGTTGATCTTACTCCTTGTGAACAGATCGATGTCTTGCAGTATCGTTGCTGCCCTACAACAGAAAATCATTCGAGCATGGGAGTCGTTGTTCGAGAGCTCAAGTTGCCGTCATTCCATACGGACAACGGCACGCAAGGGCAAACAAGAACGGAAACGAGCCTTCTCGTTCATGGTAGCATTACTGTACAGGGTATCTAAAACAGCAAAGACGCAGCTCAAGTTTGAGTTCTTTCACCTTGCCCGCGTGTCCAGAGCCAATCTGTCAGGCGCTCGCATTTGAACAACGCCTTCCATCGTCTTCTGGAAGTTGACGAGCTGGTCCCGCGCAGAGGACATGAGATTCTGGTTCGTACGATCTTCGACCCGCACGCACGCTTCCAGAATGAATGCGCCGCTGACGTCCATTAGTTTAAGCCCCTTCAGAGGTGGCAAGGCAGTTGCAGGTTGAGTGGGTGGGTCAGTAAGGCGGAGGAGGCGGTGGATATGTATGATCAAGTCTTTGTGAATGAACCGGAAGCCTTCGGTTATGTACTCGGTGGCGTAGCTAGGGAAGGTAAGCACGTTGCTGAGAATCTGGCGTAGAACAGTAAGCTCACTCACGTGAAGACTGCAGGGTTCTGCAGCTGCTGCCACTTCTCTTCCACCAACTTAGCTTCAGTGGCTCTTCTCACGATGAAAGCCTTAGTTTCAGGCTCCGGTACGTCGGCAGCTCGCAAGATCCAAGGCGCGGCGGCCTCGTCGTCTCCAGAGGCAGGCTTCACCGGTGATTCTTCGCCAAAATCGTCTTCATCAAGTTCCCGCTGAAGATGATGAACGAGCAAGGTAGGCGGCTTGATCTGCCTATTCGGAAACTTCTTGCTCTGCCGCTGTGCTTCTGGACTGCTCTTTTGACGGTACATGAGGTGCCTTTCGTACACGAGTTGCGGTTTCATTGCTGCGACGCCGGCGAGCACCTGCAGCACTTGCTCAAGGCGGGCGTTTGGCACTTGACCGTAGAGTAGAAGTTCATGCATGATGTTTGGAGCGGGTCGTGTTGGCGATGTACCGAGGCAATCTAAAGTCTTCTCTGCCGATGCAGGATGGATGCCATAGATGGTCCTTTCAAAACCGGATTGGATTGGCTGCAAACGCCAGGACAACCTGCCGCCACTTGTTGTGATATGTCGTGCTGGTATGCTTGTGTATGGTGTGGCTGATTGTCAGTCCGGAGTCGAGGCACAACAGGCCGGGGGATTGATGATGAAATGAACAACACAACACAGCACAACACAACACAAGACTCGTAGAAGTGAACAACGACAACCAATCGGTGACGATCCGGATAGAGAGCGGATTGTCAGTGATGGAGAGCGGATTGTCGGTGTTCCGGACTTGGTCGTCGCACCTGCCTGCTTTCTTTGCTTGGCTTGGCTTGGCTTGGCTTGGCTTGGCTTGGCTTGGCTTGGCTTGGCTGTGGAGCTGTCTGGTCTGTCTCCAAGAAGCTCGGACAAAAGCGTGTGGAGTCGTTCCTGATCTCTCACCTGATGGTACTCGAGTACGCCTGGGTACTACCGAGTAGATACAATACTAGCTACTAGGCACAAGGTACTAGGCACAAGGTACGAGGCACTAGCTACCAGGCACTAGCTACCAGGCACTAGCTACCAGCTTCTGTGCTCTGTGTTCCGGGTGCTGCACTTGAAGAACAAAATATTCCATCTCGATCCGCCTCGCTCTCCCTCACAATCCGGTCATCGGCTCATCCGTCCGTCTCCATCTCCATCTCCATTTCCATCTCCATCTCCATCTGCGAATCAACCAACACCGAGAGGGCGGGCTTCGCATTCCAGGCGACCGGCCACTACTCTGCGCACACCTCCCTCTCCCAACACCAATAGTAACCGCGTGCGCACACATCCGACGACGTCGGGGCCCGCAATGAGGTTTACCAGAGTCCTCTTCCAGCACCGGCAGCCCATGATCAAGTTCGTGGGCAGGCGGCACGCTCCACCAGCCAGTATGGTCTTTACAAAAACCGTATTGAAAAAGCGCGTACCACTGACACAGTCGCGCCCAACAGAGATCGATCACAGTCCCCACCCTCACCCAGCCTCCCCGACACACGAGTTGCCCGAGTCCTTCGCATCGTACAGACAGAAGGCGCAGCAGCACGGCCCTCTCACCCACAAGAAGCAGACGGCATACGGCGGGCTCATCGGCTCCCACTCTGGCGGCTCTCTCGGTCCGGTCGAGCCAGCCAAGGGCCAGTTTTTCGATCGCAGCGAGTTGCCAGCGCGCTTCCACCGGGCACCGCTTACGCAGGCTGAGATTGACGCGATTGAGTCGGGAGGCGCGAGCATGTTCGCCTAGGCTACGTACGACCCGGAGGTTGTGGGTGAGGATACCCGAGGTCGGTGTATGAGGACTGGAAAGGGCGTAAACCATGGCCTGGTGCGAAACGTTTACGACAAAAGAGATATCACTACACCCACCCTGTATACTGAGAGTGAAATTGTACATATGCTCGGAAAACAAGGAACGCCATATTGACCGTCCTCTAAAGCCACCTTTCACCAAGACAAACCGAAGAGGAAGCACTGGGGGTGATATCATGGAGCTTGCTGTTTGACTGCGCCTCCTATGGCATTGTGCATGACCATGATATTGACGGCTATTCCATAGGTCGTCCTTTCATCATGCTCTTCCGCGCATCTGATAGCAACAGAAGTGCCTGTGCATGCAACCTGCAGAATCTTGTTCGTCAAGCTTAGTATCATCTTGTTCACTGCGGTCCGTTTTACTGCATCGCACCCTTTGCCCTTCGTACCCTCTCCCTTCTTTCCATCTAGAACTATTCCTTGTTCCCAGCGGTCGTTTTTCAAAATCTGGACGGAATTGAATCTCAACCGTGCTCTTGGACATGTTACAGCTCCAACTCGCACCCCAGCCAGGTGTACAGGTTGCCGTTGGCCGGGGTGGCACAAGATACGAGCCGTTGTTGGGCATCAGCGAGGATTTTGTCATAGCTGAGCATCGAAAGAAGTCACGCTGATGAAGAAGGATTGAGTGCAGCGCTTGATCTGTCCATTGCTGCACGGATCCCATACGAAGAAACTGTCGATCGGATCTTTCACCAAGCCTTGTGGAAACGGCTCGTTCTGAAGTGGGTGAATAATGACGTCCAGGTTGAGTTCGGCATGTAGGATCTTAAGATTTGGAAGATGCTTGATGGTGCTACCAAGAAGCGTTGATAGACATATGAGAACGTGTATCAGATACTGAAGCATGTCCGTCCGTTGGAAGACCTACCTGCAACGGTGATCTCATCGCTGCTGAGAGGGCGCATGGTAAGTTCAGCATGCTGGACTTGTCAGAGGACGTCCGAAAGGTCGATGGCTGGTGCCGGCCCTTCCAAGCGGAAACCATGGCATAGCATGGAAAGCAGACCGTCAGCTTGCTCTGCACGACTTGCGCGTACTCTGCGGAATCTTGCTGTTCGAGAGCAACAGATCGAGGTGCGGAGAAAACATCAAGGGGACACCGTTGACACACCAGTGGCTCCAAGAATCGGCCTGCTCCGCATACGAGAGATAGAAAAACGAAACTTGGTTGTCGCTAAGGCGGAGTGTGTAGACCTTGTTCCTCAAGTCTGAAGGCAGGCCCAGGAGGTGGAAATGGTTGGCTTGCTTCAGGGAGCCACGTCTGCAGCGGAGTACCAAGTTTATTGTGTCGAGCAGGCTAAGGTTTGGGCAGGAAGGTCGATAACGAGGCAGATACGCAGGCAACTCCAGCGCCCCCGATGAGGTTATCTGCACCGAAGTAGCCACGGTTATAGCGGAGCACTGAGCTACAGATCTTCTAGTTAGCGAGAAGTCGTTTGAAGTAGTGAAACTAACGATCGAAAAGAACAGTGCGTCTACGCGGCTACAAATGTCCGTTTGTACTAAGATAAGTGAAGTTGTAATTTCCAATAACATAAGGTAGCTTTACCTTGTTTTGAGCATGTGATGACCACAAGTTCACATCTACACACGGGTAAGAAATGAAAGAGGATCCGTTCACGTCTGAAAAGAATAGAAACGGATGTCAGGAGAGAAAGCGTCCTTGAAAGTATCGGATCTCGGGACCAGAAAGATGCGATCAAGACGCGATGGACAAAGCAGAACTCTATCAACGTCAATTGCGCCACGACCCGAAAGTTTTGCCTTGTCCTTTCAGATGCTCGACTGTGAAACGCATCGCTTTTATGGTACACGTCTTGCAGCTTGTTCATCTCAATCGCTCTGCAGAATCGCCAGCTTATCAATTTCCGATCACCAACCCTTTGCACGTCTCACGTCCCTGCGCGTCTCTCTCTATCCCACTATGCGTTGGAATCCCTCTCCAAGCAGAGATCAACAAAGGCTCACGCATCAGCTGCGACTTGAGGTGTGTCAATGCGGAAGAAGGCAAAACCGGAACGTTTGCGAGGACGGTCTCGTGTCATAGTGTAGGGGTGTTAATGATTGCCTGACGGGTAGAAGAAGTCACGAGCTGGTTCGGCATACTTCGGTGTTGGCGGATATCTTGAAGCGGAACATGGTTGTTGCCCACTCGTGATGTGATTGACTGATGTTGTGATGGATAACAAAAGAGCGTAAGGGCGTGCGAGTTAGATGGCGGCGAAAAGAGGACTCGCAATGATAGGGGAACAGGCACTGCTTGACGATAGAGCTGCAGGTAGTCAAGTGAGGAAGAGAGACGACATTTTTGGGAGTTTGTCGACAAAACAGCGTTGTCATGTGACTTTTGAAAGCGGTGAATCCCCTGCCTGGGCATGATGAGATAGAGTCATACCCACTCTGAGGCCGGAGCGGATTGACCGCTAACTTCGGTTGACCACTCTTCTCACTTTTGACTTCTTGCTCTGCTACACCTATCTGCACCTGGCATTCTGTCCCATTCCGCCCGTCGTCTTCGCGTTCTCCGACGAATTCGACCCAGCGGCCGCTCGCCAACGTCATTCCTGAACAGCGTGGCTCAAACACCGCTTAAGGCTAAGTTGTCCGGGAACAGGTTCTCCTCAAAACCAAAAGGGAGTCTTCTCCAAGCACTTCGAACTTCAAATCAAAGCCCGGCCAGACTCGTGCATCATCCGCTTCAGCCTCTGATGGACTGATCCGAAAGACGATGTAGCCAGAATAGCGATCAGATTCATCAAGGGTTCGCGGAAGAAGGGTTTGCCGTAACCGTGAGGTAAATAGTCATTATCATCGGCGAGCCTGAACGCGCGAGGGTGCCAAGATACTTGTAACTCGTCCAGAAGCCGGAAAACGCAGAGTCGAACAGATGGATCTTCATCGGCATGTGTTCCATCGCTCCCGCAGTTCGCCATGAGAGAAAATTACCAGTTAATCATCGCCATAGTTGGCGCAGCGTAACAACTCGAACGAGCGCGTATCATCCCCTTCTCTTATACCGGCCACTGCCATTCTTTTCCAGATCTCTGACTGTCCACTCGTATATAGTGCCCCTACGATGACAGAGTGGTCCGATCATTGCTCAGCTTTTGTCCCTGAGTCCCTCCTTTCGCTTCTTTTTCTTCTCCTCATTCTCCAACACCAGCGCCGCTCCAGCAAGAGCAATGCCAATACTCGTAGCAGCAACTAGAGTTACGCCAGGTACATTGGGCCTGAACAGTCCTTGTTGTATGAGCTTCAGGGTACTGTAATACCGGTGCGTTCCATGTGCTACACAGGCGCTTCCGCTAGCAACAAGGATACCGGCTGCTATCTTTGTCCGCGAGTCCTCGAGATGGAGCAAAGTAGGAGAGATGGCCGCAAAAGCTTCAACTTTCTCAAGCGCTACGCCAAGTGCGATAAAACCGAGTCCTGTACGTGTCCAGGCTAGGAATGTACGCTCGCTGGCAAGCAGGTCGCGAGCTACTGAACCGGTGTTTTCGAGCGGCGCGGCATAGAAGTATGACCGCAAGCGGGAAAACATGTTTGCTTAGCACATATAGACTGGGCCAAGCAGAGGAGGAATGTGATCGATCGATACGGAGAGAGCGTTAGTAACAGATGACTAAGCACGGTGTGTTCTAATCGCTCTTTTTCCTCTGTTCCCGACTATGCTATTGTTATGGAGGTCCACCATGAAACAAAAGGTCTGCTCAGGCGCGTTGATCAGCCGCTTCGTTATACACGGTGTAGTTTCGATAGGAATGTGCCCTCTGGGGCGAGACTTGGTATACATGAGCATGGAGGAAGCCGCGGACTTGAAGCAGATGGACGCCTGGAAATCATCACCGCCTATCAGATAGTCTTGCGTCAGACTCGAGGATAGCGCCCTGGACAGCGAATGCCCTCCTTTTCCTGCTTTAGCTTCTATTTGCCATGGGACCTCCGCCTTCCTGTGCATCATAATAAAAAATGCCTCCCATTATAATAAAGCTACAACAGCCAGGTCAGACGATGAACGAAGTCTTTGTGGCATTCAAAGCTTATACGCCACATCGGTACGTGGCCTCAAGCTATGTTTGGGGCACACAACCGGATGAACGCTTTTTGGAGCCACTGGAGCAAACATCGGTGGTTTACCGGAGAGATCGCCTGCGGATGGCATGCCCTCCAGGTGTGCGAGCACTTGGGAGAGAAGCATCTCTGGATGGACTGTCTGTACATCAAGCAAGACAACGTGGAGGAGAAGGAAGCGTGGATCAACTCCATTCTAGCAATGTACTCTACAGCAAGCCTGGTGATAGTTGCAGCTCACGGGGATTATATGGATTATGGGTTGATGAGTGGAGTCAAACCCGCCAACACCAGGCATATCGGAGATCCTCCGGTGTGTAAGTGAATCTGGAGCTTTCGCCTCTGTGGAACATCGTCGGCAGATCAATAGGAGAAACTAGAGGCTGGGCCAATCAGGAGATCGTAATGTTAAAGACGAAAGCTGTTGTTCACCGAGCACCAGGTTTACTTCGGATGCGGACTCAAAATCTCTTATGAAGGGAGTGGAGTCTAAACTATTCTTCTTCCGACCCATCTACGTACCAAAAGTCCCATTACGCTACACCGACATCCGGTATGTACTGCAACCACAGCTTTCCCTGCAGCGACTTTGAAAGCCCGGTAATTGTTCACCGGAGAGAACTGAGACGCAACGCCTGGCAAAGACATGTCACCCGTTGCAGTAAGCAGATACTCGAGGTTTCCTCCAACGCCAAATGCTCTCACGGGCATGTTGCATGCTCTGTACAAAGAAAGTGAAATCTTCTGGGGGTTGTCGTTGCCATGATTCAACATTGCATCACTCCGGAAAGAAAAGCCCCGTTATGACAAGAGCATTCCATGTCAGCGGTTGGGTGTGATTTTTCATGGTCGTGAGCTCCTAGTGGAGCCCACCTACCAATGGGATCTGTTCAAAACCCCAGTAAAGAGTTGTTCCTTTGCACAGACATGTTAGACAAGGCGCTCAGCAATGGAGCGTCAAGCCGGTCCTCGCCACTGGAGGCCCGACTTCTTTGTCATGGGACCTAGGAGTCAGAATCTGTGACTCTTTCGGTTTTCAGCCTCTAGGTGAAGAAGAACCGATCTGTGTGGGATGGGATTCTCGCATCCTAATCGTTCAACTATTGAGGTGTGGGGTTGTGGAAGACTAACAAATTGAACTGCTCTCGCCGTCCGATAGCTTATCATTTTTGTGGCTAGAGTACGGTAAGTTCTGGACAGCAGTGTGAGGAACGGAAGCGCAGATGCGTACAGTCGCAGCAGCGTTGATGGGAGACTATTTTAACGTCTGCCATGTAAGTAAACAAACCAATGACCACGACATTTCCTAGATATGGGGAAGTGACCCTCCTAGGCATGAGCGGACATCGAAGCATTCTCTAGAACAGTCGTCTGAGCATGGCACAAGATGTTGAAATGATCACGCGATCCATCACATGACTTTCGATAGCTTGTTTCTGTTCTCGATAGAAAAGTTCAAAGTGACACATGCTTGGGCTTTGGTACTCTGAGCTCCTTCAGCCGTCCGAGTGTTTGTCAAGTATGCAGGTCTTGCCTTCGCGGGTACATCTCAGGCATGGAATGTCACCATCACGTCTACCCTACCTCTGTCAGTAATGTGAGCACACTTGCCGTGTCCTCTTGTGCCGATCATCTAGGACGTACAGACGTACACGTTTCGCAAGCCCATCGCTTTTGAGTTGATCTTTTGGTACAGATTGCTCGAGTTCCAGAGTCGACATAGGGTTAAGCTGAACCATCGCAACCTTTTGCGTATCACAACGTTGTAGTATCGTATACTCGCGAGGCTTGTGTTGTGTGTCTGTCAAGATCCTGTAGGTGAAAACCAGTAGCATTGCAGTACAACACAACTGTGTTGGAAACGTCTGTGCAGGACAACCATTCATAACCAAGTACTATATGCGAGTCGGGCAGTACTACGTGAGCCTTTTGTTGTCTTGCCATGCTGACCACTACGCGTTGTGCATGATGTTGTATAACTACTCCCCACGATGGCTTGAACTATTCCAGTTTGACATACAAAGCTCTGCGCACGCCAGTAGGATACAAGCCAAGATACCCATACCCATCTAATTTATCTCACGTGTGGGTCTTTTTCCTTTTCGGACGATGATATCTAAAAGAGAGATCCGGACGGAGCAAGCCCCGGCGCCCACGCCGGTGTTCTCGTAGGCTGTAGTAGGCGGAGGGACGATCTTCTGCTCAGGAAATGTTGGACTCGATAAACACACCTGGAAGCTTGTCGACGGGGGTATCAAGGTGCAGACCGTGAGCCCTACCTGAATTCCTTTCCTTCTTGGGCATGAAGAAAGAAAGTGGGGTAGAGCCAGAGACTCTGAGTGAAAGTGCGCAGAGGCTGATCGCTCTAATACCGGAGGGAGCACGATACCCCCAAGGCTACAAACTTGCAAACTCCATCCATGCCCTTGATGCATGCCAGAGAGTCTTGCGGCAGCGGTTGTAAATTGGTTCGCCGGTAGCTGCGGAAATACAGCATTGTGAACATGAGGAAGATAACGGTGATAATGACGAATAAAGACGATTGCGTGAGGAGAGTCGCAAGAGATGGGTCCTGACAACTGAAAGAGAGGCATTGCGCAGAGAGGCGTGCTTTGAATTGTAGAAAATGGAGACCTGCGGATGGGAAAAATCAAGCGGGCGACCAGCAAAACGATGCCCTGCTAGAGTGTATTCAAGGACGGAGCTGTCATGCGCAAGTCTGTCTGTACCACCTCGACGCGAGATGCCCGAGAAAGCTGCTCTGATATGATGTGCTACGCGCCGACTTAGATGTTTGCGTGTGGTGATTACGTTCAGACAACGCGGAGTACTCTTCGTTTTGAACATCGCATACCCAGCTGCCACTGTAGTACAGTGAAGGGGTTCTGCAGGTGCGATGCAATAGAAAAGTGACAGTCGTCGCTCACATCGCGATTATGTACAACAAGGCTATAGACCGTGGTTTGTCAGACTGCACAACAAGCATGTAGTGAGGTTCTCGCGTCGTAAAGAAGAGAAAAGGAAGGGGGCAGTTGTGGTTCAAGTCGACGGAGAAGAAAGCAAGAATCTTATCGCAAGACTTCCGTGATCTTATCGGAATCTTGGCGCGGCAACTTTTCGACATTCCAATTCTCTGCAGTCTCTTCCGCGTAGGGATTATCCCCGATCATATCAAAGACTTCTACGACATGGCGGTAACAGCGGCTGCCACACAGTCTGACCTCCTAAACACCCTCACCTCCGCGCCCCACACCTTCCTGCAGCCGCCAACGAAGCTCCATGCCTCCTCGCTATCCTACCTAAAGCAGACTCTAGATCCCATCGCATCCTCGATTGCGCAGATTCAGCAAGAACGGCTACAAGAAGCGAGAAAGAAGCGCAAGCGGGGACAGGATTATGCTGACCGGGAAGTTTTGCGCTTGAAGAAAGTGCACGTTGACGGCTTTGCGATCGAGCAGGTCTGGGAACAGGCCAGACGGGTTATCGACGCTGCGAGACAGGAGGCTGAGAGAGGGTTGGAAGACTTGATCGCGAACGTGGATGCACAGGGGATCTCGGACGAAGAGGACACAGAAGAAGACTTGGAGCATGACATGCCGGATGGGGAGGATGAGGAGAGCGACGTGGGAGAAGAGGGCGTTGATTACATTGTCGAAGGCGAGGATATCGGCGCGGACGATGTGGACGATGAGTCTGAAGAGGACGAAGATATGGAGATGAGTGGGGATGACATTGACAAGGCAGATCTGAAGGACGAAGGGCCGGCTGAAGAATATGTGGCTGACCCTAACGGTCTCAACGATGGCTTCTTCTCTATCGACGATTTCAACAGACAATCCGAGTTTTTGGAGCAGGCAGACGCACGTGGAGACAACGATGGCGCCGCAAGCGACGAGGAAGATATAGACTGGGATGCCGATCCCTCGGCCACAGACCCTCGTACAGGCAATCTAGATGACGAGAACGAAGGAGTTGGAGACGATGGTGAGGATGACGAGGAGGATGGCCCTACGTTTGGCAACGTTGATCTCAATGCTCCGGAAGGGGCTAGCGATGACGAAGACACGGAAATCGAAGAGAGCGAAATGGACGACATACGAGGACTATCAAACACGAACAACATCATGTACGCCGACTTCTTTGCGCCTCCTGCTCAGAAATCCAGCAAGAAGAAGAAGGGCCGTCCGAATCCGCACAATTTCCCCACCGCCCAGAACCCACTCAACGCCGCTAAAGCTGACGAGCAGAATGAGGAAGATGTGGAGCGTACCATGGCAGCTGTGCATCGTGATCTCTTCGATGACGAGGAGTCCGAGCAAGGTGATATCAACGACGACCTCAACCCTGCTGACCCTCGTTCGCGCCGCTCAACACACGAACGCCGACGCGCAGCGATTGCTGAAGAGATTCGCAAACTCGAAGCCGCAAATGTAGCCAAACGGGAGTGGACTCTGCAAGGTGAAGCACGCGCCACTGACCGGCCTCTCAACTCACTCCTTGAAGAAGACCTCGACTTTGAGCGCGCCGGCAAGCCAGTCCCCGTCATCACTGCCGAAGTTAGCGAATCGATAGAAGAGCTCATCAAACGGCGCATCCTCGCCTTCGACTTCCAAGACATCATTCGACGACGTCCAGATGATCTTGCAACCGGCTCCAGCGTCCGACGCGGACGCCTCGATTTTACGCTTGACGACAGCAAGAGCAAGAAGTCACTGGCGGAGATGTACGAGGAAGAGCACCTCAAGCGCACCGATCCGAATCACGTCGACGCGCAAGACGAGAAGATAGACAAAGAGCAAAAGGAGATTGGAGCGTTGTGGAAAGACATTGTCGGCAAGCTTGACAGCCTCAGTAACTGGCACTACAAGCCGGTAGCACCCAGCGTCGGACTCGACATCCGGATTGATGCTCCCGTGGTGCGGCTTGAGGACGCAAGACCGACGGCCGGGGCGGACGCAGCTGGCGCAAGCCAGTTGGCGCCGCAGGAGGTTTACCGTGCCGGAGAGGCTGTGGAGCGGGGTGAGGAGGTTGCCACACGTGGAGGCGGTGTTGTTGCTCGCGAGGAGTTGAGCCGAGAAGAGAAGAACCGCAGGCGGAGGAGGGAGAAGGAGAGGCACGCTAAGGCAGAGACGAATGAGGGCAAGAAACAGGAGAGCAAGAAGATGAAGGAGAGGAGAGGTATTGTGGAGGATCTGAGGAAGGGCGGAGTCAAAATGATCGGAAAGAAGGGCCAGATTACGGATGTGGAGGGCAACAAGATCAAGGAAGGGCAAGGAGCAAGAGGTGCGGGAGCATATAAGTTGTAGATGGGTGTATAAGTAGCGTAAGGGCGCTCGATACATCTATCCTCGATGTGCACGATGCATATGTATAAGCTCGGGTTGTGTTGGGGCAAACGTCTAAGTCGTATGCAGCTGGTGACCCGTTGTCGGCGAAATGTCAGGGGCATGGTTATTGTGCGTATGAGACGAAGCCGTTGATCGTCAATCACATGGATGGCAGCGAATGAATGATTACGTAGAAAACTCTTTACCCTTCAGGGAATTGTACCTGCATAAGCGCGGGACTACTGGACTAGTCCCGAAATAGATCTGTGGGCTTGGCGGTTGCTCCAATCTCATACCAATCTCACTTGCAACGGTCAGCAACACCAAACACTCATAAACACACAATCGTCTCTAACCACAGTCCTTCCTTCAAAGACCTGAACATCTTCTTATCTGCCTCTCACTCGTTCGAGGATTCACGTTTGTTTGTCTTTATCTTTGCAGCTTTCTCCAGTTCTTACAGCCCCTTGATACCCCTTATACCAGCCACAACACCAGAAACCAGACATCAAGCAACCTCCAACCGCCGAAATGCTCGCCAAGTCGTCCATCATCCTCTCCGTTTTCGCCCTCTCTGCCAGCCTCGCAGCAGCAGCAACTCCTCCCGCCTGTCTTCTCGCAGCCGTCAAGTACAGTCTCCCGCAACCTTGGCCGCGTCGCGTAAACTAACAGCTCCACAGCACTCAGCCAAACCCAGCAGACCTCAAGGCCGTCTGCGGCAATGCCACCAAGGTTGAGGACACCATCAGCAGCATCTGCAATGATGATGTCAAGCCCGCCATGAGCGCCTTCAGCAGCGTCTGCTCCAGTGCCGGTGTCGCAGTTTGTTCGTATTCCCCAATCCCTTGCAAATACCGGTCCCTTGTACTGACTAGCCATCAGCCACCTCCGCTGTCTCCTCGACTAAGTCATCCACCAAAACCACCTCCGCCTCTGCCTCCGCCTCTGCCTCCGCAACCGGCTCCATCACAAGCACCGCCCGCATCCCTCTCTCCACCGGCACCTACGGCACCGGCAACCTCTCCCCAGCCACCATCGTTTACACCTCCACATACTTCGACACCGTTTGCTCGTGCACGAAGACCCAGTCCATCACAACTACCGGCTACGCTGGCTCGACCGGCATTCTGACGGCTACATACCCAATGGGCACTGGTAGCAGCAGCTCTGGTAACTCGACTGTTTACGGTGGCTCTAGCTCTGGTTCCGGCTCTGGCTCTGGCGCTGGTTCTGCCGCAGGTGCTAGCGGCTCGTCGGCCAAGGGCTCGGCATCTGCCTCCAGCTCTGCGGTGCCTTTCACGGGTGCTGCTGGACGTGTGGATCTTAGTGGTCTCGCGATGGGCGCCATTGCCATTGCCGGATTGGCTGTCGGTCTGTGATTTGCACAGGCGTAAAAATTCGGGATATGTGCAGATCTTAAGTGATGTTGCACGCTTATTCTAGAAAGGCGGCGCACAGTGACAGCTTCATTGGACATACAGTGTGGGAGACATGATTTCATTGTACGGGGGTTTGAACGTCTGGATCTGGGCATTTTTCTTATTCTCACCAAGGGTATCTCTAGGGGCATTCTTGTTTCTGTCTTTTTGCGTCTGTAAAATAGGCGTTGTTCTTCCACCACAATTTTCAGGCTTCTTCTGTCCTCGTTTAACGCTATCATATTTACGGAGCTTCGTGTTGTCTCTGTATGCGCCTCAGCCCCTTTGCAGATCAGCTTGCTGCTGGTAACAAATAACGGAACACTGCACTTTTCCAGGCCTTTGTCGAATCTTCCCATCCCTGCACCGTCTTCTCAAGTATAAGACCGGCATGCTTCCGTCCCGCAAGCCACGTCTCTGAGACAGAGAACGTTCACTTATGTTCGTGGCAGCTAAGCTGGCGCAGGCGGTGAAGCCAACACCTTCTAAAATTTCTCGACATGCTAGAAGGTACGCAGGCGTTCATACAGGGAGCCATTCCCAGGGCGAACTCGTGCCGTCTTACAGACCAGCTTGTTGCTGAGGAACAACGGGACGTCATAACAGTTTCACTGATAATTCATTCTGTCACACTACCTCTTGTTGCCTTCTTAGGTTGTTTGCCATGAATACACACGTGTCTTTTGTGTCTGCTCATCTACTTCGTTGCAGATCGGTACCCGGAGCGCAAGGTATTCGTGCCAGCGTTTGAGGACATTATTTCCATCCAGCATCTTCCCGCTTTTCCTCTCGAACTTGAAGCTTGTGATTCTGGGTTTAGGGCATCCTTTTGATTGCATCAGCCACAAGGCCGGGCTTTTGAGGGGAACTCGGTTCCTGATCCACTTGAGTAGCATGGCAACCTGTATACGGATATAGTCATCATGGGTAGTATTGGGGCCGGATACGTAAGGATTAGGGATTGTGCAAGGATGAGAAGCGCGCCAAGTGGTGTTGGTACAGTCAGCCTGCTGTCGGTGCACAAGTAGAAGAAGGCAGCTCTTTCTTCCTCGGTTGACTGTCGTAAACCCATTCATAGATGTTCCAACGAGATGCCCGTTAGTGACAACATCACCTGCGTTCAGTCTCCACACAGCGGATAGGCTTTCCTTCTGCTTTTTAAGCACGGGTTTAGAGAAAGGCAAGTTTTGTCGAGCCTTTTCTTTCAGAAGAGAATTCTGATTGGCTCACTCGCCCTCCCGTATCTCGTATTTCCTCTTCGCAACACGAATCATTCTAGCGCCGGAGCAGCTATTGTCCGGCACTCGCACAAGCAGCTCGCATAGGGCGACGGGTGGCGTGTGTGGTCACTCAGTTGCAAGTACGAAGCACCAGCAGACATCGATGCTATGTCGCATACAGCTACAGCAAAGAGGTGAGTCGATGTCGCGCGACAAGACGGTACAGATGGTGGTTCGATTGTGCGTGGTTCGAGACGGTGGTATCAAGGGCTTGGCTGCCGGCGACGAAGTCATCTCAAAACGACCAAGATGCATCTTGTGCACTTGGCGATTGCTGCGCCAAGACCATGCACAGTGGAAGGCCGATGTTTCTCGCGGCCTTGCCCAGTCCCCAGACGAAAACTAGGACCGTCAGGGATGTGTTTGGGCGGTTCGGAGCATCGAAATCAACGCCGCGGTCGCCGGATGCTGGGGTTCCCGGCGGCAACATCATCACCCGTCCTAAACACCTCGAGCCGAACCAGTCCGCCCTCCCACAAGCGTTTGTGTCGACAGTTGAGAGATGAAGGCTGTGGAGCAGCCTGAGATGGGGGCGCTCACGACGAGATTGATTAATATTACTTGTACCCAGCCCGCCCTTCCATCTCCCGGGCCTCTGTTTTTCGTGATAGCTTTCGCCAAGACCCTCTTTTCCTTCACTGTTGCTCAAGCATTCCAAAGCAGGCGTTCTGTCGCCATGCTCGATCTGTTAACCTTTAATTCGTTGCTTAATACCATCTCCTTTTCCAACTGCCTTGGACACACTCGTCAGTCATGTCTCTTGTCGGCAATTTCGCCTTCAACAACTATGACCACACAAACCAGAGTGGTGGCGTTGATGCGCTAGGTGGCACCGGATTCATCAGGAGGAATAGCAGGCAAGAGGAGCAAAACCAACCTCAGCAGAGTCCAGAAGAAACAAGACCAAGATCGAATTCAAGGCCTCAGCGTTTGGATGCCATACCTCAACACCCGGATTCCGTTAGTCTACCAACATCCAACATCTATGTAGAACACATGCACCCTTCGAGCTATGCCGGTGACGGCATCAACCCCGAGACTGGCACCTACTACCCTGATGGTATTGCGCCGGACAGCGAGAAGGCCCGGCTTGGGTCGGTGGAAAATGGCATCAGCGAACCTGAAACCTCATCCGACGAGGAGGATGAGAGGAAGGCTGAGCAGGAGGTCCTGCACCTGGCAAGGACCATCACACGTCGCTCGACCTTAGGGCACGTGCCTGACAACCCGTTCGAATATGAAGAGGGCTCCGAATCTGACCCAAACTCGTCGAACTTCAGAGCCAGGACATGGGCCAAGTCGATGATCAAGCTCAACCTGTCCGAGCCGGAGAAGAATCCAGGAAGGACCGCGGGTATTGCCTTCAAGAATCTCAACGTTCACGGTTTCGGTGCGGCGACCGACTACCAGAAGTCGGTTGGCAACGTCTGGTTGGAAGCCGTCGGTCTGGCTAAAAAGGCTTTTGGCGTCGGTCAGAGGAAGATCGACATCTTGAGGGACTTTGAGGGTGTTGTGCACAGTGGAGAGATGCTTGTCGTGCTTGGTCCGTTTTCCAGTATGGTTGTGTTCTCGCGCGTGTGCTGACTGCTGCAGGCCCTCCCGGTTCTGGCTGTTCTACCTTCCTCAAGACCATCACTGGCGAGACGCATGGATTTGTCGTCGACAAGGACTCCTACCTCAATTACCAGGGAATCACCGCAAAAGAGATGAACGAAAACTTCAGAGGCGAAGCCATTTACACCGCTGAGGTCGATGTACATTTCCCCAATATGACCGTTGGGGACACTCTGTACTTTGCTGCGCGCGCCCGCTGCCCTCGACAGGTTCCTGGCGGTGTCACGAAAGAGCAATGGTCGGAGCATATGCGCGATGTGATTATGGCCACTTTCGGTATCACGCATACAAAGAACACTCGGGTCGGTAACGACTTCGTCAGAGGTGTCAGTGGTGGCGAGCGCAAGCGTGTCAGTATTGCTGAAGCAGCCCTCAGCAGTGCGCCATTGCAAGCATGGGACAATTCTACCAGAGGTCTGGACAGTGCCAACGCTATCGAGTTCTGCAAGACTTTGCGCATGAGTACCGACCTTTTCGGATCTGCCGCTTGCGTCGCCATCTACCAAGCCCCGCAAGCAGCGTACGACATCTTCGACAAGGTCATCGTTCTGTACGAGGGATACCAGATCTATTTCGGCAAGACCACCGAGGCAAGAAGATACTTTGAGAGACTGGGATTTCGATGTCCCGAGCGCCAGACGGACGCCGATTTCTGCACCTCTATGACGTCTCCTCAGGAGCGCGTTGTAAGACCAGGTTTCGAGAACAAGGCGCCGCGGACACCTCAAGATTTTGCCGCAGCCTGGAAGGCCAGCCCCGAAAGAAAGGCGCTGATGGAAGAAATCGAGGACTACGGTCAAAGGCACCCCTTCCACGGCGAATCTTATCAGCAATTCGTCGCATCCCGGAAAGCCCAGCAGGCCAAGCGTCAGCGCATAAAATCACCATACACCTTGTCGTACGGTCAGCAGGTCCGGCTCTGCTTGTGGCGCGGCTTTGTGCGCTTGAGGGGAGATCCGAGTATTACCTTCACCCAACTGTTCGGCAACACTATCATGGCTCTGGTCATTGGTAGTGTTTTCTACAACTTGAAGACTGACACATCCTCCTTCTACCAGCGTGGTGCTCTGCTCTTCTTCGCGATTTTGATGAACGCCTTTGGTTCGGCTCTGGAGATTCTGACTCTTTACGCGCAACGACCGATTGTGGAGAAGCACTCCAGATACGCTCTTTACCACCCATCTGCTGAAGCTTTTGCGTCTATGCTTACGGATCTACCTTACAAGATCCTTAACGCAATATGCTTCAACTTAACGCTTTACTTCATGACCAATCTGCGTCGCGAACCAGGAAACTTTTTCTTCTTCCTGTTGGTTTCTTTCATCCTCACGCTCACCATGTCGATGTTGTTCCGTACTATTGCGTCAGTGTCGCGTACGCTGTCACAGGCAATGGCACCAGCTGCTGTTCTCATCCTGGCAATCGTCATCTACACCGGTTTCACCCTTCCCATCACGTACATGCTTGGGTGGTCTCGATGGATCAATTACCTCGACCCTGTCGCCTACGGTTTTGAGTCCCTCATGATCAACGAGTTCCACAACAGGAATTTCCCTTGTTCGGCCTTTGTCCCCGCCTATGGAGATCTCGCGCTGCAACAAAGGGTGTGCTCGAGCGTCGGCAGTGTCCCCGGACAAGACTACGTCAGCGGCGACGCGTACATCAACTCTTCTTACGCTTACTACCACGCGCACAAGTGGAGGAACGTGGGCATTGACATTGCCTTTATGCTTTTCCTCATGTGTACGTACCTTGCCGCGGCTGAGTACATCTCGGCGAAGAAGTCCAAGGGTGAAGTGCTGGTATTCCGCAGGGGTCACGCTCCGGCCGTCCTCACTAAGAACACCCCGGACGATCTCGAAGCCGCTGGTGCCGCCGGTGCTGTCGCGGAAAAGAACGCCCATGGTGGTGTCGAGCCTTCGGATATCATCCAGAAACAAACGGCCATATTTCACTGGCAGGATGTGTGCTACGACATCAAGATCAAATCGGAAGAAAGACGTATCCTGGACCATGTCGACGGTTGGGTCAAGCCTGGCACTTTGACCGCTCTCATGGGTGTTTCTGGTGCTGGCAAAACCACGCTTCTCGATGTGCTCGCCACTCGTGTCACAATGGGCGTCATCTCTGGTGAAATGCTTGTCGACGGCACACAGCGCGATGAATCGTTCCAGCGAAAGACAGGATACGTCCAGCAGCAGGATCTCCATCTTCAAACTTCTACCGTCCGTGAGGCGCTAAACTTCAGCGCTCTCCTCCGTCAACCGACCCATATCTCGCGTAAGGACAAACTCGCATATGTCGATGAAGTCATCAAGCTTCTAGACATGGAGGAGTATGCCGACGCCGTCGTCGGTGTCCCAGGTGAGGGTCTCAATGTTGAGCAGCGCAAACGTTTGACCATCGGTGTCGAACTCGCGGCTAAACCCGAACTGCTTCTCTTCCTCGACGAACCTACTTCCGGTCTGGACTCCCAAACATCATGGGCTATTTGCGACTTGATGGAAAAGCTCACCAAATCCGGCCAAGCCATCCTCTGCACCATCCATCAGCCATCCGCTATGCTCTTCCAGCGCTTCGATCGCCTGCTATTCCTTGCCAAAGGCGGTAAGACAGTTTACTTCGGTGAAGTCGGCGAGAACTCCAGTACTCTTACCAAGTACTTTGAGAGCAACGGCGCACATGCTTGCCCGCCTGAGGCCAACCCGGCCGAATGGATGCTTGAGGTCATTGGTGCTGCTCCAGGCTCACACACCGACATCGACTGGCACCAAGTCTGGCGCAACAGCCCTGAATTCCAAGAGGTCCACGCCGAGCTCGATCGCCTGAAGGAGGAGCGGCCAAACATGATCACACGTGTCAAGACTAAGGAGAACAAGGCCCAGTTCCGTGAGTTCGCCGCGCCGTTCCCAGTCCAGTTCTGGGAGGTCACCAAGCGTGTATTTGAGCAGTACTGGCGCACCCCATCCTACATCTACTCTAAGACGGCACTTTGTTTGTTTTCCGGTCTGTTCATCGGTTTCTCATTCTTCAACTCCCCTACTTCGCAGCAAGGAATGCAAAACCAAATGCTGGGTATTTTCATGTTGTTCACCATCTTCGGTCAACTCGTGCAACAGGTAAGCTTATCGCAGTCTTCCCCTGATTTAGCCTACAGCAAGCTGACAATCTCCTACAGATTATGCCCCACTTTGTGACACAACGTGCGCTCTACGAAGTCCGCGAACGTCCATCCAAGACATACTCGTGGAAGGCCTTCATGTTGTCCAATATCCTCGTCGAGCTGCCGTGGAACGCCCTCATGGCTGTGATCATCTTCTTCACCTACTACTACCCGATCGGAATGTACAAGAATGCCGAGCCAACAGACGCCGTTACCTCCCGCAGCGGCCTCTTCTTTCTTTTCGTGCTCTCCTTCCTGCTCTTCACCTCTACTTTCACAAACATGGTCATTGCGGGTATCGACACGGCCGAGACAGGTGGTAACATTGCCAACCTGATGTTCTCGCTCTCGCTCGTTTTCTGCGGTGTCCTCGCCGGTCCCACTTCATTCCCTGGCTTCTGGATATGGATGTACAGAGTCTCTCCCTTCACATACCTCGTCGACGGAATGCTCTCGACTGGTCTCGCAAACACTCGCGTCGTCTGCGCAACCAACGAGTACTTGCACTTCAACCCGCCGTCCGGCCAGACCTGTGCGAGCTACATGCAGCCGTATATCCAAGCCGCGGGCGGATATCTGCTGGATGAGAACGCGACGACCAACTGCTCTTTCTGCCAGATCAGTAGCACGAACGTCTTCTTGAGGCAGGTCAACAGCAACTTCGACCTGAGATGGAGGAACTATGGCATCCTGTGGGGATACATTGTATTCAATGTCTTCGCGGCCGTCTTCCTTTACTGGCTGCTTCGCGTGCCTAAGAACAAGGGCAAGAAGAAGGATAAGAAGGAGTAAGACTGCGGTGACTTGGGATTAACGGGTTTTCCTCCTTTCGGTTCTTTCCTATATTTCTGTTTCAGACTGTGAGATACCTTCTTGGCGAGGCGTTGGGTGCAACTTAGCCGGAAAACCCTGCCAATAGATGGCGTACGTTCTCCCATCTCTAGATGCTGAAGCTAGCCGGCCAGCGATGAGGATGTGTACAGAATGGGGCGGTCACTCTACTCCAGACTGATAACCTATCGTACTTGCACGTCTCACCGGTCTATGTATCAGTCGTTCCATCAAATGTATCTCCTTGAAGACCAGTGTGATGGCTGATATAAGTAACGGGACCGCAAAATGTGATGGCTGCGACCAGTGCTTCTATATGGGGTTTCGAGGACAGAGGAGGAGAGAAAAGAAGGTCGCGATGCCGCTAACAGGCGATGGAGAGCGCCTGTCGGGCTTTGATATACGCTGCGATCTGTTTCATGGTAAACTTCACTTGAGATACGGCAGCGCCGACTTTCATGTGATTCCGATTTCGGTCTCGGCAAGTTCCAGCTCGCTTCTCCCGCAGCAAGCTTCACTGGGCATGGGCATTGGCATTGTTCATTGCTTGTAGCATTCACGCTTTACTCTGGATTTCACCTCAACCAACTACTTCCGTCAAACCACTACAACTGCTAGTGTCACTGCTCTGGACCCGCGTCTCTACAACATATACAACACCCGGTGCATGGAAGTTGCTGACAACGTAACTCCAGCAAGCCTTTTCCAGCCTCCAACCGCAGCCACCAACATGGCCGACACAATGGATATCGACATGGACATTGACCTCACTGAGGATCCAGAGACTGCACGCATGATGGAGGAAGAGATGGCGAGAAACGTAGGTGCTGGGGCGCTTTTCGCGCGCTCATGTACCTGCTAACCTTCACCGCGAAGTATGACAACCCCACCATCACCGAGCCTATTCCTGTTGCAGACGACGTTCCAGCAGCCTACAAGGACGACTTCGAAAAGAACATTCCCACGCCTAACAAGGTCCACCTTCGTGGAGTTGATAGCCTCACTACAGACCACATCAAGCAATTCGCGACTGAACACTACCCCTCGGATTACTTCCAGCGCGTCGAGTGGGTCGACGATGCCTCGGCCAACCTTGTCTATACCTCCAATGAAGCCGCCGCCGAAGCTCTACAGCAACTCAGCGCAGAGAACCCGATCAACATGTCCTCTGTCGAAGTCAGACGGGCAAAGCAATTGTCCAGCCACCCAGATGTTGAACTTTTCGTCAGACAGGCTACAATTGGCGACGTCAAGGTGCGCGGTGCAAGAGAAAAGAGTCGGTTCTACCTCATGAACCCCGAGCACGACCCAGGCGAGAGGAGAAGGCGATATGATGACAGATACCAGAGGCGCGGGCCAGGCTACGGCAGACACGACGAGAGGGGACCCAAGCGCAGGCCTCACGAAGACGCTCGTCCGTTTGACGAGAGCATGTACGATGATGCACCAGTTTCGCGCGAACCGTCTGACCAACCGCGCCGCGCATCCTACGCAAGCTACTCATCCGAAGAGCAACGGCACAAGCCTGCCCGCCACACTGATAACGACCTCCTACCGGCAAAATCCCACGGCCGTCTCCGCGACCGCAGCGCCTCGCCCATCCGAGACGGCGACGGTCGGTTCGGCTTCGAAGAGGACCAGCCAAGACGCAAGACCGCTCGCCAGCGGAGCCGCACGCCACCGCCTCGTTACCGCGAGCGCGACAACAGCTCCACCAAAGAGCTCTTCCCATCGAAACCCGCAGGCGGTGCCTCAAACCTGGATGCGCTCGGCAACGCGGGCGTGGAGCTGTTCCCCAACCGTTCCTCTCCGCCCAAACGCAGCCGAGAACTGTTTCCTAATAAGACACCCAAGAGCAACCACCGGCGGTCCGACGCGCTCAATGCGGACGAGACGGCCGATCTGTTCGCTAGACGTATGCACATTTCCCTTTCTTCTTCTTTCCTTTCTTCTTCTTTCCTTTCTTCTTCGTCTTCGACGACTTATATCGAAGACGTCTCCTACACTCCCTCCGTCTCTCATGCTCATGACACGGTTGTTAACGCGTATCATACAGGTGACGGAGGCGACCTCGCAAGCCGCATCGCCGGCGGCCCCGCGGCTGGTTCAAGATCCCTGGCCGATCGTATCTCCAACCCTAATCCGTCCAGCCGCAGTCGCAACGAGGAACAAGGATTTTCCATCCGCGGTAGCTCGCAACGTGTGGAAGAGGAAACGCCAGGCTTCTCGATTCGCGGCGCTAGCGGCGTCGTTAACCCTGTGGTCAAGGAACTGTTCCCCCTGAAGGCCGGCAACAGCGGCAAGGAGCTGTTCGCGGATCGCATAAAGAGGGATCGGGCGCAGAGGAGACGGGCCGAGGATCTATTTTAGACGGGCATTGCTACGGCCTCTAACTGTTCTGCAAATGATTCAAGCCCCGAGTACGTCCAGAACACCTTCTTCAGCGATGCGACTCTGGGCCGACGGAGCGAAGGAACGAGGGAGGTTTCGAAAAGTGACTAGTGGGATGGGATTATCTACAGACGTTGATGGAGTGACGGGTGGTCTAGCTGAGAGTGCAAGCTTACCAGCATGCATGGCGCTTTGCATATCACGGGGTGGGATTTCTCCCCTAAGGAAAGGTTGGAACTCCTCGTTTTGTTTTGGTTGGTTGCTCGGCGTCGGTGAGATGGAGAGGCATAAGGGAACGATGGATACCAGATCTACTTGACGATTGTACATTATGCTGCAAAAGCGATCCAACTTACCAACTGACTAACCAACTGTGAACATGACGTGACATCCCCCTTCGCCCCGCAGTGCCATCTCACTCGGAATGTTATCAAGCTCTTCGAACGACCACCGCTTGAAAGGTTGAGATGGAGGCCGTCTCCGCGTAGGTGGCCATCAAAGCTGCGCTAACCCGTGCCGCAATTGAAGCTTAGAGAGCGTTTCTTTGGAGCCCTGCCTCCGCATAGAACCTCTTTTCGTCTTGGTTGCGGCCCTCGAGAGTTGCAACATAACCCGGGTTGAGCCGTCCTCTCTATTCAGAGGCCCGTCTGAACTCCCTTCGCAAGCCGTCGCCTTCAGAGCTCAGGCAGCGCTGTATAGAAGACTAACATTAGTGTGGGCCCTCTTTCGGTCTCGATAGCAGCACTTGAGAACCGCGATACGTTTGCAACTTCGACTGCCATCTACATACTCAGGAGCTGGTGAGGTTCAATGAGCTAAGTCCCACCGCAGCCCCGTCGTCCTCCCCTTCGTCTTCGAAAACGGGCAGCTCCCACCACCGACAGTGTCCGTGAGCTGCACGCATGGCTTCCAGAACCTTCATGAGCTTGGATTGGTGTCGGTAGTAGAATGGCTTGATGAGAGGATGCCGGTCCCAGAGCGGGTTGTAGGGTGGTAGCGGCATGAGCCTATCGTAGTTGGCGATTGGCGGTGCTGTCGCTGGTCGCGGTGTTGATGTGGCTGTCTGAAAAGTGGGTTTGCTGGGATGTGACCTTGAGGTGGTAGCCGACATGGATATGACGGGGGTCTCGTGCTGGAAGGGCGATGTTGAGGTTGCAGGTGGGATGGAAACGGGTCTAGTGAGGTCCATGCATGAGGCAGATTGGGTGCAGGAGTGCTGCATCTCAAGCATAGCAGTAATGCTTTGACCTGTCTTAGACGACGTCTGAGACGCAGCATTCGTGGGTTTCGGATTCTTTTGTAGAAACGTGCTGTAAATGCAGGGGCACAAAGAGCAGCTGAGACCATAAGCCCATTCCAGACAAATTTCAAGACAACCCATGTAAGCAAAGTTCTGCAGCTCTAACAAGCTCATCTCCGACTGTGATTTCGGAGGGAGGATGAGATGTCATGTTGGATTGCAGTCTTGGTCCCCAGATACTGTGCAGATACGAAGGGGTGTCACGGTCATCTTCAGGGCTTGCTGCCTGGAGAAGCGGCACGTGTTCCATTCCGGACAAGACTCATCTCTGTGTGAACCTGTACCTGCTCTATGTCAGTCCGGATTTAGAAAGCGAAACAGTTAAGCAGCCTCCTACAAGAACAGATTCTCCCGGGAGTACACCGATTTGTCCGGGTCATCCTGGATTTCCTCAACCTTGAACATCTTCTTAGCCACTTTCATAAACTGCAAATCTGCTCTCCTACGTTTCTTGAAGCAGAAGTAGCAGACAGTGTTTTCGCCAATCAGATCCTTGAGTGTCTTCTGAAGAAGTGGAAAGGCAGGCTCGAAATAGACGCAGTCCGCAGCCAGAACGATGTCCGGGTGGCGAGGGAAGTCTTCAGGAACTGATTCTCCCCAATCATATACAGAGGCTTTCACGCGGCCATCCAAAGAGTTGAGCGTGATGTTCTGCTGCATCAGTGCAAGCATAGGCACTTGGTCGGTTATGTGGATGGGCTGTTGAACTTTGCAGCCCAGCGCTACGGCAAGGCTAAGGCTGTCAGCTGGTTGCCGACTTGAGAGCAGGAGGGACCAGCAGTAACTTGCCCTACTAGACCGCCTCCAGCTCCCAGCTCAATACTTTAGAATCACGTCAGCTTGGCTTCGAGTTTTGCTCATTGAGCTCTACATGAACGTACATCGAGCGGCTCCCGATATCACCTGTGTGTTTGCGGAGCATGTACTTTGCTAGAACCATGCCTGCCGGCCACAGCTGCCCGCCACAGCCATTGCTGAGGTCCTCGTGCAGCTTCAGGGGCGTCGCTAGGAGACCATCAAAATCGAGTGTGGATGATCCGGCGGCCTTGTACTCCGGCAATCTGGCGAGTTCTTCGCTCACAGCGAGCAATCCGTTACTTTCGTCGTCTGAGGAGTCCATGGTGTCTTGGGCTGTGAGAACCGATGATTGGTTGATGGAAAACAAGGTGTTGATCGAGGAAAGGAGGTCGAAATTCCCTTTTCGGAAGCGAGCCGTGAGCCGCGAGCCGTGAGCCGCGCCAAGACATCGGCCAACCGACGGTTTTCTCCTCCACCAAAGTCCAGCCACATACACTTCCATGGCTGGGCGGGCATCGTTTGTTCAGTTCGTTGCGCGGCGTGGCAATGGGTCCAGGAGCAACAGTGCTCAAACTTGCCCACTGTTCAGCCGGCGGGCGTGACCGGCTGCCCACGGACGTCAAACACATTGGAAAAAGGACATTCCCTCACTCAGAAGCCTTCGACTCTGATGGAGAACTTAGGAAGACCAACACAAAGTTACTAATCGCCGTCGCACCGGCCGAACATGCCCACTATATGGGTTAAGCCATCAGCTGGCTAGTATATGTACGGGGCAAAGAAAGTGATACCTGTCCACAAGGTCTGTGTTACGGAGAGTTGTCGCTAGAGAGGCATTGGCAAGCTGCTAATGCAAGTACTCGATGCAAGAACCGAGTCCGCCGGTGGGAGCAGCGTACAGTCGTAGGTTGACGTCGCACGCTTGCCGACGCAGAAGCTTTGCGCTTCTTACGGTCTCTGAGCGTACGAACGTCGTAGCGGACTGCTGCGGTCCATGACGGAATGCATAAAAGATAAGATGGCCTTTGAAGTTGCGGGATGAAGAATGTCACAAAGATCGGTGTTCTCCTTCCCGAAGGTAGGGTGGCGGGCTGTCAGCCCCTTGCTTTGCGTGAAACGTTCCAACGGTCCTCCAACGCCGGACTCGCATTCTCCTGTATAGCCACCTTTCTATTCCAAACTGACGCAAGGGTCTGGCACGACCACTGTACGCGACTGACGCGTTGCTGCGCGAACGATGGAATCTCGCAGGGATGGCGCACCTTTGCGTCTGTCTTGCACAACCTCATTGTCGCAAACAACAACACGCCTGGTTTGGTCATCTGCAGGAGAGCTTTCAATCCGGGACAGGAACCTGGCGTTAAGACAGTGGTTAGCAGTGATATGAGGGATACGAGGAGATGGTCGAAGATGTCACCGCTATCACTATCTGGGATATTTCTATGCTGCGCTGTTGCCGCAGCGCTCGACGTCGCCTTTCCATTCAACTCGCAAGTACCCACTGTCGCCCGAGTCGGGCAACCATACAACTTCCAGTTCGCGGCCGCTACTTTTACATCACCAGAACCTGCAAACATCTCTTACACCTTGGTGGGGGCACCCGCCTGGCTTAACTTGAACGGCGCAACGCGGACACTATATGGAATACCTGGTAGTGCTGACAGCGGACCAAATGGATTCACTATAGCTGCTCAAGATAGCACGGGAGTCGCTGATGTTCGCTGCACGTTAGTGGTTGCCGGTACCGCTGCGCCAACAGTTGCGGGCAATATCTCCAATATCCTGGCTGCAGCGGGAGAACTTTCGGGCCCTTCAACATTGATACTACATCCGGGAGATTCTTTTGATATCGTGTTCCCAGCAGACACGTTCGAGGATGACGCAGGAAAGATAGTGGCTTATTACGCTACATCATCAGATCACACACCCCTTCCGTCATGGATCCAATTCAACAGCAAGACCTTAACATTGACAGGCCGAGCGCCTGCGTTGAGCGGCCCTCCACAATCGTTCTCTTTGCGCTCATCGCATCTGAAGTGGCAGGATTTACCGGAGCTGCCGCGACCTTTACGCTGTTCATCTCTGTCAACCAATTTGCATTCGCACCGCAAGAGGAGGTGCTCAATGTCACGATAGGCATACCCATAGACTACACTGCATTACAGAGTCAGCTCCTTCTCAACGGTGTGCAAGCTGCCCGGGACCAGATACGCTCTGTGGCTGCACAGCTTCCTTCCTGGCTCTCCGTCGACAACGAAACTTTCGCTCTATCCGGAACACCTCCTTCTGGATTCCAGAGTCAGGACGCCAACATCACAGTGACTGACGTTGCTGGAGATGTGGCAATCAAAACCCTACAACTTCGAGCGGCGAACTTCTCCCTCTTTAACGGAGAAGTTGGAAGCATGACAGCGACCGCCGGCCAGCCCTTTTCTTACACTTTCAACCAGTCCATGTTCACGCGTCAGGATCTCACTCTTAGCTGTCAGCTAGGTGCTGCCTCATCATGGTTGACATTCGATTCCGCGAAACGTCTCTTACATGGCACTCCCCAGCGGATGCAAATCCTACAAGAGTTGATGCCAACGTCACCGCCCGGTCTTCCACGCTGGCCACAAGCGAGTCACAAAAGTTCAGTATCCAGATCAAAGCTGCAAAAGCAGGTATCCACAGCTCCACTACCTCTTATTCTAGTGCTTCTGCATCAGTACCACCAGCAAGTAGGCCTACGCCTAGCCCGCCGACGGGAGCAACAAGTAGATCAAGCCACGATCGTTCGAGGGCGGGGGTCATTGCCGGAGCCGTGGTTGGCGGTCTAGTGCTTTTGGCGCTGCTGATCGCCCTTGCCATTTTTCTGTATCGCAAAAGCGTCAACAGCGATCGCGAAGTCCTCGAAAGCTGGAGATCTCCCGACCTATTCTCCAAGAAGGCGAACAGATTGAAGCATTGCAAGGGTTCAGCGATCTGGAGAAGGCAGAGAGTGCCCCAGACAGGTTGCCGGCTGAGCCACCGCAGATAGCGCTTGACCTCCCATCACCTACCAGACAACCTTCGGCTTCTAAGTACCGTATATCTCTCGCAAGCTCGATCGGAGATGGCGAAGCTGCCATCCGTGCAGACTCCAACATACCTGTTTGGGGACGGAGATCGGCTGCACAGCACACACCGCACGATAGCTATTCCGCCGCCACCGAGATCGCCAGACTTTCGCGGCTATCACCTACGAAGCGCCTGTCGCAAAACCTTCTAGGAAAGCGGAATCCACGGCAAAGCCTGGGTCTGGGCATCGATACAGGCATGCAAGACCAACCCTCGCAGCGCAGCAGAAGGACCGAGGTTCTGTCCGATGGTCGGTCGAGGAGCAGTTTCGGCTCTCTCCTCACTCGTAACACGAGCGTGCTCTCCGCCAAGCCATCCGATTTCCCTCAACCACCTCGTTCCTCGTGGCGTCTCTCTCGCGCCATGATTCCCGGACTCTCCATCACTGATGCAGCAGACAAGCGGAAAAGTATTCGGCTCGTGGACCGCACGGACAGCGTCCCCGATACACGTCCCCTGGCTGAAAAACGTCAATCTTTCATCCGCAACAGAGCCAGCAGTGGTGTTCAGAGTCCGCTCTTCGCTACCGGCTCTCGTGCCTCTTCGCACGCGCTGCACGGCCCATCCGGCTCCGTCGGCGGATCTTCCGTCGAAGCAAGCTCTGTACGACACCACCCCAGCCTTCGCCGCGAGACACGGGGCATCAGTCGGGCCGCGACAACACACTCCGCCTCCTCTTCCCTCGAGCCACCAGCGCGCAACCCTCGCCGTCTAGACCGATCGCATGTCGGTTCGCGCGATTTTGAAGTTATTCAAGAGACCAACAGCCCCACGCACTCTGCAAACTCCCGCGACCAGAATTCGAATTTCACCACGACGAGCAGCGACACCGACAGCGCCTCCCTCTCTGCCTCGGATGTCGAAGCCGATATCCAGGCCCAGCTTGCTCTGCCCCGGCATCAACGAACCTGGGTGTTGCCGGGCGAAGCATCCCCGACTCCACCACCACTAACGCCCCGGAGCCACTCACGTCCGAGCACGGCCGGATCTTCGAATCCGTCGCGAAATGAGTCGGTGGCGCGCGAGGCGCTTCGTCGGAAATGGGCGCAGCGATTGCATAGGGATAGCCACGGAAACTTGGCTCATGATGTGCTGGCGAGCTCGAGTTCGCCGCCCGCGAATGCGGCGGTGATAATGCCTGCGAGAGGCGCTATCGGAGACTATCTCTCTCGCAGCGGCAGTAGCAGGGATGTTGGGAAGGAGAATCAAAGCAGTTTAACCGCAAGTAAGGGCAAGAGGTCAAGTGGGATTAGGGAGCCCATGAGTTTGGTTAGCAACGACAGCCTGCGTGGTGCGCGCACTGAGCGGCCGAGGTTAGTGCTCAGGAACAGTAAGATGAGGACGGGGAGTGAGACGGTGGGGCCGAAGGAGGAGGTTCAGAGGCTGAGTAGCTTGAAAGCGATGGATGCGGACGCTGGAGCGGGAAATGATGAGTGGGAGGATGTGGTTGAGGAAGATGCCAGTGAGACAGAAAAGGAAAGGAAAGAGGCGAAGGAGATGACACCCATGTCCACATTGAGCGGGAAGGCGTTTGTTTGAAAAGTTGTTCGGATGAAACAGGAAGGGAGGAAGTAACGAAGTCATGAGATCCATAAGTTAATGAGTTAATATATAAACGTCACCTCGATCCGTGTCCCGATATTGAACCTCTCTTGCCCTTTGTCTGAATATAGATTGCCAGAAGATATATGGCATAGTGTATCACAATGAGAATGCCTCGTCACGCTGCCTTTCGCCGTCTCGGCTAGAGTGATCCAAGCAGGGATATATACTTTTCTGTCCTGTTCTCTACCGACACCAACATCCGGCACTCACACCCCGCAGCCAGTATTTCCAGACACAATGCTTGTATCTGATCCGTGTCTTCTTAGAGACAGCCGTACTCTCACCGTATATCCAAGGTTCCGTTCCCCGCAATCCCATCCAATGCGCTTCCTGGGTATCCAATTGAATCTCAAATCCGAAACCTCACCCGAACGCCATTCACAAACCTTCGTGACTCCCAACGCACCCGTATCCCCCTGCTCACTTCCCCTTTGATGTTCCATATCCCTCCTATATCTACGCCTACATCAACCCGCCCAACACCACCTTCCCCAACCCCCAACCTCCCCTTGACCTCCTTCCTCGCACCATCCTCGAACTCCTTCATCAGTCCCTGAATAAGAATCTTTCTAACAGCCTTATCTGCCTTTGCAAACGCCTCCGCGACAGCCGGCACACACCTTTCCGGGCTGGGCAACAGCTGCAGGATTCCCGCATACGCATCGACCAGAATATCCGCCAACGTCGCGAAACTCGTACTAAAATCCGGATCAAACGGTAGACTGGGCGTCTGGAGGTACAGAAAGTCCTGTCCCGCCTCACCTGCCTGCCCAGGCACCGACGGGAAGGCGGAGGTGGAGGCGTTGAGGGAGCCGAGGTCGGCAAGGAGGGAATCTGTTGCGGCGGACGAGCGCCGCCCTTTTACGCCCCGCATGCCGCGGTTGAACATTGCACCCATTCTGTTTCTTGTGAGACCTGCGCTGGCCCCGGATTCGTTGAGTTGTTGATAGGTATCAAATTCGGCTAGCAGGGCGGCGAAAGCACGCAGGTAGTCGAGTGGATTGCCGGAATTGAGGTCCAGAAGGGGAGGGATGGAGGTGCCGAGGATGAAGTAGTTTGTCGCACGACGACCCAGCTTTGAGGGCTGCATGGAGGGCAGGTGGGAAAGAGATGCGGGTGTATAGGAGAGGGTGGAGAAGTAGAATATGTGACCCTCGTGGCTGGGTACAGTGGTTAGCTGCGACGGGGGCTGATGGATCGTAAGTGACGTACAGTTTCCGTAGATAGTCCAAGGTAGCCATGCGCTTTGTGGACGTCTCGTGTATGTGATGATGTATGGCAGCCGGCGTGTACTGTCCCCCACGGAGGGCGCGACAGCAGCGCCGCCCGGTGCATGTGACATCTGGCCTACGGTGCTAGGTAGGAGTGGGAAGTTGCTATATGTTGAGCCATGAGACGTCAAGGGCGGTCGTTCCGAATCTTGGCGTTTCAGTCCCGCCAGCATGGAAAAGGGTGTCTTAGGCGGTGGATCACCAGTAATAGGATGTGGGTATGTACGAGTCTTCGGCGACTGGCCGAGTACAGAGTCGTCGTCAGTGGACTTGGACTTGGCCGGGCTGGTAGAATGGCTAGGCGAGAGTAAAGAGTTGAGGGCTGCGGTGGCACTCGCGCTCACGGAGCGACTGGTGCGGTGGTTCGAGGGAGAACGCGTGAAGCCAAGGGAGGGTGAGCGGGCTGTATGGCGGGGGTTGTAGGAGCCGCTGCTCTGAGATTTGTGGGAGCGGAGGGAGACGGAGCGGCGGACGCTGTTTCCAATATCGTGGACAGAGGCGGGGAGGGATATGACGGAGGAGTCGCGTAGGTGGCCGTTCTTGCGCTCGGGGAGGTGGTAATGGTTGTGATGGGCGGCGGAGGAGGCTCTTCTTCTTCTTCTTTGACAATGGGCGGTGATGTGGGTGTGGCGGTGCTCTTCTTCCTCGAGAATATGGAGGCCTTCCTGCCAAAGATGCCGGAGGAAGGCGGCGGTGGAGGATCTGGCATTGTTGATGGCGTGGTGGGATGAAGGAATGCGAAAGGGGTGAGGGGAAGGGTAGCGAGGGAGCTCTGACCCCTATCGGTGGGGAAGGGTGTGTACCGGCGTATGTCGATTGTTCCCCGGTAAGGCGACTCTTCACGTTCCGCAGCCGTTGCGAGTGCGGTGTAAACAACAGTAGACGCGGACGCTTGTTTCCAGTTGGGCAAGTCTGTCGTTTAGCGATGTTTCGGTCTGGCAGTGTATGCATACCGGACCTGCGCCGAGAAACAGTTGCAGATTGGGGGATTCGGGATGGAAGCGACCCTATCATATCATCGATTGCAACGAAGAAACGAGCCAGTAATCAGTACTGAATCCACGCGATCCGGATCCGGATTCGGACTCGAATTCGGATACGCATTCGGATACCTGCTGTTGCTCATAAAGATGCGCCGGTCTACTGCAGGAACAGGAACAGGAACAGGAACAGGAACAGCGTCTTTGTGTGTGTGTGTGTGTGTGTGTGTGTGTGTGTGTGTGTGTGTGTGTGTGGGCGCATGGAATGAATTCTTGACCGGTTGATCTTCTCTTCTTGCGGCAGACGCTCCGCCGCTCCTTCCCATCCCATCCCGGGCCGTCTTGGCACCTACTCAGACTCCACTGCATCACCCCCACGTGCTCACTCTACGGGGTTGTTACTGTTAGTGTTACCCCGCTTACACACTTCATGTCAACCCATCTGAGTTCTCAGTTCAGTCTCGGTTCAATTGTTCAATTGGATACAAACAATATACCTTCTTCCATTCCCGCCGTCCTGCCATCGTTATCCCACCACCTCCCTAGTGCGACAGCAGTCCCTCCCTCCACTTCCGCCATGGCATCAGAAGACGACGTTCCCGCTCCCGGCCACTGGCCCGTCGATCCTCAAGAAGACGTCCCCGTCGACTCCTCCCGCATCTGGATCGACGGCTGCTTCGACTTCAGCCACCACGGCCACGCGGGCGCCATGCTACAAGCCCGAAGACTCGGTTCCTCTCTCCTCGTCGGCGTACATTCAGATGCCGCCATCCTGGCCAATAAAGGTCCCACAGTCATGACGCTGGCCGAGCGCTGTGCAGCCGTCGAAGCCTGCCGCTGGTCCACCCGCTCAATCCCACACGCACCCTACGTCACGAGCTTGCCCTGGATCTCGCATTACGGCTGTCAGTACGTCGTTCACGGCGATGACATCACGAGTGACGCTGACGGCGAGGACTGCTATCGCTTCGTGAAAGCGGCGGGGAGGTTCAAGGTCGTGAAGCGCACTTCTGGCATCAGTACCACCGACTTGGTGGGGAGGATGCTGTTGTGTACTCGCAGCCACTTCATCCGCAACCTCGAAGATGTCTTGAGTGGGAAGGAGGGCAATGGCAGTGAGGAGGAGAGGGAAGCGCAGGGCAAGGCTATGGAGGAGAAGATCAGAGAGTATGCTACCGATGAGAGTGGGAACAATCCATTGGTTGAGGTGTGGAGCTGGAGGCCTAAGCATCCGGAAAAGGAGAGGCGAAGATCGAGCGTCAGTGTGCAAAAGCCCCCGTGCATCGCCGGTCAACTGAGAAAGGCTCGATCGAGAAGATGGTGGATGGTGTTGCGCCGAAGCCTGGGCAGAGGGTCATCTATGTCGACGGTGGATTTGACCTGTTCTCCTCCGGACACATTGAGTTCCTGCGTCGAGTGGCCGAGATGGAGGAAACGGAGGCAAGGCATCGCGGATGGTATGATGCAGAAGCCGTGAACAGACGGAAATCGGACACGGGGTCGGATTACAGTCCGGCATATGTGGTCGCGGGCGTGCACGATGACGACGTGATAAACCACTGGAAAGGCATCAACTACCCGATCATGAACATCTTCGAACGCGGGCTTTGCGTGCTGCAATGCAAGGTAACATCTGTCCCCACTCCGCAACCGTAAGATTGAATGTTGACTTACTTTCTTCCAGTACATCTCCGCCGTCATCCTCTCCGCCCCATTCACGCCATCCATGCACTTCCTCGAAAAGCTTCCCTACCAACCAATCGCTGCCGTTTATCATGGTCCCACATCCTTCATGCCCTCGAAACACGATCCCTACAATGATGTCAAAAGCCTGGGCATCTACCGCGAGATCCCCACGCATGATTTCGCTCACGTCAATGCTGCCGAAATCGTCGAGAGGATATTGAAGAGTAAAGCTCTGTACGAAGAACGACAGAAGAAGAAGGGCGAGAAGGCTGTTGGGGAGGAAGATGTACGGAGACGGGAGGAGTTGGAGAAGAGAGCACTGGAGAGGAGGTGGAGCGAGGTCGAAAGGAGTTTTGGAGCTTAGTAGGCTTTGATGGCGAGCGTTTCAGTGATACCCAAAACACATCTTAACAACGGTTCTATCGGGAACATGAGATGTCACGTAGTATGAGATGCACTTTTCTTGTGAATATACCGATGCAGCATGCAAGTATGCGATGGCAGAACCAAAAAGTCCCATTTCTTCCGAGCTCGTCTCGTGTGTATCGTCTAAGTAAGCTTTTGCTTGATGAAAAAGGACCGCAGATGCGACAGCTGCCATGCGCAGGTGACGCCCAAAACAGCAAGCTGGATGAGCGTCCACCTAACAACCCTAGCATTGGTGCTCTCGGACTGGTCTCTGAACTCTGCCTCACGTTCCTGGAACTCCCCATCAGCATTCTCTCTCCAACGCCTCACACGAACCCCTGTTTGCCCTGATATCCCTTGATCGACGACAGGAGCAGGGTTGGAACTCACCCTCTGGAACACCTGCTCACGCCTGATATCCTGCAGCCTAGCATTCAGATCCCTGACCTTCGCAACCAGATCCTCAACTTTAGCCTTGTCGCTCGACTCGATCTGACTCGTCTCCCCGATCGCCAAATCAAGCTCGAACTTGATGTTTCCTGCCGGCTGACCGCCGCTCAACCAGCCCTGGGCCGATGGTACGTTGGTGGGCGTGAAGCAGATGCGGTGCTCGCCGCTGTCGGCGGCGCTGAAGGTGAAACGACCCTTTGAGGAGCCGCGCTGGGACACAACACGGTGGTCATTGTCGAAGACTTCGTCGACGCTGATGTAGATGCCCATGTCGTTGTTGGCTTGGTAGTTGCGGCTGCCTTCGTTCCAGAGGAGGGAATTATAGTGGCCTGGAGCGAGCGTTAGTCAACGCAATCCATGGGAATTTGAGACGTCGCTGGAAGAGTGAAGGGTTGGACGCACCAACGACCAAGGTGTCTTTAGGGAGCTCCTCGAAGAAGCATTTCTGCGTGGGGCCGTCAATGTAGAAGTACAGTGCCTGAGCGGGGAGGAGGAAAGATGCCAGAGACAGCACGCTGAGGATTGCTGCCTTCATTGCTACGGTGTTGGTTTGATCAGTCTCCCGAAATGAGGATTGGTGGCAGGTGAACAAAGCTATTTGCAGGTGTATAGGAGTATCGAGTATGGACCCTGCACAATGTTCGAAGCAGCCGAGAGTGAACGTGTCGCGACCTCCCATTTTGCGGAGAACAAACGCTACGGTTGTCCACAGCAGCCAGGAGCGTAGACCGTCGCTTGCATACATGCGCGACATTGTTCCGAGTTTCCTCTACAGCACACTATCTACGCAACAAACTTTCCGCTTGTTATCGCGCAAACATCGTCAACATGTCAGCACAGGATATGCGCGACGTGCTGGGCCTGTCCGGCGAGGCCCGGCCACCACCGCTCAAGAAGCAGAAGACGGTAGAGAAACGGCCATGTGCGCGATATGCCCACCCACCGAGGCACTCCGTCCTCTGCTACGGACTCTGTATGCTCATGGATTGTAGTAGAGAAGGGCTTCGCGCGTGAAGTCGCAGCTCTAATGGGCGAGCGCGCCCCCGACCGCCATCATGCAGGTTCAGCCAAAGTACAAACAGCGACCGAAGAGGCAGACCAGAGCCAAGCATTGGTATGCAAAAAGAGCCATGTAGTGGACGAGGCAGTACTGAGGACATTGCAGGGAGGTAGTGCCGTTCACCAACGCAGCGCGCGACGATGGGCTTGTTCTTCGACACTGGAAACCTAAGGAAACTAAGGAACCCGTACAACAACCTGCGCCGGAGACAAACGTAGATGGAGAAGCTACGCAGACCGAAGAGAAAAGGCCCACACAAGAAGAAGAAGAAGAGGAGGAGGTATATCAGTATGCAAAATACAACATCGAGGTGGAAGTACCCACGTATACCGAGGAGCTGTACAACGCGCAGTTGCAAGATCCGGATTGGACCAAGGAAGAGACGGACTATCTTATCAGTTTGGTCAAGGACTACGGCAGGAAATGGGCTGTTGTCACGGATCGATATGATTTTGCGCCAACCTCTTTGTCGGGTGGACAGACGCAACCCAGATCCCGATCCATGGAGGATCTCAAAGCGCGCTTCTACACCGTAAGCGCCAAATGTCTCGCTCAGGACGTGCCCATCTCTTCCATGACCGGACCGCAGTACACCCTATACTCTATCCTCACATCCTTCAACCCCGTTCAGGAGACGTCCCGCAAGCAGCTAGCCGAAGGCCATCTCAAACGCACTCCAGACGAAGTCGCTGAAGAGGCCACACTGCTTTCCGAACTCCAACGCATCATGATCAACCAGGCCTCCCTGGAAGCCGAGCGACGCGAAATCCGCGAGCGCCTCGATTATCCCACCGCCACCCCCAACGCCACAGGAACGGCGTACAACACGTCTGCCGCGCTGCAGCAGCTCTTCACACAACTCCTGGCTCAGGACCGCCTCAAGAAAGACAGGAGACTCCGCGCCGGCGAACTCCAGGGCCAAACCCCGCCAGCGCCCAACAACCCAGCGGACGCCAAGACTCCATTTCCAGCGCCGCTGCAGCGCACAAGAAGGGTCCACGTGACTCCCTCGCCTCCGTCGCCGGCCCCTCTAGCGGAGCCACCCGTACCGACGCCCAGCTCACTCCTGCAGCCGCGCACCGCTTTTTCGTCACCACACACGACCGTCTGAACTCTGGTGTCTCGTTTGCGAGCGACAAGCTGCACAAACCGCGGATCGCCAAATCCACAATCCAGACCGACCGCATCGCTGCCGTGTTACAGTTCCTCAAGATTCCAGAGCACATTCCGCTACCGACACAGCGCGTGGTCGAGGAGTTTGATAAGCTCATGCAGGGCGTGGGGACGCTGTTGGAGATGCGGAAGGTGGCGGAGAAGGAGGAGGGGAGATTAGGGTCAGAGAGGCGGAGAGGGGGATTAAGGCGGAGCAGGAAGAGAAGAAGGACGAGGGTGCGGTCAAGGTTGAGGGGCCCGCGGCAGGGGAAGGGGAAAGGAACAGAAAGAGGAGTGCGAGTGTGATGAGTGAGGGCGGGCCGCAGAGCAAGAGGCCGAAGAGCAGTCATGAAGGCTAGCATGGACGTATCTGGTTTGACGGGTTAGCGAGGCGTTTCAGGCGGGATGGATTGTTTTAGGAGAATTTATGACCGGTTGGGAAGATGGATGACTGCACCTGCAAGGCTGCTCCAGGGACTCGACATGAACCTCACATCGTGATATGCTCAGAAGCTCGAGAATGGACAGACGGACAATGACAACGGCTCTCGTTCTCCCGGATCGCGACGAACTACATTCGTGGGTTTAGGCTGCGTATCTCGTTCGTTTCGCACTTAACTTCTCACTTCCCCTCTCACACTCGAGTTTCAGCACTTCAGTCGCCCAACTACATCGACCTCCATATGCGAAAGCAGCTGCTATGTTCCCTGTGGAAAGACGGTCAGGTGGCCGCATACTCCACATGTTCAATCTGCCAACCCGAGCCCTCCGCCCGTTCCACCCCCACACCCCGACCCCAGCCCTCGAGATGGTCTTGGAGCATACGGCGCCGCTACCCAACCTCGAGAAGAGCTCCATGTTCCGCTACTCTTAAACGTTTTGATATTGTATGCTGTCGTACAGGTCGATGTGACAATGGTTTTCTGGCCAACTTACGCTGCCCCTTTGCTTCCGTGACGAACTAGCCTGGAAACAGCTAGCGTGCGTTTTGCCCTTCCTCGACCAACAGACCTTTCTCAACGCACTCTTCGAACGTGCCGTGGCGTGCAGCGTGTCAGAAGCGCACAGCACGGGAAGCGTCTGCATTGCCATTCTCTCGTATCGAACAATTTCTCCGCATGCCGGGACATGCTAAGTAGGATTATAGATTGGCATCAATGAGCCAATGACACTCCAGATCCGTAGCGCGTGGCAGGCTGGCAGCAAAAGTAGGCTGTTCCTGCACATCGCTCATTGCATCTTAGGGATCAGGAACACATACAAAAAGCATTGGTATGGCTCCTCGTTCTCTTCTGGCGGCTTTGACATTGTACCGGCTGCTCCTTTTGCTGTTGTTGCTCCTGTACACTGTCCAACAGGGCATATCAATCATCATGCGCTTCACCAAGCCCGTACCGCTTCTCCTTCCCCTTTCATCCATTCCAAGTCTTGTGTCGTCCCAAAGCACCAACGGCTCTGTTGACCTTTCGTGGCACGCACCGCTTTCTTCCAACATCAACAGCCTCAGCAGCGCTGTCAACGGCACCGGCACCTATGGCTTCATCTTCAATTCCTCCACCCTTCCCTCAGGAGTGCCGTACGGGACCTATGACTGGTGCAATATGCCACACGTCCGCGCCAGCGAGTATCCCCAGGCCAACAGCTCTTACACGCTCGAGTACGTCGAAGTGATCCACCGGCACCACAAGCGCACACCCTACGCCGCCAACACGTTCCCCGTGGAGTCGTACCCGTGGTACTGTTCCGACGAAGGGCTCTTTTACTACGGACAACCATTGCCCAGCACTCGCGGCAGCAACACCTCTGCGAGCACTTATTGGTCCGTTTACACGTCCTCGTCCAATCCCTTGGCGCCGCAAGGCTTCAACGGGACATGCCAGTTCCCGCAAATCACGGTCGGCGGCCTCGAAGACAGTCTCCAACACGGACGCGACCTGTTCGGGGTGTATCACGACCTCCTGCACTTCCTGCCGAGTAGTTACCGCAGCTCACAGGTCTCTTTCCGCGTCACGAACAACGTCATTACGTCTCAAGTTGCCGGCATGCTGATCGCGGGCATGTACCCTGCCACGGCATCTCACGACGTGCCACTTCTGATCCAACCCGATTCCATCGATTCTCTCGAGCCGGCGTACACCTGCAGCGCCGCCTCGAGTCTGTACAGCAGCTACGGCTCGGGATCCACCGCGCCGGGCTGGCGAGCGCACCTCGACGCCGCGCGCTCCCTCTACGCCACGCTCGACTCCATCTCGGGCGTCTCGCCATCCGCGTCCGGCTGGCACGTCTCCTTCGACCACTACTTTGACAATCTCTCTGCGCGTCTTTGCCACGCGAAGCCACTGCCGTGCAATACTTCCAACCCCTCCTTGTGCGTTAGCCAAGCCGAGGCGGACGAGGTCTTCCGGCTCGGCGAGTACGAGTACAGCTACATCTATCGCGATGCCGGGGCGCAGACGCTACAGGCCGCTGTTGGTAGCTACGGCATCTGGGTCGCCGAGCTGGCGAACAATCTCCGCCACGTCGTGAGTCCCAGCGCGGCGTCCTCGACAAGCGCGAATGATGCCATCAAGTACAGACACAACATCGCTCACGATGGGAGTGTTTCGAGGTTGCTGTCCATCTTACAGATCGAGAAGATGGTCTGGCCGGGTATGGGCAGTGAGGTCGTGTTTGAGTTGTTCAAGGACAAAAAGAGCGGCAAGTACTCTGTCCGTGTGCTCTGGGGCGGTCAGATCCTGAAGAGCAGCAACCCGAGTCTGGGCATCATGGACATGGTGCCTGTCGAGACCGTATTGGCGTACTTCGACGGCTTGGTCGGTGTCAGTGCGAGCAAGATCCCTGGTCTGTGCAGCGCCGGGAGTTAGAGGATTGGGAATACACAGATAGAAGGAGGCTAGGAGATGAACGAAAGTTTATGAATCGTTCAATTGCTTGTCATGATACACAAGGAATCGAGCATGCCACGCCCGAATTCGCTCGGTCCCTGCAAGAGAAGAAGTCGGCACATTCGCTAAGTTACATGTTCGATTTTCGTCTTTAATTCAAACGCCAGCCAGCCAGCCAGAAAAGAACGCCGTAGCCAGGCCGTCAGGCATTCGTGCCGGCAGCAATTGTTTCACGTCGCCCAGCGAGCTGTGATGTCATTATCATCCTCACTTCTTCTCGATGGCAGCGTCCTCCTCGTCGACAGTGCCGCTGCTGGAGCCGGTGGAGGCACGCTCCAGGTCGGCGTAGTCCTCGGCGGTAGGGCCATGCAGCTCTTCTTCGAAGACGGGGTCCTGCTCGACGTGCTCGAATTTGGACTTGAACATGTTGTGGCCGGCGGACGCGGAGAAGGAGTTGCTGCGACGACGGGGCTTCATCATGTTGATGTCGTAGTCCTCGAGCTCCTCACCCCTCTTGCCCCTGGGAGTAAAGCGTCAGTGCAGTCACTCCCTGGCATGAGGCGTTGGTGAGACGACGTGGGCATGGCAGCTCCGATGTGTGCGAGGGGTTCATATTGTTAATGTTAGATTGACTTACCAGTTGCCCTTTCCGCTGCCCTCCTTCTTGCTGCTCTTTGGATCGATGCCGGAATATCCGGACTTGGCGAAGTAGCGAGGCAGGTGCTCCTCAGCGGAGGCAGTGCCATTGGCAAGGCCGACGTGGTCACGGTCGTTGTACTTGTGGGAGCGAGTCACTTGCATATACCGTCAGCTCGCATGCTCGTGTGTTACAGGGTCTATGTACGGAATGCTGGTTGTAAATCATGGTATATGTGACATTGTCGCCGCCGCAGGATTGAACAAGGGCATTGAACTTACTGTTTGCTGTCGAAGTGGAGGAAGGAAGGGATTGAGTGGGTTGGAGGTGTGATTTGGTGAACAAGTGCGAGTTGTTGCGTGAAAGGGAGAAGATGAGTCGGAGGTTGATGTTGGAAGTAGGAAGTTCGGGACAAGGTTAGGGCCCAGATGTATGTCAGGTGCTTGGAGGCGCAGTGGAGCGGGCTCTCTCGCGTGATCAGTCTCCGTTATGACCAAACAATGAGACTGGCTCCACAACCGTCCAATCGGTTTGCTCTCTGCCCTGCAGCAAAAGGAGCCTCAGATACGCCCACGACTGTGCAGTCTTGCTCGCAGATGTCGTATACCAACTTTACATGCTTTTCTTCCTGCGTTCCGCGATGGAAGGGCGTGGAACGGGGAGCCAAGGAGCACGGAAGAGGAGGTGTAAGCGGCATCACGCGAGCTGCCAGCCTGCCCTTCCAGGTATGGCGGGGCAAGGAGCTATGGCTGCAGATCGCGAGCCAATTGCTAACGGCATGTAGCTCATACCAGAAAGACATGGGTTACGCAGTCTGTTATCTATCCCTCCGAGCTATTGCCTGAAACTGGAGTCCCCGATGTCGCTATCCCTGCGCGGCCATGTACGCGTCCTCGTATCTTGCTCTCTCCCGGACTTATCTCCTTTGTCGTGTGTTCACCGTTCACAGACGGCAGAACAGTCATCCCACCTTTGACGTCATTGCAATCGCTCACATGGCGAGCTCAAGCTCCTTGCCTTTCGAGCATCTTTCTCTCCTCTCTGTCTCTGAACCCGCTGTCCACTGTCCTCGCATGCCCTGTACATGTGCTGCAGGGAGACGCAGCAACAAGGGAGCGATAAGGTACCTCAGATGCGTTGCAGGGTTCCTGAGACTAGACCCCGCTAGGTACATTTCCCCAGAAACGCCACTTTGCGGAGTCGGCCCCACACTTTTCGAATTCCCATTTCCCATATCCCCAATTTGCAGCATCCCGTGCCGTGTCTGAATTGACAGATCGTTGCCTGAGGTATCGGTGCATGATTTGTTCTAGGCATTGCGCAAGAATACATCAAGGAAAGATCGCTTCTGACGAAGGAAGATTTCCAGCCATTACTGGCTGCACATAGTGCTGAGTGAGTGCACATTCTCATCTCCAACACACTCTTCCATACATACGTGCGATTTGCACACTCCTACTCGTCAAACACAATCTCACTCTTCTTCTGCAACGACCGGCGACGGCTTTGCAGGACTGTGATACTTCTGTGAGAACCTCTATGAGGACTCGCTCTCAGGCTTTACCCGACAATTCGCTTAGAGTCACAAGTGCTGAACAGCGAGGACCCGGGGAACTCAGCCAGGACAACTGTCCTGCTACGGAGTTTATGAACGAGCTTTCTCAGGTTATGGTCTACGTTTTTGATGCGCGGCGAATGAGCATTGAGGAATGTCTGGACATATGCTCACGGCTTCCATGGTTAGAGAAAGGGTTAAAGATTCAGCGCAGAGTGATATTTTGGATGCTGAACAATCACTGCGATCTCGGACTCTAGGAACACCCGATGCGGTTCGTGTTATACCGTGGCATCTGGACCGAGATCTGGCTATGCTTCCCTCTGCTAGCTATCGCGAGAAGGGAGTACTACAGGCATCTGTGTCATCCACCACGTTGTAACGACCCTTAACCTGAGCCTCGTTACCGGAAACGCACGCACGTCCTGCAGGACTCGAACCGCGAGGTGTTTCCTTCTCTTCCTTCCAGTAAAGATTACCAGAAGCCGAAAAGCCGGTGAACACTGTAAAAATATTTCCCCACGAATCCGAGCTCTCTATTCGCCAGGTTGAGCCTTTCCTCCGTGCGAGGAGGGTGCTTGACAACCTCTGTGTCATCCTCACGAAAATTATGGTACCCGACACTGCCACTTCTTGGAAAGAGAACGAAGTTGATACGGAATCGCTCCAGAGATTCCAGCAACGGAAAGGATTCGATAAGAGCAGCGTACGTATTGTCGTTACCGATTCTGTAATTTATCATCAGACACAACCTCTGGAGTAAGGGCAGATGCATGAAGGCATCCAGGCCCGGAGAATTATCATCCAAATAGTTCACAAGCTCACTGCGGGAGTTGATCCATACCGTGAGCTTCGTGATCCAGGAAAGACAGATTGGGGTGGATGTGGGTTGAACCATGTCGCGCAGATCGGGTAGGCGAGTGAATCGCCTGTTGCCAAGGAAAAAGGCCACGGCTGCGCAGTCACGAAGCTGCTTACAGACGAGCATTATGTTGAAGGACTGGCTTGGTATGCGGTGCTTGTGCCACGAGTCGCAAAAGTCGTCGAGCTCGCTGTGCCAGTATGGTTGAACAGTAGTCCTGGGTTTGGCAAGGATGACAAGGGAATCCCGGGCAAAGATATGCCGACAGATCTCAATTTGCAGTTCCGGTGGTAAGCTTAACAGGTGTGATCTTCCGGATGGGACTAGACGATTAGTATTCGTAGTAGTGTACTCTCTAGCGTTACGCTTTACCCTCTCCTTGAAAGCCATCGCAACAGCAACAAGAGAAGGAGAGACGAGATGCAGGCCCTATGCCAGGGTTTTTATCATAACGATGCCCAGTGCCAACGATAGTTCGAACAAGTATAGCATCGGGAAGTCTGAGGCAATTCAAATCTGCCTTTAAAGTGATGCACCATGGTGCTGTGTGGGGACTCTAAGATCCGGAGTGAAAAAGATCACTTCTCTTCCAAAGAGCCAGTTGTTATCATTGGTTTTGTCCCTCTGATCGAATATCCCCTTCAGGGTCCTCAACAGTCAGTCCGTTCAACTGACTGATGAGAACATTGAGAACGTACCCTCGCGGAGTAGCTGGCTTCTTGCCATGCCGTTTCGCTTTCTTCTTAGTAGATACGATGCTCGCAGAACAAGCTTCTATTCCTAGTCCCGTCAGTCTGACTCAGTAACAGGACTTCAGCGGGTGTTTATTGCGTGCACGAGTAGTCAGAGACCGCGACATAAGGTACAGTGTTGTGCTTGTACTTGAGAAAAGGTGGCACATGGTACAGATACGAGAGACGCAGGGATAAGATGTGGATGCCCGTGAAAAATTTGAGCAGAAAACCTGCCACAACGTGAAATACGTGGGAGAAGATTGGCATTTTGAGCTCTCAGCCAAAGCTCCCTTGTGCAGAGTGCAGCAAATGGGAAAAGCGCTTAGCTTTCCGTCGTGACTCCATGAATCGCTGAACCGATGCCCACACGAGAAACAGATCTTTTGTGCCCTCCAAGCGCCCCTAATGTCCCATTTACGCATCCTCAACGACGGCCGTCTGCAGACCCTTGGCGTCCTTGACGTTGACGGCCTGGACGTAGGAGTAGAGTCTCTCCTTGGCGCCCTCCTCGTCGTTACGCTTGCGGGAGATGCGGACACGGAGGCGGAAGGGAACGCCCTTGACACCGGCTTCCCAGACCTTCTTGTTCAGCTGGGGGTCGAGGCGGACGTCGACGGTGCCCTATAGAGCAAACGATTAGCATTGCTTCCCATGAAAGATGGGATAGAGCATGGAGCGGGTATCAGTACGTACCATGGCCTTCTCGGCGAAAGCCTTGATCTCCTTGATGGCGCGTGGTGCCCTCTTCTTGAAGGAAACGCCGTGGACCTATATATCAAAACAAACCGGTATCAGTCTTCCGCCCAATGCCAGCCTTTCGGCCTGACCATGTGTGGACTTCATCAAACTGAACGTACACGCTTGTGCAGGTGGATGGTGTATTCGCGGGCGACGACATCCTGGATGGCGGAACGGCCACCGGCCTTCTTGTTGGTCTTGGTGGTGGAGGACATTGCGACGGGTGTGTTGTCGTGAGTGAGAGGTTTGGTCGATGGGATGGTCGTTGGGCGCAATTCAAATCGTTCAATTCCTCAGATGAGAAAAGTCGCACTTTCCTTTCGAAATGCTAGTGGAGCGCTAAGCGGTGATTAAGCGAGAAGCGAGGCCTTGACCATAATGGGTTAGTGGTGCCAAGCCCCACTGGCTTTTTGGAAGGAACTTCTTGTTCAGTCGTGCGAAGACTTCCACCCCCAGCGACAACTCATAATACACCCATCGACACCACTCAACAACCGGTACGTTGAAGCCATCCTCGACACTGCACCGATACACTGTTCGACGACCTTTGATACCAACGCTCGAGCGAAGAAGGAGACTCAATCACTAACATCGTATCTGTGCAGTCAACATGGGAAAGGGAAAGCCTAGAGGATTGAACGCCGCGCGCAAGCTGCGCAACACCCGCCGCGAGGGTCGCTGGGCCGACTTGCACTACAAGAAGCGCCTTCTCGGTACTGCTTTCAAGTCCTCTCCCTTCGGTGGTGCCTCCCACGCCAAGGGCATCGTCCTCGAAAAGGTCGGAGTTGAGGCCAAGCAGCCCAACTCTGCCATTCGGAAGTGTGTCAAGGTCCAGCTGATTAAGAACGGCAAGAAGGTCACCGCTTTCGGTACGTGTACACCATATCTGGCATCGGACAAGAAGGAGGAGCAGCAGCGGCTTGTTGCAAGTGGCGAGGAGCAAAAATTGCAAGGACAAGAAGTTAAACAATCAAGGGCAACGGCTAACATGAGTACCTCCACAGTCCCCAACGACGGTTGCTTGAACTTCATCGACGAGAACGACGAGGTTCTCCTTGCTGGTTTCGGTCGTAAGGGCAAGGCCAAGGGTGATATTCCCGGTGTTCGTTTCAAGGTCGTCAAGGTCTCTGGTGTCGGTCTGCTTGCTTTGTGGAAGGAGAAGAAGGAGAAGCCAAGATCGTAGATGTGGCATGGCATGACGGTTCTGGGTTGGCGAATGGGTCTCATCATTGCAAGCGTTATGGTCACGCTTGCAGGTTAGCAAAAGAAATGCAAATACCAAGCGTCTGCTTTCGAACAACACTCTGCGGCTGCAAGTCCGCCTCTCGGTCCCCACTCGCCGGATGCGTTTTCCTTGGAGAAACAACATGACTGCATGATGAGGCCAGTTCCTGTTCACATAGACTGTGGAACACGAGTAGTATTCGGCAAAAGATTGCTGAATGAACAAAATGCCGTCGACTACCTCTTCTCATTGCCTCTGTCCTTCAGTCCCTCCACGCCCTGTCCCCAAGCACCAGCCTTCTTACCCCACTTCATCGTGCCCCAGATATGCGTCCAGCTGAACTTCGGCGGCGGCTCCCTCGACGTCCTGAACGGACTAGCACCGTGTCTGAACATGACCTCATCCCTCTTCTCGTCAAGTTCCCTACTCGCACCCATCTTCGCGTCCTCTCCGTCCACCCCCGCTGGACTGTGAGCAGCAACAGGCGCAGCAGCAGCAGCAGCAGCAGCCACCGACCTCTCCCACCTCCTCACCTCCGCCGGCACGGGCTTATGCCAGCCCTCCTCGCCCCTGGCCCACCACTTCGTCCCACACATCTCCCAGAGCCTACTGCGGGCCCGCTTGTACGCGAACCTCTCATCCTCGCCCGTGAACGCTCCCGTGCGGCCGAAATCGGGCCCGGGTCTTCGTCTCAGTAAATCGTCGTCCGGATCCACGGGTCCTCGTTCCCTTCTGATCCTGTTCGGCGGGTCATCCTCGAGGGAGTCAGGGGCTAATACGCCCTGCAATCTCGCGTGCGTATAATCCGGCTCCGGACTCGGGATGTGTTCAGGGTAGGATTCTTCGGTGTATTCGGGGTTCTGGCTTAGGACGTTAGGCCGGAAAGGCGCGGTGACGTCTTGGTAGGCTTCGGAGAAGGTCTCTGAGTGCACTGCATCGCCCTCCTCTCCTTCCCTTGTCTGTTCGGGGAAGAATAACTCGTCCGGTCCTGCGGCGGCGGAGATCAAGAGCTTGCATCGCGCTTCGTACAGAGCATCGAGCAGCGTGATGAACCGGCGTGCTTCGTTCTTCTGCAGCCAGACGAGGACGGGAATGTCTGTTAGGACGAGCGTGTGGTAGGTCGATGCGAGGGTTATGTAGTCGGCTGGTCCGAGGGTTGAGCCGCATAGTTCGGCGAAGGTCCAGGATGTGACGCCTGCGTGAGCGCGGGGAACGGAGATCGTGCGACCGTAGACAACCATGCTTGAGGATTGCCAAGGGATACTGTTTGGAGAGTCAGACGGGAGGGATACCGCGCGCTTTTCTACGGCGGCAAGATCGGCGTGGAAGGCTGTGAGGTCGCTTTCGGGCGACCCGGGTGGCGGGATGATGAAGTAGTTGCGAGGAGCTTTGGGTGATGGCGGTTGCTCGACCACGCTATCTGCTCTTGAAGCAGGTGCTGTTTCACCCTCCTCGGGTGAAGCGAGCTCCGGATCCATCATCAGCTGGTTTGCCGCAGACTTAGGGATTTTGTGGAAGTCGTCGTGTCCGTCAAGCTGCCATTCCTCCAGCACCTCAATGGGCGGCCGAGTGTCATTTTCTTGCCTCCGGTAGTCTTTACGACCTTCCATCTCCCATACTTCGCATCTTGCTCTGAGAACCTCGAGGAAGCCGGCGAACTCCCCTTGGCCTGCGAACATACTCTCGCTACGCCCACTGCTCCTTGCCCCAGCCCCAAAGCGCCATCGGAGGGAATCTAGCCTGGAAGGTGGGGGTGCAAAAGTTGTTCCTGCAGCCTTGTCGAGTTCTTCGGGCATCCTGTTGCTGGTGGCAATGAGTACACCGCCAAGTTGGAAGAAAGAGGTCATCAGATTCGTCATTATCTTGCTTGCAGCTCTATCCGGAAGTTGAAACTCGTCCAGGAACAGGATTGGGGATGTCTGAATCATGTCTCTGGCAAGCCATAACAGCGAGTGATCATCCTGTTCGATGCCAGAAACGGTTGGAGGGATCCTTGACAGTCGATCTCGCCTTAGTTGCTCCAATTTGGCAATGGTCTCCAGCATGAACGTGTTAAAGTGCCAACGCCGCTTTTTCCGATTAGGAAGACAGTCCGCGAAGAGATCGATGAGCATACTTTTGCCCGTGCCAACCTCGCCGTGGAGCATGAGTCCTTTCGGGGAGTCCATGCTAAGCGCAGCTTCATGGCTCGTGAGAACGCGAGTGAGGGCTAAAGTGTCCCTCTTCTCCTTCTGCGCCAACAACGAGCGCCATAGTCCTCTCGACCCGATACTTTGTTCTGGAGGGGCATCTTGTTCCGAGGGGACGTTCGGTGAACCAACTGCCCGAGAGATCTGCTTCAGGCGCTGGTTGTACTCGACAGTGGGTTCGTAGTCTTTTAGCCTCTCATACAGTCTCTGAAGATGAATCGCTATGTATGGTCGGTATATATCCGCACTAGGAAACGAATGGACTCACCTACCTAATCTATGCTGCGCGGCATCTGGCACGATTGAGTTGGTGGCGATCAATGCACGATACAAGACAAGAGGGTTTGTTATTGTCAACCCGGTACCAGACGCCGGCAATACCATGATCAAGACGAATCAAGGACAAGACATATGTACAAAAGAAGATAAGATAACAACAAGAGAAACCCACAGTCGTATGCCATTCATAGCCGTTGCAGTCGATGTATAGAAGACGTCATTAGTGGTATCTCTGAGCACGCTTGCGCACTTGCCAGCACACTGCCCCAGCAAAGAACAATCACCAGCCTCCATTCAATCGCTCGGCCTCGGCTTCTCATATCCTTGCTTCATGCAAGCAATCTCGCAGCAAGCTTCACACATGCACGGAACCAACCCCCAGCCACGCGTAGATGGAGCACGACTCGGGTTAAGTAGACACTTAGTTTTCTTTCATTCATCTCCTAGTCACTCTTCTTTCTTTGCAATCATGCTCTAGTATACCTAAACCAATAGATCTTGCTACTTCACGCTCCCTCTTTTCACCGATTCAAGTCGACGAACAATTCACGCTGGTCACGACCTATACCCTTCCCCACCAATTCTTGTACCGGCCTACAGCATGCGCGACCTTACGACGATGCTCGCCCTGCCCGCGTCACTTATCGTGTTGCTATGCGCTTCGTCCGCTCTCACCAACGGCCAACGCCAGCCTCACGAGAAATACTGGCCAGAGCATGAGGAACGGATGAAGAGGGACTCGGAGATCCAACAGAAGCTTGTACTAAACGCTCCAGTGGGAGTGAGAAAGATGAGCGAAGATGAGGGGAGAAGTTCTTTCTCGATTACTGGCAATTGGAGGGACAGGATGCACCGGATCCATCGTCAGCGCAAGAGCCTGGAACAGAGATTGGCAGGATTGCCCAATCACGGGGGCCGGTCCTTGAGGATGACTTAAAACAATATCAGAACGGATCTGTATCGTTGCCGTTACATCCACCGTTTCCGCTGCATGCCGATGCCGAGCAACGGTCCGGTCCCCAGAACTGGTTCTTTGCGCGTAGTCTCTTCCAGCGGGACTTCCAATGCCCCAGCGGGACCAGCGATTGCTCGTCAATTGGCCAGAAAAATTCATGTTGCCAGACCGGAGAGTCATGCGTCAAGATCACAGACACTGGTCTAGGTGATGTGGGCTGTTGTCCGGCAGGACAGACCTGTGGTGCTTCGATCAGCAGTTGTGATACCAAGAACGGATATACCAGCTGCCCGAACAGTCCCAACGGCGGATGCTGCATTCCAGGGTATGCGTGTCAGGACGTAGGATGTAGGTTTTCCGTGTGTGCGTGTACTGATGTAATATGCTAACACTCCTCAGGCATTCTCGTTGGGACGCAGACAACAACTACAACGCTTCCTACGGTCACAGTCACGGGAATGTCCACGTCCATCTCTTCTGATGGCACCAGGACAGTTACGTACGTCGTTTCCGCTGCTGCAACTCCGGCATCTCCTTCCGTTCAAACTGTCACGACGACCTTAATCGTCGCCCCTTCATCGACTGCAGCTCAAGTCACTACCGTCACACAAACTTTAGTCGTGACACCATCGACAAGCGCCGCTCCGTCCACAACTTTGATCGTCCAGGGTCCGTTGACATGCAGCTCCGGTTACCAGTCCTGTCCCGCTACCCTTGAAGGCGGATGTAAGTCTCCTGTTCGCGCATCTACCGATATATGTACTGACACTTCTCAGGCTGTCCCACCGACCGCGCCTGCGGATCCGCAAGTTGTCCCCCATCTTCAACCACTGGCGTTGCCGCGCCCCTGTCCGCCCGACCAGCGACTCCAGCACAAGTGTTCCACCAACAGCCACAACTACAACCGCTCCATCATCATCGGTGACGAGCACAGTCTCCTACTCCGGATGTCCCACAGGCTTCTATATGTGCAGCGCGTACTACATGGGTGGATGCTGCAGAGTTGGACGGAACTGCGATACCACGTCCTGCCCCGCCTCTGAGAGCACTTCCGTCATCCAAACTACCGGCCTCACGATCATTGCACCGAATGGTGCGTCTTCGGCCAGCGGAGACGGCGTCGTCACTATCACTAGTACCACTACGCCTGGCGCTGTTGGAACTGCGTCTGCTGCGCAGAGCCAGCAGGGCAACTGCGCGAATGGGTGGTTTAGCTGCGCTGCTGCTCAGGGTGGTGGGTGCTGTCCTTCTGGGTACGTGTGCGGTGCGAGTTGCACGGCAACAGTCAGTGGGCAGAGTGATGTTGGAAAGGCTGCGCCGAGTGGTGCCGAGCACGCTGTTTTCTTGGGATGGGCGGTGTTGTTGGTTGGGTTGGTGGCGGGTGCAGGGATGGTGGCGCTTTGAAGCATAGGTATGGTTATGGGATTTACGATACCCGTTCATAAGACTGAAGAGGCCCGAAAACAAGGAAGACCTCTGGTAATCATAGTTCCCAGTAAAGGGTCAACACAAAAAGCGATCACCGCACGTGTCAGACAATAAGACCCAGATGGAATGCGCAGGTCCCCATCACAACAACCTCCATGCAATCCACGCCGCCGAGCCCGCATCCAACACCAATCCAAATCTAGCTCGTGTCCAATCCGTGCTTCCGAATACCAACCACTCGCTCCCCCAGTGCCAGACCGCAGCGCTTAGGGTGATGAGCGCCGCGACTTGTGCGCCTTGATCGTCCAAATGGAGCGCAGCGTAGCTGGCAAGGGTCAGTACACCATGGAGACTCGTAGTATTATAAGCGGAAACAGAGCATGTGCCCGTTCTCAACAGGCTATCCGGAGCACAGGTTGACTCTCTACAGGGACATGGTCCGCAGAGAGCTTGGGTCGTCAGCAACGAACGGCTCAACATGCGGAGACCGTGGATCCTTCTGCTGTCGAGTGGATGACTTGTTGAGAACAACTTGCGTCTGACACTGTTCATTGAGGGCGACTGGGGCTACGTACAGACGAACGGCGCCGGACATGAGCGTCCAGGTACCGAAGATGCGGTTTAGCAGAGGGTTAGTGTGGCGGATGGCGAGCGGGTAGCTGTTGTGCGTGTACGTTGGAGAGGTGTAGCAGAGGAAGGTGTTGAGGAAGGCAAGGAACGCCATCTGGACGCGTGATTAGAGACGGCTGTGCATGAGCAATGGGGCGGAAAGGGGGACTGCTTACGAAGAGAAGCCAGTATGAGAAGGGGTCGGCCATTGCGGGCGTTGAGCTGGGAGGAAAGCGCGTACAGAAGCAGTTGGTTCCTGGAGAGACAGTAAAGCGGACGCAGCGTGATTTTGGGGTTGTACGAAGCATGGTTATACCAGACCTTATAACACGGCTTACAACATTGAGCGGTCTCTGGTGGATGGCCTGAATCCTTCGCGTGACACAGTGCGTTCAAGCTTCGATAACCAGCCCGAACTCAGAGACTGCTCGATCAAGATACAACTGCATTGCAACTGCTGTCCATCCCTTGCTAGCTGACACTGTATGAGACTTTGGAACCTCGGGAAGACCAGTTCATGCTGTATGCTGAAGCTGGGCACTACTATTGGTCCGTCTGGTTGCAGACGTGGAGCTGGCACGCTTCTGAGCTGTCCGCATGATCCAGAAATTACTCAGTACCGCCAACGCATGCGAATCTTTATGGAGGAGGGTAATGACGACGATGAATGGACCCTCGGCTCTCTATCACATGCAAACATGTGTATAGTGGACGCGGTTGAAACGCGCAACTTTACGCGGATGGCTTGATCTGGTTGGACCAGGCAAGGAAGCTCTAAGCTTCTTTGTTTGGCCCGTTCCTTCGGGCCTACCCGACTACAGGTATGTTCTTGGAGGTACGCAGCCCTCAACGCAATTGAGGCAGCACTGTGCAAAGTTCCAACTACCCCGAACAGTACGTGTATGTCCTGTAACATGAGACGAATGGCTGATGTGCAGTAAATGACAACCATCCAGTATAACCTAGAAGCTTTGTATATGCGTGTTTGTGAGGGGCGCACAACGTCATATCAGGCATAGTCACGGTCCGACCTTAACTTAAACTGTCCTTGCCAAGCACCAGGAAATTGGATCCGATCGTCAACTCTCACATCCACCATCACGACTCCACACTCGACCGTGCCACCAACCTCACCTTCACCCCGCCTCGAAACGAGATCCCAAACCCAAAACCCCCGACCGAAACGAAACGAGCACTGCTGTTGCCGTTGTTGATTGCCATTGCCGCCGCCGCGTGCCTCGAACCGGACAATCGCTATAACCACAAATAGCGTACACTAACACGACTGTGCGCGTCTAGATACTCGAGGGAGGTGAACCCCCAGCACATTCTGTGCGAAAGAGACAAGAGAGGGAGAGAAACACGCAAGAGTAGGGTATCTGATCAGCTCCTCCATGGAGCAGACTGGGCTCCTGGCCATATCGCTTGCACCTTTGAGGACGAGTTACTAAACGTCTTCATAGCTTGCGGTCGAGCCAGAATGCCTCAGCCTGCCGGAGGAGACGGCAGCTCTGAGAAGGATGATAGGAGCCCGGACAAGAAGATGCTCTATTGGGGGTTCGAATACACTATGAGCCCACAGACCAAGAGATTCCTGAAGGACCACCGCACTCCGGTCTGCTCCATGGGCGCCAGCCTTGTCTCTACCTTCGTCGCGGTAAGTCTGCACCATGATCCAACTGCACCTCCAGTACTGACCTTCTCCAAAAGTTTCCACTAGACCTCGTCAAGTCGCGTATGCAAGTGCACCACACTGGATTCCTCGAGACGACCATCTACGCTTACCGCAATGGAGGCATCAAGGTCTTCTGGCGCGGTAAGTTTGCCCAATGAACCGCGAGCTCAAACATGCTGATCGTTGAAACCAATGCAGGTGTTGTGCCACCCCTCATGTCCATCATGGCTGTTCGCACGGTGTCCATGTCTGCATACCAGAAGTTCAAATACTTTTTCGACGATGTGATCTACAAGGCTACCGGCACCTCCCCTCTCGCGCAAGCCAACGCGCCCAACGCCAAGCCGACTTTTCACACTATCCTCTGCTTCGGCCTCTCAGGTGCCGCCTCCGGCGCCCTGATCACTCACATCGCGTGTACGTATGTCTGTATCAACAGCCGACGAAACTACTGACATTGCGCAGGCCCGTTCGAACTCACAAAGATCAATGCCCAGCTCGCAGGTTCTGCTTCGGGTAGCATGTCCGACAAGGCGCTGGCCGATGTCAAGTCTGGTGCCTGGCGCACTGCGAAGCGTCTCGTACGCGATCGCGGATGGCGTGGCCTCTACTGTGGATACCGTCTTCATCTGGGTTAGTTGTAAGATGGTTTTGATCAACGGGAAACTAATTGTCTGCCTTCAGCGCGTGACACCATAGGCACCTCGGCCTACTTTATGACCTACGAGAGTGCAAAGCAGTTGCTCAGCAACTCGCGTGGTCACTCACCATCACACCCTGGCGCCGTCGCTATCGCAGGTAGCATCTGTGGTATTGTATCGTGGGCCTGCGTGTATCCTCTTGACAAGGTCAAGACGGTTTTCCAGAAGAATCAGCTGTCCTCTGGAGGCACCAACACAATCCGTCCGAAGATTGAGTGGTTCACCAAGGACTCTTACCGAGGTACGACAAGATTCGAGGTTCTTTGAATCTCAGTAGCTGATCATGTTTGCAGGCTTGGGTGTCTCGGCTGGTCGCAGTGCTTTCGTCAACATGATCTTCTTCTCGGTCTTCGAAGCCGCCAAGAGACGGGTCAATGCACTGGAGACCGATGACTGAGCGGCATCACTCCTTCGACATCTAACGTCGGCTTCTCATTTTCACGGCCTTTTTCACCCACTTCAGCATTCTCGACGCGGAGATACATATGCAGGCATATGGCGTTCTGGGCGGAGCGATTGTCTAACCACGGTGGGAATTTTTGGAAAAGGAGTTTTTCGGCGGGCAAAGTGGGATACCAATGGAGCATTCGGGATGTAAAATACTTTCTCTTGCGCGGCCAATGGGCCAGCGCGACATAGTGATGAGACAGACAACGGATCGCAATGGCCGCTTCTGCATATGAATTCCAGGCCAAGAGCGCCATGTTACTGCTTCAACAACAGTTCTTCCGTCTCTTCCGTTCCGTGTAGGTGCCGTGCCGTGCCGTGCTGTGCTTGTTGATGTTCAGCCCTGCTGGATTAGATGTGCAGTGTTCGCCATGCTTCTCGACCGTGTCACAAGATGAAGTTGGACACGGCTTGTTCCCGCAGCGCCCTAAAGCCATACCCAGCCATCCGGTAACGTAAGCCCGACCATTGTCTTTCCCTACCGCTCCCTCAATTGACCCATTGAACTGTGGCTCTTCACAGTACTGAACAAGAGTACCGATTGCAAAGGAGTACGACCGCATCCCACCGCCTCTCGTGTCTCTGTCACCAACTGTTTGCTACAACGAATACTAAGAAGCATTGAAATGCCGTTTTTCCCTTTCATTTGTTCTTGATGAAGTCGAGTCAGCTTACGCGATCGAACGGTCGGCAACCTGGCCAAGCGAGGCTGTCTCCCAAGCAACCGATATGCTTGTTGATGCACCCCACGCATTGTACAGGGACTCAAACCTGAAAGCAGCGACAAAGCCGGTGCTTCCAAGAGACTCCATGGCGCAATGCGACTACTAGCGGCTCGAGTTGCTCCGGCAGAAGTCTAACGCCTCGTAACGGTGGTCAGTGTTGCTGTCCTGAGCCACGATTGGCGGTTCGAGGCCTTCTGTCGCATCCTCTACCGTGGCTGGTGCAGCGTGCGCCTCTGTTTACCTTCACCCGCCAACCCTGCACGCTTGGCCGCATGTGAAGGCACCTGCAGCCAGTCTCGTATTTTCTGCCCATTGTCATTGTATACTTGTCAGCCCCGCCCGATACTTTTCAGCATACACAGCCACTCGTTTTCCTGATACTCCGCATTGTCGACGAACTCCCTCCTCCACTACCAACACAGACCAAGAAAGTTGGAAGAGGAGGCATTGCTGAATGAGATGATGTGTTAGACGACCTTTGTACTATATTCGACCTCTACGTGTCACAGACCGCATTCTGGAATCGTTCTCTCGCGCTCTAAAATGCCTCGAAACGGGCATCCTACGCAAACATTGAGCCTACTGGCGCTCTTTGCTGCTCGAATAGCGGCAGGCTTTCCGTACAACCCCACACGCATATTCCTTTCACAACAGGACGACAGGGACATCGCCTACGTCTTCCAGCCGAACGGAGAAAATGGCCAATTCCTCTCACTCGAGATCAGCAAGTTCTCTTCGATCTCTAACCTACCACTTCAGACACTGTATTCCTCACTGCCTTTCACGGATTCAAGCACTTCGACAGCTTTCACGCCTTTCCTAGACGAGAGTGGAAACATCACTGTTCTCGCCGGAGACTGCACATCAAGCGCGAATGGAGCTGAACTGTGGAGATTCACGCCGGATGCGCAGGCGCAAAACGGCAATGGCTCATGGTCGAAAGAGACAGTATCGCCGCACGATGTCGCCGGAGACGCAATGGCCGGTTCCAACTTTTTGGGTGCTGGCGTTGCATTCTCGGAGATGGTGGGTGGTGGACTGGAGGATACAAGCCTGTACATGTTTGCTGGCATGTGTCCTACAGCGGGTGCTACGGTGGCCAACTGGATCACTGCGGCCACTTACTCCAACTTCATGGTCACACTGGCTCCGGAAGACGCGACGGAAGCACCAACGGACTACAAACTTGGACTTACTTCCACCCGCGGACCACCAATTGCAGAGGCGGGATTCAGCATGACGGCTCTACCGGCACTGTCTGGAGCGAACACGAGCAGCGGCCAGACCCAGCAGCAGAACTTCGTGCTTCTGGGTGGCCACACCCAGACTGCCTTCATCAACATGTCACAGGTCGCGCTGTTCTCGCTCCCCCAGGAGAACTGGGCCTTCCTGCCTGTGGATCAGCCTTCATCGGCGAAGACGGACTTGGCCAAGAGAGACGCTGCAGTCGAGATTGAACCAAGGTCTGGCCATACTGCCGTACTTTCTGAGGACGGCAAGAGCATCATCGTTGTGGGTGGCTGGGTGGGCGATGTGACCACAGCGGCCACTCCACAACTGGCCGTCCTGCAGCTGGGGTCCGGCTATGGTGGTGATGGAGACTGGGAATGGAGCGTTCCGGATCAGACGGGAGTCTTTGCTTCGTTGGGAGCAGGTCTTTACGGACACGGTGCTGTCATGCTTCCGGGAGGCGTCGTCATGATCATGGGCGGATACACGATTTCGTCGTCTGCATCGCGCTTGTTCCGCCGCGACAGTCAGGTTGCGAACACGAAGTCGCTTTTCTACAATGTTACTTCGAACACGTGGCTCTCTAGCTACGATCCTCCTGCTACAGTAACGGCAACCTCGGCGCAGGACAACAAGTCTGGTGCTCTCACCTCCAGCTCTCAGAAGGCAGGTCTCGCGGCCGGTCTCACGCTCGGATTCGTCATCGTCGTCTGCCTGCTACTCTTCTACTTCTGGTACACTCGGCGACTAGGTGCCCGTCGTGACAAGAGAGCGAGCGACATGAGGCACCTGGTCAACCATTCACACGATTTCGACGACCCTTTCCTAGGCAAGACCGGTATAGATGGCCGTGGTGGTGATATCTACGCCGCAGATGTATGGGACGAGGAGGAACGCGCTGCTAGGGAGCACCCTTGGCTGCCCAACGGCCAGCCTCCTCCTGGCTGGAAGAGTGACCAGGCGAGAGCCAGAGAGGTTGAGCGGACCGGTCTCTTCGTTAACATCCCGAGTCCAACCAGAGGCCTGAGAAGAGGCCTCACTACCAGAAACAACTTCCAGTACCACGCAGCGCCTAGATACGATGAGAGTCGGACGAGCCGCCACAGTGGCAACATCCACCCCATCGAGGAGATTGAAGAAGAGGCATTATCACAGCTCGGCTCTCCACGCATGAGTGAAGCCGAGCGGAAGCTGAAGGCGCTTGAAGGTGTCTTCGGCGACGACAACCAGCGAAAACTGAGGGCCGCTGCCAGCATTCTCTCCGAAGACGCAGCGCAGGATCCGTTCAGGGATCCTCTTCCCAACCCTCTGGGCAGTCACCCCGTTTCGCCAGATCTCAGCCATCCAGCCAATGCCAACATTATCAACACAATCAAGCGGGTCCCTACCAACGCCAGTCACGCCGCGCCTTCGTTGTTCAACCCCAACGCCGAAGAGCGGGAGAACCTGGCCAACTGGGTCAGCGAATGGAGCCACGCTGGCGGTCTGTTACGCTCAGCAACCCTCCCCAACGGACGGGTCTCTCCGACCAAAACTGACGACCGCACCTCCTCGACCCTGAGCGAGCAATCCAACCGTTCGAACCTCTCTGCCAACTCCATTGCACGCACGGCATCGACACGTACAGCCGCCATCTTCGGTGCTTCAACAAACCCCTTCGCATCCCCTCAGGCCTCGCCGTCCGAAGAGCGCACCTCCTTCCTCCAGAGCGGGCGCAAGTCCCCTTCTACTACAACTCACGCGCCCGCTCAGCCACGACCTCGTCCGTGCGTCCCGCCGTCCCGGACCTCCCACCCCAACACGACCGGTCCGATTCCTTCACCACCGCGCGCAGTAACTTTGCCCAGCTGCAGAGCGAAGGCGAAGCCCTCCTCGGCCCCTCCGGCGACACGTTCACGCGCGGCCACCGCCCCCAGCTCAGCGACACCACGTCCGCGATCCTTCGCGACGCAGGTCCCGCACCCCCGTACCCCCGCGCCGGAGGCTGGGCTGGATGGGCAGCCTGCGGCGCGCGCTGAACGGCGGCGGCGGCGACGACCGCAGCGTCAGCGCAACAACGGCCAAGCCCGGCATGCCGCAGCGCTACAACACCGTCGATCGCAGCTCGTCCAGCAGTCCGACCAAGTACCACTACTACCAAGGCGCGTCGGCCGCGCCACGACGCGCAGCTAGCGACGGCGGCGCGTTGCTGCGCGCCAAGCGCGGGAAGCACGACTGGGAGGCCGAGGGGGATTCGTGGCCGGCGTACAAGGATGAGCCGGACGGGGGGACTGGGGCGAGACGCCCGCTGCCGACCCCACCTCGCCATCCGGGGACTCGATTGAGCGGGGAGAGGGGAGGGGAGGAGAGGAGGATTGGGATGTGGAGAAGGCGGCGGCGAAGAGGGACGTGCAGGTCATGTTTACGGTGCCGAAGACGCGGCTGAGGGTCGTGAATGCGGATGTGGAGAAGGCGAGCCTGAGGAGCGTGAGTGATGGGGGTAGGAGCTTGGATATGTCTGGCGGCTTAGGCGTGGAGAGAAAGGAGAGCTTGAGGGAGAATGGGGTCGAGGAAAGAGATATGATCCAGATCAGAGAGGAGAAGGACAAGTGAGGAGGGTGTGGTTTTATGTTTTCTCTCTTCGAAACGGCCTTTTCTGGTGGGACCGAGAAAGAAATTTTTGGCGTTCTTCTTGGGCGACTTGGGGAAATGGGTATATTGAAGTACGCAGGGATTCCTCTCTTGTTTGGTCTCCTGGAAGCGCTGTGGTGCTTGGAGGAGGACAAAGGGGGTTCCTGCCGCGCGTGGCTGTTCATATGGGGAAGTTACGTAGATAGCAGTTAGTGCCGGCCAGGTACATGATGTATGATCTCTCCCTACTATTGCTGCACCACTTGGAGCCACCCAACCTTCCTTGATCCGGTACATTGTCAATCACATCGTGATCACTCACGTTGCCCTCGTGCTGATGCAAACGGAGCAACACGCTCTCCACTCGGGAACAGAAGGATCGGTCACCCGCTGATCCGCCAGATCACGGCCGGCAGCAGTCGGCGTCTTCTCTGAGGATCAGCTCGCGACCAATGCTGACAACAAACAGGGCCGAATCTGGCTGCCGGTCGAGGTCGCGGACCCGCAGGACCGCAACGACCTGAGCTGCACATTTGCTCTTAGCCAACGTACCCGGATGATATGGCGGAGAAGTTACACGTTTTGGCTGGAAGAGGCGGCGGTGAAATATAGCGAGTATCAACCAGCGGAGACGACAACGTCGGAGCGGTGAGCAGTGCAATAGAAGTAATGCAGCGGCTAGAATCCCCTTTTCAAGGTCATAGCCGACGAGACGGAGCTCTGGCGGGAATCGACCGCTGTAAACCCCACCCCTAACCCCCTCCTTTTGAGGCAATGGCCGGTGTGTGTCCTCTTCGATGACAAGCCCGTGGCTGGTTGCTGTCAATGGGGACCACGTGGTTGCCCGGTTTCACAGGAAGCCGCTTTCGCGATGTATTGTGCAACCATCAAGCGGATCTGTCCTTGATGGACCTCGCCCGCGTCCACTGTTTCGAAGAGGTGTGTGCAGAGAAGCGATCTCAGAGCTTAGAGGGAAGAAGCGAAGCTGACACGGATTCGTGGAAACGCCAACCAGCCAGGTAGGTAGGTAGGTAGGTAGGTCTACAGCGACGGTGATTCGATGATCTTGCAACGAACGAAGAATACTCTCGAAAGTTATTGTCCGCGTCTACAATGTTGCAGATATTGTACATGGCTCATACTACTATACAAAGCTATGGTACAGAATTATCCGACACCAGGTATCATGAAAAAGATGTCCCAAACACCAATCGTGAGAGGCATCAACCAGCCTCAACATTCAAGCAGTCACACTCAGAGGTAGGATTCATCTCCCACTCAAGCAACATATGAGCGACCGCGGCCATGGCCCGGTCTCGCCTCGGGCACGTAATCGGTGTCAGAGACATCGGTGATACCATGCTGCTCAGTCGCGGGCGGGACCCCTCAGCCCTCTGCTCACTCTCCATGCCCGCCGCGTCCGCCTTTTTGATACCTCTACCACCGGGCGTGAGGTTCAATGCGTCCGTGTTCGGGAGCTCATCATCCTCGGGCGCGACCCACTTGGAGCTCTGCCAGGGCTTGACTTCGTAAATGTACATGGTATCGATCTCCTCGAGGGTGCGACCCTGACTCTCACAGACGAAGAAGTAGACGACGGCGGCGCCGGCGAAACAGCAGGCCGCGAAGACGTAGCCGTAACGGTAGTCGATGCTGGCCGTAATGTAGGGCGTGAAGAAGGAGATGAGAAAGTTCCAGAGCCAGTTGCTGGCGGTTGCCAGGCCCATAGCCTTGGCGCGGTAGCGGGAGGGGTAGATCTCACCGACGATAACCCAGACTGCGACACATTAGCGGATTGACGGGGGAATCGGATATGGTTGGGATGGTACGAACCCATGCAGCCCCAGCTTGCTGCGTAGCCGAGAATGAACAAGCAGGCGAAGACGATCATGGCCGATCCCGCACCGGGCGTGTTTGTCGGGGTCACACGATCGAGCGAGAAGTGACCGATGGAAGCGAACACCATGAAGCAGCAGAACATCCACAGACCGCCGATGATCATGGTCTTCCTGCGACCAAAGTTTTCCACAAAGTAGATTCCGAGGAAGGTGGAGCCGAAGTTCACGCCACCCAAAATCATGGACGTGACGAAGCTGTTGCTTAGACCGGTGGCGGTGAAAATGGTTGTTCCGTAGTAGAAGAAGTAGTTGGCGCCGGTGAGCTGCTGCAGAGCTTGCAGTGCGACACCGAGAAGGGTTCGGTACATCATTCTTGGACCGGTGAAGACTTCGTGCCAGGGGTGCTTTCCGCCACCGGCGTTCTCAGCGTCGAGTTTGGCCTTGATCTCGCGCATCTCACGAGCGACTTCCCAGTGGGTTTCCGGCACGCCGTACGTCTTCGCGATGGTGGTCCTCGCTCTGTCGATCTTGCCGTGGCGGTAATCCCAACGAGGACTCTCGCGCAGGAAGCAGATGCCGACCGCCATGATGATCGGGAAGATGAAACCCACGCCCATAGGGATCCTCCAGGAGTTGGCCGAGCCGTCGGCTTCAGTACCATAGTTGATGCAGTACGCGAGAAAAATGCCGAGGGTAATGAACAGCTGATAGCAACTGATCAACGAGCCACGGACTTGCCTTGGAGCGGTCTCGGACTGGTACATTGGCGTGAGGACGGAGAGACCACCGACTCCAAGACCTGCGACCCATCTGCCGAGTGCGATCTGGTACCACGTGGTTGTGGTGGTGATTTGCACAATGACACCGACGCAGAAGATGATGCACCAGAAGACGATCGAGGCTCGGCGTCCGAAACGGTCCGCGATGGGTGCACCTACAATGGCTCCCAGGAGCGTTCCTATCGAAAGCAGGCCGACGATGGTACCTGAGCGCCCGTTTGAGAATGCTGGTTTGCCAGTCTCGGGGTCGGTCGAGTCTGCGAAACGCGCCAGGAAGTCTGGCATTTCCAAAACCCGGAGATTTGACCCTACAGGATGGGTCAGTCTGTGGGCGCAAACGCACAACAGACAACGACGGTGGACTTACAGTGTCGTAACCGAAGATGAGACCGCCAAGCGACACGATGAGGACCATAGCAAGGACCCGAAGGGAATAGATCTTGACGGGCGACTCATCGTGCTTCTCGATATCCTTCTCCGTCCCAGGCGATGGAGGTGCGTCCTTGATAGCACCGCCCTCTGCAGCTTCGCGCTTTCTTTCAAGCCGTGATAGTATACCCATGATTTCAGCAGGCCTTGGCGGAGAATGCTGAAGGAGGAGGGGTGATGGAACCAGGCGGGGGTTCTATATATCTAAGCCAGCGGGCATGGCGGATGTCTCAGTGGCATAGACGAGGACTGAGGTCATGTTCCGTGACATATCCGATGTGCGACTGCCTGTCCAATGCGCACGCTGCACCGAGAGCAGAGTCGGGGTGGATGTGACCACTTACGTCATGTACTTAGCGTTGTTCCATGGCAGAAGACGACGTTGGAGCAAGAAGAATAAAGTAGACACATCCGAGCGCTATGCTTAATGCCTGCTCGCAGCCTCTCATTCGTCCGCTCACACGCCAAGGATCTGCGGCACACCTACGGCCGGTGAGCAGCCGGTGAGCCCTGACGCCGAGCAGCCACCGATTGCATGCATCGGGAAACAAACGTCATGCCGGGTGTTCGGTGCTCGTCTTCCTCCCTCACAAATTCCAAAGTCAAGACGCGTGATTATCAAGCATACAGCGAGCGAACAAGCGAGCAGAGCGAGAGACAAAAACTCTGCAAACCCTCTGATGGACCGCATCGTTCTCGGTGGAGACGCGGCATTTGTACCCGTGCCGATGGCCCCTTTGCAATGAGCTTCTGCTGCAATCTCGCACCGCCTGACTGTCACCTGTCCGCACGCGGTGGCCATGCGCCTCCACCGCCTCCACCGTCTCCACCCCTTCTTCATCCTGCCGCGGAGCCAGAGGGTATGACGGCAGCAGAGTGTGAGAACAACCCTACCGGCCGAAGAGTTCCAGCTCCCCCGAAATGGCTCGTCAGGTAACATTGGCTGAAAGGAAGGGATGTGGTTTAGCTATTCAAAATATATCCTTCGTGTGTGTGTTGTCTATACAGAACTTGGCCGGACTATCCTCTGCGGGATTCGACTCGACGAGAACAGGACTCGGCGCATGGAGGCAGAGCCTCGTGATCGTGCAGGTGCTCAGTCAGAACCATCATGTGCAAGGTCGAGCAGGATGCCGCTCGCTGAAATCTTATCGCACCCTCTCAGCTCCCTGTAGTATATCCTGAATCACCACCAAGACCCTCCCCGCCCAACTCCTTCCTCATAAACACGACATACCACTCAATCTCCTCCCCTCCAAGCTCTTGACATGAAACCTCACAGCCTCCTTGTACTGCACATACCCCTCCGCTTATACCAAACACTATTGTCCCTCTTGGGCACCTGCAGGCCAAGCTTCGCCCAATGGCCCTGCTCCGCTCCGCCAGCCAGGTGTCGTGGGCTCATCGTGTGCACGGTAATGGCCTCACAGTTCGGGTTTCCATACGGTGATTGTTGCGCCATGGCTTCGCACTCGTCCATAGCGAACGCGCCCAAGCGTAACGCCTTGAACGCCGGTAGCACGAAGAGCGCCGTGAGCGTCAGCACGCGCCCGTCGCCCGACGCCAGACTCGTGTCTGGTTCCGTGCCATCTTCGCCCCTGTCCACTCGATCTAGCGAGACGTGGCCCACGGGTAACCGTTCCTCCTCCTCTTCCTGCTGCTGCTCCTCTTCTCCTTCCCCATGGCTAGTCCGTCTTCTAGCCCTTCTTATCCTGGGCAGTGTAGCCAAGTCCTCCAGCGAAGTCGTCGTCGTGGGAGCAGCCGTGTCCTCATCCGGTCGGCCAAAGCCATCAAGGGGTCGGCGAAGGTCGTTGATCCCCGCTCTTGACCCTCCTCCTCCTCCTCCTCCTCCTCCTTCGGGAGGTCTGTAATCCTTCGGCAAAGTCACCCAGAACAGCGTCCGCTCGCCCTTGGCCATCTGTTCCCGCCATTGGGGGATCTTTTCCTTGTTCCAGCCGCAGATCTCTCGCTGCTTGTGCAGGATGTCGCGTTCGTGCTCGTCTTCAAGATTGATGGGGATCATGCGCGCGCCCGCTGGGGGTGCTTGCACCGGGGTGGTTCCAACCCTGCGGGCACTGCGGGTGGGTCGTGTGGCGCGCTCGTGAGGACGCTCATGCTGTGAGTCTAGACGGGGTGTGGGAGAAAAAAGAAACAGACGTGCGGGTAATTTGAAACTTTGCTCCTTACCTTGAGGCGCAGAGGAGGTGGAGCCTTTCTTGTACGAGTTGGCAAAGAGATCATGACGGCCAACAGTACGGTGACCGGCCAAACACATATGACAACAACGGTGGCCCCGACTGGGAAGGTGTGGAGGGCACGGGGCGCGAGATCAGCGAGACCGCCGTCTGTTTTTGGCCACGCCGACGTTTTTCGCCTAAGCGGCAACATACGACGAGGATACCTCAAGTCATGTACTGAATAACACCTGAAAGTAGTGGACGGTCGACTCCTTCCTTTGCACTTCGATTGATTTTAGCAAACTTGGCTTGACTGCCTTTCATCTTATTTAAGCTCTTCTGTTAAGTCGTTCGGTATTTGCTCAAATCCTTCTATATTGAAGACACGTTATGGATGTTGTAAGGTATTGCGTACAACCGCGCTTCTGATAGAATATAAGGCGTCCACCTCTGCGCAAAGGAAATCGCGGTCCGAGGAGCTAAGAACGGGTGTAACAAAGTCTAACTGAACCGTGAATGATCGTTAGTGACTTATATTCCAATCATTACATGGTATCTCATGCAACACGATTCTGCCCATCATCCCCTTCTATCCGTTTAGCAAGCACATGAGCAAGTTCGCGAGGTCCATCAGTCCCTCTATTCCGCATGACGGGCAAGTGCAGAAGGCACGGTCCCTCGTCCGCATCGGCATACATATGAGCATCGCCATCACTCATAGCAGAGATGCCCAGGTCGTAGCTTCGATGAACACACCCGCCATAACTCAACCCCAGCAGCCAACGACGGTCACGAAGGTGAACCCCGCATGCGCGGTTCAGGGATTCTAATCCTCACGACCGGCATGTTCTCCCTCGTGACCGGCATGCTCCCCAGCCGGCCGCTCCGCCTCTTCCAGATCAACAGCACCCATCAAGCGCTGCTGCAATTCCATCATCCTCTGCGTCCGCTGCACAATCTCCTCTTCACTGATCCCGCTATCAGCGATCCTGCGCTCAATCTCTTCCTCATTCATCTGCGGCTGGTCATTCGTCTCACCAGTGGGATTAAACCAGGGAAATAGGTTCGAGAAGAAGCCGTACAAGCCTTGCAGTTCACGCAAGTTCTCCGCAGGAGTGCCCAGGCGCTGCTGGTTCCGCGCTATCGACTGACGTGTGGATGGGGTGTAGGAAACCAGATTGTCCTCCGGCAGGAGCGGATCCGACGATGATGAGACTTTGTTGGTGAGGGAACGGGGAAGGAGGGCTATCAAGGCCGGGGTGTCTGTGAGGAAAACGTGTCTCGCTTCATCCGCACTGATGGGCGTATCAACGACGGAAGGCTCCACAAGGTCGCTGCTGACGGCCGAGCTGATCTCGGTAAGGAGCGAACTGGCTTCTGGCGTGTTCCACACGTCCTTTGCGCGCGTGGCGTACAACTCTGTAAACAGCTTCTCGTGATCCGTGCGCGGTTGCTTGCCCCAGACGCCAGGCGGAGGGTCGAGGTTGAGTTCTTGAAACAGGCGTGACACGACCCAAGGGTGCCGACTCACAGCCGTGTAGAGCGCTTGTTTGCCCTTGCCCGCTTGTCCCGACTGCACAAGGGCGAGACCGCGGGAGAGCTGGATGTTGGGCAGGCCTTTCCATTTGGTCGCAAAGGCAGCGCTGCTGGAAAGATCGAGGAATCCTTGTGGCTGGCGCGCCCGTAGCGCGTACTGGTCAATCACCAGGCCGATGCAGTAAGGATCGGTTTCTGGATCCAGGCTCAGCAGGAGCTTGGCCCATTCGTAGACTGTTCGCCAGGTCGCGCGCATGCCCAAGTTGCTGATGTATCTGTATGCCGCGAGCCAGAACTCGCGGTTTTCCGGGCGCCGGAAGTCCAATCTAGCTTTGCCTTGCGAGAGGTTTGTGGCGAATGTCGAATGGACTGCCCGGCCGAAGGAGAAGAGTGCCCGCTCAAGAAGGTCGCCAGATGTTGCGTGGTCACGCTCCTGCTTGGCAATCTCGGAAACTTGCAACAGTGTAGATATGTGGTACGGGTTGAACTGAAGCAGTTGGATCATCCGATTCGGGTCCATAGAAGCGACGCATACTTCGAACTGCCCTTGCACGTCCTGGTATGCGCGGTTGTGCACGAAGCGGTACTCCACAGTCCCATCTGGTCGCTTTTCCACAATCTCCATGCCCAAGCCACCTGCTGTAGCAACCGGCCATTCTTCTTTGCCCTGTATGAAGATGTTGCGGCGCAGTCCCAGCAGGCCTAACCCACTGCCTCTACCGCCCGGGGCGCCTTGCCTTCTCCCAAGTGCTGCAGCCAGGCCGACCTGCTGTCCACCTCTATTCCGCCTTCTGCCGCCGGCGTTCTGTTCCTCGTTGTGTTCTGACTCCAGCGCAGCACGGCCAAACAACCGACGCATCTCGTTCGCTGCATGCAGGTGCTGTGAATCGACGGACAGTAGGCGGCACGCCTCGGCAGTACCAGAATCATGGATCTCCTGTTCCGTACCTCCGGCGTCCTGTTTTGAGCTCGCCGATAGTGACTTGAGCGCCAGATCTATCTCATCGACAGAACTGTCCGTGGTTGCTGTTGGCGTGTCCGTAGCAGACTTCCCGCCCTTGCCCTTCCTCTTCTTCTTCTTTTTCCGTTTTGCAGAGGACTTGGTTGCTGTGGCTTTCTCCTCGGGTTCTGAAGTATCTGGATGCTCTTCGTGCGCTTCGGCGGCAGAACCCTCGTCTTCGTCCTCGGCTTCAGGTTCTTCTTGATCTAACATGGCAAAGACGCTTTGCTTGGCTGCTGGGGCTGGGGCTGGTGCAGGCTCCTCATCCTCCTCTTCCTGCTCTTGATGCAGTTTGCGTAGTTGCTCCTCCTCCCGCTCACGCTGGAGCTTGCGCAACGCTCTGGCGGACATGGCGACCTTCTGACCGTATGGTATAAGAGTGCCGCCACAAGAGGAGAGGGAATTGGCGTTCCAGTTGCTGAGTTGCAGTGCTGGTCCTATCAAGTGCGCTGTTGGACTAGATGAAGTACAGCAGGCGCTTTTCTGTTAGTATATAGTCTACAAAAGGTAAAGAAAGAGTAACAGCGGGGCAGGTCGCATTCACTTTTCTGCCACTTTTCTGTCACTGCAGCACAGCACAGCACAGGGCGATGAGATCATCTTCAACAGGGACCGATGGATTGGATTCCGGGAAAGACCGATGGCAGTCGCCCGCGATCACGAGCTGCAAGACGCCAGCGCCGCGCCTTGCTTCTTTTCGTCGTATACTCCGGTAATACTAAAACAGTAATACTAGAACAGTAATACTAAACCAGTAATACTGTAGGTTGAGCAGGGCACACGACTCGAACATCACTCGCCATCAACGCTTCCAAACACATCTGATCCCCAATCGCTGAAAGAACAGACCGTGTTTCGCCGCTTCTTTGCAGCCGCCCCCTCCATCAACACCCTCCCCTCCCTCCCGATGCGTCGGGCAGTGGTACAGAACCTCCGTACCCTTCGTCGTCCCTCGCCCCGTAAAGCCCTCAAACTCCGGAACGCGAGCCATGCCGTAGGCCAGCGGTCTGCATCCTCCCGGAGCACTCAGCCGACGTCGTCTATGCGCTTCCGCCGCGTCTCTGCAGCAGTGGGTGTCGCTGCTGTCGCCGGCGGAGTTTTCTACGCCTACCGTACCAACAACAATGCCGGCCTAGCCCCGCAGCAGACCAGATACGCATCCAGCGCGCAATCCGCTTCACCCACCGGGCCGCCATCCGACGACGTTTCCGACGCGGTGAGGAAGGCATTGGTCATCGAACCGACCGCGCTGTATACCGCCGTCCTGCCGAGCGATCAGCCAATATCCAAGGACACCGACGACTACGGACGGAAGATCGTGGAGATGATGACGCCGGATCAGGTCACGCAGAAGCTGAGGACGAACGAGGAGTCATACTTGGTTGGAAGGGGCAGGGGAGTCGTCCGATACGATGTCGTTCAATTGCCCAGCAACAACCCTATCGAGGACGACCATGCCGAGAAGATCATAGACGTACCCCAGACAGTCGCTGCGACCGAGAACGGGGCGAACAGCACCGATTGGATGTTCTGGGGCGTCTTCGACGGGCACTCGTACGTTGGGAGCGCAACCATTGGTTTCGGGGCTTGCTGCTAATGCCCTCACAGTGGATGGACTACTTCTGCCAAACTTCGTCAAGCTCTCATCTCCTTCGTCGCGCGCGAGCTGAACGACACGTACGCCTCCGCTCTCAAGAACCCTTCTGTCAACCTTCCAACCTCGGAATCCGTGGATACAGCGATAAAGAAGGGCTTCTTGCGCCTGGACAAGGAGATCACCGAGGACTCTGTGCAGAAAGTCCTGAAGGCGCAATCCAAGCCTCTCGCAGCCGAGCTTCTGGCGCCTGCTCTCTCAGGCTCATGCGCGCTCCTCTCCTTCTACGACAGCCGCTCCAAGGAACTTCGAGTAGCATGCACTGGCGACTCTCGAGCCGTCTTAGGCCGACGTAACGCCAACGGCAAATGGACCGCAACAGCACTCAGTGTCGATCAAACGGGCGGCAACGCAGCGGAAGAGGCGCGCATGCGTGCAGAGCACCCAAACGAGCCGTACGTGATTGCTAACGGCCGCGTGCTCGGCGGTCTAGAGCCGACACGCGCATTCGGAGACGCGGTGTACAAGTGGACGAAGGAGACGCAGGATCTGCTCAAGCGCACCTACTTCACCAGGACGCCGAGCAGACACCTCAAGACACCGCCCTATGTGACGGCCGAGCCCGTCGTCACCACGACAAAAGTGCAACCGGAGAGCGGCGACTTCGTCGTCATGGCCACCGACGGCCTATGGGAAATGCTCACGAACGAAGAAGTCGTGGGTCTAGTCGGACAGTGGTTGGAGACCGAAGCTCGTAACAAAGGCAGCTCGCCCCCTTCCTCCAACAGCACATCTGACTCCTGGCTCAAATCCTGGTTCGGCAGCAGCCCCGGCAGCGGTAGCGCCAACACCCTACCCGTCGAGTCCTCCCCATCCTCCTCCTCCTCCTCCTCCTCCCCCAACGACTCCACCGATGCAGGGGCCAGCGCGCGCCGATCCGACAGCAGCAATGGGGCGTCAATGCGGCGAACGAGCGCTTCGTCGTCAAGGATCGCAACGCGGCTACGCACCTTGTGCGCAACGCGCTGGGCGGAAAGGATGAGGACATGGTGTCCGCGCTGCTCACTCTTCCGAGTCCGTACTCCAGACGCTACAGAGATGATCTGACGGTTGAGGTCATCTTCTTCGGCGAGGCAACCGGTGACGGGAAGGTGGAGTTGAACAAGGAAGCCAGTGCCAGTGCGAGCCTCGAGGGCGTCAAGGCAAAGTTGTAGCGAAAGGCAAGACTTGAGCGTCAAAAGCATCTTGGCCGGAGTTTTTGGTTAAAGAGGGTGGGGTTCCCTGGAGCATCCGCACTGGGCTGAGACTGGGGCCAGTCTTTACACTTGCACGGCGTTGACAAGCTCTGTTGGCTGTAGCGTACCAAAGGCGTAGGATCGTTTGGGATCACTCGCGTGTCCAAGTGCTTGGGGTCATTACCAACAATCTCAACAAGAATTTCTCTTTTCTTCATCTCGTCGGAAGCATCTAAATCACGCGTACCCTAAAAAAAGGCTGTTTGCCTTTCATAGCCATCCTTCAGGCCAACCCTTTATCTTTCTCTTTTGTTCTCGTAAGCGTGGGCAAGGAACCACGCTATAACAGCCCAGGTATAATCGCCTTCCTATTCCCGACCTTCTCCTTGCCGAATTTCTGAATATACCACTCTTTCCCCTGCAGCGCCCTGGGTAACATGGTTGTGATTTCGTTGAACAAAAAGCTCCTCGCAGGCGTACACCCCCAACCACCAATCATCCAGAAGCCGGCCCACTCGATCCACTCGCACAAATAGTGCGGATAAAGAATGTAATGAAACAGGCCGTTCTTCGGGATCATGTAGAGCTTCTGCACTCCTTCGACGGGCTTCTTCTCCTTCTCGGCCTTCTCCTTCTGCTTGCGCAACGCGGTCCGTCTGATCTCGCGCAGGTCGTCGTCGTGGAAGATATTCCCCAGCAGCGCCCAGCCCCAGATCACGAGTCCGATTTGGATCGTGTACAGCCGGCCGGCCCAGTCATACACGGTCGTCGGCCCGTACCCGGCCAGCCAGCCGGACAGGCAGAGCGAGTTTGTCAGGTTGAAGCTCACGGCCATCAGGAACACCAAGGGGTGGATGGGGCTCATGGACGGGTTGAGCACGAGCGGCGCGAGGATGGCGCGGTAGACGTAGTGCAGCGTGTACAGCCCGGCCATGGTCCAGTTCGCCCAGGGCAGAGGCCCCAGGCCGAGTTCCTTGGGTAGGGCATTCATGTTGTAGAGGAGGGTGATGAAGCCGGGGCATTCCATGAGCGCCCAGGCCCATTTCCCGGGTAGGTTGAAGCGCGAGTTGATGCTGGTTTTGCCTTGAGGGTACCAATTTGTGAGCCATTGAACGCCGGTGACCTAGAATGAGTGTTCAGTTGAGGGCTGAGGGGAGGTGAGGGGTATATGGGGGGGGGGGACGCACGATGGGGAAGAACTGCCACCAGTAGTTTATGAGTTCCCAGTTTGCGCGCGATGGCGGGAGGAGGCCTGGAATGAGCACCATGGTGGTGAGTGAGAGACTCTGCGAGGCTGTTGTTGCAAACAGTCGTGTACAGCAATGGGCGCTGAAGTGAATGGATGTTTGTAGATGATGCGGAGATGGTGAGCAGATCCGCGTGTCGGCATGTCGTCATCATCGAAACTTCACGATTAATTGATCTCACGTGCCATCGCGTTCTGTTTACTTGCTTGCGATCTGATCAGCCTTTGCCTAATGCAGTAAACAGGGGGCGCATGCACGTCGTATACAGCCTAACACCGGCACGAAGTTGGATATTGAAATCGCCAAAGAATTCGATACCGCAAGTCTTTCCACACAGCACCACCAAACTCTTCCGGGCACGGTTCTCGACATTGCCGGATATGCCTGGTACGCTGAAGCGCTTGGCTACAGAAGATGGAACTGTGTCTCCACCACCTACCAAGAAAAAGGTCCAAGGAACGACGACGAGTCAGTCATGACGCTTTACGGACCAGTTCGCTGACCGGCTGGCTGATCCGCAAACGCAGATAAAGCTGTAGCGAACTTCTTCAAGCCGGCATCTCAGAGAGAACCCGCAAAGACCACTTGGCGGACAATAGACGACTCGCTCCTTGTCTGCACATGTGTCAAATCCGACCCGAAAGTAAATGAACGACCGCGCAAAGTTGCCGCTTTCGACTTTGTATGCCTGCTCCGTTGCTCTTTCATCACAAACGCAGAGGTAGAGGGCCACTAACGACGAGCAACAGGATTCTACTCTGATTTCCTCGGCTTCCGGCAACCGCTTTGCTCGCGATGCAAATGATTGGAAGTGGTGGAACTCAATAGTTCCAGGGAGACTCCAGGAGCTAACTGCAGAGGGGTCAGTTCGAATTCAACAGACCAGCGCCACCGCAGCCGCTGATCGTAGTCTCTAGCTATCTGGTGGTCGTGCTGAGCAACCAAGCCGGAATATCGTTGAAAAGCGCATCCAAGACCGCCAAAACGGACATGAAACGATTGACCGACTTCAAGACGAAGGTGAACGCAGTCTTGACCCATCTCGACCTTCCCATTAGCCTCTACGCCGCGACCGCACACGACAAGTACCGTAAGCCTCGGACCGGAATGTGGGATGAGTTTCTGAAGGATCAGGGCTTGATTCATCGTGACGCTGTGGATCTGGCATCTTCGTACTTCGTTGGTGATGCTGGTGGTCGTACCGGAAGCGGTGCAGGCGGTGTGGCGAAGGACTTCTCCTGCTCTGACCGGTAAGCGGCTTCTTGTTTTCAGGTTGTATGTCGAGACTCACATACCTGCGTCAGGGATTTGGCTGCAAACGTCGGCATAAATTTTCAAACGCCTGAGGAGTTCTTCCTGGGCGAAGAAGCCCGCCCCTTTGCTAGAGCATTCGATCCGACAGCGTATCTGAGGACAGTACTACCAGCGAAAACAGAGACATGTAAGGGTCATGCACCCTCTGAAAAGAACCTAGCTGAAAGAACGACAGCCCCAATCGTTTACACAAAGAAGAACCCGTTGGATTTGGTCATGTTCTGTGGCAGCCCAGGCGCTGGAAAGTCGACATTGTACTGGAAGCATCTCAAACCGCTGGGCTACGAACGAGTCAACCAAGACATCCTGAAGACTGTATGTCAGGTGGATCGATGAAATCCTTATCACTCTGCTGACATAGCGATAGAGGGAGCGGTGCCTGAAAGCCGCTACCGAGTTCTTGTCGGACAACAAATCAACCGTGATAGGTGTGTCAACAATAAGTCAATCAACGCTCTCTCTCTCTCTCTCTCTCTCTCTCTCTCTCTCTCTCTCTCACGACTGCCGTGCTGACAGGCTCGTGCGCCTACAAGACAATACAAACGCAGATCTCGAAACGCGCGCACACTGGGTCGAGCTCGCGAAAAGTTCGATATTCCGATTCGGTGTGTGCTATTTACAGCATCTGCAAAGCTGTGCGAACACAATAATGCCGCAAGGGCAATGGGCGGTTCTCTAGTATGCCCTTCGTTCCGCAAAACGGCAACGCCAGTAACATGCTGACGGCAGCTCAACCACAGATGAACCCAGAAAGCCGAACAATGCTCCCCAAAGTCGCGTTCACGGGGTTCGCTTCCAGGTACAGGGAACCGACGCTCGAAGAAGGATTCCAGGACATCACGAAGATTGACTTTCAGGTAAGGGGGATTCCCGCTTGTGCCAGACCAGACGAGATCGCTTACCGAGCCGCAAACAGTTCGAGGGAACGGACGAGCAGAGGGCCATCTGGAAGAAGTTCTGGGTCTGATCGCGCCGCGGATCCCATGTGTCTTTTCCCTGCGTCAGCGCGGGAACGCGTTGCGCGGAGAAGAGAGCTATCAGGCTGTTCAATCAGGTGACATACACACACCCCGCTCGAACTGCAAAACTCTCGATCTCGAAGCTAGCAAAAGTCTGGCTGATCTCTCGAAGCCATCTTCCCTGGCCCGGTCGAGGCTTCGGGGCAGTCGAGCAAGGTGGTTTGCATAATCGACCGGGTTGGACCGCTTTCAGTTCTGTGAGTGGGCCCCTTCCGAAGAACCCAGAACGTGGGTTTTCTAAAGCAGCCACGGTCGCGTTTAGGCAGATGCAACGAGGGTCAACGATCGTCGCATCTATTGAGCCCACCACTACCTCAAAGTTACGAGCCCATCACCTCGCTTAGCCATGTTTTCAGGGTCTTCTGATCATGTAACATCTACTAGAGTCATGTAGCTGACTCGTGCAGACTTGGCTCCAAATGTTTCGTTTGTAATGAAAGCACTCAGGAATCTATAGGGAACAAAAGTTCTTAGTTAATTCATAGTTAATGAAAGCATGCATAATTGGCATACTTATGCATACATCTTGGACGAATGAGAAGCCGCTAGCCATGTCGACTCATGACTTGAATCATGACATATTTTTAGCGTGATAAAGTGGCCTTAGTAATACAGCTACGGTACTAAGCGAGGTGATGAGCTCGTAACTTTGAAGTAGTGGTGGGCTCAATAGATACGACGTCAACGATGTGAACTCAACGCATGCAGTCGGGGATGGGGAACGGAACAGGTGCGAGCATGCTTGGGGAAGGCGTTTCGACGGTCTTTTTCCCCACTGTTTGCTTGGATAGGCCTGCTTGTACGCGGCTTGGTCCCTCGGACTGAGTTTTGGCTCAGCGCGTGCACGAAACAGCAGATAAGATAAGCAACAGCGTGGATGAGAATTGGATTTCTGGCAATGCGGTGTCGGTTCACGTTTATCGGAACTGCCGAGATTGGTAGAGCGGGCCAATCAGATCACGAGATATCGTACCGAGCACGTGGCATGTCGGGCTTGTAGTAGACCAGCAGACGTTTCTGTCTGACCTTTAGTAGATCTTTGCATCAAATTGATGAGATCCTTCGTGATGGGTTTTTCCTTCTCACCTTTCCTCGGTTGCTGGAAAGGAAGAGACGCTCTGTCCGGCCTTCAAGCGGCAGTACTGTGCGACCTTCCCCTCCGGCTAGGTTGCTCAACAGAAAGAGCCAAAGACCCAATCCCCACATAGCCGATGCATGGAAGTGCACGATTCATAGACCGGCAAAACGCCGCTTCAACGCTTCCTTCGCATGCAGCCATAGGACTGTCGCTTAGACGAACCGCGTGGGATCCGACCCTGGGGAGAACCGTCTAGCGCTTCCTCGGCCACGTTTTCCATACAAACCACAAGTGAGCGAACATACGCCATAGTTAACGGCAGGGCTGCAGAGAACTCTTGCAAGCATTTCGTTTGTCTAATCGTGGCGATTGATCGCAGCACATCTCCCCACCACGGACCCGGAACCGCTCAACTCGAGCGTGCAGCATAATGAATGAGACCCGACCACAAACGGTACGTCGTCTATCTCCAGACGAGAAGAGCTTCAGACGGGTGTGCGCTGTTACCACCACCACTTCACGCTCTGTACGTTTTCCCGAGGCTGACGCGTTCGCGCGGTAAGCTTCTGGCGAAGGGCTTGGGACGCTAGGGCTCTGCGCCCAGGTACCCGGACCCGCTACGTCAAGGAGGTCCATGTTTGCGGAAGGGCCTTCATCACTTCCCCATTAGCTGCGCTCCGTCGAGCACCGGATGGGTTCCAGCCCGACTCGTAGGCCCGAAAGACCGCCGCAAGAGGAGGGGCCGCGCCGCAGTTCTGTAAGTCTGTCTGCAGATCGCTGTCGAAAGGGCTGCTGCAAGCTGGGTTGGTCGTTCGCACACTTGTAGTCTCTGTTTCGAAGCATCACTTTTTCTGTAGAGAAGGGTCGGCAGTCGGTGTGGCTTTTCGCTCCTGACCAGCCAACGTTGTCCGCTGCAAGGAGAAGCTCACACTGACCTGGCGTTGGTCGTTTGTACCTTACGCCGTTGATCTGCACTCGAACCGTCGGAACGCGGTGATTCAACGGGTGGGTGACACGGAGCAACGTTTGACAAGGGTCCTCCCGGGCGGCAGAAGGAGACAGTTCTTCCGCACCTGCAGCAGGTCCAGCGAATGGATCCTCGCGGCGCAGATGGTTAGCTTTTGTTTGGTAGTTTGTGCATCTGTAGCGCACAGCGTGCGACGTGAGTGGCTGGAAGCATGCAAGCACAACATGCTGTTCGGCAACAGTTGACGGTCTTCACGCATGCATGCTGTTTCTTTTACATGGCTTGTAGAGAATGGCATCAGCCGCCTTCTGTCATCGAGCAGAACCAAGCGCACGTTAGCGGGCGCCAAAGCTGCCCACCGTTTTTGCTCTTGGGGTTTCGCCGCGTGATCTGAAGAGAAGCAGCGGGCGACTAGAATCGGCGCGCCGGAGACGCAGACGGAAACAGTCACAGAGGCCGAGCGAGAGGAAGAGGCCGACTGTGGGTTTGGGCCTGGTTGACAAAAGTCGCGAAACACATGACGCTCTGTTTCGGTGCGACGGCTTGGGCCTGACACAGAACCAGACTGGCCGAGCTGCTAGAGCATATCCGAACCATAACTTGAGTCTGACAGGAAAGATGGGGCGCGACCGCTTTCGGACGCGTGGACCGGCTGCTGTGTCTGAGGCTCTGACAGACAGCAGCTGGACGTGCATATGTACTCGTAGCAGCATGCGGCAGCAGTGTAGGCGGAGGAGGAGAAAACGGCAGTCAGGTAGGCGACGGTTGGGCGACGTTGTGATCTACGTGCCAGTGCCGCCTGCTTTGTCTTGTGTGGCAGGACGGTAAGACGGGTCATCCGTCCATCACATATGCAAACGCTCAAGAGAACGAGTCGCGGAGCGGTCGCGAAGCACAGCGCGAAAAGACTCTCTCCAAGTGACGGGGAAGGGAAGGGAAGGGAGGGAGGGACCTTGCCTCGCGCGCGCATGTGTGATAAATTGATTTTTGCCGGGGAGTCCCTTTGAGAGGCGAGGCAAGTTCACGCTAGCGCTCATCTGGCGTTCGGACACTTGCGATGGGCCTGAGTCCCTCCACAGCCGTCTTCTTCAGTGCAGTAGCTCACTCACACCGGACCTCTCGCCCACTCAAAAATCCACGACCTCTCCGCCCCGGGCTCCCACTCCTCGTTTCCTAGGGCCCAGTAGGTCATATCAGTCCCTTCCTCTCGTACCTGCGCATCTCCCCAAACACGCTCCCTCCTCCTCCCTCACGGTCCTTCACCTCTCTGTGCCATTCCACCCCGCCATCCACACCTGCCACCGACTCTCTCCTGCATCCGAGGCAGGCGCATCACTTCGCATACTCGTATTGCGTCGCATTGAGACAGCCAACGCCCGAGACACCTCTTCCCGTCCAATTGGCAGAGCTCGAACAACCCTCCAGCGGCGCCAGCGCATCCTCCCGAAAACCACACATCGGCGCCCGAAGCATCATCGTTGCACCTCTACCCACACGAAACAGCTCTCGGCTCAGCCACACGTCTACGACCGACTTTTCTCGCATACGCTCGCGCATCGCCCGCACACACACTCTCCTCTAGACTCTACGCAGTTCGGCACATGAATGCTCTCTTATAGCACGGACACCGGGTCCCTTTAGCACATATACACCGCCTGCATCCAGCATGCGACCAAACAGTCTCCCCAAACTGCTCGTCAAGAACACATCCCCCAAAATGGCCGGGTCCTCCGACGCGAGAAACTCGCCGTACTGCGCGTCCAACCACTCGCGCGAGTCTTCTGGCGCTTCAGACAACTACTCTCCGCTGACACCGACTTCTTCGTTGCGCGACCACTCGCGCTTTCCTAGCTCGAGCTCCTCCCTGGCCACAACCCCGCCCATGTACGAACATCCAGATTCACCCACTAGCGCTGCCAAGCCCGCACTCGACGATCTCGTCGAAGACCCTACAGAGAGAGAGGACGAGTTCGAGTTGTGCGACGTGCCGCACGATTCTCCCTGTCGATGTAGGTCATTTAGCTTTGCACTAAGAAAGTAACAGGCGTCTAACGGGCAGCAGGCAAGGTAGACTCGTGCTATTCAAATGCAACCCTGACCGGGGAAGTCTTTGCAAGATCCAGCTTCGACTACGATCTTGCGGATGGTTTCTGCAGCGATGGCGAAGTGGCATTTCAGGATGCAAAACGGAGAAGGGGTTCGGGCGATTCACCCGTCCAAAGGGTCGCCTCGCGCTTCGGCCACCGCCTACCATCGTTGACGAAACGGTTCAAAGAGAAGATGCCAACAACGGCTGTCAACCGCCAAGGCGTGCGGAGCGCTCCACCATCGCGTACACCATCACGCACAGCATCCTTCCGTATGCCTTCTCTGACCAAGTCTCTCATGACCCAGCTTGAGACTTACAACATCATGACGCCGCCTCAGACACCCGTCTGCGCTGTCCCGGATGAGGAGCTTGCTCTGCGGCCGACAGCTCCATTGGAAATCGCCGCGCCAGTAATCGAGGAGCCGATTGATCGTCAGGCTCTGGCCTCGACTCCTCTGCTACCACCGTCTATGATGGAGCGTCGGGATAGCGACTCGGATTCTGTCAAGTCGCCTCTGCAATCGCCTACTGTCGCTGGAGCCAGGAATACTTTCTCATTCGTAGCTTCTCCTGAAACCACGCCAAACCTACATCCGGTCACGCTTACGCCACCCCTTTCAAGCAAGCCATCGACAGCGTCTTTCGGAATGGCCAAATCCGGTGCATCGGTCTCTTCGTTGGACATACCCCCAATTGCTATCTACGATTCCGACGACAAGTGGGCTGACGTACTTGGACACGCCAACTTCACCGTCTATCCAGAGCCGTACATGCCGGAAGTGTTCGACAAGAGCACCTGCAAGCAGTTACTGGCTGATTGGGAATCCGCGCGCAGGCAGTACATGGCGCAGGCCGTCCGGACTCGGGAGCACTACGGCCCTACCTCTCAGGTCTTCAAGTTGACTGAACAGAAGTGGACAGAGATTGACGCTCAGTGGAGAAAGTTCCACGATGGCGCTGTTCAACGAGCCACTGCGAAGGGAGAAGCTCCTATCCGTCAGACTCTTGCTGAGCCTGCACCGCTCACCAAAATCCCATCTTTCGATGGTCCGGGCAACAGCGGCAAGTTCCCACGATTGGACGAGTCCGATATCGTCGGACCGATGGTCCAATACGCGAAGGTGCAACAACGCCCCTCCAAGCGCTCAACCTTCATCAAGTTCTTCGGCGATCTTCGACTCCGGTAGCGCTACCGATCAACTGCTTAGACTGCCGCTTGGAGCAAAGTTTGAAGCGTTGCCTGGGTGGCTCCGCTGTCACATATGTCTATATTGTAACATACCACGCGCATCTTTTTTTCAGCAATGATGCTACGGATCTACGACTCTTACGAAGTGCATCTTCTTCCAGCGACGACGCTATGCCATTCCTTCCGCACTTCACGACGAATTTCCTTTGTTCACTACGGACGAACCCGGAAGAAAAAGTTCAGCGAGGCGCTTTGTGGGAGCATGGTGAGCAAAAACGCAGTTGTAGAGGGGACGACGGAACTGAAGCGCAGGTGTTCGGACGGGCGTATTGGTGTGGTTGTCAAGAGAACCTCGTTCTTCTCGTATTGCATATGGCTCTTCAGCCCTTTTCGTTTTTCTTTTTCCTTCGTCGAGATTTCATCATAGCATTGACGGCTACACCCTCCCTGGACTCCAGGAGAGCTGGGATAAGCGCAGTCTTCGGCTGGCAGGAGGATAGCCTTATGCACGCACCAAAAGAAGCCCGGGTTTTCCAACTGTACGATATAGGAGGACGGGCGTGCAATGGGCAGGACTTGCAGCCGGTAGCTACATATTGATGCGTTCGAAAGAGCATTATGTGTATTAGCACGACGTAGAATCAAGGGAACCACCATGTACTACTTTGTTCTATCGAAAGAGCGATCGCCGGCGGGCATATCACTACTTCACTCACGCCTCGTTTAGGCTTGATTCGCCTAGTTTCACTTTGACTGTTCGCTTTCTACCATCGGTAGAACACGGTAGCACTGCGCCTTCACACACCTAAAGATGGTGAATCAGTCAGTCTCTCTCTTTCTCTATCGCCGCGTCATTTGCCGTTCTGTGGAAAAGAGGCACAGCGTCTCGACATCACGCGACTCTATTTTCGGTTCACCGACACACTTCCACCTCTCACCCAGCAGCCGGGTTGTTGACTCGGTTCGTTTTCTCTGTGCCTTCCGGTGATCTGGGTGAAGTCAATTCCGGCATGTTGATCCGGCTCGCCTGACACGCGGAGAATCGAATCCCCCATGGTCACTTCGGCTCGAGTCCCGGCATCATAAACCAACGCTTGCTAACAAACCCCCCACTTGCTGCTCCCCAGGACGATGCCGAACCCAATGCCATCCCCATACACGGTTTGCGTGTCGGCAAGAGCGTTGCAAACACTGTAGGCTGCATATATTGAGCTCTGCTGAGCGTCTATGCCATTGTAGGATACTGCACATATTCCCTGCTGCTGCTGTGTGTGTGTGCGTTGAGCGGCTTGAGCGACTTTTGTTCTTCTACTTCTTTTGGTTTCTTGGGACCCGTAACCACCAGCTATCAGGAAAGCAAACAGCCAGGAGCATCAACGCCAATGGCACGACCACAGATGCATGTCGGTATCGTGGGATGCGGGTTAGGTGGTCTGGCAGCTGCCATTGGCATTTCGAAAGCCGGGCATAAGGTCACATTGCTTGAACAAGCTCCCTTCCTGGGGAAGTGAGTAGCTCTTGCAAGCAGCATACAGCACGCGTGCTCACGCATTCTAGGTCGGTGCCGGCATTCAAATCCCTCCTAATTCATCGCGTATCCTCAAGCGATGGGGCGTCCTACCCCAAATCGAGGCCGTCTCGGTGCGGCCTAAAGACTTTGTCCTACGATCCTACAGAGATGGAAAGATACTGTCCAAGCAGAATATGGTTCCTTTCGCGGAGGAGAAGTACGGCGTGCCGTACCTGCACATCCATCGCGCAGACTACCATCGAATCCTGGTGGAAGAGGCACAGAAGTCCGGAGTGGTTATGCAGCTCAACTCAGAGGTGACGGCAATAGACTTCAACAAGCCTTCGGTGCAGATCAAGGACAAGCCAGATTTTCACGCGGACATCATAATCGGGGCGGATGGGTTGAAGTCGGTATGCAGAGAGAAATTGCTCGGGAAGGCCGATCCTCCACACCTCACGGGCGACCTGGCATACCGTATCACTGTACGAAAAGAGGATATGCTTCAGGTCCCAGAGCTTAGAGAGCTGGCGGAAACACCGCAGATCACGTACTGGCTCGGCCCTGATTCGCACGTGGTATGCTACCTACTCCAGCGAGGCGGCCTCTACAACATTGTGCTCGCCTGTCCCGACAATTTGCCAGAGCTCGTCAACACGGCCAAAGCCGACTTGGACGAAATGAGGGATTTCTTCAAGGACTGGGACCCGACACTGAGGGCGCTGCTCGGCCTTGTCAAAGAGACGAGCAAATGGAGGCTGCAGAACAGCGAGGAGATGAAGACATGGAGCCACGCGTCGGGCAAGTTTGCACTTCTCGGAGACGCCTGCCACGCCACGCTTCCGTACCTCGCCCAGGGCGCTGCCATGGCAGTCGAAGACGGTGCAGTCCTCGGGGCTTTGATGGAGAAGCTCGAGTCCAAGGCACAGATCAGGGACGTGCTGGTCATCTACGAGAAGCTGCGCAAGGAACGAAGCACACGGGTAGTAAAAGGCTCGACACAGAACAGGAACATGTGGCACCTCCACGACGGCGACAGGCAACGGGAGCGTGACCGACAGCTCACGCAAATGGAGCCCTTTGAGGGCTTCGCGAACCCTTGGGCGGACCCGGTGTTCCAGCCGTGGCTGTTCGCTTACGACGCCCACGTCGAAGTTGAGGAGGCGTGGAGGACGTACAAGGCGGGCAAGTTTCCCTTGACCTTTGGCTACTTCAAGGCGAATCTGTGAGACGTGGGGCTGTATGGTTCTCGTGAAGCGGTCCGTTACGTCGACCAGCTGTCGAAACAATTGATTTGGGCATGGCGCGTTTGAGGTGTTGTAACAAGGCGTTTGGGGATTATTGGAACGGTCAGGGCGTTGTGACCGCAAGCGGAAGCCTCTTGCGGAAGCCAAGCCTGCTACTGACACCCTTTTGCTTGTTAGCATTAAAGGCTTGGCCATGTAGCTCACCTACATATACACCTATTTTCCAATCAAAGATCGACTTGTATTGTGCGCATATTGAGAAGTCACGGGATCAGCTATTCTTGTCATTCGCCTTGCTCTCGTTCTAGTTAGGCGCAGCGATCAAACTGTTGCCGGGTCCGCTGATCTCGCTTGCCTCTTGTCTATCTCCATCAGCGACACCACCTCCGTCATTGATTAATACTTGACACTATAGCTAGCTGCTTATGCAACCGGCCTCCCACTTTCTATGATCTTCGACACCACACCCCACCGCCGCCGCCTCTCCTCCTCTCCGCACTGCCACTTGCATATCAACTTGCCCTTAAGGAGGAGAGAGTGAGAGGCTCGTGCGTGGCCTTCCTGTATACTAACACTTCATCCAAGGCGTAACACTTCGGCCAAGACAGTCGCGTAACCATGGGCGCGCCTACACCGGAAGAGCAACCGACCGTTGGCGAGGTCATAGATCGCAAGGAGGCTATCGACCACCTTGGCCACCTTGACGCCGACTCTACTATCCCTGAAGAGCAAGACCCGCTCGTAATCATGTCCGACGATGCCGGACAGGTCTATGCCCCGCCAGCACACCTCGCAGCACGCTTCTACCGTAACTCGGCCTCGTCTAGGCGCAAGTCCTCTGCCGCCTCATCGCGGCGTAATTCCCTGTCATCCACCCACTCTCATGGATCGTCCCGATCGGGCCGCCAGCACAGTAACCACATTGCGCAACACCTCCGGAGAGCGTCTATAATCGAGTCGCGCAAAGCAAGACTTGCAGACCGGGCTGCGCATGCAGAACAAGTACGCCTGCGCGCCGCTTTGGCCAAAGCGACGCCAAGCACGAGTACACGCTCGAGCGAGGAGAGGGCGTTGGCGGCGCAAATTGCAAGGGAGAAATACCTAGCCAAAGTTGCGGCACAATGCGCCGAAGAAGTGCAGAGGGCAAAGCAGAAGGCTCAGGAGATGAAGCAGCGGAGAGAGGAAGAGGAACAAAAGGCAAGGACTGAGATGGAGGAGAGACTCGCCGAGGCAGACAAAAGGAGGGCCAAATACCAACGAAACCTGTACACGCGGCGGACCAGGCGAGCGAGCAGCACGGAGAAGAAGCTACCGGTTGTTGCGGAGGATGTCGACACGGAACCCGATTCTGCTCCTGATGCCGATATGCAGTCGCTGGATACGGTCCTGAACGATGAGACAGCGGCACGACGTATTCAGAAGGCGTGGAGGATCAAGCAGAGAAAGACGATTGTTGATGCTTACATGGACCTTGACCTCACGTTCGACCGAAGTAGGGATATAACGTTTGAAGAAATGGGAGCCCTGGTATCTGATCCTCCGGTCATTGAAGCCACTAGCAGGCTTCTCAAGCTTTTGGACCTGCAAGACCGATCTGCTCCGCCCACCGACGCCAGCACAAGGACCTTTCTTAGCGCTTATCTGATTGTAACACATCCAACAGCGGTTTTGAGCAAGAATGGAGCACAGGAACAGGATCTAGTCTCTAAAGCGAGAGAATTCGTTGTCTTGTTCGAGTCAGTCGTCAGCTGGCTTGCACCTTGGAACGGCTACAATCCACTGCCAATCAGGCTTGAAGGCTTAGCGCAGGCTCACACTACCTACACCGCAGCCTTTGATGCATGGAGAACCCAGGATTCTTCTGCCCTGGTTGAGGCCATGGTCGCACAATTCGTTGAATTAGACGCTATCTGGCAAACTGTCAAGGATGATACGCGGGGCGAGGTCGCCAGTGACTACCGCGAGGGCATTCGAGACAACCAGGTCGTTCTTCTAAGCAAAATAAGAAAGCTCGCGGGACCAGATCGAGCCGACTTTCTCATCAAGAAAGCAATCAGGGAGAGCAGAAGGAAGAGGGTCAAGAGGAGGTCACCAGCTGAGGTGCGTCCGAGAGTTGCGGAGGGCGAATCCGCTCCAGCGACCTCCGATGCTGCGGGCCCATTGTCGGCCGCAGCTTCAGGACTGTCAGAAGAACCCTCGCAGCCGCAGGACGGTAGCCATCAGACCCAGAGCTTCAGCCGCTTCTTCTCGCCAATCCCGAGTAACCGTATCATCACGCACGAGTTGGCCATTGACAAGGATTACCGCATCTCCGCTTCTTCCGGTCGGGACGCTCTAAATCGTGAGATATGCGACAATATGCGGATTGCCTTTGAAAAAGGTGAGGGAACTTTGTGGACTGTAGCCATGGCCGAGAATATCCGTGGCAAGTTGCTTCACATCCTCAAACCGGGAAATGCGCTGTACGAAAGCATCAGCGAAGTTCTAGACACGGACCACGTTTACAGACAGGCATCGGAAGGGGTGTTCTCCTACGAGAAGTTTTTCTCATGGATTGCTGCGATCCTCCCCAAGCTCTGCGCACCCTTCCGAGACGAAGAGGTCAACAAGCTCGCGCACGACCTTCAGAACGTTTCCGGCGATGTCGGGGAGATGATCGAGATGCTGTTCAGGCTTCTGCATGTCATAGACTTGCTCTCGCTCGACTACTCGAATTTCCTGCTCATGAACGCCGCTCCCGTGCTCATTCGGGAGTCTGCAGGCTACGAGCAACGGATGTTTGCGCAAGATCTGCAATCAGGTGCCATCACTTTGCAAAAGACCAAGCGCTGGTGGCGCAACGCGAGCGTCAACATGTTGACCGAGGCGGACCGCCGTGATCCCGAGCACATCAGGGACCCGGCCGACCGCCCCTCGGCGCAAAGATCTACTCCAGAGGCCTAATCGACCTCGCCATAACGGAAGACTGGAACCACGCCGCGGCCGATCTGCCAGAAACGCTGCACCTCGACACCTCCCGCCTGCGCGACATCAGCACTCAGGGGCGGAAGATGACCACGATCGGCGCGATTCTGCTCACGGCCAAAAACCTGCTCAAGCGCGACGTGCGCGGCCAGTGGAAAAAGGAAGCCGCCCGCCTCATGGACCTCCTCCACCCCTCGACCTCTCCGCCCCCTCTACCGACCCCGTCCTCGTCGCGCAGGAGGCCTTCCGCATCATCGAGTCGGCGCACAACATGCCCGACTCCACCAAAACAACCCTGCAGGCCGCAATCGCCCGCTTCCTGAACCAGGAACGCGCCGGCAGGTTCTCGGACCCGGTCATGAAGGTGCTGTTTCAGAGGCTCAGGAGCCACGTGTTCTCGCGCGTGAGCGCGAGTTCGAGCATCGAGCGCGTCAGGGCCGCGAGCACGGCCGGCGAAACGTTGGCCATGGCGGGCTTTCCGGAGTTTGTGGCCCGTGTGGGCGAGGTGGTCGAGTGTCTTAGGAGGGTTGCGGAGGTGGATTGGAGGGCGCATGGAGTTTGGTATGAGCAGGTTGCGGCGGAGGTCCAGGGGCTGGGGAGGAAGTGGCGGGTTGAAGCGGGCGACGGCGTTGTGGAGCCTGCAGGTGTGGGTGGTGGGATTGGCGGAGCGTCTCGCACAGGGATTGAAATATGTGGGATGTGAAATGCGGCGTTTGAGGCTGACGGGGGTTCTGGCCTTGTTTTCTTGCTATACCTGCATCGATCTAGGAGGCACGGCGTTCTTTTCTGGGACATGGGGTTTCTGCGATCGTTATGGGCTGTAGCGCGCAATTAGATACCAAACGAGCCCTTCTTTCTACAGCTTCGAGGCTGCTGAGTCCTTTACCCAAAACCTACAACCTGAATGCCCGAAGTGAACACAAAGGTCAACTTACAGCTCAAGTAGGACCGAAGCTCACTTCGAAACGTAGCAGACATTGTGAGAGACCAATTTAGGTTGTCACTAACTCCCACCACTCTGGCTAGTTCGGTTTCGCGTAGATATGTATATACGCCTTCCTCTTCCACTTCCTCTTCCTCTTCGTGATCAAAGCCCTTCCGCGTCTTGTCTTCGACAGTCTCGAGGCGATCCACTAGCGCCTGTCCACGAAGAAAGCACAACACACTGCCCCCACTGACGGCAACCGGCCATAGGCCCGTTCCTCCAAGGGGGATCCTCAGCCGGTGAAGGGGGAGGCGGGGGCGAATGTACACGGAGCCAGGCCATTGTGGAATTGCGAACGAGACACAAACATGGCTGTTCGACCCGACTAGGCGGGCCAGGAGATATGTATGTACTGCCCAATGTTCGGCTGAAAACATATGTCGAGTGAAATTTCGAGACGGGAGGTGCAATGTGTGATTGGCAAGTTCGAATCCGGTTGCTATTGATCCTCACCGCCCTGGGTTAGTGCGGTGGCTTCGTAGGTATATATACTCAGTTCTCCTCGGTCATCTTAACCTCCTCCTCTTGTTGTTCCTCATAGCCTCAAGTGGAGATATGGCCTCCAAGGGAAGACGAGTTCTCACTGGGTAAGCTGACCGTCGGATCGCCGGCTAGGGGCCCTACCGCGTATGCAGACTCCATTGATAGCAATCGGCTATGAGCTGGTCGCCGAAGGGGTGCCTCAGACATTGACGTTTCCTCATACGTTCGAGCTGGTCACGGATACACAAGCTCAAGTCGAATGGACAAGAGCACCGCCAAGCAAATCACCGTCTCGAATCCAACGCAACTCGTCATAAAGAGCACTACTCTACTACAATTACAAAAGGCTTCTGCCAATCCTATCTCTCCATTGTTCCTTCCGATAAATCCCAAACTTCCGGCATCCAGCCGCGGAGATCCAGATAAAGAGTCCCAATGAGTTATTTGATTCCAGCCTTACGCTCGTTCCGGAAGCAGACATTATATCCAGCCTTCTCTGGAAAGTCTTATGCCAACCACCATCCAGGGTACTGTGAACGCCTCAATGCGCCGACGCTTAACCAAAAAAGACCAGGGGAAGGAAAAGGATGCCGAATCGATGCTAATAGTACAGATAATGCCTTTTTAGAACGCAGGAAAGGGTGTGGTTAAGGGTATAGAGCAGAGCGTGACGCATGCAGAGTTACGAAAATAGCAGCTTTGGTAAGGGAAAAACGGAGTGGACAACTCGGCGCGGATGCGACAGTCGAGCGAGGGCCGTGATGTTTTCCTTATTTTGACTCGCTCGCAGGGAGACCGAGCATTGACGGGATGGGCTTGCGCTTCGTCCTGTTTTGCAGAATGCGCGGCGCGCCTTGGAGTGCGCGTGGTTCTTTCATCAGCGTCGGATCCAATTTTGCGGGTACTGTGAGTGCATCAAGTCAGCCACAGTGCATCAAGCGTGCAGAGCAAGAACAGATAGAACTCACTTCTGGTGACGACGGATCGGTAGTTGCCGGGGAAGCGACTGTTGGGAGGAGCGGCAACTGCAGAGCGCCAAAGGTGATCAGATGTGTCAGAAAGGAACGAGATGGCTGCAGCACGGTTAAGACGCTGAGTCGAAAATCGACGTGAAAGCAACTGACTGGACTTGGAGAAGATGGAAGTCCGGCTGCGGTTCTTCTTCGACAGGACGATCTCGTCGAACAGCTTGATTGACGGATCTTCGCCGCGAGTGGATTCACGTTCATGTATGAACTCATTGAAGGCTGGCCAGTCAGCACAGCTTATCGCTGGTTGGTCGAACAAACTTACCTTGAGTTTGCTGTAACATAGCCATATACTCTGCATTTTCTTGCGGAAGGCTTCGAAGGAAACCCTCCATATTGAAGTGGTAGAGCAGGCCAGCTTTGCGACGGTCACCGGAAGCAGGGTGGAGGAACCGTCTATAGGTATAGAACAACGTGGCGAAGCAGCGTACAAAGGCCGCGCGAACGAGATCAGCACAGAACGCTGCCGGACAAACAAGGGTTATTTGACGCGCACAGTGACTGTGAGCGGTGACTGAGCAGCCTGTGGAGGGTTAGCAGAAAACACCCGGTGGTAGCAGACATGGCTCACCTGTGCAGCGATAGACGCCCTCATGACACTTCTCGTCGCAGATTGCGCAGGTGGTTCTGTCCTCACGCGGTCTCCACGCCAAACAGTGACCCTCGATCCACTTGGTGGTGTCTGTGTCCCTGACAGGCTGCGCTGATACACCGGGCATAACGGTGGAAGCAGCGAGTGTAGATTGTGCATACGTAGAGGGTGCGTATGTGGAAGCCGTTCCGTTGGTGATATTAGAGGTAGACATACTTAAAGCGTGGCCCGTTCCGGTGGCACTAGGTCTACGCAAAGCATTGATGGAACCGAAGCCAATCTGATGTTGTGCATCGTTAGAGATGGTTCTTGAGGAAGTGAGGATTGAGAGGGTTCGTCTAAGAGAAGATGTGCGACGTACCGAGGAGTTCCGTCTGGCTACGGAGTCAAAATGACCAGATCGCTTCTCTCGCAGCGATGTTTGCAGACCGAAGCCGGAATCGTTGCGGGAGACTGGTGTAGTAGGAAAAGTGAGAGAGATAGGGAAGGTGCTGTAGGGGAAGGTGGGGATTGAGTCGATGACGGCCGGCTGTCTTGTCCAGTCGAGCTCGTCGAAGGACGTTCGTTGCCTCTGCTGGTGTCTTGCCGTGTCGGCATAAAGGCGTTGTACACTGAGGGTTGCCTTTGCGCACGCGGCCCGTCATCACCAAATGCGGCTGAGCTCATACTAACCTGCGCGGCCAACGTCGATGCTTCGGGTCGTGGACTGAAAACTTGAGGGTTTTCGGAAGGGAAGGCATCGTTCGGGTATGTCTCGGTAGCGTATGCAGGAGGTCCAATAGGTGTGCCGAATCGAGTGTGATGCGGCGCAGCGGCTTGCAAGAGAGCCATGAGCTTTCTACGCTGCTGTCGCGGCAAGCATGTTGGCCTTGCAGTGCTTTCAATGACGTCTTGATCCAGGTCCACGAGAACAAAGTCATCGTCGGGTAACTCCAGTTGGTCATACCTCCTTTCCACGCCGATGATGTATGGACAAGGTGCTTCCAGGGCCTGAATGAGTCGATATGGCAGAACAGGTATGAATACACTAGCCCATTTCATCGGATACAGTAGGCTTGCAAGCGCAGCACTTGCTAGATGGAGCATAGCCGTATGTGATGAGAGGAGGATGATGCGTGACTCCGCCAGTGCATACTCGAACAAGGTAACGATGTTAGGTATGGAAAGAGCCCTGAAGAGAGCATAGAGATCGGTGTTGCGGGATCCGGGAAGCTCGTTGATCGCCTCTTTCCGTGCATACAAGCGCAGCTCCCGTACGGCAACCTCCACCTGAGTGATTGACGACATCGGGCTAGGTGCTTCGACGCACATGTTGACCACATACCGCTCTAGAGGCTGCCACATGCCAACTTTTGGCGAGCTCGGTGGCACTCTCAGTACCCCACCATTGGTCATTGGAACGATCACTGCTCGAAGCCATTCTTTCCAGAAGCTTGTCAGACCTCCATCTCGGCCTAGTACGCCATACACTCTCGGAATCCAGAAGCCAGTCTCACCATCCGTAAGTCCGTCAATCTTCGAAGCCGCGCCATGACGGACAGGTCTCAGGAGATCCGTCATAAGCGAAATCTTCTCCTCTGTAGCACTGATCTGGTCCTCGAGTTCTTCTCTTCTTGAGAACCTGACTTCGCCGCAGGCAGTGCCGTGAGTAGCCTCGACAGCTTCGCTCTTTCCCCTGCCAGACGTTCCCCAAGGCTGCTTGCTAATTCCCTCTCTTCGTCGCTCATGTTTGCCTTTCGCCAAACGTCGCATTGTCGCTCCAATTCCGCAGACGCTGACTGGTTCAGCGGCAGCCAGATGGTAGTACAGATGCCGTGCAGCTTGGAGCCATCAGCATTGGTCATAACAAATCCGTGCCATGTGGATTTTGGCCGTTCGTCAGATGAAACCACGCCAACATCGTTCGGGAAGGCGAACATAGGTACATAGTCCGGGAAGGGAGCTCTCCGCTTCGATTCGTCTACCATCGCTTTCGTGGGGTATCTGTCGAGCAACACAGGTTCGTATCGCCGCCTCAACGGATGCATGTCTGGACTGCTCTGAAAAGGCTGTGGGGTTGGAATGACCGAGTTGTACCCACTCAAGCGCTTGGATGTTCGTATCGATGCTGTTCCTCAGTCAGTGTTCAGGTTCTGCCAGAACAACTGTACGAGCCCGCAAAGGGAGACAACAACATGTCTTACATTGTCGTGCAGCAGAAGGCTGCCTTTTCAGGCTGTTCATAGTCGACAACCTCCGCCGCAAGCTCCCCACACCCCTCTCAAGCCCGATCCAGAGTTTCCAGTAGCGGCATCGTCAGAATTCGTGATCCGTACAGTCTTTGTTCGGTGACGGCTTTTGTTTGGTGTTGGTATAACTGTTCCTGCAGATGTCTGTATCTCCTCCAAGAAACTCTCTCTTTCCGTAGCAAATTTTCGCAATGCTTGCTCGAAGTCTTCGTCACTGAGCCCACCGCCAATCTGAACTCCTTTTATTGTTGTACTGCTACGGTTACTAGCAGTGCCCTTTAGCTCTGAGGCGCTGATTATGCTTCCGATGCTCTTTCTTGCTTCGAAACTGTATCTAGACCTCCTCTTTCCACCTTCGGGTGAACTTGGCGTGACCGGTCTCGGGGTGCGTGGGTTTGTCTCCAAGGCTTCATCTTCGTCAATGGTCGTATCCACTGGCGGGGACGCAGAAGGAGGGGCCGGTATCCGGTCGTCGTAGACTTGTGAAGACTCGATTCCAGCAATGAAGAAATGGTCCGCGAGCGGGATTGACGAAGTGTCTGAGGATGGAGGTATAGGAGCCATAGCGAAGATCTGCTAGTACTGCAAAGTAGAGCAATGGAGCTGGAGAAAGAGAAAAGGCTACTGATCAGGTACCAACGCTCGCTCACCCCACCGCATACAGTTTCCTCAACGCTTCCCAAGTGAGTGCGTTTGATGTTGCAGGTGAGGTGCGTATCCGGTCACAAAGCTGCCCGCAGCCGACGGAGGAGGTTGACTGATGTAGTTGAGAAACAATAAAGCTGGAGCTTATCTTTGCACGTTCCAAGATGGCGTTGATCGTGTGTGAACCCCTGCAAGTAGCTAGAGTAACTAGAGCGAGGTAAAGTTGAAAGACATTGATTGCGCACTACCCTGGCATGGGAAAGTGTTAAACCGCTGTTCAGGGATTAATATCGATGCAGACCCTCCAGATCGCACAGTGGCGGCAGATCAGAGGGAAGGATTCAGGATTGTCGTTGCGTAAGTAATTTGCTTGGGGCCTTGAAGAATGGCAGAGCAGGGAATATCCAAAAGGCAGTCGTTTGCGGTGGTTTATGGCAGATGCAACGAACGAGGATAGGCGGGATAGGCTTTACCTCCCCTGCAGCTCTCTTGCTAGGTAAACGTTCCTGGCAGTCCAACCGCACATGCTAGCCCTCGTTCAGCCGGTATGCCAGGAACGAACGCTCTGGTACCGTGCGAGTGCACAGAGCGCCGACCTCGATAGAGTTGTGGAGGCCTGTGGCTGACGTATCAGAGACGAAGGACGGCGGTGCGCTGCGTATCCCAAGCGCCCACAGTAGCGACACAGTGAGAGAGAGCCAATTGCACGCGGGCTGAAGTTGCGCCAGTTCACTATGCCACTCGCGGATAAAGGGTTTCAGCCTCTTTTCAGGGGTCTCTGCGTGGTGCACAAGTTTTCGTGTTTGTCCTCGTTCGCTCGGCACAAGCAACCAAAACATTCGTTAGTCGAAAAGGCCCGCGGCGCTAAGACCCCCGTACATAAACTATTTCTCTGTGTCGTCTCGCAAACAGCAAACGTTGGGTTTCTTAGCCTCTAACCGTCGAAGCATGCAACTCTGACTGCATTGTGTTTGTGATCTTGTGTAACACACCCCTCACGGCTTTGCAGGTACGAAAAAGTAGAAGCAAAGCCCGGGCCTAGATGACCGCGCAATCCTGTACCATACAATGTTCCTCTGTCTCATGACCGCTCTCCATCTTGCGTGCACGGCTCAAGTCCGATCCGCGGCCGCTATTGTTTGACCACCTTCCACCAGAGCCCATTACGTACCAAGCTCTCTGCTAAACAGATTCTCCGCAAGTCGAGAATAGCAATTCGCCCGCCTGATGGCAAGGCCCGTCGATAGCATGTCCCTAAGCTCGCGTCTATTGCTTCCGCGTGGGCTTGGATATACAAATATACAAAGTACACGCTCCGACCACTTGGGAAAGTGAAGGAAATCAGATATACAAACCTCAACGCCAAGAGGTAAACACATCTTATCTTTCAGCTAACCACACCTGCTCAACACACGCGTCCTCCAAACAATAGACGCGTAGGTTCTTGCATGAATGCACAAGTGCACTGGCTCACTGACTCACTGACTCATGCCGAACTTGGGCCACCTCGAGCGGTACCAGCCGGATGGACCACCAAGGTGCTAAAGATACTACCGCGTATGCTTCTATCGAAGGAGTCCTCCGTCGAGCACGCCAAATGCCGTGGCACCCATCTGGCTTATACTGCAGATTACGACGTGACAGAGGCGTGTTTCTAGGAGGCTCTACTCTCGTATCGCACCAAGAATACTTTGCTGTTTCTTAAATCAATAGCACCTAGCTGCGGTCCGCTCCCGGGCTCCTGCCGTGATGCTCTCCATACAGGAGTACATGCTTTGTGGTACAGCTGCACAATCGATGCTTTTCTCTTATATACACATCGGTCATTCGTGTTGTATGCAACGAAAGGTCTAACATCTCCGGAAACTCCCAGAATCCGACGTTCCCGTCAACAGCGTGTCCGCACGCGAAAACGGCCACCACTATGCACTACACGATGAAGAACGGGTTCAGGGACCACAGCTGCTCGAACTCAACCCTTGTTCGCCGCAAACAGAGGAATTCTACGCTGCGACCAAAGGTTCTAGAAGCGTGCAACATACAGCGGTCAACGGTCAGTATCATCCATCACCTCCCGCTCTTGGTGCACTGATCGATCGAGTACTATCTAATGGAGAGGGCCAAAAGGAACAACTTCTCCACTCTGAGCGAACGAACACTGGTGGGATGTCGCCGTTGGTCTATAATTCGACGCAGCACCCGTCACCACTGCAAAAACATGTTGACGAGAGTGGGATTCGAACCCACGCCCTTTCGGACTGCCGATTTCAGAGTGGAAGCTCCTTAAGACAGCGCCTTAGACCGCTCGGCCATCTCGCCCGATTGCTGTACGATGGTAAATCAATTGGTAACATGTCCCTCAACAAACAGCAGCATTACCGATCCAAGATCGGGCGATGCGTGCAGTGCCCAGAATCGTTGTTCTGTTCTGCTGAAGAGAACTCTACTGTGCCAATCAAGATTCCTTAGTGCATTTCTTTTGTGGTATAGAACTAGAGAGTCCCGTTGGTCAGGGGCTGGCCATTATCATGTGCCAGATGAGTGGCTCGAAACATTCTACTCTTGCAGGGAATGTCCGCGTGCTCGGTTATTCGAAATGCATGAATCATCCAAGACGTCTAGGAGCTTGAGTGAAATTACATAGAATGAAAACTACTCCCTGAGATGCTTATTTGTTCAACCGAAGATAAACCAACGTTTAGCTTTTGTTTTGGCTTGCCGAAGTAAGCGAGCAGTAGCCGAGATCTGGAGATCTGGAGATCTAGGTAGAGAGCTTCACACGCGCTCACCTGGACATAGTACTCAAAATTCCACCGCGACCTGTCAGCAGTAACAACGGCGTACTGCCTGCTGCTGCCACTGCTCCGCAGAGTAGAAGTCCCAACTAGTGTCAATTCTCTGGACAGGAGCGTACTACCGAATCATGCCTTCGCTGTACGCAAACCTCCTTGACCCGAAAGCGACGTCCGAGGCCACCATCTCCGGTGCGCCAGTCAAGTACGAGTTCAAGCCGCAAGGATTAGACGGCGCGAATGACGAAAGAAAACCTGCAGACGGTACCTGAAAAATGCCTCCCCATGGCGTTCCGCATGTGAAAGGCGCATTGCTCACTTGTATGCGTTTTGCTGTGTAGCCTCTCTTCGCTTCCAACCTGTCAAGAGGCCCCAGGTGGCTTCGAACAAACCCAAGCCAAGGAACATTCCATCATCCAGCTCTCCGGATAAGCTCCCAGAGACTCGCAAACCACCTCCGAGTACTATTGGAAACGCGAACTCGATACAGAAATGGACCGCTCAGGACGACGATGATGATGATCCGTGGGCTGCTGAATACCAGAGACGCTTGGAAGAAAAGAAGGAGGAGCGCAAGGCGAGGAGAAAGAGCAAGAAGAACAAGAATGCTGTGCGCTACATCGACTGGGACGCCGTGTACGACCCAGAAAAGCCTACCAATCCGAAGGACTACAAAGGCAGTGAAGAACAAGCGCAGGCTGAGGGTGATTGGAAGCAAAGACTGCACGCACACCAGTTCAAATTATGGCAGAAGCGCGAGCCTTCGGAGGACGAAGGTATGGATAGGGACACCCCAAGATATCGTAAGCATCCACCGATGAGCACGTTCATGTCGAAGGTTACTGAACACGGGACAGGTGGTTTTGCGCCGCCGACCAACTATAATTTTGCACCACCAGCAGAGCTAGATGCAGCAGTTAGGGAGCAACCTACACCTCCGGCAGACGATGATGATGATGACTACTACGAGCCTCCGCCGGTTGCCTACGAACCTCCACCAGTTGCCACAGTCTATGATGATCCTACGGGCGAAGATGCTTATGCCCGACGTATGCGTATGAGTGGTATTTCGACCGCTACTAACGATCCTCCACCGCCTACCTCAGTCAACGAAAGCTCCGCACCCCCACCTCAACCCGCAGGAATGTCACGACTACCCCCACCCCCAGTCGAGTCGCCACCACCTGTACTAGGTCAGCAATTCGTCGCTCAGACGCAATCTGCGCCAACGCCACCAGCACAAATGGGCGCCATCATTTCTCGCGAACCGGTTCGATACATCCCGCCGCAATCTTCGCCGCCTGTTTCCGCAGCAGCAAGTGCCACCATCTCGCGCGCTCCAGTACGCTATGACGTCCCCGCAAAACCATCGCCACCCCTGCAGAAGACGAGGACACGGAAGCTGAACAGTCCCACGGTGGTCTTGGTCTAGGCGCTGCCGCGGATGTGCCACAAGATGACGAACCCTCACCTGCACCAGACGAGGACGCCCCTCGCTCCAACCGTCCCGGTCAGAAAGGCTTCGCCAAGCGTTTGCTGCAAAAGTACGGCTGGCAAGAAGGCGAAGGCCTGGGAGCTACCGGCTCTGGTATCACCACTGCTTTACGCCACCAAACCCAGAAGCGCAAGAAGCGTCCCGATGCCGAGGGTGGCGGGTGGGCCAATCCGGCTGCTATGGGCCGCATTGTCGGTGGTAAGAAGCGCAGGACCGAGGACGAAGAAGGCGGGCAGTGGAGCATTGTCGTCAAGCTTGAGGGCATTCTGGATGGCGTTGATGTCGATCATGCTGTATCGGAGGGTAATCTGATGCAGCAGATTGGTGATAAGATGAGCGAGTATGGACAGGTTGAGAGATTGTTCATCGATCGCTCGAAAGAAGGAACGGAGCCAGTGTTCGTCAAGTTTACGAGTGCGCTGAGCGCGTATCGGGCGGTTCAGGCAAGCAATGGCACTGATTTTTGGCCAACGGTCGCATGGCGAGGGCGGGCTTCTTCGATGCGGAGAAGTTTGAGCAAGGGGACTACGACTGATGAATCAAGGAGCCTGCAAACAGGGGATAACGTATGGAGACGGAAGTGCCGTTTTTCAGGTTATCCTCACGACACTCGGAAACCTCTGACACGGACGCCTAAGAGCGCTTGGAACATGCTGTAGTACTAGTTCATGAACAGGAACTTTGAAACTGTATGGTTATGAAGGCATATGGACGTTGAGCAGTGTATCCGCAGTTCAATAGCACTATGGCAGTTGGCGACAGATGCCAAGAGTCACTCGTGAGATTGTCTTCAATAACATAGTATGTAGGTCACTGAGTTGCTGCAAGGATCAAGCATCCACCAGCGGGGGCAATCAGCAACCTGTCATCCTTCTCTTCTTGACTACCTTCTTCAACACAGATGGCGTCGGCCAAGCAGCATCTGATGGAATTACAGTGCTTGCGACACTTCTCACTCTCATGGCAGAGTGATCGACCAAGAACGGCTTCATCAGCTCTGACCTTGCATTATCGGCAGTCCTGGCAGCGACAGCATGTGTCTTTACCACTTGCATGTCGTGCAGCACACTAAAGTTGATGTTATCTGTTAGTACCGGTACAAGAGAATTATACGTAGATCCAGATGCCACTACCGGCTGCAACCAGGCCTTGAGCCGCTGTGGAGTAAAGATTTCGAAACGATGCAGTGCGAAACATCCGGCCACCCAGGATCAATCGCTGCACGACTGGACGCGTGTTGCTCGGTGATGCACAAAGTGCACCAGTCAAGCGAGCATTCCGTGTCTGGGCCCTTCGTGGTGGCTTATATCTACGATAGAGGTAGGCCTTTCCTTCGCTTCCTTCAGTCGAATCCCCTTCACGGAGCTGTGGAGTCTCCAGTATTGCTTTATGCGAATCCAACGCCCCAAGCAGTAAATACCGATGGACCGCGAAGAGGGCGCCGAAAGTATTCCGGAGGAGAGTTAACGACAAGGGTGGGCCTTGCCTTGACGGGCTCACTTCTCTCACAACAGAGAGAGGGCCTTCGGAAGTGCGACCGGGAGAACACCGCAGACGCGTCCTGCAGGGCATTACGATATGGAAAACTATACCACTACGTTCCGTTCCCTCCCTTCTCATACCCTTCCTGTTCATGGGGAGAAGACAACTCGCTGTACGACACAACAAAACGCTTCACGAAGACATCGGCATGAGCCTTGTGCATCAAGATCATTTCCAACCTCTCTCCTCTTCCGTTACTCTACTGACCCGCTCACATGATGGCTTAGTTCTGTGCCTAACTGTCTTGTCGCGCCATGGATCGATGGGCATGCCGTGTAAAGAGGAAGACCCAGCATCGAACCCCGTACGGTGTAGCCCTTTGTTTGCAGCGGATCTCGTGCGTCTCGCGCAGGAGACACGTGTGTGCAAGTCGCGATTGACTACTGAGGAACGACGATTTTGAGAAGACTCAATTCGTCTCAGTGCGACTTCACGATTGAGGCAAGTCGTCATGGAATCTGTCTCTTCACCTGTTGAAGAGACGCGTTCCGGAGAGGGCTGTTGCAGTGGACTATGGTAGATAAGACGAAGGAAGGAAGATAGGTTTATGGGGGAGAAAGTTAAGCTTCGATACGAGCTGTATATGTACGTCAAAAAGAGCCTGCGGCCTTGAAAAAGCTCAAACCGCAAACCGTAATCGAACAAGCAACATGAATATCCAAGAACCAATCCTCGATCAAAATCCACTCATTAGTACATTGTCGCGTTTGCCATAGTGAACAACCAGATAAACCACATATTACCACTCAACCATCTCCGATCTTCTCATACGAAATTGTTGTCAGCCGATCGCTTAGAGCATGAAAGCCGCGGCGACGATCATGGCCGCGAAGCCCATGCCGGCCTTGAGACCGCTGGCAGCGCCAGTGAAGGCCTGGACACCGGTGGTGGAGGCGGCAGGGCAGGACGCGCCACCAGAGCACTGAGCAGCACCAGAGCTGCCGGCTGGGGTAGTGGCGGCAGCTGGGGTGCTGGTGGCAGTGACGATGTTGGAGGTGAGGAGCTCGGTGCTGACGGCGGTGACATAGGTGGAAGCTGGGGCGGAGACGGTGCTCAGGATGGTGGTCTGAGCAGCTGGGGCAGTTGGAACTGGGTAGTTGACAACAGTGGAGCCAGCTGGGCACATCTGGGATCTGTGTTAGATCAACGAGCGGGAGAATGAAGCAAGAAAGGGCTTACCGAAGTGGTGGTGTAAACGGTGTTCATCTGGGTGACGGTGGCAACGCTGGCAGAGAAGACGTTGACGGTGACCTGAGCGTATGGGCAGCCAGAGCAAGCAACTGGAGTTGGGACAGCGGTGACAGCGTTGGCAGTAGAGGCACCAGAAACTGGGCAGACGGTGGTGTAGAGAGCAACAACATCGGTGACAGTGGCAGGGCCGTTGCGAGCTGGACAGTCGGTGACAGTTGCAGCGCAGCTGGTGATGGTGCGGAGGCTGGTGGTGTAAACGGTCGAGGTGGTCATTGGACCGGCAGCACCAGAGACGACACCAGAGCCCTGGACAGGGTTGGCAGTGACAGCGCCAGTGCCAGCAGCGGTAGCGGGGCAGACCTAGGACAGTCAGTTCATATGGATCGTGATCTTCGTGCCAGGAGTAACTCACAGTGGTGTAATCGACAACAACGCTGGTGACAGTGGCAGGCTGGCCGGCACGAGCAGGGCAGTCCTAGTAGTCGCTTAGCAAGGAAACTTAATTTGGCATCTCGTGCAATCAACATACCGTGACGGTTGCGGCGCAAGAAGTAATGGTCTCAACCTCAGTGCGGTAGACAGTCGAGGTGGTGTATGGCACAACGGTGGTGGCAATTGGGACAGCAGTCGTGATAACGGTAGTGCTGTCAGCTGGGCAAGCGACTCCAGGAGCGCAGCGAGTGATGGTCTGGGTCTGAGTGGCGAACTCAGTAATGGTCGCGCTGGAGGCAGCAGCGCCAGTAGTGGCAGCGGCATCATCGCCGGGCAGGACGAAGGCAAAGTCGATGCCCTCAGAGTAGTAGGCGCCACCGATCTCGCTGAAGTAGGTGCAGGTCTCAGCGTTGGTGTCGAAGGCAGTGGCAACACAGCCAGCAATAGCGTCGCACCCTGTCAAGCAGTTCTCGAGGCTTGGGTTCTGGACAACAGCCTGGCGCTTCTGGAGGGCGTTCTCGGTGCGGATAATGGTACCAACGTGGTTGCGGTTGCACTCAATCATGTAAGACCTTCCGTTCCTGTCGGCGTAAGCCTGCTCATCAAGGTATGGGCAGAACAGGTCCACAGTGGCAGTGGCGGTAGGAGCGGAGGTTGTGTTGGTTGGGCGCACACCGGTAGCACCTGGCATGGTGCCAGATGGGTACATACCAGTGCCGTTGCCTGTAGGGTAGCTTGGGAAACCAGTGGATGCCATGGCGCTGGAGCTGGTGGAAGCGCTTGGGACCTTCTTGGCGAACTCGACGCCAGCAGCCGCGGTAGTGCCAGTGATGGCGCTAAACAGCTCGCACTGCTCAGTGTTGGTGTTGAAGGAGGCTGCCACGCAAGCATCGCCGAGGGTAGAGCAGGTGGTCAAGCAGTCAGAGAGCGAAGTTGGGCCAGTGGCTCTCTTCTGGGTGGTGTAACCAGCTGCGTTGTAGTTGAGGAGGACGCCGATGGCGTTCTGGTTGCAGGCAATGCTGTACTCGACGTTGAGGCCATCCTTGGTGGTCTTGCCGTTCAGCTGAGGGCAGAACTGGTCCGGCTGCGCAGTGGAAGTTCCGATAGGCAGACCGCTAGAGCCGGATGGGATCACCGAGATGGTCGCATTCGGGTAGGAGTAAGCCGAAGAGCCGGAAGCACCTGGAAGGGCAGAAACGGAACCGCAGTAGGCGAGGATTGCTGCCGCAGCAGAGAGAGTCATGGACTTGGACATTATGGCTGTTGATTAGGTATTACGGTTGAGTAATGAATGAGTGGACGGCCGCGGCCAGAAAATCACAAATTAGAACGAAGGGGTAAAAAGAGCTGAAAGAGCTGATTGCTTGTTGTGCTGATGTGAGTGGATGAGAAAGAAGTTGATCGAGGTATTAGAGAAGAGGATATATAGCTGAGCTGAGTGGCAAAGGGGTGCGAACCCACAGTTCTTATATGCATGGCCGTTAAGCTTCTGTAGGAAAGAGATGACGGACGTTGACCAGGAGAGAGACGGTGTATCCTACCGTTGCATGTTCGTATCGTCGCCAAGCAACAATTGTACAACGCCTACTAGACACTGGGACTGTTGTTTGTTGCAATCTGAGGAATGAGCACATTGCGCGCAGGTGCGCAGGCGAGCGGCGCCTGGATGGTTTGATCGATATACTCCTTCATGCAGGAGAGAAGAGGAAACGAGTGAATGTCAGAGATTGGGTCAAGCTTCTTCTTACCCACCACAAGCGGCATAGCGCCATGCGGCTCAGCGGCACGACCCCCATACTTCCGGATCGGGAACAAGCTTGTTTTTGCTGCAGCCCCTTCAACCTACATGATATGACACGACAGCCCCGGTGATGGCCATGTTGCTGTTTGTTTGCTCAACACACACATTGCCCGTTGCGGACATCTCAACAAACAAAGAACGTTGCGTTTCAGCTAGTAGGGGTCTCCACTCGATGCAATAACATCACAACCTCCCTACAACGGCCAGCCAATCTCGTCAGGTCACCTCTTCTGATTGTGGCCGCTGGGAATATCCTGATTATAGCAACCTCGTAAACAACGTCTGCCAAGTTTTTACTCGGAATCGTCCCATTGTGGAGCTAGCGCAGCAGATCTCAATGCCATCATCACCACCGCTCTTCTCGTAGTTGGTGTGTTTTTCCGCACGGCGATGCTTTCCCGGGTCGAGGTGGTGGCTACTGTGCCCCGACGTCCCCATGCATAGAAGAGGAGAGGAGGTGGGGCTGCCTGGATGTCGCAAGCGGGCTTGTTGTGGGCTACGGGCCGTGGCCGTACTTTCTCCGCGATCCACTCCCTGCGCACCAATGTACCTCTCCTGAATATCGCTCCACTCCCGTTGACAGATGAGGTCAGACAACGTTACCCTTCGCGTGCGGCTGTAAGACACCCTTTCAGGCTATTACCTTACTGAAAGGCCTTTTCGCACGAGCACAGAGTCTCATACGGCTTTGTATGGCCCGATTGAGGGCACAGTGGCGATCGCAATCGTACAATTTTCTTGGAAATACTGATAGTGTACCAATACAGGCGGGTCAGCTGTAGGAGTCCTCTAAGATTAGAAGCCCAGCAATCGTCCGATGAAAATCTGAACACCAACGGGGATCAGCAGACATGCCCTGCAAGACTCTGTCATCGGTTGAGGGTTTGCTGTCACGATTTACGAGCGCACGTGCTCGTCTTGATCACAGTGCGGCAGCCTGTACAGATCTGGAAGGGCGACGGAGCCAATCCATGGCTTGTTGTCATGCCGCATGGAAAGACGACAGATGCTGCGTACGCAGATTCCATAGGGGAGAGCTTGTGCATCGTGAGGTTTGAGAAAGGGCTCACTACTTCGTCGACCATGAGGAAAATCGCAGGTGTCGGCCGTCTTCCTTTGAAGCCTGAGGTGGAGTGGTAAAGGCAGTTGATATGCCTCTGTCGACGCAGAACAGTCACCACTGGTCAAGGCGCGTGTGTTTCCTAAGCAGCACCAGAAGGAATGCTAGCATAACCCTCACATTGCCGCTTCATATTCTTGACTTACGTTTACCATGTCATGTTGAGGGTTCTCGACCCTTCTCACCTCGATCGGCCGGGTCTCAGGTCAGTTATCTGTCAGACCCTGCAGCGCGTCGGACCCTTCAAAAGTTCAAAGCATACCGAGACATGCACGCGTGCACCTGACGTCTTGATCTTCGTCAGCGGGAGTGGCGAGTTTGGAGACATGTCCAACATTCCTTCATACTGGCTGTGTCCAGGTTTAAATAGTACCAGGAATTTATTATCTCACAAACCCCATATTGTGGGAGTGCGATAGCACGCCAGCTGCCACCGCTTAGGCTTTCCACTCCGTGACCGCAGGTGGCGTTGCTGGGTGCAAGATGAAATAGGACAAGTAGCTCAGTATAATGTCATTTTATCGTGAAGGACAAGAACTGTGTGGGTTTCTGGGGTATCGCAATGTTCGTGCCAGGTTTTCCTGCCAGCCCACGACAGTAGCTATACTAGTTCGTTTGATAACTGGCATACAGCCAGTCATTACCAATAGGGCCGTAACGCGGATATAGATTGGAACCGATCACCATGTTGTTGAGAGGGTTGAGTGTCGAGATGATCAGCTTGCTGAGTGTCATTGAGCAAGTCGCTGAAGTGACAAGAGGAGCTGTATACATCTACAGTGGAACTACGCTAGTGGTGGCGGTGCGAGCTCGTGGCCAACCCAATTAGGAACTACTTATCGCATAGCAGCCTTATGAACAGGCTCTTTATGGACAGGGAGGATGATCAGTCTTCAAAGTGTGACAGAGCAAGACTGTCATCTCGAGCGTCAAGAACCACTACTCAACAACTGTGCTCAGCACACCAGAAAATGAGTGGGGAACAAAGGAGATAACACAACTTTCGTCTATGTGCGTTCTCATGACATATCAATCATGCAATGAGCCTGTGTGCTGTTCCTCCAAAAGAAGTAATGTTAAGAGAGCGACAAGAAGATTCTAGAGGGTTTTCAAGACATTCATGTCCTGCATGAATGCCTCTCATTTTTCCATCCCACCATTCTCCATCGCGCACACCTTGCACCAATGCACCTGCTGCTTTGAACTCTTGTTCGGGGTGAAGAATAGCGTTTAGAGACCGGCAGCAGCGACGACCTTTTGAGCTGCAGCAGCAGTATCGCTGCCGTAGTCAAGGTGAGAGCCCTGAACGTTACTGGGGCCACTAGCGCAGATCGCATCAGATTGACCGCAGACCTCGATTGTCTTGTCGGCTGGGACGCCTTTGAAGGCCTGGCCGTTGAAGGGATCACCGAAAGCGACGACAGCGGCGGCCTTGCTGCAGTCGAAGGAGCCGCAAGCGTTGTGAACGACCATGCCACCCTGGGAGTAACCACCGAGCACGAGCTTAGTCTGAGGGCACTGGGAGAGGGCCTGCTGGGCGAGCTTGGCCATGGTAGGACCACCGCTTGCGCCAAGGTTTGCGTTACCGGCAGCATCGGCGGGGTAGTCGACGCCCTGGACGGCGAGAGTGTGAGATCCGAGGGCGGACTTGAGGCCAGACTCGAGACCAGGCCCGACGACGTAGCCCAGCGTGCCTGGCTCACCAGTACCACGCGCGAAGACGAGGGTCATGTCTTTGCAGCCAGTGTTGTCAGTAACGTCGTTGGGGCTGTTAGAGGAGCCGCCAGAGGAGCCGCCGAGGAGAGAGCCGAGAGAACCCAGAGAACCGAGGCCGCTAGCGGCGCCAGAAGATTGAGCAGAGGAGGCAGCGGGGAGGGCGGCGGTGCCAGTTGAGGCGGTGCCAGTCGAGGAGCCGGTCAGGCTAGTGGTGCCAGTTGCACCAGTGCTGCCGAAGAGAGAGCCAAGAGAGGCGAGGCCAGAAAGGCCAGACGAGCCGCTACCGAGAGAAGACAGACCGCTGAGGCCGGAGGAGCTGCCTCCCAGAGATGAAAGACCGCTCAGACCGGAAGAAGAACCGAGCTGACGCTTGCGAAGGCTGCCACCACCAAGGCCGCTGAGGGAGCTAAGGCCAGAGCTGCCACCGCCGAGGGATGAGAGACCGGACAGGCCCTCACCACCGCTCAGCGAAGAGAGGTCAGGTAACGAGCTTGACCCACCGCCGAGGGAAGCAAGGCCAGGGAGACCCGAGGAGCCACCCAGAGCAGACAGGCCTGAGAGGCCAGACGAGCCACCAAGAGAGGAGAGGTCGGGGGCGCCGGTGGACAGGCTGCCAAGCCCGGAAAGACCAGAGAGGCCATTGAGACCCGAGGTGCTAGTGCCGCTCAGGCCAGAGAGACCACTTAGGCCGGAAGAGCTGCCACCGAGACCTGAGAGCCCGCTGAGCGAGCTCAGATCTTGACGCTTGGCGTGTTCGCGGGAGCCGTACCCGTCGCCTCCGTATTCACCGCCGCTAGTAGCGGAACTGGCTGGACGAGGTGGTTGAAGGAGGGAACCGGTGCCGACTGGAAGAGGAGGGACGACGCCAGTAGGCAGGGCAACGCCGGCACCGTGGAGCCCTCCATGGCCGCGGAGGCCTGTGGAGCCAGAGCCCGTAGCATCAGCACCAGCATCGGCGCCGGCACCGTCACCAAGAGAAGCAGAACTTCCAAGAGAAGGAAGGCTAGGGAGAGGCCGCCGGAGAGACCAGCACCACCACCGAGAAGGCCACCAAGAAGACCACCCTCGCCCTCGCCCTCGCCAGAGGCGGAGCCAGAGCCACCGAGGCCACCGAGGCCACCGGAGAGCCCTCCCGCGAGACCACCCATGTCGCTGCTGCTGTGGTGTCCGGAGTAGCTTGTTATGGATGGGAGGTCCGGAGTAGTAGCACTGGCGCTGCCGTAGGTGCTAGCACCGCCGTACTGCTCAGCGCGCTTAAAGCTGTCGACAGGAGCGCCTGCGACGAGGACGGCGCAAGCGAGGGTAGCGGCGGTGAATGAGTACTTCATGGTGAGGATGTACCTTTAGATTTTCAAAGGAGAAAACGGAGAGATAGCGGTACTGAGTGAAGAGTAAGAATTTGAGAAACGTGGGAACGAGAGAAAGCTGCAAGCCTGCTTGAGCGGTAGAAAGACGAACGAGAACGATTGCTGTGTGTGAGGATGGTTCTTCTCTTGCTGGCTGACCAGCGGATACTTATACCTTTTGCCTCCCCGGTTGCCGCGATGGCCGCTTCTTGCATCAGGGGGAGTCAAGAGGTCTGCGGAATGATCAGGGATACTCCAAAACGGCCATACCGCTCGGCAGGCCCGCCATATTCGGGTTGGACCTGCTTGCTGAGCAAGGATCCGGGTTTGCGAAGCCTTGGGAAGGGTGTGATGGGACTCTGGGGTGGGTTTGTCGCGCCATGAGTCCCGAGCGCACCAGTCGCAGTAGCTGACTCGTAGGGTGAGGTGGGTCGCATGGCAAATGGCCTCGGTATGCAAAGAATGGTGGTGCAAGAATAGGACATGACACTATCGATCTAGCGGTTTGATCTTTGGCTCTCCACGAGGCCGTACGCCAGCGAGTTGTCTCACGGATGGAATGCAGTTTCTTGTTCCTGCATACCAGATCAAGATACTGTACAGTTCAATGCATCTTGCCTGTATCCTGAATGATCGGTCTAATGCTGGGACGTCCTTTGGTAGAGTACAAGAGTTTAATAGCAAAAATGTTGCACAGGCTCACTCTTTTACGCCTTCGCACATGTTGACGAAAATGCTCATGGCCAACCATCAATGGTTGTGGTGATGGGCCTCGGTATGTCCAGCAACCTTAAGAGAGTTGTCGTGCCAGCGTTTCAAGAGTAGGATGCTGTTACAGCCACATCTAGCAAATCTTGGATCGGGCCTGAACATTGCGGCGATCTCCAGGGTTGAGTAGACGCTAGCCGGTAACGGAAGGCTGAACCAACCTCATTTCAAACAACAGACAACTCATGTTTTGGAAAGACACGATGGCTATGACCAGACAGTGGACGTCCATGTGACGACTGGGGTCTGCTCACGGCCAACCTGCAAAAGCGTTTCCGAGCTTTCCAAGGCTGCGTAACTACAATCAGGTACCCTCCACGGCGCCCCCTTACCGGCTCCTCGTGAGAAAAACAGGTCAGGTCGAGTGCTCTTCCCATGGCGATGGAATCCAGAACAAGGACTATGGACATAAAGGCATCTGTGAAGCGACTGCCCACACCGTCGTCACAAAAACAAGTTTTACTTGCAAGCAACCTCCTGCAGCTGCGGCCATCCTGGAATAATCTCCTCGGAGTAAGAGTCTACTCGACTGTTCAATGGAGACAATGAAACCCTGTTCAACAAAGAAGGCAAATGCACTTCGACAGAGAACACTCAAACATGGCTTCCTACATCAAGTCTCTCACAGACGTCTTGCCGAGGCACAGCACCAAACCGACTGGGCCAACCATCACGCTTTTCCACGACACTGTCGCACTCAAGCCTACTGATCAGAATGCATGATCACTGCTGATTCAGTCATTCCTGTAAACGCCGAGATACAGGATACCGAGGTTCGTTGAAGAAGGGGCAGAAACTCCAGTCATGAAGGCGTCTCTGCTGTCTCCCTGTCATCGGCAAACGATACGAAAGAGACGAGAGCAACCGAGGCCTCAAACGTATTCCAAGGGAGTTGCGTCGTGATGAAGATCTATCCATTGCTTTTGGTTTGACAATACAACCCGACAAGTACTCCAGACAACAAACATCATACTGTCCACGTGCGTTCCGATCCGCTTCGTCACATCTATGCGCCCTCAGCAGCCTTGAGCAGGCCCTTCAGATCGATACTCTTGGGTCTCTCGATTGGCAACCCGACAGCCCTGTCCCAGACCAGCTGCGCAAGAGGACCCAGAGCTCTGCTGACGCCGAAAATGGCAGTGTAGTAGAGCGTCTCCTTGATGCCGTAGTGGTGGAAGAGCACGCCTGAGCCGGAGTCGACGTTGGGGTAGGGGTTCTTAGTCTGCATTGCACACATCGTTAGTCCTGCGTTACAATGTCGCGAAAGAGGGGTTTAGGGGTTGCGGGACAGAGGAGAAGGCAACAACGTACCTTTCCGTGCTCCGTCAGCACGCCCGGCGCAACTTGCGAGTTCTGCTTGACGAGTTGGAAAACGGGATCGTTAGAGATGTCCGGCCTGGACGAGCCAAACTCGATCATAGCCTCGAACCTGGGGTCCGGCTTCCGCAACACGGCGTGTCCGTAACCTGGGATCACGCGTCCGCTCTTCAGCGTGCTCCACAGGTAGTCCTTAATGTCCTGCTCTGAGAACTTTGTGCCGATGTGCTCCTGCATCTGCAGGATCCATCTCAGCACCTCTTGCGCTGCAAGGCCGTGCAACGGACCGGCAAGACCCTGCAAACCGGCAGAATACGAGAGGAAGGGGTCAGACAGAGCAGAGCCGACGAGGTGAGTAGCGTGTGCGGAGACATTGCCGCCCTCGTGGTCACCGTGCAGGGCGCAGTACAGTCTCAACAGATCTTGGAAGCCTTCGTTCTCCTTGCCACCCTTGCCCAGCATGGCAGCGTAGTTGTAGCACCAGTCCTGCTCGGGGTCAACCTGAGCTGGCAGCGCACCACCACCGCGGTACGAGTTTTGGTACACTTTGGCGGCGATCGTGGGCAGTTTTGCGATCAGTGTGATCGAGTCGTCGAATGTCGGCTCCCAGTAGTCCGCCTTATTCATTCCCTTCTCGTACATCTTCGCGAACTTGCTCTCGTGGTTCAGCGCGGAGACGGCGCAGGCCATCTGCGTCATGGGGTGCATGTCCGATGGGAAGTTGTCCAGCAATGTCTCGACGTAGTTCGGTAACGAGGACTTGTCGGCAAGCTCGCGGGAAAATTGACGGACCTGGTCAACGCTGGGAACTTCGCCGGTGAGGAGTAGCCAGAACATAGATTCTGGCAGCATCTCAGTGCCGGAGGTGCCCTTCGGTAGCTCGTTCTGGCAGTCCTTGATCGTCTTGCCGTGGAAGCGGATGCCCTCGTTTGCATCCAACACTGAGCCTTCCCATACCATGACCTTTGCTCCTCTGTTCCTGATCAGCCCACCGCCCACGCGATACCGAGGCAATCTGAATTGTTGTAGTACCTCATGCCACCAATCGTGTTCTCCACCTTCAGGTCTCCGATCTTCTTACCTGCCTGTGCCTTGACCTTCTTGAAGAGCTCCCGCTTCTCCGGAATGACCTTCTTAAGAGTCTCTTTGAGATCTGGCTCGGACGTCGAAGCATATGTCCGCTTGGCCTCATATTCTACGGCGTGTTAGAGGAATTGCCGTTTGTACTAGGATGGTAACGTAACATACGGCAGAAGGCAGGACTGGCTTGTGCGAGCTGGATTGCGTCAGGCTTCTCCCCATTGCTGAACCGTGTTCCTTTGCTAACCTTGGAAGCTCTCAGAGCTCTTGAAGCGGTACGCGCACTAAGGGCCATGGTGGGGTGGTTCTAAGCTTCAGACGTGGAATACGTGAGATATTCTGGCTGACTGGTGGGATAGTGAACGTCTTAAGAACTTCTACAACATCAGAGGGAAGATACAAAGGTACGATCCCAATGGGTGAATATGTAGAAGTCCGAGAGTACTCCGGATGCTCTTGTGTTGACTCTCCGCATCTCCCATAACCCGCATGATAGCCGTTCCTGGACCGAGGCATGACGGCAATGATGGCGAGATCGTGGGGAGGGAACAGCGGAGGCAGGGATTCCATTATCCGATCTTCTATATACAACACAAGCCGGTCTACCAAAGGGGACAGTGGTTGTTGAGCAAACCTCTCTTTTCATACATAGTTCTCTGCTGCATTGTGCCCGCTTTTTGCGGCCCTTTCCTCCGAGTGCTTCGCGCTTTGTTGGAAGAAGGACGCTGCCAATGAAAATCAGTCGCTTTCGTTCCTTGTCTCACTCTGCACTCTCCTAAAGCACAACGAAGCCTGAGTTTATCCAGTAGAATCGCGACACGCTATTACGTTGGTAAAGGTTTCAGTGCTCCGCATTCCCTTGCCATTCCTCCGTAGCCCTCCTACAAGCTGTTGAAGGCCCCTATTGCACCGTGTAAAAGCTCGTTAAAGTCATTGTGAAGAACTAGTGGTGTCAATCTGTTGGCATTACAGAGCCATGATCGGCACATTGCTTTGCCATTATTTACATGTCATGGCTGTGCCTGTTGGGCCATGAACGAACGATCATTGAAACGCCAGAACGCTAGCTCGCCCTTTCCTGTACAGCGAGCGCATACCAACTTCGTACCAACCCCTCCCATTCGCTTCAGCTCCAAGAAATCATGCAATGGTTGACGAGTAACAACATGCCGACATCATGGACTTCTACCTCTCCCGGTCGGAGCAAGAGCGTCCGTCTACTCCTGTCCGAACCCGACAGTCTCCTCCACCGCCCACTCCAGCTTCCCTTTGAGCGCTTCATAGCTCTTGTATGGGGGCAGATCCAATCTGTTGAAGCAGGTGTGACTCTTTGGCAGCTGTGACTCCTCGCCAGACTTCTCGATCGTAAATCTTCTGGGGCCGTCACTTCCTTGCAGATCCTTAAATCCGTTGACGGGGATACGAGACGTGCCGGTTGCGAACTGCAGCAGACGGGACTTCTGTTCAGCGTCCCAACTCCGAATACACTACAACGTGTTAGCATCCGTGGTTCGTTAAGGCGAAATACGGGATCACTCACCTTCCAGAAGTTTACAATAACTGGATCCTTCTCGTCGTAGCCACGGTAGTCCGTGTTCTTCATCCAGTCATCAACGTCGATTTCCGCGATACCACCGATGAGCAATTCCAGTTCACGCTCGTCGAACACGTTGACGAGCTCTGCGGGGATCAGCTCGTGGAACCCGGTGACAAAGGCGTTGAACTGCTCCTCGACACGCTTCTGAATTCTCCATTCCGTGACCAGGTCGATATATTCGCTCTTGTTCTCGTTCGTGACGGCAATCTCCCGACCACCTGGCTTCAGGTCTATCGTCACCTTCTCGCCGAACACCTCGTCCTCGACTGAGAAGGTTTCGAAGATCATGTCCGTGATGTCGTTGTCCAACATCCACGTTAGGTTGCGGTGGAATTCTGCATCCACACCCTCCATGTCCTGGATAGTGATCTTCTTCTTCAAAACCATTTTGTAAAATGCGCTGATGAAGAAAGCGTCTAGGAAACGTCTGTGGAAAATCGCAAGACCGACAACACGGCCGATAAACTTGAAGTAACCGAGATGCTCCGGGTTGATTCCAGAATGTGGGTTGATCTGAAGGGTGTAGTTGTCGTGCGCGGAGTACTCGAACAGACAGTAGAATGGGTTGAACATCTCGTGAGACAACAGGAAGAAGAACTCTCTGTTCATGGTCAGTATAACGTCGCACTGATAGGTTCAAATCCGACGCACCTTGAAAGACCACCGTAGTCCAGACCGTCTTCTCCGTCGAACTTGATCATCAACCTCTTCTTCAAGTCGCTTGGTGTTTGCCGCATAATCTCTGCATACGAATCCTCAAAGATGTGCGATCTTCGAACCTTCACATGGCACTGCCCGGACATTATCCTGAGCGCTGGCTGTGAGCGGAAGTAGATCAGCTTGCGCCTAAAGTCACGCTTGTACTGCGGCACATTCTGGTCCAGCGAGGATGGCAATCTTGGGTCATCCCATGTAGTGGTCTTGGTGTTGTGGTCGACGAAGTAGACTCTGGCAGTGTTTGTGAGTCGCATTTCCCATCCGCTAGGTAGAGGCCCAAGCTGAGACACAGGCTGTTGCTGAATCGTCGTGTTGTTGGCGTTCTGGCCGTACATGCGAATATACTGCTGCCTACGCGGGTCTACCCATGTGGTCGTCCGCGTGTTGTGGTCCACAAAGTAGGCGCGACCTTCTGGTGTATGCCGTTGCTCCCATCCAGCGGGCAACTCACCAGTTCCAGCCGTCGTGGCTCCTGTCGCCATCATGGACACTTGACTAGCATTGGCCGGGCCGTTTGGTGGAGAGTTGCCGCCTCCGGAGTGTGTCGGCGAGTTGGCTCCAGTCCGGTCTTCAGGCAACATTCTGTTCTGGTGCCTCTGCCTCTGAGCTTGCGTATCCGCTTCCATTCGCGAGCGCTGCTCTCCCGCATTGAAGTTGGCAGTTGGTCGTATCCAAGTCGTCTGCCTCGAGTTGTGGTCCACATAGTATGTTCTTCCAAGGTTGTCCTCTCTCCTTTCCCAGCCTTCCGGCAATCTTCCCTGGGCATCTTCAAAAGCGCTAAAACCACTTCTGCCCGGCCCGGTACTGTTTGCTGTTGCTGCTGCCGGTGCGGCCGTACTGGGTTGCCTTTGCGCTGTTGTGCTGCTGATGGCTGATTGTGGAGGTCCTGTGCCTACGGGTGTGGATGGTGTCTGTGCTCCGTTGACTGTAGGGGTGGATGCGGACGGTCGTGTTTGTTGATTTTGTGATTGAGGTGCAGTTGGAGCCCGCATGTTGGTAGATAAATTCAGGATCAGTTTACCATTGACGACCAAATTGTCGTTCGATTTACGTAGGTCCCTTGTCAACATCTCTGTGCTCACATGTCAGTACTACGCGCACATGATCCAGCGACGATGCCCCACGCAACGTACCATCGCCTCCCACGTCAAGGTCTATTACGCTGCCAACTTTGACGTTGACAACACCCAGGAAACCTTGGTCCTTCTTCTTGAACTTCTTCTGATCGAAGATCTGTACCGCTAGTATGCTGTCTTCCGTTGCCCGCCTGCATGGCATCAGCATTGCGCTCTCCCACAGAAGTACCTGCGCCTCTTCTCACATGTCAAAGCTCTCATTCCAGTACGGGTTCAGCGTCTTTTAATCACGCCGGTGGTCTTCGTTTGCTCTCCGTTGATGGTAGCCACGGCGAACGGGTCCGGGAATCCTACATTGTATGAGCGCCTATCTTCTGATCCCGGGAGCGCCTAACTCACTGAAGACGTCTCTTTTGTAGAGCCCATCGGCCGCGATAACTAAAATGAGCCATCAGTATCTCGTCCCTCCTCTTGATTCATTATATCTTGTGCGTACTGGTGACCCTCAGGTTCGGTTGCGCCGGCAGTTCCATGGTTCAGGATGCCTAACAAGCTCTGCGGTGACGGCGGAGTTGTTCAACAGGCCATAAAAGGCCTGGAGCCTAATGGAATGAGTTCCTGGAAATAATCCACCGAGATGTGTTATGCTGGTAGGGTTTCGTACGCGATGTGGGTAGGGAGGGAGGGCTCTGAGGTGGGATGTTTTGTGGCTGTGTTGCCTCTAGGCGCGCGCTGAACGGGGAAGGAGGTGCCGCAAAGAGAGGGATCTACAATCTTCGCTTCTTTCTCTGTAATGTATGTCGCGTCTTCGCAAAGTGTGTTTTACGTCTAACGCATACAACAAGGGAGGCTCAGCTCAGCAGTCAACGGGAACGAAGTGTGGGACGCTCGTTCGAGCCTTGGGCTGACGCAATCCAGAAAAGCCCTGATCGTGATGAGGACGACAACTCTTCCTTACTACCGAGTCAATCCGCCCTTTCCGTCCGTCAAAGAAGCAACATATCGTTGGCCTTCATAGCCCGTCCTTGTATTCAACCGAAGGCTCAACAGTGACGTTCTGTGCTGGATCTTGCGCAAACTAAAGGTCTCTGTTCAGTAGTATCTATGTTTAGAAGGCCTACCACTTTCGGCCGAGCTATTACATCCGGCTTTCGTGGCAGGTATGCAGAGTTCTTGTAGTACGATAGGAGTCACCGTGTGTCTGGAAGTTATCACTCGCTATCTACCATGACTGCGCCCGTTCTTATCTCGTGACATTCCAGCCTGTGCAGCCGACATGCACCAAAATAAGTAAAAACGCCCGTTATGCGATATATAGTTCGTAGACCCAGTAGAATAATACGCATCATCTCAGAGCCCGCAGTTGCACTTCTTGCACAGGCATTCTCTCGTTGTTTCCTTCTTCGCCGTCAATAGCACCCATGAGGCCTCTTTCCTCGTCTGGGCTCATGCGACTGCCTTCGTTAGCCTCTTTCGCAGGAGGAGGCGCATCTTTTGCAGAGCAACGAAAATTGCAGAGCCCAGGATGAGACTAGAACCAACAATCGACATCACGCCCGGAGTTGTGTCGAATACCAGCTTGTCGAACGTCAGTGCAAACAGCATCTGAGTGTAGGCCATGTTGGTCGCCCGCGACGACTTCTCGTATGACAGCCCTGCAGCAAGCAGGAACTGCTACAGTGGATATTAGCAACAGCACCAGAAAAGTAAGGGAGTGACCAACACACCATCACAAAACCGCATGTTCCCAGGAAGAACAGGTAACCCCATTCTTTCAAGTCGGCAGGCAGGAGGAAGCCAACTCCAGGAAGAGCAAACTGCATGACCAGGCTCACGAACGTACACCATGCAGCGAAGTAGTTCACGCTGATGAGAGGGTGAGCACGTTTTCCAATCCACCTGATTGTAGTATAAGCGCAAACCGCCCCAAAGACGCCTACCAACGCAATGCCGACGGCTCCTAAGCGTTGCATAGGTGTCACGTTGTCGTAATTGGAAGCGTCAGGCAGGGTAACAGTCCCATTCGTTGCTGGTGACACATCCCCGTCGCCGGATGCTGGAGGTGCAGACGCCGAAGATGAGAAGAACGAGGTCGGCCTCGCGATGAATACCACCCCGACAAAAGAGACAAGACTGCCAATCTTTTCAATGCGGGTAAATGGTTCGTTGATCAGTACAGAACACGCCCAGCAAGCCAAACCTGGTGCTAGGAAAGTAATGACCGTGGCATCCGCAAGCGGGAGGTAAAGGAGAGAATCTGGTGCTTGGTGTAAGCAGCGGAAGGTAAGATACTATCCGATTTTGTGACATACAGTACATCCCAAACACTCCGAAGAAGCCACCAAACCCGCGAGCTACCAGAAGCCATCTGACCTCAGGCATACCCAGAGGGAAGTAGGGGGTCTTCTTGTACCACATGTACGCAGAAGCAAGCACCAGGGTGATGAACATACGAGCAAAGAGAATCTTAGATGACGTTAGCCTTGGCTATATAATGGAGCTCGACTTGTACCAACCTGGAAAGGGTGCAGTCCCTTGCCCTTGTTTCCTTCAACCTCCAGCAGTCTTGTAGTAACGTTCATCAGGGTGCCAAAAACCTGAGCAATGAGCATGTAGAAGAGGCCCTTGTTCCTTATCCACGAGGCACACAACTTCCCCTTCCATGTTGTCGGAGGAGCCGGAGACCTCGAAGGCTGCCTACTGCCATTCTGATATGCTCTTCCTCTTCCTGGCCTAATCTGTTCGTACTCTTCCACGGATAGGTTGGAAAAAGTATCTGGAGACAAAGGTCGTATGGGTCCGGAGCGGGGAGCCCTCAAGAACTGCGGTCTACCATCCCCCTTCTCCTCCGTCTTTGTCTTCAGGTGTTGGGCCGGTACTCCGGCGTCGAGAGAGATACGGTCAAGCTCGTTATCGCTAAGCAGAGAAACCTTGTCCTCTTGAGCCCGAGACTTGGATGGTTGCAAGCTCATAATCGATCATTGAAGGGGCGCGCAGATTCGCACCACACGCTGAGAGCCTGTGAAAGGACGACATAGATAAGGAAGGATCGGGTTCGAAAGAAGACATGACCACAGTTGTCGTGAGTCAGCAACTGATGGATACCGTAGCACTCCAAACTCCAACCTGCACGGCACACGACAGCGTAAAGTCCAATCCCAGCCAATGACGGATCCCCAGGTTCTCCACATTTTTGGCTTTGAGCAATCGTGACGCCGTCCGATCGCGGGATCGACACCCAACCCGTCCGCATCCTGGGATATCGTCCCGTCTGTGCCTGTTGCTCACACGTTCGAGACGGCGATGTATATCAATCCCACCATCTACAGTCTCAATTGTGTGCTTTGTCTACTCGAATGCTCTGCCCAAAACGCGGGCTTTCAGCGAACTCACGACGCCCTGAGCGACGTCTGGATAATGTATCACCAACCATCATGGGTGCCGGAAACCGAGGACCCTAAATCTGTTTCCCGTCGTTATGGCTCCGTCGTTCGTTTTACGATTCGGAAAAGTTACATAAACACATTAGATATGGATGTCTCTTCTGCATGCAGCGTCTCAAGCTGCCAAAGATTGAAATCTTCGACTATCCTGTTCCCAAATGCCCAGTTTGATCACTCCGAGAAGCGCTTGTCTTGACTCGGCGTTGCCCCTCACATTCCCTGCGCATATCGGGTCTCACTCCGCGGCAGGTGTAGGCGGTTCCTCTTTCGCCTCGACGAATTCGGGCTCCGGACTGGGCGGGCCTGTCGATGCATCAGGGAAACCGCCGGGAAGACCGTTGGTGGCGGGGGTTGGGAGCTCTAGATGGTACGGTGGCTGCTCCTCCCTCTTGCCCTCATTATGCGCGGCGGCATCGCCATCAATGTGCGCGTTGGTATGCCCATTCGCGACCTTGACAGCATCGCCATCAGACTCCAGTGCAGCCTGGGCGTTGGCTTCGTCCTCGCCCTGCTCCGCATTAGGCGCTCCAGCATCCGCCCCCTCGGCCGGCGGCAGCGGCGGAAGTGCTTTCTCCCTTTCCTCGGCAGCCCTCTGCCTAGCGTTCTGGCGTTCCCAGACCTCCCTCCGGATCCTCTCGTCCTTGATCGTTCTCAACCTCTCCGTCTCCTCCACACCACCCGATTTCTTGAGCTTGCCCTCCTCAACAAACCCACTCAACTCTTGCTGAAACTCACCTCCCCTCCTGCTCTCGAGTTCCTTCTGCCTCGCCCTCTCCGCACGTTCAATAGCCTCAAGTCTGTCCTCGTGATTCGGTTGCAGCGCGCGGACCTCCCCAAGACGCCATCGCGGGCTTGCGAAGGGTCGGCGGACGGGTTGATTTGGTTGAGGTTGCGGCTGGTGCTGCGCTGACCCGTCGGGTTATGCAGATTCTGTTGCTTTGTGGCCTGCTCCACGAGCGCAAACGTCGCGGCCGCCTTCTCCAGATCGTCCTCGAGGTCGATGCACAACTCCTCCTGCATGGTAAGCAAGTCTCTGTCGTCGCAGACGACCTGCAGCTCCTTCTCCCAGATCTTCGTCCAGATGGGCTTCTCGCCTTTGAGGAACTCTTTGACTTTGGCAAGCTCCTTTGTCGCGGCTTGGATCTCCTTACCGACCTGTTCGAGCTGGCGTGGCAGAGGCCGCACGCCGCGCGAAACAACGTCCTTGCGCAGGTCTTCGACTGTGTCTTGCAGATCGTCGACACTGGTGACGAGTTTCTCGCTGTCTGCGGAGAGGTTCTTCTTGCCGTTGTTAACGTAAGCACGGCCAGAGGAGGCGGACATGGAGGGCACGCGGGCTTTGTCTGCCGCGGATCGGACGGAGGCCGCTTTGGTACGGATGCTGGCCATGCTCGAGTTGACGTCGCTGACGAAGGACGTGTATGTTTGACGCATGACGGCGAGGTCGCGGCGCAGGGACTGGACTTCGTCGAGCTGCGGGTTGGTGTCTTTGGCTGTTGATGTGGTGCGTTGGTGCGCCTGCGGTGCGGCGGAGGGCACGGGTGCGCGGGTCGCAAGGCTGGCCATTTCCTTTGCTGCTTCTTGTTGTCGCTCCGAAACCATCGCCAGTGCGGACTGCTGGTCCGTGACCGCTGTTTGAATGCTCTCGATCATCGTGCGTAGGCCTCCCAGACCGTCGTCAAAGTGGCGCTTCACTTCATCCAGGGCCTCGACATTCAACACCAGCACAGAACGGTCTTTGATGTCACCGAGATCTTCGAGTTCATGTCGCACGCCAGAAACGGGATCTTGGATGTAGATGTCGGGCAGGTCAATGCCGTTACTGTGTGTGTTCCAAGCGAACTTCTCGATGAAAGCAAGCTGAAGTCTGCCGAGTGTGAGATCTCCGCCGTCTGGTAAGACAAACTTCTTGATCTTGCTTTTGTATTGCAGGAATAGCGTCAATTCTTTCCCAGGCTGCGGAGACGTCTCAGGAACAAACTCCTTCTGCTGCTGCGGCGGTGACCGATAGGGTGCTTGGCGAGTACTGTAGCGCGAGGGTATTGCCGACTTCCTCCGCTGAAGCGTAGCATCTTGATCGCCATCCGCAAGTGCGGGTTCACTGATCGGTCCGTTGACGGTGGCGGAGACGGCTTCCTGCCTGCTCTCTACGCTAGGAAAAGGGTAGGCGGCGAGTTTGTCCTCGGGCGTCTTGATGTGCGGGCTATCCACATCCTCTTCGGGTCTGCTACCAGTTTGAGTCTCTATTTCTTCAGGCCGTTCGGGTCTTCTGGGTGCCTCATTCCGCAGTGGTGAAGACTCGGCAGGCCGTTGTCCCGACTTGGTTCGAGATTGCAGCAGCGTGCTTCGCGTCCTGACCGCCCTCATCGACTCCTGCTGGTCTCCCCGCCCACGATTCGGAATTGGAGAGTTCTGCGCTGGCGGGATCATCGGTACGCCATTGGGCGTTCCAAGATGTTTCTGTATCTGATATGCTGAGAACCGCCGCGATGCACGCCTCTCCAACTCGCCGCCTCTCTGCAAGGCAGCGAGCGCATCTTGCTGTTTTGGTGGGGGAGGTGGAGGCGGCACCGGCAGGTCATGATACGTGGACGCAGGCGCCGGGGAGGGTTGGCCGGCATAACATCCTCTGCGGGATAGGGTGCGATGACGGGCATGTTCTGCATGGCATTGCTCGACATGGACGAGCTCGATTCCAGCGTCTCGCGACTCGGTTCTCGAGCCCGGTGCAGGCTGCTGTTGGGGCTGAAATTGTCTCTCCTCGGCGATGACCTCCCGCCTTGTACCGATGTCGTCCGTGGAGGCAGATCCGGCCCGTTGTTGAGATCTCCGCTCCCCTGCCTTTGCGCAAAGCTCCTGCTGCTCGACTGCCTCGAGGGAGCATCTTCCGGCGGCACCCTCCCTTCGCCTGAGTCTGCGCTGGCATTGCTCGCGACGCTGACCTGCCGCGAACTCCCTCCAACACTACCAGCTTCCCTTCCAGTCCTCTGCCGTAATCTTTGCTGCTTCTTCTTCAACCCATGGAGCAAGTTTATTATAATGTCCCTTATCCGCGGCAGGAACTTGTCCAAGCTAGCCTGCGAAGCCTCTTGGCTCAGCGTCTCTTCCAATATTGCTCGCAGCAGGTCCGGCACAGGTCCCAGATCTTGCGTCTCGACGCCGATGCCATTGAAAGCCCGACATGCGATGTTGAACTCGTATCCCAGCCGGACGTAGACATCGGAGACTTCGCCTTCGGTTGCCGTGCCCCGTGACCACATGGTAAGTGTTTCGAGTAACTGCTTGGTTGCGACTAGGAGGTGGGTGACGCTCTTCTCGATCGTGGAGAGCTGCTGTTGCGGCTGAGAGAGGGTCAGCAGTGACTTTACATGGTCCTTCGCTGGTGCAGACGTACGTTCTGCCTCGAGCGACCGCTGGAAGAGCGGCCGCCAGAGCCAGAGGAGCTCCTTGCGGCGGATTCCTCGGCCGACATTGTAAGGTGCGCAGTATGCGGTCGCTTGCAGGTCTCGGAAGTGTTTCAAAAATTGTGTTGACGGTAGAAAGAAGGACAGTCCTCTGGCAAGTCGGAGGCTGGGAAAAGAGAGACGATGAGATCCTAGACTCAACGGTAGACCGCTGGAAATGCAGACGCGACAGTGAACCGCTGGATTATGCAGGCGTCAGACGTTAGGGAACGTCACAATCGCTGGCGTATCGCAAGGCGTTTGGCTGCAGAGGCCAAAGACGACCCCAAGTCGCGCTGGTTTACGGAGGGTCTTGGCGCGAGTGGCCTTTTGCCCTTAAACAAGCCAAGGCAGGGTAAGGTAGATGTAAAGGTAAAGGCAAAGCGAGCCTCCTCCGCGTCACAAAATCATGCATAAATCTGCCCAAGTTCTCCAATTGACTGCGCTTGAACAGGATATTGGCGTCTTCTAATCGTGTCACAACAATCACGTAGATGTAGTACCGACCTACGTGAATTGCTCGTGAACCGGTTACTGTGCGAGGTTACTGTGGTACCGGCATCTTCCCATTGTTCAAGTTCACAGTGCAGGCAAGATACGGGACGGAAGCCGCTCTCACGTGCGCGTAGATTCTGGGTTCCGTGCGATGCGCTGACTTACTATCTATCATGCAAGTGAACTCTGCCCGGCTCTTTGACCGGAAGCCTGCTTGACTTTGGCAACAGTGCTTGTGCTGCTCGTCCGTCAACAACGTCACTCACACGCCGTCCATCGTCCTCCTTTATGCGTTGGACTTCACCTCAGTACCTCTGTAACAAGCCGGCGCCCGACGCCAGACGCCAGACGCCAGACTAGGCCGCGGATCAGCGTTGCTCGGTCCGCCAGCACCAAGCTAAACCAAATACGTTACTTGTGTCCACGGAACTGCTAACTTACACCTCTCACCATCTCTCTTCCCCCAACTCGAGTAGAGAGAGACAGGGCGACGTTGCATCCGACAACCGCCGACTCTTCCCCTCGACCCTACCGATCTGCCATTGCGAACAAGTATTGCCACCACAAAGTCATCGCATTCAGACATTCGCTTGTCCTGAGCGCGCCCTCCTGAACGCGAGAGAGCTTCGAGCTCTGCCGCCGAAGAGCGACACCCATCCTCCTACTTTCCTCCACCTTCGCACGACTTTGTGCTTCCTTCGCGCCATGAACGGCACCACTACTCCTAAGCCTTCTCAACCGAACAACATGAATACCTCAAAACCACATTTGAAGAACAGTGCAAGCGGAAAAACACTCGACAGTGCGCGCAAGCAAGCTGCTAGTCCTGTCGACGGAAGTTCGAGGTAGGGAAATTCCACGCACTTGTTCTAGCTCTGTCTGCTCTGTCTCTACCCTCGTTATTGGCTTGCACTCTGTCAGTGTTGCGACTGCACTCCCAAGACAGACCGGCACGTTGTGAATTCGAAGCCTGAGGCACTCGGACTTAACACGCGACCATCACATGATGAACATGGTCGCACATAGTAGCCCTTCGTCAGGTCTTGGATGGAAGTCGACACAAACATCTCTCGAATGTGTTCTGATACTCGTGCAGCAGAAAACCCCAACCAAAAGCCTGGACGGGCACCAACCCTATCACAAACCGACCGACCAGCACATCAAACGCAAATGGCGCACCACAGCCCAACGCAAAGAACGCCGCTCCTCTAGCGAGGCCGCAACAACAACCATCCTCATCGGACAGTGCGGACAACCATGCCAATGACCGACTATTGTTTCTCATTGCAAACTTTACTGTAAGTGGGGTCGGGGAAAACATGGGTTCTACCATGGAATGGTTCTTTGATGGACGATAGCATCCAACGAGATATAAGAATAGTCCTGCTTCGCGCTCATACTAACTACTACTTTGCAGGGCCTCGATGTCTCTGTCAAACTCAAGAATGGCGAACAATTCGTAGGTATCTTCTCCAGTGCTTCCTTGGAAGCGAGCGGCTCTCAATACACCCTGAAGATGGCGAAACGCACAAGCGCAGCCGCAGCCCAGCAAGTTAACGGCAACACCGAGCTGCCAGACGAGTTCGTTGGCACTAGTGACGACTTCGCCATGACGTTCGACTTTCAGGACACGGTAGACTTAGCGGCGGCCAATGTTGATGTTGCTGGATCAGCGACCAGAGCCCAGAATGGTAAGCCATGGAGTCGCCCTGCTTCCCTCACTGACCGTACTAACAGCCAAAGGCGTCTCTTCCTCTTTCCGCACAGATGCCGATATCTCCGGTAACCTTGCCCTACGCGAGAGAGAACTTCAACGCTGGCAACCAGGCCCCGACACCAGTGTCGATCTTTCGCTTGAGAGCTCCACGGCTGCGGGAGGCTGGGACCAGTTTGCTGAAAATGAAAGACTCTACAATGTGCAGAGCGATTACAACGAGGATATGTACACAACGACTATCGACCGGTCGGATCCACTCTACAGGCAGCGCGAGGCCGAGGCTGTAAGGATAGCACGCGAGATCGAGGGTACAGCAGCAAGCAACCCACATGTTGAGGAAGAGAGGAGGATGAACGCAGAGGCGGATTCAGGCTTGGACGAAGAGGACAAGTAAGGCTATATTACTTCCATTCTGCAACACAGGGCGACTGACCACTTGCAGATACTCCGGCGTCCGGCGTGACCCTACTCCATCGAATGCAGGCAAGGGCACTGGAAATGCCTATGTCCCTCCGGCCCGACGGCCAATCACCAGCCAGCCTACCGTGCGCGGTGCTCCGTACGATCCTGCCATTATCCAAATGTCGAGACCGGCGCCTGCTGCTAAGGACGCTACGGACGCTACGGACACCACAGCTCCAACCGAGAAGGAACAGCAAAAGACACAGGTTGCGGATACCCTACCAAAGATCACCGTCCCGTCGCAGGAAGCAGCCGTACCTTTAACGGTAGCAACAGCAACACCATCCACAACGGCTGCCCCTACTCCTGCCACGACTGCAGCACTCACTCCATCAGTACCACAGCAGGCAGCACCTGCACAGAAATCGGCACCTGCTGAGGGTGTCACGGAAAACATCGAGCGTAAGGTGCTGGACTCGTTCAAGCAGTTCAAGTACTCCGAGAGGCTGCGGATGGAAGAGCAGACGCGCAACAAACAGGAGCGCAAGCGTGAGACTGCCCGCCAAGAGAAGTCTGTCAAGCTTAACGACCTGAAGAAGTTTGCGCAAAACTTCAAGCTCTACACTCCCGTTCCTCAAGACCTGGTGCCTATTCTGGCAAAAGACAAGGAGAAGCAGGAGCTGATTGTCGAGAAGGCCAAGCAGCAAGCTTTGGAGAAGGAGCAACGCTCGATATCGCAAGCCGCATCTCCGGCAGCATCCCAGGCAACAGTCACTGCGACAGATCCCAAAGCGCAGCGTACCATACCTACCGCCCCTCAAGCTGGTGCAGAGCCAGCATCACCCTCCGCCCATCGTCAGCGTGCCCCACAGGCTCTACGCGCACAGCACCCAGCACTCCAGTCACCGCGTGGGCCAGGACAGCTTAGCCAGCGTGTTGCAGCAAACCAAGCGCAGTACAACCGTTCCGGATTCGCAGCACCGAATCTTCCTTCTCCACTGCCCATCAGAGATACCCGCAAGCCGTCCGTCGACCAAGGCATCAGTAGCCCAACCTCTGCAATATCCGGCAAGGCCTTGAATGTCAAGGCCATGGAGTTCAAGCCAAACCCAGGCGCGAGCACATTCGTGCCAACTGGTCCCAGCAGCGCCGCCTCTGCCAATGTGAAGCGTCCCAGTGTCTCCGCTTCTAGACCGAAAACGGACCCAGCCATCTTCTTCCCCGCAGGCAAGAAGATCAAATCCGTGGACGAGAGGGTTTCGCTGGCAGATACATTCAACCCAGTCAAGCGCATGCTTGAAGAGACACCCGAAGAGGAAAAGAAAACAAAGTATGCCAACAACGGCGGCATCCCGCACGCCTTCAGAACGCCTCCCACATGGGAATCTACCGTGGACAAATCTTACAAAGACATGTTCGCCAAATCCGTTCCGCCGCCCATGAGCTCAGTGTCGCCGATGCACACGCCCAACAACGCCGGGCTGCCAAACATGCCGCACCAGCACCAGCTCCCAGCGCACCTGCAAGCACCGGTGAACGGCGCGCCGCCCACAGCACACCAAACCCCGCCACGCTTCCCGCCAAACCAGTCCTACATGGCTGGACCGAATCAAGCCTACGAAGATCCGCGCATGCAGTTTGCATCAGCCGCGAGCGTGGCTCCTTCCCCTAGAATGGGACATCCCGCCATGGCTTACAACAACATGCACCCGGGCATGCCAGGGCAAGGGATGCCTGGACATTTCCCTGGGTACGGTATGCAGCAGCCCGTGCAGATGGGTGGGCACATGATGGTGCAGCAGCATTCGCAGGGCGGGTCACTGGGCCCTGGCATGAGCCCGGCCATGGGGATGCGTAACATGCACGTCCCGCCAATGCAGGCCGGCGTACCGCAGTTTCCCATGACGCCTCACATGAACACGCCGCATATGCAGTCTCCGATGCCCGGACACGCTCAGCCGCACTTCAACGCGTACCAGATGCAGCCAAACATGCCAGGAGGATTCGCTAACAGCCCATCCCGCGGTGGCATGGGCCTCCCAATGAGTCATTCAATGAGCCATCAGGGAAGTCAGCAGGGCCATCAACCGCCTCCGCCTGGGCAGTACATTCCCAACATGCCTCCTAATCAAGGTGGGCAGAACCCGAACTTCGGACCAATGACGCCCATGCGCAATCCGGCCTTCCCGCAACCTATGCCACAGTTCCAACAAGGAGGGCAATATCCCGCAAACGGATACCCAATGCAGCAACGTAACATGAGCAATTCGGGGTACAATCCGCAGATGAACATGACGCCGAGACAGTATCCGGCGCAGCCTATGGGTGCGATGAATAACGGTCAGATGCCTGGGATGATGCCGCAGGGTATGCCGGGGCAGAATGCGGCCGCTATGGGTGCGGATGCGGCTGGTGGTAAATGAGCTGGCAACACCAACCAAGAAGTTCGAAAACGAGAAAGGGGATACGACAACCGTCTAGACATCCGAGCAAAGTTCAGCGCCGCACAGTGGTACTGTTGGATTTTGCGCGGATCGGATGCGGAGGCGCATTGCGTAGGAGTCGGTTCGACTTGACGCGAACCCCTGTCACGGCTGTCCAAAGTACAGATGTGAGCATGCATCGCAAGCTGTATAGTGCTGGTCGGATCGGCCACTGACTGAGGTTAATGCCCTTGACAGCACTGGAAGATATTCATCAGTATTGTGCGAGTCGGAACTTGCTATAGTGACGTATGGCTGGACGGGCAAAAGCGTGGATGGTTGAAGAATGGGTGGATACGGGTAGGGCAGGAGCGGGATACCTGAACATGGTGGACCGGGCAAGTTGTTAGCGAACAGAAGAGGCTGTCCATGAGGTAGCTAGAAGGATTTTTATCTATAAGATTCCTTGGAACGTTTTCTTTGCTGTTCGCACATTCCTGTCTTGTGACTGCCCGGCGTATCCGGTGAACACACCCTACGTACAACATTCGTCCGGGACGTTTCCCGCACGCCAGCCTGGTGCTGGCTGTATGATGCCGTTGCATCGCGGTCTCCTTTTTGTAGTTTCAGCTTGTCCTTTTCTCGATCAATGTTCACGAGCGCTCACCAAACATCGATTGCGAACACAGTCCTAGCCCACAGGAACGGAGTGGTTTAGAGTGCAAACAAACCTTCCATTCAGCTGTACCACGTCGCACAGTCACGAGACTGCCACAAGACACGGGTTAGAGGGGACCCGGTCGCACTCGCATTCGTACTCGCACAGGAAAAGGCAAATCCTCACTGAAACCAGAGGGCTTGAATCCTTCTGCAACGCAACAGAAACAAGCATTTGAGGGGAACTGACCAATTCAACTCGTTTCCCCGTCCTTCCGCTCGCATTGCATCGCATGGACTATCGACCTCGTGCCGGGACGCCTTATACAGTTGTGCCACAACGTCACCACCAACAGAACAATGGCGGATACGACAGTTGTGGGATAAGTATTCGTGTTCTCCTCTCACCCTGCATTCCAATTGCCTCTCCAAGCATTTACGGTAAAAGTGAACTGTAACTTTTCCCTCCCAGTGTCAATACAAGCATGCGCCTCACTACCTTCCCATTTCTCTCCCTCCTGGCCCTCCTGGGCGGCGACCTCACCTCAGCAGCAAAGCTGAATGTTACGGCTCTCACTCACAGAGGCAATGTATCGATACTCCAATGCTGGTGTCTTGACCCGCCTTTCTCAACTTCCACATCTGGCCCCGGAGTAGGCGCCTCAGTAGCAAGTCTTGGTTCAGTAGGCGGCAATGCGAGTTTCATCATTCAAGCGCCAGGGAGTGCGGGTGGGTATAAGAACGCGCCTGTTCCGCAGTACGTCTCTCCTGGCCTCGATTTTCTCCGAGGATACGTATCATGCTTTGTCCTGATGCCTTTCCAGATGGTCATGGTTCATCTCCGGACTGGGACACATCACGCTTCTGGACGGCGAGGATGAAGCGTGGATTACGGGAGGAAAGTACGGCCTCACGTTTGCGGACGATGTACACACGTCCGGGCATCACACTACTTTCCCGAGTAAGGAGGAGACGGTCTTGCTCGGGCTACCGACTGCTGGTGGACGGGTGCCGGAGCATGAGATTGTGCATGAGGGGGCTTGTCAGTGGGGGATCTGGTTGAGATCTAGCATGAGTGGAAGGAAAGCGGGCTTGTGACCCGTAGTTGTTTCATAAGGGATTGTCTTCAGCTTGATCCTCTGTGGTAACCATGGGTCCTGGGAGTTCGTATAGGTGTACAGATGTAGACCGGGAATGGAATAAGGCAATTGACGCGAGTTTGGCTTAGGCTTTACCGTCCCAGTATTTTGAAAACAACAACGCGACTCGCGACTGAGTGCGTCATCGTCGCTTTTCGAGATCTGGATTCAGTCCAACGGCTCTGTACCGAATACCGACTTTCCTTCCCCGATGGAAGAGTTCGACGACGAGACCAAATGCCTGAGAATGGTGACCCCCGGTGAAGCTGTCACTGCCTCTTGTGTGCTCGCCCTTGTCCACCTCTGCCTCTCACGCGTGAAACTGTCTAACATACGTTAGGAATTCCAACAGGACATCTTCCGCGAGCTCCGAGAGGAAGACGAGCTCCTCATCATCGCGCGCGGACTCGGACTTCTCCGGATCGTGACCAACCTCCTACATTCCTACGATGCTGCGGGAAACAACCTTGTGCTGCTCGTGGGAGCCGACGACCGGGAAAATGGCTGGATTGGAGAGTCGTTGGCGGAGCATGCCGCCATCAGCATGTCTCCGAAGTGCAGAGGCCTCAGTCTCGTGAACACGGAATCCATGAGCGTGACGACGAGGCAGAGATTGTATGCAAGAGGCGGCATAATCAGTATTACCTCGCGGATACTTATCGTTGATATGCTGTCAGGGCTACTGAATGCGGACACCGTAACTGGACTAGTTCTTCTCCATGCTGACAGCGTTGTCGCAACGTCGACGGAGGCCTTCATTGTGCGCATCTTTCGGCAGCAGAACAAGAGTGGCTTCCTCAAGGCCTTCTCGGACAGTCCGGAATCCTTTGTCAGGGGCTTCTCACCGCTATCCACCATGATGCGGAACCTATTCCTGCGCAAGCCTGCGCTTTACCCACGGTTTCATGTCACGGTAGCAAAATCGCTGGAGGGCACGCGAAAGGCTGAAGTGATAGAACTGGAGGTGCCAATGACGGATGGGATGAGGGAAATACAAAACGCCGTGCTCGAGTGCGTGGAAGTCAGCATAGGCGAGCTCAAAAAAGCTAATACCGGCCTGGAAATGGAAGATTGGACTTTGGACGCCGCACTGCACAGGAATTTCGATACCATGGTCCGGCGGCAGCTGGACCCTGTGTGGCATCGGACCAGTTTCAGAACGCGGCAGATTGTGCGGGATCTGACAATATTGAGGGGCATCCTGCATTACCTGCTAACCTACGACGCTGTCAACTTCAACCGCTACCTTGACACTGTTCTGGCAGCTTCGCAACCGCCTCCTGGGTCAACCCGTCAAAACCAGTCACCTTGGCTATTTCTTGACGCTGCACATGTCATTTTCGACACAGCGAAGAGGCGGGTGTACACTGGCAAAGTATCAGAGGGAGATCTTGCCAGAGGCTCCAACGGCGTGCCCGACTCCCTGCACCCGGTTCTGGAGGAGCTGCCGAAATGGGCTCTGCTGGCAGAAATCCTCGAAGAGATTGAGCGGGATATGTACTTTAACCCTCAACCGCAGGACGAGTCCAACGGAACCATTCTTATCATGTGTGGAGACCGTGCTACTTGTGCGCAGATTCGCGAATACCTCCAGAGCATGCATGTGATGCCGGAGGACGCAGATGCAGAGGATGAAGGTTATACCAGCAAGCCGTCCGGCTCTGCTATGATGAGACGTCGACTGCGCAACTACCTCGTTTGGAAGCGAGATTTTGCAAAGGTCAGCACGTCACTGTTTGCCGAGAATCAGAAAACTATCAACGGCGTTGTAGACCATCGCAGTCAAGCTTCTCGAGGTGGGCGCGCGCCTCCGAACAAACGACGGCGCATACGGGGTGGTTCTGCGGCGGCCTCTGGCCCGTCGCGTACCGCTAATGGTACAGTGCACATTGCAGGAGACAAAGAATCACATGTTGCAAGCCTTCTGGCAGATCTCGCCCCGACTGAGGCAGAAGCGCAGCAGAAGGGTGAAATCGCGACCGATCCGCTCGAAGACATGGAGGATCATTACGAGCTCTATGAGATGAAAGACCTGATCGTGGTACATCCGTACGACGGAGACATGGACGAGCACGTGTTGCAGGAGGTCAAGCCTAGATATGTGATCATGTATGAACCAGACGCTGCGTTCATTCGGCGGGTCGAGGTCTACAGGAGCAGCCACGGCAATCGTAACGTTCGGGTATATTTTATGTACTACGGTAACAGCGTCGAAGAGCAGCGCTACCTTAGCGCGGTGCGGAGGAGAAGGACGCCTTTACGAAGCTCATCCGTGAGCGCGGAGTGAGTAGCATTCGTATGTGTCTCGTCCTGATCGGTTGCGCTGACACGTTCCCAGAGTATGGCGGTTACCTTGACCCACGATGCAGATCCGCAAGAGTCTTTCTTGCGCACAATCAACACTCGTATTGCGGGTGGTGGACGTCTTGCAGCCACAGCGACACCGTCTCGTATAGTCGTCGACGTTCGAGAGTTCCGGTCCTCCCTCCCATCGCTCTGTCACGGCCGCAACATGGACATCGTACCCGCCATGCTGACAGTCGGTGATTACGTGCTCACTCCAAACATCTGCATCGAGCGAAAATCCATCAAAGATCTTATCCAGTCGTTCCAAAGCGGTCGTCTTTACCATCAGGCGGAGACGATGTTGCAACACTACAAGAACCCCATGCTACTCATCGAATTCGACGCTCAAAAAGCTTTCACCCTCGAGCCGTTCGCTGACCTCTCGAACGCCGCTTCGTCCCTCAACGCGACGGATCTTCAATCTAAGCTGGTCCTGCTTATGCTCGCGTTCCCGCAGCTTCGCATCATCTGGTCCTCATCTCCCTACCAGACGGCAGAGATCTTCGAGGAGTTGAAGAAACAGCAGGAAGAGCCCGATCCCGAGAGAGCTGTCCAGATCGGACTGGAGGATGGTGAGGATCCGACGTCGCGGACTTTCAACCAGCTGCCGCAGGAGATGTTGCGCGCTGTGCCGGGCGTGAACTCGAAGAATATCACCAGGTTGGTTTTGGAGATGAGCAGTTTGCAGGATGTAGCGAATGCGACCGAGGAAGAGTTGAGTAGACTCATTGGCGCGGAAGCTGGGAGGCAGATTTACCGGTTCTTTGATCGGTCGGTATTTGACGAATGAGGAGACGACAATAAGCATCAGACAAGCTTCACTCAACCTTCATGCAACATTGGCGTCTTTGTCGTACAGATCGTCAAGGCCTTCCCTCTTCGGTCATTCATCCACATCGTAACGACCGATCCTGCTTATATACACACTGTCAAGCCTTCCATCTCTGTCCTCCTCTATTCCATGACAGTCACCTATCCTTCACTTCTCTGTCTTGTTGCGCCTCTTCCGCCCAAAGATCTCGGACACACGCCAACCAACTGAATGTATGCGGACAGCTGTGCCAATTAGTTCACGCCCATGACGGCCTCGAAGAGTGCAACGAAATCTTCCGACTCGGTCGCGATATCCACGATCGCCACATCACCTTCTGTCACCATGGCTGACAGCGAAAAAGTTGTGCGAGCTCAGAAGATGTTTCACATGAAGAAACCATTCGGGAACATGAAGCGTAACGACCTGCGAGCTGTCTGGCATGGGCTCAGGAAGATGACGGCGTACAAGGATGCCACCAATGACGAGCGAGTACGGACATCGGAGCAGATTACGGCGGAGGTAACAGCGAAGCGCGTATCGCAATGGAGGCATACCTCTTGCTGGTACGACAGGGACGGGAATGAGCTTTACCCAGGGCTCTTATCTTGGACGGGAGCTGCAAAGGAGACCAAAGGCTGCAAATTCACATTGGCGGAGGAAGAGGATGACGACGAGGAGATGGTGGTCAGGCCAGTCAAAAAGCAGAAATACGACAGAGACGATCCCGCCTCGTCCAGCCTTACGGACACGTCCAGCATTGAGCGACATCTCAGTGAGGAGGAGGTCACACTGAAACCCTCCGCCAAGCGCTCAGTGCCTTCAAAGTGCAGCGGGTGCGCCTACGTCTCCGACTACAGTCTCTACGCTGGCACTGAGCGTTTGGTACCGGATGTCCGCTGCACTGGACCTGCTTACATAAACCCCTATCCGCTGTACAGAATGACCGGCAAACCCTCCGGAGAGGAAGATACTGCGGCGGAGGGGAGACTGCCATGGGAAGACAGTGATCATGAGGATGAGGAAACGGAGGACCGTGATGAGGGATCTGGCAAAACAAAGCGAAAGCTCGAGGCCGATGGCATGAGGTACGGCGAAGGCGTTCCGAGCAAGAAGATGAAGACTTGAGCAGTCGATGGGGAGGACACGCAGGTGGCAAGATGGGGGACGTTTATTTTGATCGGGACATGGCGGGTCCCGAACCCGTCTTTACGACTTACCCCTATAGGCGTGTTGTGAAGTTCGGGGCGTTCAGATTGTGCTACTTGCCACCTGTCACAGGTGGTCTTGGTGGGCTTTCATCTGGGGATTGGAATGGGAAACAGTTCCCACGGATAACAATCTTACGATCGGTATAGGAGGCTATCGAACTTTGTAAGCTTCAGATGCATTATGTGCCAGTACAGTATCTTCCGGTTTGTCCTTTCGCTCTTGAAAGGCCTTCAAGCCGTGCTTCCAGAAGTGTTGTTGTCACTCGACCGCGTGTTCCAGCTCCGACGAGGCGCTCTCGAGGTTCACTGCGCTGACCGACCAACCACTGCTGCGAGTTGAGGACGTTACTATACGTACACCAACATACGTAACGGTCATGTTCTACGTGCCTGTTTACCCACCCTCAAGTGACAGAGGTGAGCGGACGTACTCCGAACACAGTCAAGAAGTCAGGTCTATTTTTGAGGCAGCTGTATAATGCTTCTACGACTAACTGAAGGGAACGAGGAGGGCCACACTGGTTTCTACGCCATCTATAATTTTGGCTTTTTCCCCACTTCTGTACTGGCCTTGTCGTGCTCGCAAGTGCTGATCAATGCACCGTCGCGAGCGCGCTTCATCGTCCCTCTGAGCGACGCCAGCGTCTTGCCTGCATGAACAACCTACGCTCACATCAGCCATTGCTCCACATAATGGGTAAAAGCATACCCTACGAAAAAGGAATACTCACCTCCGTCTCTACGATCAGTTTCTCGCCCACCGGCGCCGGCCGCAGATAAGTTACGCTCAAGATCCTGCTCACACCACCGAGAAACCAGAACCCAGGCTCAGCGATAGGTATTAGGGCAAGAGTTGTGGCGATGTCGTAGATGGTCGCTTGCGCCCCGCCATGCAGGTTATCCATAGTGTTGGTGTAGAACTTCGGTACAGTAAACTCAAACGTCAAGCGAGCCGTCTTGGGACCTGTGACCTCTGCGTTGGTGAGCTTCATGTGCTTCTCCCAGAGGGGTTGACAGAAATGCTGCACCACGTATCAGCTGAGCACTGTATATGAGAAAGCCATGTCCTTGAGGAGACATGGAGAGATGAGGGCAATGGAAGGCGTAGGTATGCCTGTTCCCCTTTCACCATCCGGCCTGGCGTGCTTCCATGACCGGAAAAGAGCAAAGATGGATCACTCACTTCTTGTTGAATCTCTACTGCATCGTTGAACCGTGTCACTTTCTCAAATGCGCTCAATTGGTCCCATCCTTCCGTCGTCTCCTTGTCCAGATTCCCAAACCTGAAGCCCGGCGAGCTCATCTTCTGCGGCTTGTTGATACAGGACTCTACAACCAGCGCAAAAATGTATCTTCGACAAGGAGAAAAAAAGCCTTTTAACAGAACTTAGAGACGTATGGTGAACGCAATGTTCATGACATAGACGTCGATGATGTGAGATGCCATGGCATCGACAGCCGAGGTTCGAGGAGCCGGCAACTCATCCCTGTCAGCTGTACGTCAATGAGGGAATGGTATCCATCCAGATCGCGAACTGAACGCTGACAATACATCATCCAGGGCGTACAAAAGAGCAGCCAGCCGAGAGGAACGAGGATAAGATATCGAGAGAGCAAAAGAAAGGATTTCCGTAACGGGGAATTGAACCCCGGCCGCCTCGGGACAGCTTTGCAGCATGAAAGCGAGGAATCCTAGCCACTAGACCATTACGGATTAGATGAAAAGGAATTGTATAATGTTGTTTATAGCCCTCCAAACGGTTGTCCATCAACAGCCGCTCAATAGCGGGCGTCCAACACCGAAAATCGGTCGTCCGCTGTTGGCTCTTTGATGGACATCCATAAACAAGGCATGCTTCTCCACAACAGAGCATTCGACGCGGTGGCAGACGTAGACTGGGCGTCAGATGAGGCATGCCCTGTCCCTTCTGTCCGAATGGGCATGCGGAGTAGTTTCCATATCGGAGAGAACACTGAAAGCGTGAATGTTTGAAGGCACGAGAAGAGGCGCAAACACCGCTGACGGCCGCCTTGCAGCAGATCGTCAGCCAAGACTCGATTCCCCAACTCAGGTACTATGTCCGTAGCCAAACTCCGATCCTAGTCTATACCAATATCCGGGGCCCATCAATCTGCATCTACCACACGATGCAAGCTAGTCAGTCCTGTCTGTTTTGGTTCGTTGAGAGATGTTAGAGTCTCTCCAGCTGAGAAAAGGCAAACGCCTATCGATGGCCGCTTACGGCCGTTAGTGCTAACCTCCGCCGTCATCTATACAGAGGTACAAGAGTACAGGAGTTACATGACTCAAACTCCGTGGCGGAGGACCGTGGCTCATGAGTGCCCAACTGCTGAGAACGTTGAGGCAGAGCGACATATATACGGGGCTGCCACTGCTCCGAAGAAGGCTGAGTTATCCCAACTCCTTTTCCTCACTATCAATCTTCTCCTACCGAATCACCGTCTCAACATCACGGTAGAAAGACAAATATAATGGCGGGGTTCCATAGGCAAAGCACAGGCATCGAGGTGATCAAGCAACTCAGTGACCAAGTCAAAGGCAAAACAGTAGAGTTAACCGCCTCCTGCCCGTCCTCTTCACCTACCCTTTCACTGATAGTACCAAGTCCTTATCACTGGCACCAGTGCTGGTGGTCTTGGTGCTGAAACAGCCATCTCTCTTGCCCATGGCTCGCCTGCTCACGTCCTCCTTCTCGCCCGCTCCGCCAACAAAGTTGACCCCGTAATCTCCGCCATTCGCGACGTCGACCCAGAGATCACAACAACCTTTATGCCCGTTTCTCTGGACTCCTTCAGCTCCGTGCTCTCAGCTGTCGAGACTGTGAAAGCGAAGACCTCCAAACTGAATATTCTGATCAACAATGCCGGAATCATGGCGGCGCCGTACTCGCAAAACGGAGTCGGCATCGAATCGCAGCTAACTGCGGCAGGACCTGGCGCCAGAATCATCAACGTCGCCAGCGACGGCTACACTAACTCACCCTTCCGCTTTGACGACTGGAACTTCTCAGAGGCAAGACTCATGACCCCTGGTCCTGGTATGGACAATCCAAAACAGCAAATATTCTCTTCAGCCAGGCCCTTGCTAGGAAGCACGCTCACAAGGGGATCCTGTCGTACGCAGTGCATCCGGGCGTGATCTTCGATACGAGTCTCGCCGGCCATCTGGACCCCGCCTCTTTTGGTGAAATCAGCGAAATCGCTCTCAAGAATACCGGCGTGCCATTCCGAGTTGGAGAACCCAAAACGGTTCAGCAGGGCGTAGCGACAACCCTGGTTGCAGCTTTGAACCCCGGATCAGCAGGTCAGTGGACGCTTTCTCTCCCCATCAGCCCACTTCTTGCAAGTGAGTTTTTTGGCATCTGTCACTGCTTCCGTGCTCCATCGTGCTGCATACGAATCACACACAACCACTGTCTTCCTTTTAAGCTACTGTATTGTCTCCCCCATGCTCTCCGTCCATTTTCCCGCAGTATCGCCGAGACCGAAGTTGGCCCGCACGCACAACTTTCGATTGCAAAACGGAACAGCCGCCATGTTCTACAACCACCCGGTCATGCTGGTATTACGGCGTGATACGCCCTCGTTGTCTCTGATGCTTTGTGAAATAAAAACAAAAGTTCCGAAACGGGGAATTGAACCCCGGCCTTACCGGACCTTGTCGAGGAGTAATCCTCACGCTTGAGAGCGGTAAATCCTAGCCACTAGACCATTTCGGATAACGGGCCGTTTTGATCCTTGACGACCATTGCGATTTTTTGTGTTTATAGCTCTTGTCCCTTGGAACACTCCTGCACCTGCAATAACCATCGCCTCTACGCTCAAAGTTGTTGCGCATACAGCCACTAACACCCTCCTAGAGTCCTCAGGCTCCTATCTGGAAATCTGCACAATCCATCCCCTGCGCTCGTACGCCTCTTCTACTGATAATTCTGAGCGACTGTGGAATCTGAGCGAGAAGCTTGTCGGACGGGGCCACAACGACGTCGAAGTGTGGCAGGGACTGGAGTAATGCCGTGTTAGCAATACTGGAATGGGACTGGAATTTCAAACGTTGCTCTCATCAGTCCGTTTTTATGCTTGCCTGACGATCGCTGTAACTCGGGAGACACACAAATGCCACATGCTAGCTCAATCCTTCTTGGCTCGAACAAGCCTAGAACGTGACCCAAGGAGTGCACGTTACGAAAACCAATAGGGCCATCCTTGATAATTCTGGTCCTTGTAGGTGGAACTCGAGTTCAAGCAAGACCCAAGAGCAGGCAAATGCATCTCGCCCTCTGCCACTCTGGCGGCGTACCTCTTATAGAAACTGCATTCTGAGGTTGGGAACCATGGCTGTCGTCGCGCATTAGAGACCCAATTTTTGAGAAGATGCCGCAAGGGCACCCTCAAGCGGATAGGACAACCGAACTGAATGCGAAGATGAGTAGTCTTGTATAGCCTGCAACTGTGCCCTAGCTAGATCCCTGGTCGAGCAGAGCCGCCGCGTCTTCGTTATGGTCCTAGGTAGCGCACTGGCCCGCTCGCAGCAGTCAGTCAGCAAGGATTTGTTCGAAAGTACTGTTCGCCGAACATATAGAGAGCAACGCAAAGTCTTGGGACGTATTCAACAGCCTACCTCTGACTCTTCGTCTAGCATCAGAACCTCGCCCACTTTGCCCCCGTTCCCATTCGAGAGGGCCAGGTATTGAAAGTCTTCCTGCAATTGTACCGCGTATGAATTGGAATGGATTCTCAGAGCGCCATAATAGTCGTTGCACACTAAGTCAAGGAGCCCGTCTGAAAACAATACTCCAATCATCTCCTCGAGGATGGATACTCTACGTCGTTGCCTACACGGTAACACGCCGATCTCCATAATAGACTACACGGTAATCGTTCTGCTCGGACGCCGGTTCCAGCAGACATTGCGCCGTCATTGAGGGACGGGACAGGAACGAGTTGAAGTGGTATGCGCGAGTATCCTCTGCAGGCGGCCACGGGGCTGTGGCAGGCTGGTGAATCGTGGAAAAGTCTGCACCCTGGATGCGATCTATGCGGCGAAGGTTTTCAACGTATGGAAGACTCTCAGTACAGCAATCCCACAGAACACGATCGACCTGGAGTCCTGTCATAGAAAGGGGTAAATTCAAGGCCTCTGCGATAGGGCTTGAGACGCGAACGAATGGAATATTTTTATGGAGGTTGCTCCTCCGCTTTTCCGGTTCTGTTCGTCACGTTCTCCGGTAAACGCACCAGTGGCTGTATGCCGGCTTGAACACCGTCCAAAAGATTCGGGTTTCACCTGCAACTATGTCGATATGGTCTAAGAGTAGGATCTCTTGAACGACCCAAGTCCGGTTCCAGTACGGACGTCTTAGTAGACGGGGTGCAATAGGACAGTGTTTAAAAAGCTGCCGCATGCTCCATTCGATCCAAGAGCCTAACTCTAAAAAGCATTAGGTTATCCTGTACTCCTCGGCCAGCTCTTGTGAGATAGCAACACCCACGCTAGGGTATTCGCCCAATGAGACTGTTGTGCTAGCGGTCTAAGAGTAAATTAACAACATACGCTGCACTTGAGAATTGCGTTCTTCCAGATCGTCCTGGTTGATGCAAACCGCCTCGATGCAGACAAGCATGCCACCTTCCTCGTGTAGCTTGAAACCCAGGCGGGGCGATGAGCTATGCTTGCGCATCATAGCTTCACATTGTGACGGCCGATTAAGACACCACCAAAGATTGTCTCTGACAAGGAATATTCTGCCTCCGATTCAGATAGGTTTCTTCTGTTGGATTTCGTCGCCCCACAAACACGGGATTGCCGTGTAACGGGGTGATCTTTCCAGGAAAAGTACACAACTGGCAGTGGATTTCTCCCAAATCTCGAGACGGGAAGAGCCAAAGGTACTGTGTGATCTCTCCCGGCTTCAAGGAGTTGTACCCGAGCGGGTTTGCCTTGTGAAATTTAGTCTCCATCCTAAAAGAATTCAGGATCTCGTTGGATCTTGTGGCTGTTGGTAGTAAGAAGCAGTCCGTACGTCGACGCCTGCTTTGTTAAACGATGGGAGCAGAGGGAAGGATTAGGAACTGGAATGCGAGCGTCTGCACATGCGGACTTATTGCTTGTTGTTATATCATCTGCACAGCCTTTGAGGGAGGGGAAGTGCTGCTGAGCTGACGGTATTGCCGCTCCGTGCAGCCAAGGGCAGATCAGCCGCATGTCGAGGGCTCAATACATCATTTCATCGCTGGAACGACGAAAAAGGAAGTGAATGCCATGGGAGTCCGAGAGGTCAATGAGGTGGTATTGCCCACTAAACAGAGCGAACAGCTCGAGACAGCAGCAGACAACGTTGTACAAAGCTCAACAACATGAAAGGCTTTTGACCGTATTTGGTGTTGAGCGAATGCGATCGAAAGACGAGAATGGACAAGGCTCGTTATGCATCCCGTGTCTTGCTTTGTCTTGCTCACTCAAAGCGCGCGCATAAGGAGCGAGGAACATCCGGGTTGTAGAAGCGCTCGCGCTCCCGGTCCAAATGCTGCCCACCGGAACGGCGTCTTGGTGTATCGGGATCCGTTGCCTAGACGGGAAGCGCACTTAGTGGGGACCGGTTTCCTAAAGTCTATTACCGTCCATAGCAGACTGGTGTTATCGCCTTTATCAGGCTTCGGGAGATTACAGTGAGATCATCGCAGAGTGAGGCGTAGGAGTCTTGAGTGGCGTAGAGGCGGGAGGATGGGCTGGGCAGCGGGCCAGGTCGGTGCTCCCACAGAAAAGAGGAAAGGCTTGAAGCCCGGATGGGGATATGCCCCTTTCAGCTGACCACAAATCAACAAGCATCCGCCACCCGATCATGCAAGAATGCAACGTCGCCCGCAGCATCCCTGTGTACATGCACCCGCAACAACAACACGTTCAAAATAATAATCGATAGAAGTGGATATCGAATCAACAGCGAAGTCCCGAGATCCTCTCAACCCCTGTCTAGCGGCAAGCGTGCCAGCTGCATGAACCCTTGTGATTGGTAGGTCCCTGGTCGGTTTATTTACGCGCCATACCTGTTCCTGAAAGCAAATCCTCCGGTCCTCTTCTCCATAGTGGGTCCAAACACTATTGCTCGAAACAAGAGACACAAAATCTCCCCGAGAAGTCAAGTGCAACACGCTCTGGACACGTACAAGGCATGCTTGCAAGGGGCAGACGGCTCTCTTTGTAGGAGTTGGTGACGACGAGCAGATTGCGAACAAAGAAGACCTCATCTATATGCCCCTGTTGCTGATGAACGCGCCGCAAGGTGAGACAAACGTAGGCGCTGGGTTGGCGACCAAAAATAAGCGAATGCACGCAATTACGCTAGCCTTGGGAGCGTTGGTCTGCGCGTGCATCTACAGCAATATGCGGCGGCATAAACCGTGGCCTGGCCGAGAGCACGTCCTCTCATTCCTCCCCCAAGATCTTGGGATCTCCTTCTCTCCGTCCTCTCTGCCGGACAACGTCGTCGCTCTTTGTTCCTTGTCACTCGTTATCCAACTCACCCAAGTCGTTCTTTGTAGATACTTAATTCTGGACGCCGAGAATAGAGCAAAACCACGAGTAGCATTCCAATATTCACTCCCCGTCACCTGGAACGACCCTCAGCCAAGACTGTCCCTCCTGAAACGTTCGACAAACCGTCCCCCTCTATAGCAACTCCCGCCGCCCGCAACTCCATGAGACTGGCCCTCGGTTGAAGCGACGTCGTGCTGCCTCTCTCCCTTTCGTCAGATCTGGAATCGTTATCAGCACATTCGACGCGCGCTTGCTGCTCTAAGCGATAATGCAGATATCTCATAAATTCTTACACCTTACACGGGGAGGAATCGCGCACCTTCACCAAGGGGCATCGGTTGCTAATCGCACTGTTGCGGAGACTGTGATACCTTCTGTGGTTCGCCGGGCAGCAGAGTCCTCTGCTACTTGCTCCTCAAATGCCGACTCCAACACATGCGAGAAGCCTTCCGGCTCTGGAGGCACTGGAAGTATGATCATTGGTCTGAGCGCTGGGTCAGTCTTATGTCTGTCGCGCATGCTGAACAAACCATCTCACATTGTCTAGTATTCCTATCGTAGCCGCAGCCCTACTGCTCTTCTTCCTTCATCGTCGCATCAAGCGGAGACAGGCACACGAGGATGCCAACGACAAGCACGCGTCTCTCGACTTCGGTCTAGATAATGTCTCTTCTGGCGGGCCAAACAAAAGCAACAAGGTTCCTGAGATGGTTGTCACGGATACGGAAAAGTCGATTCGCCCGGGCGGTCGCAAAGGCGGTCGCGGAATGTCTATGGATATGGGCAGCCCATACCTACTCCCTGCTGCGATGAACGGTTCGCGAGAGTCATTCCACTCCATGTCACGATCGATGCACGATGCTGAAGATCCGTACGGCCCTGTCGCAAGGAGCGACACCGACTCTGTTCGTGGCCCTCAGCTTCCGAAGAAGGGCAATGCTTCCACGTATACCCGCTCGACAAAACGTTCGAAGGAATCAATGGATGCTCCCATGCTCAAGAACGCTTCTAGGATGTCTCGCTATGATCCAAACGAACCATCATCACCGGAAGACAACCAGTCTGTGGACATGGCAGTATACAATCCTCCTCCTCGCAAGCAAAGTCTTTCTACTGCGCAGCCGCAGCCTGCATTCCGACCACGCAAAGACTCAATCCAGCAGCGTACAGTGGCACAGCGTGCACCCCCGCCAGCACCTTTGAACCTCCAGGCCAGCGCTCCTTCTCAGCATTTCAACTTGGATGTCACGGCGCCATCTCCCGTGCAACCCCGACCAGTTAGTGGAAGGTACTCAATTGACGCGTCCTCGACTATGATCCACCAGCCAGTCTCCCAACCCACCGCCTATGCACAGGACGCTCAACGCGCGTCAGTCATGGGCTTGCGTCCTTTACCACCCGATGACCCGGCCGAGGACCCCGAACAACGCGCGAACCGCATCAGATCCTTCTACAAGGAGTATTTTGATGACTCGAGACCACACCCACCAATGCCTCCAATGCATCGTGGTCCATACGAAAACGAGTACGTCGCCGATCTGTACGGCGATGGCGGCATGTACGATGGTGGTTACGGTCAAGTTCAGGCGCCGTTCGCACAGCCGATGGGCCGTCGTGCAATGACACCGCCTCCTCGAGGAGCTGCCCAGATTGACGAGCGCCACCGCAGTCAGAACTCTGTGCAGTCGACCGGTCGTATGAACAACCGCCCTCCGCCAAAGAAGCAGCTTCCACCACCCTCAGCGCTGACCTCTTTGCCTTCGCCTCACCTGGTTGGTGATGGCCTTTCTCTGGTCGACTTTGCCCCACCAATCACCTACCGTGATCGCCAGGCCGGCCGTCGTCCAGACAGCCCGCTCGGCGTTCAGAGACCATACAGCCCAGCCGTGCCTGTCCACAGCCCCCTGGTCAAGAGCTACGATGACCTTGCCATGATGCCAAGCCCGTGAGTGTTCCTTCAAAACGCTGAATGTCGCGAATTACTGACCCCTCTAGTTATGCACTCCGCAAATCGGGCACCTTCACCGCTCTCGACTTTGCACTTCCACCACGTTTCAAGAACCAGGAAGGCAACGCTAGCGACGCCGGCAGCATCCGCAGCAACCGTAGCGGCATCTCTGCCGTTCAACGCGAAGCCGTCCGCGCCGGGGCATACCGTGTCAGCCGCATCCCGAAGGAGATGGTCGGCACCACCAGCGACCTGGCGCAAACACTCAAGCCCACCTGGGACGTGCGTGCTAACTGATGAGCTGCTGTGCGCTCCCGATGGCGGGCACGTATGGCGATAACGGCAGGATCAAGAGCGCTGGCCCAGCCTTGGTCTTGGATGAAGACGTAACTGGCTTTCTTCACTTCTGCACATAAACGACATGTACAGCCCTCTGTTGGTTGGGTTTTGCTTCTGCGGGGTTCGCGTAGCGCTTTTTTCCTGGAGGGGGCTTGAGTTCTTTCCAGCTAGGCATTTTCTGTGGAGGAGCGTAGGGGACGCACACGGGCGCAAGAAACGGACCTCCTTCTCAGGCGGAGTTTAGTGTTTCAGCAGGCAGCTGCCTGATTTGTCTTTTGCGCAATGTTGGCCGAGCACGATTCTCATGGCGGTAGTCTTCTCCGAGGTTTTGCAACTTGTACATATTCTTCCTTACTTTTTGAGAAAAGAGAAAGCGGCCGGAAGGCAGCAGTTCGATTTCAGCCAAGCCTTTGCGCTTTGGGAGTTACCGCGAAACCTTGCACTCCGCTGCCGTCCTGGTTCTGGGGTCACGACGACCTGACCAGGGTCGGCACTGCACTCGCGTATGTTGTGCCACCATGTCTCGGATGCGGTAGCTGCACCCGGCCCGAACCCAGACGTCCATTCGGCGTCGAGATACGTATCAATCTACGCACGTATTCGAGAGCACATGCAGTCACACCGTGTTCGGTGGCTGGCTTGCTGTACGGCAGAGTTTCCACTGTTGGACGGGTTCCAGCTCTTGTCGGAGCGGGGTTGATCATGGCGCCTTCGTTTCCGTCCATGGCATTGACGCCTCTCAACAGCCCCGGTCGAGGACACTGCCAGATTATCACGAACAACCCGATCGCTTGCAGGAGGTCGCGCACCAGAATTGAGCGGCGAGGGTCCTAAATTGCTGGCGTTGCCTCAAGGCTTTATCTCGCCGCCGACAGGAAAGATGAAGCCCTCCATCACACTCAGCCAGGCAGGTATCCCACAGCATGCCAGGTCGCTCACCGCTATCCCTGATTGGACGCCGAATCAACGCGGGCAACCGCAAACGACTCTAGTGTTCTTGGGCTTCGCTTATCAGAGCGAGTTGCACGTGGGAATCCCTGGCAGTGATCAAGCCAAGTCCATGGCCTTAACCAATACCTTGGGAGTAGCACAAGACGCGGCGTAGGGCCTAGGGCCGGGTGGTTCTGGAGTGCAGCGCACCTTCAGCTCTCCTCGTCTGCACCACCCCGAACAGGGCTGGCGCCCAAAGTTTAATGCTGCTGGAGGAGGGATACTAAAGCATCCCAGATGGCTGTGACAGCGGCTCTTGCGAAGGTTGAATTACTCGCGGAGCACCTAACCTTCGCCTTGAGCATTGCTTTCGTCGGTCAAGAACACAACGTCTTTGCAGCTCAGCGCCGTGCTGCACGAACGAAAACTGCTCCTCGAGTTCTGTAGCCTTCACAACCCGTAACATCAATCGGTACCCTGCTAGAAGTCAGCATGGGCCAACCGTTTCCTCCATTCGAGCACCTTCCGCCGCCATCAGCACTGTATCCGCCGATCTGCGGACCGCCCATCTTCTCTGCATACAGTGCACCGAGCTACCCACATGGAGTGTTGGAGGATTCTCCATACTCTCAGATCAACCTCCTAACACCCAGCTCCTGCTACTCGGTGGAAGACATTGACCCTTTCGATCGGATCCCTCAATTCCAAGATCCTGCGACGGAGTACGAGGCAGTCCTATATGACGGACCAACCGCGGACGAAATGTGCATTCCAGTCGACGCTCCTCATCGGATCCCGTTCAGAGCACCGAACCACTTTCACGAAGCCGCCTACAGCAGGCCCCGATCGTTCAACCTAGCCGACCTGCCAACAGCGGCATGGAATACAGCAATCGACTCCTACCCATCACACTCGCGGTCCACGTCCCTGCAGTCTCAGCTGCTCTCCTCTCCCCGCTCCTCCACAACCAGCGCCTCACCCCAACCCATCCACACGCACGCGACCCATCTCGATCCCCCTCCCGACCACCACTCAAGCGCTCCACCAGCTCCCCCACCGCGACCTCGACGCCAGCCCCTCCGCGCTCGAACCGCTGCCGGCCCCGCCACCGCCTCCCGCACACGGCGGTCGAGCGCCGGTACCGCGAGAACCTGAACGCGCACCTGCAGGCGCTGCGGGCGGCGGTGCCCAGCCTGCAGCCCGGGCAGCAGGCGCGGCGACGCAACGTCGGTGACACGGATGCGGCGGAGGATGAGCCCAAGATCAGCAAGTGCGAGATCCTGATGGGCGCGGTCGAGTATATCGGACAATTGGAGAAGGAGAGGAAGTGGTTGGTGGCGGAGTTGGGGAGGTGTAGGGGAGCGGCTGGGGAGGGTCGGGGGAGTAGGGTAGCTCGGGTTGGATGGTTGGGGTTTATTTTCTTTATCTTTTTTCCCCCCAAAAATTTCTTTTGGATGGGATTTGGGGTTTATGGGTTTCTAGTCGCGGCGGTCTGGGTTTGCTGACAGTGGGTGGTGTCTGGAGTGAGCGAAGGGGGGTTGGTTGGTTGGGTGGGTTGTGTCACTGAAAAAGCCACATGCTGAACGACTTGTACATGTAGTAACGAGATTACGAATTCTGACAAAAGGAAACCGGAAGGGGCTGGCTGGTTCTGCGTTGCTTGACTCGCATACCATATATATACCATATATATACCATATATATACCATATATATACCATATATATACCATATATATACCATATGAGCAGCTTTGTTGTAGTGCCACGCTCTGGGTTCCATCTCCATCGTGCGGCGTATGTGTGCGAAGAAGGTCTCGGTCTCAGCCTCGACTTTGCAATAATGTCGGAGCTCCGGACTTCAGTCCCAGTCCCAATCCCAGTCCCAGCTTCAAGGACGACTCGCAGGTTTTCTCGAGGGATGCTCTGGTACAGGTACCGGTAGGTGTTAGGGCTGGGATTACTTGTGCTTACTTGCAGAGCACCACAGAGTGAATAAATAGCACAGACATGATTGGCTGCAACCGAGGTGTTTCAGGCGAAGCGGCGAAAGCACGAAGCATGACGGAAGCAAAGCCGAAGTTCGCCGCGGCGATTTCAGAGAGAACAGAACACCGTCTCGAACATTAACATACATCAGAAAGTATTGTATCAAAAGACCACGCCACCGATATCGCCTCGCAACGCCCCTGTTTAATATACAAAGCAACACCACCTCTACCCTCTATCCTCCATCCTCTGCCCTCCGTACCTTCAGGAACGCCTCTCTCCCCGACTACAACACGACCTCCTTCGACCTCTCCAAAAGTCCACACCGTCCCGCCCCAACCCCTCGCGCCCCCCCCACCCCCATCACTCTTCTGCAAGAAAGCGACACGCCACGAGACAACAGGAAACAACATGTCCTTCTCGTCCCTGGTATCCGACCTCACATACCGCGACCGCAATGGCGACGACAAACGCTCCCAGATCTCGCGCGCGCGCTCCTACGCCAGCACCGCCGCGACCAGCGTCAGCATAAGCGGAGACATCTCTTCACAGTTACACGGAGGATACAGCCACCCGTTGGCGCGGGCCTGGCAGGCTGAGAGGCAATTGACCAAGGTACGGAAGCCATCGCTCATCGCTCGCTTTCTCCTGCGGCAATCCCATTGTGCATACAACTGGCCTACGACAACCCCACTGTGCATACAATTGGGCGCGGCTGGAGAGGGAAATTGACGGCATGGTCGAGGTTTGAGGCGTGTCGCTGACGCTGACTTTGTTGTTGTAGTCCATGCTCATCTACCCACTCTTCGTAACCGACAACCCAGACGAGGAAAGCCTGATCCCGTCCCTCCCCAACCAATACCGCCGCGGCCTGAACAAACTCATACCCTTCCTCACCCCTTGATCGCCAAAGGCCTCAAGTCCGTAATCCTCTTCGGCGTCCCGCTCCACCCCAGCGCCAAAGACGCCCTCGGCACCGCCGCCGACGACCCCACAGGCCCCGTCATCGCCGCCATCAAGCTCCTCCGCAAAGCCTGCCCGTCTCTCTTCATCGTCGCCGACGTCTGTCTCTGCGAGTACACCTCGCACGGGCACTGCGGCATCCTGCGCGAAGACGGCTCCCTCAACAACGCCCTCTCCGTCGACCGCATCTCCGACGTCGCCATGGCGTACGCAGAAGCCGGCGCGCACTGCGTCGCCCCTCGGACATGAACGACGGCCGCATCCGCGCCATCAAGCTCAAACTCATCGAAGCCGGCATCGCCCACCAGGTCGTGCTCATGTCCTACAGCGCGAAATTCAGCGGCTGCCTGTACGGGCCCTTCCGCGACGCCGCCGGCTCCTCGCCCTCGTTCGGCGACAGACGCTGCTACCAGCTGCCGCCCGGCGGCCGCGGCCTCGCCCGCCGCGCCATCCAGCGCGACATCAACGAGGGCGCTGACGTCATCATGGTCAAGCCCGCCTCGCAGTACTTGGACATCATCTCCGACGCAAAGGAGATCGGCCGCGACCTGCCCGTCGCCGCTTACCAGGTCAGCGGCGAGTACGCCATGATCTGCGCCGCGGCAAAGCCGGCGTCTTCGACCTGAAGACCATGGCCTTCGAGGCCACCGAGGGCATCCTGAGGGCCGGCGCCAGCATCGTCGTCAGTTACTTCGTGCCCGACTTCCTGGATTGGTTGGAGAACTAGAGCCCTTTATAAAGGGGAGTGGGGTGCCGCGAGAGCACACCGCGTGCCCGTGGGGGGGGCCCCGTTCGGGACCGTGGTTTCGTCGAGCAGACGAGAGAGAGAGAGAGCGGAACGGGCCGTGGTTTCGTTTTGCAGGCGTCGAGAACAGGCTCGAGGGGGCGAGAAAGACTTGGCGGGGCGCTTGGTGGGCACGGCCAGCGCCCGCCCGTGGTGGTCTGCTGGAGGTTTCGAAGCAAATGGCCGTCCCCGGTTTCCTCCGTGAGGTGTTCCTCCGCCGCCGGCGGAGAAGGGAGCTGCGCATGGGCACACCGTGACCTCTTTCTTTGTATGTGCGTGTGTGCGTGTGTGCGTGTGTGCATCTGTGCGCGAAGAGAAGGCGGAGGCATAAGCGGCGTCTGGTTGTGCCTTTGGGAACCCGGTCCCATTCTCATGATACCACGAAGGGGAAAAAAGCAAAATTTTCCACCCTTGCTATCGCTCTATTGTCTATCCGTTCTCCTTGGTGTCATTTCTACGACATAAGTGCTTGAGTCATCCCGTTCGCCAAAAGAAGGGACACAAAATTCGGTAGGACAAGGGTGGGGAGTCGCAAGGGGCAGAGAGAATTGCAATAATTCTTGTCTTCCAAGGGTATACATAGATCTACTCTCACAACAGCCACACCTACCTCGCTGCTACCTCGCTGCTCCCTCCCCCTATTCCTGCTTCAACCCGCCCGTCGAACCCGACTTCGCTCGTCGTCAATCGTGCATTCGAGCCGCTTGCAGCTCGTCCCCCTCAATGCAAACATCCAAGAGAAAGTGTTGCCGCGATCCGAAGAAGATACTTTCGGCCAGGACCTGTTTAGCCAGTGCCACTAACGGCAAGCCTGTTTCACCACACGTCAGTCTGACATTCGACCGGTCCAACCCCATCCATGTCCCGCAAAGAACGTTCCAAACACTCAGACGGTGGGGTTGACTTACTTCATCAAATGATCCATGAAAGTCTGCAAGCTGACATCATCGGTAAAGATGGTCTGAGCCGTCTGCGCGACACCGCCGTACGAGCCCGTCGTGTGCGTGGTCGAGGGATTGAGCTTGGACAGCAGGAAACGGGCCTGCGAGCCGCCGGCGTCGCAGACGATGAAACGCGGGAGGGGAAGCGGTCTTGGATCAGTTCCTTGGTTGCGTTAGCATTGCACACACAATCACCCGCGAGAAAGGTTGCAACTGGCGTGGGAGGAGGGATGGGAAGAGAGGGATGGGGATGGGAAAGGGAAGGGGAAAAGGGCCTACCTTTGCATCTTCCTTCGGCGCCTCGAGCAGCTCGCGGAAGTTCTCGTAACCCTCCATGTCCTGGTACCCGGCCTTACGCCACTCGGCCATGGTCTCGCCGTGGAAGATGAGGATGTGGAAGAAGGTGTCGAGCAGCAGGATCGTCTGTGGCTGGATGCTAGTCGAATCCAGGAGGACGGGCATGCTGCCCTCCTGATCGAAGGTGTAGCTGTCGAGCGTGGGCTGGATCATGACGAGCGAGTTGGACACGTCTTCGTGGTTCAGCACGTGGCGGTAGAAGGCCGTCTCGTCGGGAGAATTGTTGAAGACCTGCAGGAACTGCGATCGCCGCAGGTGGAACATGAACTGTGGGTAGAGGGTGAAGTTCTTCTCCAGGCGGAAGGAGGAGGGGTCGTCCTTGCGGTATTCGGCAAAGCGCGAGCAGAGCCGGATCAGCATGCGGTCGACCCAGCGGAGGACATCCGGACCGTCGTCCACCTCAGCCTTGAAAACGGCGATGCGTGACATGAGCACTGCGGCAGCTTCTTGGTCGAAAGATTGCGCGATGGCGGGGTCGCCGGATGGGCCGCTCATGTTGCGTCCGACAGTGGTGACACGGAGGTGGTATTGTCCGGACGAATGTTGGTAGTAGGTCAGGAACTGGATGAGACCCTTCTGCGGGCCCTGCTGCATCTGGTTCGGTCCACCCTGTCCAGCAATCTCGAAGTAGATACCGTAGCTTGCAGCAGGGTCGATACCGCACATTTTCCAGGCACAGGTGTTGCCAATACCACACTCTGTTTCTCCGACCGAACTTGACTTTTTGTTCAGAGAAACTGCATGACCGATAAGTCCGGTGACCTTGAGCTCCTTTGTAGTCAGGACTTCAAGGGAGGCGTTGAAACCCATCAAGAGGTTATCGTTGGCGTCTTTATCGAAAACCCGAACAAACGACTGCTTGAACTGTGACGATGTGAAGCTGTCCGTCAAAATCATGTGGCCACCGGTCGAGTTGGACAAACCCTTCATCTCAAGCAGACCGACCTGATCCAGACAACCAGCGAAAATGTCGATAACGTGTCCGTTGTGAGCTGTCCTCTTAGCAAGGGTGTCGTAGAACTGCACACGGTCAGCGAACAAGGGATCCCCGGCATCCAGTGCGCAATACTCACCTTAAGCGCCTTCTTGTAGTACTTGATGTTGTCCCTGTCGATGTCGTGGTGAGACCGGATTGGTTCTTTGAGCTCAGGTCCTACGACCATACCCGGGCCTTCGGTTGCTGGTCCACCAGTAAAGAGCATAATCCTACCACCAGCGTTCTGGAAAGAAGTCTCCATCAAACCGACTGCAACACTGAGCGCAATACCAGTACATCTGAGAGCACGCTTGTCGTTTGCGACCGGCCAAGGATCTTTTGCAGCTGCTCAAGCGCATTGGTGAGCTGGAACTCGCATTGCTGGACGGGGAGCAGGAAGCGGGCAGCTGCGCCCATGGGTGCAGGAGCAGGTCTTCCAGGTTGTGGTTGCATGGGCTGGACTTGTCCCCTCGCGCCCGGGGCCATCATGAGTCCAAGCATCTCCTGCACCTGCTTTGCCGTGTAGTCCCGGTTGCCCCTGAATACGTACGACTTTGCGCATTCAGTGTAGCCTAACTCGTGAACTTGCGCCTTTGAGCCGATGGTCAGCCTCCACTTGTTCCACTTCAGCTTCGCTTTTTCCGTACCATTGTGCCGTATGTAACCAAGCCAACCAATGCGTGCGGGGGCAGAAGGGACAAAGACATGATGATCGAGTCCTTCAGTGCCTTCAAACTGTCCTCCTCTTGGCATGTGTCTACAACAAAGACGAAAATCGGTGGGGTCGGTGCTGGCCTGCTGAGCCTGTACTCGATGGTTGTGCTGCCAGGGTGCAGCTCTGGTGGGATGGCGTTCTCAGAGATGTCCTTGTAGTGGGGAGGCAAGCTGTTGCGCTGAAGACAGAAAGGGCAGATCCATATCCTTGCGCGCATATCCACCTGGCTACACTCTCATCAGCACCCTTGCTCTCCCGTCTTATCCCTCCGCTCTTACCAGAATGGATTCAGAACTGCCCTGCATGGTGCTTTGCATGTGACAGGCTCATATTGCAGCAGCGGGGTATCCGTCTTCTCTTTCAATGGTGTGTAAAGAGCTCCGATGGGTACTGAAGATTCATCAACGCATTGTCCAAGACAGAAGCTGTGGCGCGTGTGCTGCGGTTATCATACCAACTAAGCGGGAGGCTTCCTGTTTGTGACGTTAGCAATCGTAGATCTCTCTTTGTCTTGAAGGAGTCAATATACATACCATCCGCGAGGATGGAAAGGTATTCCAACTGAGTCTGATGCCATCTCTGTCCTCAATCTCGCCCCACTGCTCCTTCAGGTTCTCGTAATCCATGGTTGGGTCGTATGTGGGGAGGTGTTCTTGATGTTGCTCCCTAAGGGGCTTCTGAAGCTCTTCGTACTCTCTCGCTGTACGTAGAAAATCGCGAAGCAGTGTAGCGGAGAGGAGAGATTTTCAACAGTGGTAATTGTATGGCGGTTCAGGGATAGAGGCAAGAGGTTGTTACAGCGGTAGAGCAACACTTGTAGCTTTCTGAGACCACGTCGCCGGCCGAGTTGCTCCAGATGCGGCTCACGCTTGGCAAGGGCCGTGGGTCCGAGCTCACACGGGCAAAACTTCATCCAGCATGTCCAAATCTTCTCCTTTCTTTTCTCATCTATGTTTTTCACGCCAGCTGTAAATCACATTACTATCGACAGCCCTTGCACTCACTGTGGCATGGCTGTTTTCGCGCTGCGCGGAGACCGACTACCCAACACTGGGCGCCGGCTTTGAAAGGCCATTCTGACCTTGACGAGATTCTGGAATCAGTAGTGGTTACATCAACGAAACAAATAGAAAGAACTGAAGAAAGCGATCGTGCTCTTCCGAATAGGGCTCGTCGAAGCTCGATCAGAAACCGCTTTTTCAAGATACCGTCAGTATTGAGAGTTGACTGCTTGTCACAATGCTCTTTTACCGTATTCGTATCGAGTATCCAGACTCTGTATAATGGATCGCCTATGGAGCGCCTCTCTTTGGCCAGCCTCTCTAGAGGGCCCTCCTCTCAAGCAGACGGCATCTTAAGGCCTGGCGCGTCTTCGTTCTGCGATCTACGTTAGGACTTGTGATAATGACTTGTTGACCCCTGCCAGGTACATCTCGAAACGTGTATGTACTAAATTCTATTGGCGGACCGGCAAGGCTGCCCACAATCTCGAACAATAAGAAGAGGGTCGCCGCGGTGAACATCTCATCCCTGTTGGTATCCTTTCGAGTTAGCACAGCACCTTTTGCTCAAGAAGGTTGGTATCTGTATGCAACCTCAACATGGTGCGCTTTGACGGTCCGCAGTGGCGCTAGCATTTCAGAGAGCCACACGCAAGCCTAAAGTTGGAGCGCGCCTTGTCTTTGCTACCATCTCGTTAGACCGGTATAGTATCTTCCATTGTATTTCGTTCTGCTTGAGTGATATCCTCACCCGTAGTGCTTCACTCTCTTCACTTGTTTCTCACCACGAAAAGACAGTGCACTCACGCCACAACAATAGATCCGAACAACAACAACTGGATAATCAGCCTCTGAATAGGATAATGGCGAGCATTATGCTACAATGAAGCTCAACATCACGAGTCGTCTCTATTGTCCGTCAAGATGATTAAAAGAAGTTCTCATTCTTCCAAAAGCTGAGTTTCCTCCATCGTTTGTACATCTCACTACTATCTTCCCCATCGTAATTCGCATCTCTCGTCCTTGTCTCGCTATAGCAGCTGGTCTGCTTTCCCTTTACCCCTTCTTAGACCGTATACAGGGCTGTGCCCTTTGTAATCTCACAATGACTTCCTCTTCCTCCCTAGCCTCCTGTTCCAATGGGGAGTTCGATTTGGAGTCGCTGGTCGACTTCACTGGCTGCCCGTATTCCTGGGGCTCCTGCGCGCCCTCTCCGCCGCGGACCTCACCGCGTACGACCCCTCCTTTTTCTCAGGTGCATACGGGTCGGTGCTAGCAGAAGACCGTCCCAGCCCGCATCTCCCATCGCTGCACCCCTCCTCCTATTGCAGTTGCCCCGAGTGCGTGGACTTTCACCGCCGCACCGCCTGCCCGGTTGCCTTCGTGAACCCCCTCGAAGTACTTCTCACCCTCCCACCCTGGCTCTGCTCCACGCCACCATCCCAATGTGAGCAGCCAACCGCGTCCGTCCGCGCCTCCTCTCCTGCCTCCCCCACGCCCACCACCTCCGGTTCCGCTCCCGTTCCGGCGGGCGAGGCCAGCATCACTTCCTCCGCGTCCGTCCACGCTCCGCCTCCGCCACCTCGCATCGAGGCAACCCGCTCTCCCTTCCCGCGTCCCACCGTCGAGAGCACCTCTTCCGGCCGCTCTTCATGGTCCGCCGAGGAAGACGCCGCCTGCATCGCCGCCATGCGGCTCATCGTCTCCCGCGGCGAAGGCGGCACCGACGCCCGCTGGGCCGCCGTCAGCGCCATCATGGCCTCCCGGGGCTACCGCCGGCGCCCCAACGCGGTCAAGAACCAGTGGAACCGCCGACTGCGCGCTCTTTCAGGCGCCGAGGACCGTGGTGTGCGCAGGAGAAGCCAGGCGCTGAAGACGTCGCTCCTCGGGAGCAAGGTTCCCTCCGGTGCGGTGGAGAATAAGAGGGCCGGCAAGCAGACGGCCAGCGGAGCAAGCACCACCAAGCGCGCCCTCAACGATGCCGACAAGAGGCGCGTCGGCACCTATCGCAATGCCGGTGTCGCTGCTCGTGTTGCCTTCCGCCGACTCTTCAAGGCCAATCTGGCCGATTATGTTGCCCTCGTTTCTCGCGGGGCCGCAAGCGCGCCCCTTCCCGCCGCCGCTCAGCAGCCCCTGCCACGGCCATCACAGGCTGTCGGCCTCGAGATGGAGGATGATGGTGAGGAGGAGGAGGGGGAGGAGGATGACCCGGAACTCACCACTGGGTTGGAGGAACCGCTAGCCTTCGCTGACTCGGACGAGGAGCTCGCGCAGAACCTGTTCCGCGAGCTCAACGGCCTGCGCGCTACCCGTGGCCGCTGAATGTTGATAACATACTCGAGAAAAAGTTTTGTATTTTAGCTCGTGAAAACGTGTTATACAAAGTCGAATATATCGCCCGCCTTTTCTCTCAGCATCCCACCAACCCTCTTACTACCTACCACCCTCTCCAACTTCAATCCATCCCACTTGCTAAAAACGTTCCTCACGCCCGCCTCCTGCGCACTGATCTTGCCTTCCGAAACGCTCTGCCCTAGAAACCCGGCCACGAGCTCTTTATAGAAAAGTGGATTCTCCGGCAAGGCGTAACAGATGACTCTCTTCACCCCTCTTATCCTGTACCTGTGAAAATGGTGCGCGCGACCCGTGTACAACAGGACGCTGTGCCTGCCCGTCAAGAAGTGGCTCCTCGCCCGGCGACTCTCCGAGACATCCGTATATTCGGAGATCGCGCCGAATGAGATACTAGCCGTGGCTGTGGAAGTCGCGAACCAGTTCCGCACACGCACAAAGTCGAGGTACGAGGGAATGAAGGCTAGGACGCCCTGCCCGCCTTCCGCGGGCTTGGGCAGGCGGGACAGCCAGGGCACGATGGCTGAGGTGAAGTACTTGAAGCGGGCATCTGGGTCTGCGGCGGGGGTGGAAGAGGCGTACCGGGAGAAAGTCTGCTTGATTCCAAGGCCGATGTCGAGGATTGCGCCCGTGTACTCAGGCGCGAATCTCACCTTGCCAAAAACATTCTGCATGTTACCGTTGTACAGTTTGAGGAGTTCGGGCGTCAGGAAGGCGGACAGCACGATAGTCTGCCGCAGGTACCGGGCCTGACTGTCGAGGTAGTAGTTGCGTACACGGCTGAAGTCGCAGCCGTGCGCGTCTTTGGGTTGCTGATTCAGGTGCGAGAAGACGTATTCCACGTGCTCCCAGTTCTGCATCAGCATCGCGTCGGCTTGGTCTACAATCATGACCTCGATCGAGGAGAGGAAGTCCCAGTCAGCTTTCTTGGGGTCCTCGTGCTCGATGATGCGGCGCAGACCGAGAGGCGAGGCGAGAATGATGTCCGAAGCGTAGAATTGTGAGAAATACTTCACTGTCTTCCGGGTGAACTTGATGCCGAGACGGAAGTCATTGTCGTCGTTGCCTTCGAACAGTTCGCGGAAGTCTTCGGGTTTCTCTTCGCTGAATTTCTCCTCGGACTGTACGAATGCGTCCTGGAAACGCTTTTTGTTCTCTTGCTGCTCCGGCTCGCATAGTTCCATCAGACTGTCGATGTATTTTGCACAGGCTTGTCGCGTCTCCAACAAGATAAGTACCTTGGGCCTGGTAAAGCCCTGGTCACGCAATTCTACGTCTGCGTCATCTTCGGCATGCGCCAAGCGTGCATTGTTCTTCAACACTCGATCTCGCCCCTTGAACACGTGGTTCAACGCATGTAACGAGGCCATGGTTCTTAGAGTTGTAGCATTCTCTACCGTCCTTGCGCCACATAGCACATCCTGGTAGTTGTAGATGTAGGGAGCAAGCGCCTGGCCGATCTCTCCGAAATTGGACAAGCGCTCTCTCGCAGACTCCACTAGCCGCTTCTTCAGCTTGATCTGCTTTGTCGATTTGATGGGACGTTTTGGCAGCGGGGACCATGCTGAGCCAGACGTAGATGCTGTCAACGTGCCTGTTTCGCCCACGCGAGTCTTCTCAGAGTGCCATTGGTTACTCGCTACGGCTTTGAGTCTCTTGGACAGCTCATTATCATCCGGATTGGCAAAGTGTACTTCGAATGGGTCTGAAGCGTCTTCGTCATCGTCAAGCTCCTCTTCAGCAGCGCCATTCTCCAAGCCATCCTGTTCATCCGCGTCTTCGTCTCCCTCTTCCTCCACCCTGTTCAGCGTACCATCCATTTCCGCCTCCTCCGTGGCAAGAGCCTCTTCTGGTGAAGCTCGCTCTTCCTCGACCGTGATCTTCCTCCTCTTGCGCTGCCGCCTATCGGGATTGGAAGGCTGCTGGAAAGCCTGAAGTAAAGCGTTGTATGATCGGCCGGCTGGAGCAACAGCAGCCTCTTCTTCTTCCACCTCCTCATCAGTCATATCGTCCTCTTCGCTAGGCTCAGGACTGTCTTGCTCTTGCTCGTCTCTACTAGCCAATCCATCGAAGGCGCCTTCGTCGGGATTCTCTGCGACCCTGGCCGCTTTGAATGCACCTCTTCCCTGCCCTCTGAATGCGCCTCGAGCACCTCCACGACCGCGGCCATGCCCGCGACCACGACCTCGGCCACCTCGGCCACGAAATCCTCCTCGCTGTCCTGACGCCATGAACAATTTCTAGAAGGCGATCAACTTTGAATTCCCGGAGGGCGTTCGGGAAACTTTTCTGCAATCGCTTATCTTATCGGAAGCCCGGCTTTTGCAAGCGAGGACTTTTCGGAGGTGGGTCGTTTTCGCACATTGCACCAGCTTGAAGACTTGAGTGTGCGGCGGCAGCAACATCTAAGGAGACAATATCCACAGATCACACCACCCTGCTTGCCCATCATGGCTGAAGAGGATTCCTTCCTGCACCTCGCGCGCCCTCTGGGCCCAGCGTCAGTTGGCGCTCAGCCCTCGACTGCCCCTCTGTCCGTCACAATTCAACCGCAGGCCATGTTTTCAATCCTTGACCACGCAACCCGGAGACCAGCAGACCAGGAGCGCGTGATCGGCACGCTGCTCGGAGTTCGCACTGAAGATGGTACTGAGGTCGAGATCCGGAATTGCTACGCCGTCCCACACACCGAGACGGCCGAGCAGGTCGAGGTGGACATGGATTACCAGAAGCAGATGCTCGCTCTTCACCTGCGCGCCAACCCCAAGGAGGTCTTGATCGGATGGTACGCCACTAGCAGTGAGCTGAACACCTTCTCCGCCCTCATCCAGAACTTCTACGGCCAGCAAGGAGACGGAACCTGGCCGCACCCCGCTGTTCACCTTACCGTCTCCACCGTTCCGGGCAAGGATATTGAGGCAAAGACATACATTTCGGCGCCTATTGGTGTTACTGCTGAACGGGCGGCTGACAGCTGCCTGTTCATCCCAGTACCGCACGAGATCAAGTACGGCGAGGCGGAGAAGAGCGGGCTGGAATTGATTTCCGGGGCAAAGGACAGAGAAGACCGGTCACAGATGCTCCAGACGGACATCGAGTCGTTGGAAAGGGCTATCGAGCAAGTTCTTGAGATGCTCGAGCGGGTGTCAAACTACGTCAACAACGTGTTGGACGAGGAGGCTGAGCCGTCTTCTGCGCTGGGACAGTTCCTTATGAACACGCTATCCCTCGCACCCAAGGTTGACCCTACAGACATTGAGAGGGACTTGTACGTGCCTTACCCATCCTTCACAATGATTTCAGATACTGACTTGACACAGCAACAACCACATCCAAGACGTCCTTCTCGTGTCTTACCTCGCGAATACCATCCGCACCCAAATCGATCTTTCCAACCGTCTCGCGACCGCTGCTCTTACCATGGGCGGTGAAGCCCCGCCCAGAATGGCGAGGGCAAAGAACAGCGAGGCAACCAAAACCAAAACCGACGAGGAGGCCGGAACCAGAACCGGCCTGTGGAGCTGTAGTTGGCTGTCCGTCCTGCACTGTGCTGCCATCCCCTTCCGTTGCGCGGCACGGTCACTTCCTCTGGTGTGTTTGGTGCTTGGTGGTTGCGAGCAAAAGTATTAGAAAGCGTGTACTCTTGCCAGTCTGACTGCTGGCTGCCCGTTTCTGTTTGTTGATTTTTTGGGGGTTTACCACTGCTCCGAGCAGAGCATCCGGGAGAGTCATGGCTACGAGGATCATGATGACAGCGTGCAAGGCAATGGCGTGGGTTAGCGGTCTATCAAATAGCATCACCTTTCGCAGAGGCGAAGGATAGAATCAAATGTCTGTTTTCAAAGGCTTCTCTTCGTACACCGTCTCCCATCGAAGGTGGTATCGTGACCGTGCAGCTACTTTGTAATGCGCGTTTCCTCCATCCGAAGCCAACGCCCGAGAAATGCTCTCAAATCCCCAACGCCTCGCTAACCCATCAGAAGCAATACCGAATCCTTCCTGCCCAGCAATCAGCCTTCGAGCTCGCACAAAACCACCTCGTCTGCCTCCACAAGCACCTTCGGGCCGCCATGTAGAATCTGAACGTATTACCGTCACGCCGAACCGCTCAGCGCCACCAGACAGCCACATCCTCTCCTTGTGCTTCCTGACTACCGCTTCCAGAGTCCCTCTCTCCTCATCCGCACAAGTCGAACTCCTAATCCTCCTCCTTAACCTTCCTCTTCTTCCTCTTCGGCCCCTCAGCCTCCTCACCCGCAACCCCAAACGCCTCCAAAGCCGCCTTCCCCTTCTTCGCCGCCGCCTCCCCGATAATTTCATCGTTGTTGAAGACTTTACGATCGATCTTAATCTGCTTGTCCAGAAATGCCGTCTCGACCACACGACCCAATTTCTTGGCGTCCCGGCGTAGTACCCATTTGAAGTCGTCGACTTTGATCTTTTGGCGCCGTGAATAGGATGCAGAGAGCGCGGCGTTGTGGCAGGTCTCGATTATGAAGTCGGTTATGATTTCGTCGAGGAGGGAGACGGTGGAGGGGAGCGGGTAGGGGTCCCCGAAGGCGCGGAGGAGCATTTCCACTGCGTGGTGTTAGTGGGAAAGTGAGAGGTGGAGGGGAGCGGACGAACCGTTCTCGGTCGGGAATTGTTGGCCTTTTTGGCGCAGGCGCATGCGTGGTTCTGCCATGTTTTGTGCAACGGAGGACGGAGGCAGGTGTGCAGGCGCGGTGTAGTAGGCTAGTCGCGCAACAAGACGAGGGAGGTTGCGTTGCATGTGACAGAAGGTGCTGCTGGTCTTGGCGGTGCAAACTGAGCAAAGTCGTCAGAAAGTGTGTTGTAGGCAGTTGTATAACACGTTTTCAGAATCAGTTGAACGCGCTGTTGTCTAGTTCTTTTCACTTCCGCTTTTCCTTTGACGCATTATGAGCTGTGAGACCACGTGAAGAACAGCTGTGATCGTGAAGAAGAAAACCTTCGCCGAAGGGTCTCTCAAGTTGCCAGCTTTCATCCCAGCAACACACACCTCGAGTATCAGCATCACATACAGCGACAATACTGCCCTTGTAACGAGAGCACAACGGCACAATGGTAAAAGGATCTGCAACCCGAGCTTGAGGAAAACTCTTACGATGAATTACAGACGGCCCTTTTCAACCTTCAGTCCCTGGTCCTCGTGCTCCTCCTCTTCATTTGCACGTGCACATACGTCCACGGCCTGGCCCCTAGTTTCCTAGACAGCAGGAAGGATGGGTATGTCGATCATTCTTGCTTGAGGATTTTGCCTTCTGACCAGTTGCAGAATCTTCGCATTTCCCTGGCGAGCCGCGCGGATTGGGGAAAGGCTTAGTCCGTACGTCAGTATAGGATGTGTTTTCATGGCGGTGAGTTGCATGCAAATATGCTGTGGAGATGGCTGCTGATTCTGAAGATCACCCTCTTGATGGGTCGATGAGTAAAGGTATCTTCATGGATGGAGCGAGGCGTTGGTGGCGTTAACGTGGCACGACTTCTACTTTTATGGCAAAAGGTCTATCCGAACGCTTTCATGACGCTCAGCAGAGTGAATCTCATGGATGCATGCGCAGTTTCACGTTGACTCAGGCTGTAACGAAGCGAGGTGAAAGACAACGCTCCCGTTTTTTCTTGTGTTAATTCGAGTTCCAATTCTTATGCACCTTACCATGTTTCTTTGTTTGCCAGCTTGCCCTTCCCTGACATACCTGCGGCGCGTTCACAACGCAACAGATAGTGTCCTCCTCGTATCCTTTCTCGTTTGCACCAAAATCTGTATAGCAAGGCATACAAGAGATCCGTCGCAGCAGCACTTGCGTCAAACCCAATTTTGCATACCTCTTTTTCTGTTCGTTTACCATGCTTGCCAACATGAGTCCTTCTGTTTTCGGGTCTGGAGGTCAGCCCCGACTATTCTCCCTTGACGATATCAATATCCCTCAGGGTCAGGACAGCGCCTTGTCTACAAAGCTCGCTGCGGAAGCCATATCCTTTGACTTCGCCTCAGAGCCTGCAGCGAATGTCTCCAAGCCGGCGAACAACAACAACGTAGTTTTCCAGTTTCGTAGCCAAGAGGATAGCGACATGCTTGCAGAAAGACAGCAGAAGGCTTGGAGATATATGCGACCGACCAAAGAGCCGATCCTAAAGCTCTCTGACGGAAGAGGCCCATCACCGGCTGTCGAATACAACACTATGGTCGACGATCTCGAGTACGTTCGCTGCAATAATGGGTCTGCAAAGCCCATCTTAAATTCGACCTCAATCGACTTCGCGTTCGATCATGGAGCTGTCCTTCTTCCTTCGACATACAGCAAGAACAGCAACTTCCAAATTGGCGGGACGAGGAAGATCGCGCAGCCCGTCTCGAGGCTTCTCGGCGGAAGAAACATATCACCGGCTGCCGAGCACAAGAGTGTTCTTGACGATGACGAATACGATCCGATGCAAGACGTTGAAGACATCGTTGCGAGGGACGGCAGTTCAAGCGTCGAAGAAATCGGCAACGACCTAGCACAACCACAACATACAAAGAGTGACGCTGGTTCTCTCGTTGGGCTGTTCGAAGACACACTCCGCCTGCAAGGCCGACCGAGAAATGATTGTGTTTTCTTGATGGCTCCAGAACAAACCAAGGTCCTCGTTGGTTATGCGATAGATGACGAATTTTCTATCAACACACATCTCGCACGTCATTATTCAGCCTACTTTCAGGACATCATAACTGCTCAGAACCCGCAATTGCCGCATCCCACGGTATCCCTCTTGCACCTCGACCTCGATCGTGCTGCTTTCCGCACCTTCACCAGATGGCTTACGCAACCTCGTCCATTGAATCGTGTGCAACTTGCAACGGTTTTTGATTCGGGTCCGGAGGACTACGAAGGGCACCTCGTGCACCTCTATCGTCTTGCCCGGCACCTGCGCATTCCGATGTTAGCTAACGATTCAATGAGCGCCTTCATCGACTTCTGCAGCCGTACTGGTCCGCCTTTGGTATCTACTATTGTTGAGTCATTTACGAAGCTCCCCGAAACCTCTGCGCTATGCAAATTTCTCATCCACCTTGAGACGCGCGGTTCTGAACCGCGTGGATGGACGTCAGAGGAGCTGGAAAGGCTGCCTGGCACGTTCCGAGCCCTCCTCCTACGTGCTGCGAAGATGCGACTGGAAAAAGGCGGTATTCCGGCTGCCTACCTTCGTCCAATTAGGCCGTGTGCGTATCATGTACACCACGCCGGCGAGGGCGGTAACGGGGAAGGAGATACGGCGACGTATGTGAGTGAAGAGCAGTATCTGAAGTGTGAGAGCGAGTTGGGCTGGGGATGGAAGTTCTCAACCCATCCTCCGGTGCCAGAGGGATGGCAGATCACAGAGGCCAGGAAGCAGGTGGTGGAACGCGACGTAACTGGCCGTATGAGCTTTGCTTCCCACATGGGCCTCGTTCCAGAGGGGTGCGCTTCGGTATCGGAATTGAAGGAAAGCAGGGACTTGCACAAGAGTTCCAGTCCCCCGAAGCTACCGTTTCGCATCGGGGCCAAGGCATTGCATCATCTAAACCTTTCGCGATGACAATCTCGTCAGTTACCAAGTCAACTCACACCAACACGAAAGAGGTCCATGAAGCAACACAGGAGGAGCTAGCCACATTCCTTCTTGGCCCGAGCAGGAACATCGCATCAGCATCTCAGAACTACTCTTGTGCCGCTGGCGAGTCCCGATCAGACTTGTCAAGCAGCCGGTCCTCAACATCAATCAAACGAGGATCTGGCACCACTCAGAAAACCGCACCTTCGCCGCCTCAAGGAAACGACAGTGACAGCAGCGGCGGTGTTCCCATCCCCCACCACCGCGCCAGATCTCCCTGCTCCCACGCAGGAAGAAACCAGCTTCTCAGTTCATGCTGTCATCTAAAATGTACACCGGAACTAATGCCCCGTCTAGAACGGCGCTCCCTCCGGCTGAAGGCTGGCTTGAGGCACGCAGTAAGGAGAAGGGAAAAGGGAAGACCCGGAATGGAGAGTGTCGAGGCGAAAAAAGTGGATAAGCAGAACGCGATGCAGGATCAGGTGACAGCAGGTGGAGCCGCAGAAGAGAGGGAGGAGGAAGAGGAACTCTGATTCAGGCTGGTTCAGTACCATCACTGAGAAGCTCGTCGACAATGGGATTAGGAAAGGTACGGCATGACAGGAGGGTTAAGACATGGACGTACAAGCATTGCGAAGGGATTGGACTTCCTCGAGAGGGTCCCGGTACGGGTCATGGCAGTTGGTTTGATTTGATTGAGATTTGGCGGCTGCGAGGAGTCATGAGTGCAATGTTGAGCATGGGGAATCTCATTCGTGTAGTCAAGTAGTCTGGCTCGGACGTTGCGAATATGTGGGAGCGAGGATCAGAGCGAGCAGCCCTCAGGGGCTCTCAGTAGCACGATACATCCATTCATATTCATTGTGATTCAACGCAGCCTGCTTCGTCGCTCTGTTTCATGTGCTCGAAGCATTTTGAAATGGCAGTACGGAGATAAGATGTAAAACCCGGCAGACCTGGCTCAGGAGCTTTCAACCATCGCTACCATGGGAGGCCTTGCTATACCACACCCACACTCCCTATTCCTACAACAATCCTAAATCCTGGTACGTTAATCAGCAGGCTTGGGCGGGTCGAACGGGCTGTCACGGATAGCCATAATACGGGCACTCAAGCAGTCCGCCTGGCGGGGCAATGGAGGCAAGGGAAAGGGAAGGGTCGTGGGTGGGGAGTTAACGGTTGTTATGCACAGGGTCCAGCTAAACTCCGTCCCTCGCATCCGCCTTGATGTCATGGCGTAAATAGACGAAAGGCGGCAGTTGAGACATTTCTTCCAGTGTGCTTATACTCTAGATCCTCTTCTTTCAGTTCTCCTTTCCCCAATCTATTATTCCGTTCCACACACTTTCCATCATGCAGAGCATCATCAACGCAATCACTGGCGGCAGCAGCCTGCCTACTCGCCAACTCGGCAAGGATGGCCCCAAGGTCACAGCCATGGGATACGGTTGCATGGGCCTGTCTGCTTTCTACGGCAAGCCAAAGCCAGATGAAGAGCGATTCGCTGTCCTCGACAAGCTCTACGAGTCTGGCGAGCTCTTCTGGGATACCGCCGATATGTACATGGACAACGAGGACTTGCTTGGTACGCCTCTAGTGATCCTCTAATTCTTATCATCTTTTATGATCCAACGCACAAGCTAACGATCTATGTACAGGCAACTGGTTCAAGAAGAACCCCGGCAAGCGCGATCACATCTTCCTAGCCACCAAGTTCGCCAACCGTGTTATGGAAGACGGCAGCCGCAAGGTCGACTCCTCTCCTGAATACTGCAAGCAGGCATGTGCTAGGTCCCTCTCACGTCTCGGTATCGACCAGATTGATCTCTACTACGCCCACCGTCTTGACGGCAAGACCCCGGTTGAGAAGACCGTCCAGGCCATGAAGGAGCTGAAGGAGGAGGGCAAGATCAAGTACCTCGGACTGTCAGAGTGCAGCAGCGAGAGCTTGCGGCGCGCATACAAGGTGCACCCCATCACGGCTGTGCAGGTCGAGTACAGTCCGTTCTCGTTGGACATTGAGAGCGAGCAGATCGGATTGCTGAAGACATGCCGTGAGCTCGGTGTTGCCGTCGTCGCATACAGCCCAATCGGTCGCGGTATGCTGGCGGGCAATATCCGCAGCCCGAATGACTTCGAGGAGGGCGACTTCAGAAAGTTCGCCCCCAGGTTCAGCGAGGAGAACTTCCCCAAGAATCTTGAGCTTGTCGACCGCATCACCGAGATTGCGAAGAAGAAGGGCGTTACTCCAAGCCAGTTGACGCTGGCGTGGCTGATGGAGCAGGGTAAGTCGAATGCAACAGTCGTTCGATGATGATAGCTGACTGATCCGCAAGGCGACGACATATTCCCTATCCCGGGCACCACGCAACTCTCGCGTGTTGAGGAGAACTTGGGCGCGCTGAAGATCAAACTCACCAAGGAGGAGGAGAAGGAGATCAGAGATGCCTGCGAGGCTGCTGAGGTTCACGGTGCCCGTTACCCCGAGGCCTTTGCCAGCTACTGTTACGCTGACACCCCACCATTGGAGTCCTGAAAGGCGATATGTGCTGATGCACGCTGAGGATTGATCTCACCTATGCACTCTATGTTCGAGTGAATCTGTGTACGCAATGTCACCTTAACGAATGATACCAAATGAGGATGGAAGCAGCTGCTTCCTGAATTATGCTATTTCGCAAGCTGTCCAAAAGAATAGATAGTTGATGTCGCTCTTGTATTGCTATGGTACAAGAATCTTGAAGGGCGTTGATTTGGGTTCTTGGCGTCAGTCCCGAACGCCGCCATCCGAGCGCCGAACTTATCCTTTCCTCCCCTTTACCCTCCGCCTTCTGCGTTCCGATATATGAATCTTCTACGCCAGAGTCTGCTTCGGCAAACGCGCCTTGGTATTCGAAATGTGAGCACGTCTTCGAAGACAGGCATAGACCTTCAACGTCCGGTACAATCCTACATTTCTCGATCGTCGGATCCGTATATCAACCTATCCATCGAGCACTACCTTCTGCAGAAAAGCCACCCGGATTCCGCAGTCTTGTTCTTGTACGTCAACCGACCAAGCATCATCCTAGGTCGGAATCAGAATCCATGGCTTGAAGTAAACCTGGGGTTGCTGAAAGCTGCCCGCAATCGATCAACTCCACGCCCACAAACGGAGCCTTCTGGACTGGGAGATGTAGACCTTGTTCGACGCAGAAGTGGAGGCGGCACTGTCTTCCATGACGAAGGCAATGTCAATTGGACCGTCATATGTCCACCAGCCAAATTCACTCGGGACAAGCATGCGGAAATGGTCGTCCGTGCCTTGAGAGGCTGCGGTATCCAGCGATCGCGTGTCAACGAACGCCACGATATAGTACTAGACCAGGGTCAGGCAGACCACAATGGTACATGGGGTCCCGGCGACGACACACATTCGACTCCGTGGCAAACGAACGACTCGTCCGGACCGAGGCCGCTGAAGGTATCTGGATCGGCGTACAAACTTACAAAGGCACGAGCGCTGCATCACGGCACATGCCTGCTTTCGAGTCCAAATCTGAACGTTATTCCGGACTATTTGCATTCTCCTGCAAAACTCTACATCAAAGGTCGAGGCGTCGAGAGCGTGAGCTCGCCGGTGGGGAACATTATGCTCGACAACGACCGGTTCATCAAGACGGTGCAGCAAGCATTTTCCGACATGTACACAGCGAAGAATCTCAGTCCGGTAGCACTGGGGGATGGTGCGCTTGGCATACCGGAGGTCCAGAAGGGCTACCTTGAACTCAAGGTATGGAAGTGCAAAGCGTCTATAGACAATAATCTGACAGCCTTATAGTCCCACGAATGGACTTACCTGCAGACTCCGCAATTTACCTTCTCTGACACGCCTGCGAATGCCGAATCGGACGCACCGCAGGATCAACCACGCTCACTGCAGTCGAAGATCGAGCTTGTTGTTCGCAGCGGCGCCATCACAGAAAGCCACCTCCGTTTGGGTGGCGTTGCCGCTCAGGAAAGCGATTGTCTTCGCCAACTTTTGGCCAAACGTAGCCTGCATGAAATACGTGACTGGACTGCCATCTTCGCCGAAGCAGGTATCAGAACTGACGATTCGGCTGTTTTGGCAAGGTGGATCCAGGATATGCTGCCTCCGCCAGGAGCTGACGAGGGAGGCTGAATGACCGACTATTATCAGGTCAGACGTGAGACTACGATTAGTTTACAGGAGGCTGAACTGTGTGGTCTCTCGGCCATGCCAACGATGCGGATGAAGGGCCTGAGACGCGTCATGTCTGGAGACACTGTAATATATGTAAAACACTATATGTAAAATAGCGGATGATACACGCATTCCTTCAGTATATCGTTCGGGCATTGAAGGTTTCTCTTTGCATCTCTTTACCACACTGCAGACGATCTGCGTAGAAGTTCGTGTTCTACCACGTTTGTGCCTATTCATGCACCTCTAGGGGTTTTGTACCATTCCGCTTCCGGCAGCGAATAGGCGTAAACAACGCCTCCGACCGAGCATCCGAAGGCTTACGCGGTCCCCTTGAACGCATTCGTTGTAACTATTTCAAGAAACGTCGCCACATCACCCTCCGCGTCTCCGGAGCGACAATGATATGGCCAGAGAGAACAGCAGAAGTGCCCGGAGCAGCGAGGAGCGGAGGTTGTCAGACGACTCCAATGCCAATGGCAAGGAGGTGAACTCATTGCTCTCTCACGGCTCTCGCGAAGGATCCCCGGACAGCGACATCGTGGTCCACCCTGCCAACGCACCCTTTAAACCACCACATGCGCCGCGAAGACAATCGTCTTTCGCGCAGCACCGGCCCAATGGCGAGCCTAGGACGCCCAATCGCGTGCGCTTCGAGGTTGCAGATGCGTTGAGTGAAGACGGAGGCGTCAACGACCGGGATCATGCGAATGGGTGGATCGAAGAGGAGGACTACATGTCGAGCAACGGATACGCAGACAGACGGGACAGTACGGGGCAGCGGGCGCCGCTGCTCACTGATATCGAGGCTCCCTCCGTCACGGTGGCAGAAGACCTCGAGTTCAGTGCCGAAGACCTGCTGGAGAGCGCTCGGCCCAAGAGCGGGATGAGGAGCGCATTCATGAACATGGCGAATAGTATCATGTAAGATAGCATGCCATCCCTGTTATGCTGCTTCTGGCGAAAAAAAACAAAGAAGAATCTAGACTGATACGACTGTTCAAAGTGGTGCTGGTATCATTGGCCAACCCTATGCTCTGCGCCAGGCCGGCCTGGTCACGGGCGTGCTGCTCCTTGTGTGCCTTACGGTGCTCGTAGACTGGACCATCAGGCTCATAGTCACGAACTCGAAGCTCAGTGGCGCCAATTCCTTTCAGACCACTGTAGAACATTGCTTTGGAAAATCCGGCCTCATTGCCATTTCCATTGCGCAATGGGCATTGTAAGTCCACTACTCTTGTCGTGTGCTGTCCCTTTGGTGGGGAATCTGACTCTTTGCAGCGCTTTTGGCGGCATGGTGGCTTTCTGCATCATTGTTGGAGACACGATTCCGCATGTCATGGCTGCATTCTTCCCTTCCCTGCGCAGCATGCCGGTTCTATGGCTGCTCACCGATAGACGTGCGATCATTGTCATTTTCGTCCTGGGAGTTTCGTATCCTCTCTCGCTGTATCGGGATATCTCGAAGGTCAGTCTTTCGTCTGTGAACAACGATGGCGGACTGCGCTGACGGGTACAAGCTCGCAAAAGCCAGTACACTGGCCCTGATTAGCATGCTTGTAATCATAGTCACAGTAATCACTCAGGGACCGCGTATCCCGGCGGATATGCGAGGTCCGATCAAGGGATCCATCCTCATTAACAGCGGTGTCTTTCAGGCCATTGGGGTCATCTCTTTCGGTAAGCCCCATCGTCGTTTTCGTACATACTTCCAGCACCTCGCTAACGAGACGTTACAGCATTCGTATGCCGTAGGTTTATCCCCAGGATAGCCGTCCCGCTACTCGCATCTACTGAACAAACCGTGCAGATCACAATAGTTTACTCATCTACGGCTCTCTCAGGAAGCCAACAATGGATCGGTTCGCTCGAGTCACGCATTTCTCGACCGGCATCTCCATGGCCGCTTGCCTCGCAATGGCTCTCTCTGGCTACCTGACGTTCGGAAGCTTCACCCAGGGCAACGTGTTGAATAACTTCCCTACAGACAACATCATGGTCAACATCGCGCGCCTGTACGTCTCCTACACTTCCACCCTCTCCATTCCTCTACCCTTGCCCATTCCTTCACCCTTCATCCACGTTGTGAACAGGATCTTGCTAACGCCAGGTGTTCCAGCTGCTTCGGCCTGAACATGCTCACCACTCTCCCCTCGAAGCCTTCGTGTGCCGCGAGGTCATGACGCTGTACTACTTCCCACACGAGCCATTCAACCCCAACCGTCACCTCATCTTCAGCACGTCCCTGGTCGTGGCCGCCGTGACGCTGAGTCTGATGACCTGCGACCTAGGCGTCGTTTTCGAGCTCGTGGGCGCGACGAGTGCGTGCGCGCTCGCGTACATTCTGCCGCCGCTCTGCTATGTCAAGCTCACCAAGCGCAGGACTTGGGAAACGGTGAGTTACCTTCCCTGCACGCTTGGCAATTAGAGTTGCGCGAGTGCCTGGTGGGCTGATGGCTGATTCGGTGTGTTTTAGTATGCTTCGTGGGCTTGTGTGGCGTTTGGGTGTATTGTGATGGCAATCAGTGTCTTGCAGGCTGTGGCTAAGATTGTTAGAAGTAAGTTCGCCATGTTTCACAAGACGGAAATTCGTGACTAATGGGCGGGTTTACAGATGAGGGTGGTGCGCAGGCTTGCAGTTAGATCCACTCTCACGAATATTAGAATGCCGGTTACAGCGTTTCGGATCCGAGTTACTGATGGCTTTGTTAAGAAATGGTTCCGGAGGTTGTAAAAGAGCAACCGGCAGGGTTTGAACGCTGCGTTTTGTCATGCCATACGCGTTCGTTCGTATGTCATCAACTACACCACGACCCCGATCCGTAGAAGACCTCGTCGTGAAACACAATCATCTATGCTGAATATGCCACACTCAAATGGGGCTTCTCTATCCTGCGGCGCAGGGACTGTGTCTTTTAGTGGGCTCATCACTCCCAATGCCCTCCATTGTCCCCTTCGCTCATAGCAGATCGTCGATACCTCTCTCCGAATCCTTCTTGATCAAGTCAACCATTCCCTATGTTTCGTACCTCAGCACTTGACTTCCAAATAGATGGCCAGACCACTCACCTCCGGGAAAATCGGCTGCCCCCTGCTGTCAAGCACGTACCGGAACGGCATCTCAGTACTCTCGTGTTCGTCAACCTTGATCTCTGGATGATCAACATATCGGATCTTCCCTAACGGTACTGTTCGCGATGATCAGCCAACGCGCACAGCGACGGATGACGAAGGGAGAGAGTTGCAAGTCTCACTTCTGTCCTGCACCACGATTCGCGTGACGCGAACAGCGGTGTCCGTAGTCATCTGCACCGGACCCAATCTCCTGCCTTCAAAGCCCTTTTTGCGGAGCTCCGACGTGCGATCTTTTTCGTGTACGTCAGCATGTGACCCTGTTCTTCCTGCCATGTGCTGCTCAAATACCTCTCGGTGGATCATCGCCTGCGTTGAATCAGCCCCAATTCCTTGTAGGAAATCCAAACCAATGACCAAGCGCAGACTGACCCAAAATCCCGCCGAACAGAAAGACGTCGAAGCGCGAACCGTCCTCGGGGCTCAGTTCGGTCTTTGCGGCCGGGTCGAGGAGGCACACCTTGTCCTTGGTGGTGGCGTAAAGTTCTTCGACGCCTTCGTGCTTTACGGACAGACCGGGTGCGCCTTGGAGTACTTCGGGCAGCTTGAGTGACGTCGGCACAGAGGTGAGGTGAAAGGACGATCCGGCCGCGTGCGATTCTGCTGCGATGCATCTGTACTCCAGAGCAGACCAGGCTTCGAGCTCTGGATCGAGGTGCTCGACGATATAGGTCTTGGCGCTGGTGTTTGTGGAAGTCATCTGTCGTATGTCAACATTGTCGATGTACAACGCAGCTGTTCATGGATCACACTGCATCTACACACTCTCGATGAGGCATGGCGAGAACTGGGTGTGTGTGTGTGTATCTACCTTTGTTGTTGATATATCGCTATGTGCAATACACGCCCAAAAAGGTCTACGCCACAGCCGTAGTGTATCGATACCCTACCGACAGCCCTCGCAGCAACGATGGGACGGTGCTGTCTCTGAAAGTTGACCCGTGGTATGCGTCTGCAGGAATGGTAACGCAAGAGCTGTATGTAAGAGCCAATGAGATAGATGCCGGGCTAATCTCAGCCACTGTCGTGGGTCTGCTGACTTGAAGCTCTCCCATGTCTGATTTTCGACTTTTTGCAAGGGGGAGCGAGGATCGGCACGCTTGTCTGAGCTTCTTTGCGGGGCAGCGGAGGCACTGACAAGGCCAATTGCTCGTTGGATGCACACGAGTGTACGGTATGGTTACAGCGACGCGGGGCAATCTGTGTAGGAAACCATGTTATGCCTGTTTCTTATCCAGTGCAGCTATGTTGGTTGTATAGCAACGAGAGCAATAACAATAGGTGCTTCATGCATGCAGTACATGGGCGGACCCTGGCTGTTCCCGCGCCGAGTTTATTTCAACCATCAGCAGATACAGACTCCCCGAGCAACCCGCCAACTCTTGTGACACTTCTCCATTTTATTTAATAGTGACCGCTCTGTCTGCATCACAACGCATCGCGCGTGTTGGCTACCGCAACATATCGCAGTCCTCGCTCAATCGCTCCTTGTTTTGGAGCAGCAGCTCGTGAAGCTCAACTGCCAATAGGGTCACACTCCGGGTGCGGAAAGCTTCGTCATTCGTTTCAGAGCTGATGCTAATCCTCTTGTAGTAGCGTACCTGCGTTCTTCTTTTCGACCTAGACAACCCCTCCCTCAGGCATCTTCGTCTCACATCTCGAAAACAAACATCCAACGAAGGCCTGACATTGTCTGCCACTCGTTGTTCCTGCAAAGCTCGCGACAAAGACATTGCACCGACCAAAACAGTCACACACCGCCACGAGCTCAGAGCTCCACAACCCAATTCCTGCCCAGTGAACGACCGCTTGGTGCACTCAGTCTGAGATACCGCACGCGACTGGACGACCGAACATTAGGACAATATACCCAGAGGGATCAGAAAGAACACGATGAACCCCCACCAGAAGAACAAGGTCGACATCGGCGTCAGTACAACTCATCTAGGACACGAGCTCCACGGATAGCGTGGCTGCGCTGAACAAGTCGGATGGAAGCTGACGCCTCATCAGTCGCTGTCACCCGAGGAGCAGAAGCTCTTCCGGTTGTACGGGAAGTTGCCCAACAAGAAAGACCTCCTCCAGAACAAGCTCAAGGTAACTTCTCATCTCTTTACTCACGCACAGACCCTTCAAGCTGACGGATGGACTAACGCCAAGGGTCAGGAGCGTAAATACTTCGACAGCGGCGACTATGCCATGTCCAAAGCGGGCAAAGTATCCGACGCCGGCCTCACGAACATCGGCCGCGAGCACCCTTCTCCAGACAGCATCCCGCACCTCTCCTCGTCCAACTCGCACAACGGCCCCAATGGCCTCTCCCTACAGCCTACGCTGAGTCAGGGCCAGTCCGGAAGCCCAGTCAAGGAGAGCAGCATCCTGCAACGCGGAATGAGCATCAGCGATCAGGATGACGGCGAGGAGGCAAAGGATGACATTGACAAGGCCGCTGGTGCCGTGAGCCCGCCTTCACAGACTGGGGCGTGCCAATCCGCCGATAGGCGGATGAATGGCGCCGTACGCATACGGCTAAACGCCATGCGTCGCAAGCAGAGACAAAGGGCGTTCCGGAGTTCATGTCTTTCGATGGGGAAACAGGCGAATGAACGTTACGTCGGGGTTTCTTTCGCGCTTGATACGAATGTCGTTCTTTCGTCGACGGCCTCGAGATCTGAGGGGGTTTCCCTTTTCTCCTTCCGATGCGATTCGATTCTTGTAGCTGTCTGTTCCTTTTGAGGGCGATCTATGTGATTGCTGAGACGAATGATGAAACCGGTATCTCACAGAGGACATCGAACGGTATCACCAGAGCGTTGTGCTATCACTCTTTGATACGTGCCCAATACCAGAGCTACCCTAAACGATTTAGAGGGTGGTGAAGGGTCGGCAGGCACCTTGAGACGGTACTGACTGCTAAGCGGTAAAAGGATCCTTACTGTGCGTGAAGACAACATATACAGACCCGAATAAGACTCTTACGCAGGTGATGTGCGAACGGTTCTCTAGTGCTGATATCTGAACCTAAAACCGACATCTCTCATGAGAAGAGTCTTCGCAAAATGCCTCCCTACTGGTCGAGACGAGTCCGGGATGCTGTGTTCAGCTCGTCTAGTGTAGAGTGATGATGCATGAACATCGCCTCTGTCTATTGCCACTTCCTATTCGACCCTCTGCTCCAAGCAGCTAGTGAGTCCGTAGTATAAGTTGCACGTCAACAGAATTTCGTAGGCGGATGATCCTCTTGCTTTCTGGCTATCCGGCCGCTACAAAGTCAACAAGTCACGAGGGCCGTTGACGGTGGTCATAGCCAACGGGTAAAACGGGCGTGCTCTGCAATAAGCCTCCAACGGATCCGGATATACCAAATAGATTGACTTTAACGACAACAAGCAACTGGAGACCGGCACAACACACAACTACACCAGCAGAGTGTGCCTGTTGGGTCTTTCGGTTTCTCGCAGCCAAGAAAGATCGCGAAGTCACGGTACAAGGCGTCGTGGTAGTGATTCTGAATCAGGGATTACAGGTAATAATACGATGGATCGACGGAGAAAGTGCAGCCGGCTAGGAAGCTCGGACGTGTCATACTGAGATGTCCCGCCATCCTTCATTTCAACTCGAATTGGCACCGATGCACGCGCGAGATGCACTTCTTCTTTTGTGGCGAGAAGGCCGGGAACGCGCAATGTAAGCCTCAACTGCGTGATACGTAGCCGTGTAGCTGCTGTAGCCCGTAGCTCATGCAGCATGCGAGTGCTGGTGGCCAGACGACGCGCTCTAAATACGCCTTTTCGCCTGCATGGAGCCGCATTGTCCGCATCTCGAATGTTCCTAGTGGACGCATCTATCCCTTTCGGTCTATCCGTGGCAAGCTATCAGTCTCTGGTGCCATGACCCGACCAATTGGAAGGAGTCCAGAGGCCATGGTGCCCCATGCGGAACACGGGTTGATGCACGGTGGTGGCCCTTCTCCAGATCCGAGTTTGGACCCGTTCGACCTTAGGGGGATGCATATTTGTTGATGCGCCTCTTCTCACTCACATTCTCCTCTTTCTCAGTTATCAAGCCGCTTCTGCTCTTCTATCTGCTGTCCGCTCACTGCTTACTTTTCGAGACTCTCGCTACGCTTCACGACACTTAATACCCACCCTGCTTCTACGTATACACAACTTCTAATCACAAACCGTCAACACAACCTTTAACAATGCGTTTCTCTACCACCATTGTTCTCGCCGCTGCCGGCCTTGCTGCCGCTCAGTCCAGCACCTCCTCCGCTGCCGCTTCCTCCAGCTCCTCTTCCTGCGCCGCTCAGAACATCCTCGATGCTTGCCTTTCCACCGAGCAGGCTCAGTTCTCGTCCTGCGGTGGCAACGACTGGGACTGCCTTTGCACGCAGCAGACCAACATCGTGACGTGAGTGTCCTACTTCAAGACCTGACACTTGCATGTGGATGTTGTATTGACACCTCAATCAGCTGCTACAACAACTGCCCACAGGACGCAAACGCCTTCAGCGCCTCGCAGGCTCAGACACAGTACTGCAACGCAGCCAAGCAGTAAGTTCAGCATCCCCTTCCACATCTTATCATCCTACCAATCTCCCACCTCCCTGCCCCCCAATCCCCCTGCTCCAGTCCAATCTCTTTGCTTACACCATGACTAGGTACGGCTCCTCCGCCCTCGCTAGCGCCACTCGCTCCGCCACCATCTCCAGTGCCCTCTCCTCCGCCCTCGCATCCCAGTCCTCCGCCCTCGCCAGCGCCACCTCCGGCTCTGCCAGCTCTTCCGCGACTGGTTCCTCGTCCGTGTCCGCCAGCTCATCCCACAGCTCGACCGGCTCCGCCAGCGCATCTGCCGCCAGCTCTACCAGCTCTAGCGGCGCTGCTGACATTGTTGTCCCGGCCGGTGGTGTGCTGGCGCTGCTGTTTGGCGCTTTCGCTATGCTGTAAAAAGCTTTATGGGGGTTGATGGGATCGAAGTTTGGTGTAATCGGCGGATGGAGAGAGAGGAAGATGTTGCCCTAATGGTTCGAGTTCCTTTTGATAGCGTTCTGGTAGCAATGGAAGTTTTTCAGTGAAGTGAGAAAACAGCGATACCACCCAGAGATTCCCACCGTAGCCTTGTTGGCCAGGCCGTTATGCAGCTCCATTGCGGTCTCTTCAAGATGTTCAGTTGTACGCTAGTGTTTGTCGTGACTACTCTGCGACTGGCATACCATAGTGCCTGACATCCAGTCACCATAACCCGATGGTTGGCATTGTTACTCCTGTTGTAGACGCACCAGTGCTTTGTCGGATCGTACTCTGCAAGCACTTTCAGTAACAATTGCCAGGATGACAGAAATCATGCAGGGATTCGGCCTCCTTGCTTGCATTGAACGACTCGGATCTCTGAACGGCTCGCACCATCCTGGTAAACATTGTTCCAGATGTCGACAGGATGCTATTGCTGCTCTGATCCATCCAAGCATTCATCCTGCGTCCCCGTGAGACATCTGGAGTAAAGCGCCGACCTTCGCTATCCCCCCTTATCTCAATCCCAAACAGCCAAGAAGCCGGTTGCAGCCCCTGATTTCGCGGGTTTCCCGCAAAACGCTCCAAGACAGCGGAGGGAGATTTGTCTCGGATTGAACTGAAGCAAGAGGTGAGATCACCGTCCAACGGTTACGACCCCGGAGCTCCAACGGCATGATAGACTTATCCGGACCTGTGGCCAGTAGGAGTTGTCGCTACATGCACGGCTTACATGAGATGTGTAGGTATCTGTATGCCTGCCGAAAGGGGAAGGTGTACTTGGTTACATGTATTCGATATATCGGATTATTTGAAGGTGAGATATCTCCCTGGTCGGGTTCGTGTATGTGTCACGCATGCAGGGTTGAGAACGCGTTGGGGGGTGGGGAATGGGTTGCATTAAGCTCGCTTGAACCATGCGACCTCGGCACTAACGAAAAAACTCCACCAGGCGCGCGCGTGCGTGATGCGCAGAGGGATCTTCGATTCTAACCTCGGGTCATGGTCTAAGTTGATTGTGCTCGTGAGTCCGGGAGGAGAGCTCTCTTCATGCTTTTACCACGTGGCTGGATGGCTTTCGTTGGAAAACAGGTATCCGCAACGGGAACCGGCAATGAGGGAGTTCTGAGGTGGAAGCGGTGTTCGGATAGCAGTTCCGGCGGTGTCTTGGTAAAACTGCAACCGCTCCGCGTCTCCGAGCTGTCGGGCTTGCACGATCCCAGCCAAAAGTGTGGGGTTTATGCGGGATTGACGTATGCGAAGCGCCTCTTTGCCCAGTTACGGTGGGGAGGATGACCTGTCAATGCGGCGAATGAGGATGCGCGCATACAACGAAGGGACTGAGCTTTGTTGGCGTCTCCGTCAGTCAAGACCGAGGGGCAGGGATGCAGGGATGCAGCGGACCATACTGGGGAAGCAGGGAAAGACCTGAGGGCGTCAGCATCGCCGACTTTCGGAACCGCAACTAGGGCTGCGAAAAGTATCATGGTTACCATCGCTATTCCTTTGCGAACCCAACGATCTTCCTGCGTCGCTTTGCTTGTCCTACTGCTTACACCGCCTATTCGAGCGCTTTTGCGCCATCTACGGCCGTCTGCTCTTCCGTGCTGCTTCCCGATTTGGGTGGTTCAACTCTGGATTACACGTGGGGTACACTACCTTACTCGAGTAGTAAAGGTTACCCACTCTCTCCGTCGCCCTCGAGTTCTTGACTTCGACCTAGACTTCGACCTCCCTCGACCGCCTAACCTAGGCAAAGACCTGGCCAGCAACGTGCTGCTCGCGTGACTCGGAAAGTCCGAAGATATTCTACGTTGTGTGCTCTTGCAACCTACGCCGCCAGATCGGGAAACTGTTGTCGCATACCATTTCTGAGGGATAGGATGGGTTGAACGACGACCGTGCAAGAGAACACCACAGGCTACATAGCGCGCAAATGGATTCGGGGGATTGGGGGAGCCAGGCTCGAGGAGCCAGGTCGTCTTCGCGGTCACGGTGGCCATGCTGGCCTGTTCGACCATCTTTGTCTTCTTCCGGATGGTCTCGCGCATCGGCATTGTCAAGAGAGTATACCTGGATGACTACTTCATAATACTGGCATGGGTGGGTTGTTGGTCCGTTGTGCCAATAGAGAGTCTCGAGCGCTGACATTTACAAGTTCTTGATGTGCGGCATGACCGCCGCCATCTGCTACGGCGCCTTCAGAGGACTCGGGAAACACGACCGCAATGTGCCACCCTCGGACGATACGCCGTTAAAGAAGGCCATTTATGCCTTCTCTGTGCTATACAACCCCGGACTGATGGCCGAGAAGACGTCGATATTGGTCTTTTACCTTACATTATCAAAAACAAACCGGACCTTTCGTTGGGCCACTATTGCTACTCTGGTCGTCGTCAACGCTGCTGGCCTGGGTCTGACTATCCTCAACACCGTTCAATGCCAGCCTGTGAGCGCAGCCTGGGAAAGCGATTTCTTATATCAACCGAATTATGGAAAGTGCATCGATATCGTCACTATATACCTTTCTTCGTCTCCGGTGAACATCATCACGGATCTGGCGATTCTGTTCCTGCCCATGCCTATCCTGACCGGAATGCGGCTGCCAAAGAAGCAGAAGACTATCTTGGTCATCACCTTTGGTTTCGGTATATTTGCCGCAGCCGTGGACGTTGTGCGCATTGCTTACCTCCAGAATGCTTCATCAATCCGCCTGAGGGAGATGCAAAATAACGAGGATGATTCGACACAGGACTACGGATCTACGGACTTCCCTTACTACGCAGCACTGTCGTTTATGTGGTCGGCGATAGAAGTCAACGTGGGCATCATGTGTGCCTGTGTTCCGGCACTCAAGCCACTGGTGTCACGCTTCATGCCACACATGTTGCGCGACAATCCTGGAGACGTTACGGAGAAGTCGACTTCCATTCCTTCTCTTACTATGAATATGGCCAGGGCACACCGAATCCCATCTCTTCCGGAATATGTACACACACGTCCCCCGCCAGCCACGGCTCAAGAGGAGTCAGAGGAGCCGATGGGAATGATGGACTTTCTGACCACCCCAGACATGGCGGAGACGGACCTCCGCCGTACGCAAACGGCTCTTACCAACTCTACGAGGAACACCGCTCGGCCCGTAACTCCGACGTTTTTCGACTTTGTCAACATGAACAAGAAAAAGAGCATGGTGCACATGACGACGCAAGAATCATTGTTTCCGATCATCATGGTCACTGTGCTCTTCTTTGTTTGGGGATTCGAGTACGGCCTGCTCGACGTCTTGAACCAGCAATTCCAGCGAGTGGCCAACATGACAGGCGGTCAGACCGTCGCCATCCACAGCGCCTACTTTGCGGGATATGCATTCGGACCCATCACGTTCGGGCGATCCGTGCTGAAGCGCTGGGGCTTCAAGGCCTGCTACACGGTCGGCCTCGCAATCTACGCTTGCGGCACTCTCATCTTCTGGCCCGCCGCTGTACTGACCTCATTCACAGCCTTCATCATCGTAAACTTCATCGTCGGAATGGGACTCTCGACGCTCGAAATCGCCGCGAACCCTTTCATCGCCCTCTGCGGGCCCATGGAATATGCCGAGATCCGCCTCAACTTGAGCCAGGGCTTTCAGGCGATCGGAACCGTAGTCGCGCCACTAATAGCACACAAGGCCATGTTCCAGGACAACATGAGCGCGCCTTCGCTCGTCGACACCCAATGGGCATACCTCGGCATCGCGTTCTTCACCGTCTTCCTCGCCGTCGCTTATTACTACGTTCCCCTCCCCGAAGCCACGGACGCGGAGTTGGAAGACGCGTGCGAGCGACCCGACGGGGCCAATAAGGCGCAAACGCACGGCATCAGCGTCATCTGGATCACGCTCGCGGTCGCCTGCTTCAGCCAAGCCATGTACATGGGCGGCCAGGAGGTCGTCGCGACCACCTCCCGCTCCTACGTCGCTTACGTCGCGCCGAGCCTCGACACGGTCAACTACACGGCCGTCGCGCACGCCGTCTTCGCCCTCTCCCGCTTCATCGCCGCCGCGCTCGGGTTCGCGTTCAGACCGCGCACGCTCCTGGCCTTTACTACGCGGGCGCCGTCGCCTTCGCCGCCGCCTCAATGTGCTACTCCGGCACGACCGCCGTCGCGCTCATCCTCACGCTCTACTTCTTCGAGGGCCCCATTTTTAGCCTCGTGTTCGCGCAGGCCCTGCGCGGCATGGGTCGCCACACAAAGGACGCAAGCGTGCTGTTGGTCGTGTCCATCGCCGGCGCCGCCGTCTTCCCGCCCCTGTCCTACACCGCGTCGCTGAGCCATCACGTCCCGTATAGCATGTGTGTTGCCGTGGCGGCGTTTGCGGCCGGTCTGGTGCTGCCCGTGTGGGTGAGTGCGAATGGCAGCGCGAGGAGGTTGGCGGATCCCGCGACGGAGAAGGTGGTGTTGGAGGGCGTGCGGCAGGGGAGAGGAGGGATAGTTCGGGGCTTAGCGATGGGAGTGGGAGGAGTAGGTTCAGTTGGAGGAGTTGGGGGAAGAAGGGGAAGGAGAAGAAGGACGAGATGGGGATGGAGTGGCGCGAGGCGGGGAGGTGAGTGGTGGGGGCAGTCCTGCGATGAGCTGATGAGGGAACTCGAGATGCTGGTGTGTTTGCCTGCTTTGTCTTTTTTTTTGCGCTGATACCCGTGGTTGATTGCTTGGCTTTTGCATCGATGATTTTGCACTGGTCACGACTGATGGACTTGGGTATGACCTTGATGGGGGTCCCCTATGACGACTGGTTTTGGGGGTTTTTTTGTGCGGCGGCGTTTATGGGATACTGGGGATGGACGATCATTGACTATGAGCGATTGGACGCAGGCTGGACTGCCTTTGTATACATTTTCGAGCGTCGGCGCTGTCGGACAGCATGTTGTGTGTAGTTTACATATCACGATCAGGATGGACGAAGCTGGACTTAATGGAGTATGATTGTTGTTGCATGATGACTTCCTTTTCGGTGAAGAAGCAGTTTGTGAAGATTGGTATCGCGGAAGCCTTGCGACTTTAGATCTGCCTTCAACAACAGTCTGTGATGATACCCCATGGTTTGCAATTTGAGTCTCCTCCCAACTTTCAGTCTTTCTTCGCTGCCTGATGTGTGTAACCGCAAATGCTTTTGTGCAGAACTAAAAGGCCCTTGTCCGGGGCCGATGGAGGAACGCTCGAGAGAGACAACAAGTCCAAAGTCTTGCGAGTTGGGGATTCCGTCCACGCCCGATTGCCCGATACCGAGACTTAATTGCCATGAATACCGTCCCAGAGAACCTGCCAACTCCTGGCCAACGTAAGCAATCGCAGAGTGCTTTTTGATGCGAAATGGATCAAGCCCTAAGCAGGGAATGCCGCAGGGGTGATGTGTTCCCAATCTTGCCTCCGAAGCCTGTATTCACGGGAGATATCTGGGGAACTCCCGAAGTAGAAGAGAAGAGAGAGAGGTGATGATGCGCAAAACCGTCGCCAATGGAGGTGTGATGTACGCGCCTGGATGTGATCGAGATCCACGAGAGACTCTCCTCATCTCTGAGACCAATGTCTGCCGCAAAATGTCTCGGCAAACTCCCGGATGTCCGAGGGAGTCAGGATGCCACCCTCGGGTCGTGCGTTGACCTCCGCCACAATCTGATCCATCTTGGGTTTCACCAGAGCCAGCAGCCTTTCGCAGGTCACTCCCTGTACGATTCGTTGTACCTCGTGACTTCCAAAGTGCATCCAGAAATCCGCTTCGCATTCTCGGCGTCGAAGTCATGTTCAAACCGCAGTTTGGCCGTGCGCGCTCGACTCGCGTATTTGCCGGATGTCTTGTCTCCAGCGACTGCGAACTCGATTCTAGTGACGGAGGCAGCTACTGTCTTGCTCAGTTGATTTAGCCAATTGGCGTCCTGCTCGGATAGGGCGGAGTGGCACACTCCGGTTGCCTTGTCCCTTGAGGATCGGATCCGGAGTCGAAAGCAACCCATGGAGACGTAGAGCAGAAACGTCTCAGATCGAACCTGGCGGGATACCCGGCACAACGCTCGAGCCCCTCTGACACCCCGACGATGGTCGCCCTCATGGTGTGCCATGCGGTAGATCTTGTTCCGGAGCTCACCTGGCAGATCGAGAAAGCGGAAACGGTAGGCGCGGTCAGCCTTGCGGAGACGTTCGATGAATTGCTCCTTCATTGTCATAGTGCCGATTTTGATGCCTCGATTGCGGAGGAAAGTTTTCAGCTCCTTGACTTTGTGATCCTCATAGAGGACGGGCTTGATATAGATGTTGTTCGACTTTAGGGACGTACGTCTTAGATAGTGGAGTTTAATTGATCTTAAGCGCTTGGCCTCGATGACTTTGATGGACAATGGCTTGGAACCAGGGCCATCCCAGCTGATCCAGGGCTCTGCTGTGAGTTTTGTGTTAGCATAAGGGGACTTAGAGGAATGGAACCTGAAGTTAAGACTATCGCTGTGGTGGTATCAGCTCTCAGCCTTGTGAAGAGGGTAAGTACCTGATAAGCTTGCCATGGTGAGAGGTTGTGGGTACGTTCTTCGCTGGTGAATTCCGTGTTTCGGACCTTGCAGAGTGGCCATCTTCAGTGATGGCGGATGTTGGAGCGATGGTGTCTGTTGCAACGGCTCAGATGACTGGCGTAGGTGAAGGAAGAGACTGAAGGCCGATGACGCAGATCTTGGATAGAAGAGATAGGATGAGGTCACAGTGAAACATCACAGTAAAAGATGGGAAGGATTGCGGTATATAGATGCCTTCATCTGATGAATGAGGTGTGACAGAAGACGCAGGAGATGAGGAGATGAGGAGATGAGGAGATGAGATATCAACGAAGGAGAAGCTTATTGACACTGCCTGAAGCAAAAAGAGGCTGAGACGGCTGCGACCGTGGATGATCTTGAGCTTTCATAGAATCTATTGCCACGTTCATCCTACCCTACAATAGTATGGCCTTACAAGCTCCAGCACGCTTCATTCACTTCAAGCTGCCGCCTCTAACATCGCACTGAAAACGGCGTCGACATGTCCTCTCAATTTACCTGTTCTTATCAAGGGATATGTAATCCAATAGTACAACACTCTTACACGCATTGTACTCTCAATCCCACGCTGTGTTGGCTGTGTTATCCTGCGGCGATGGAAGATGCAGCGGTGACTCCTGCGAACTCGTTTACTCGCATTCTCGGACAATCTGCTCATCAATCGGTCTCCAATATGAGCATTTGCTTGCTCCCTAGTGCTGCAATTTATCCCTTGTTCTTTTCCGAATTACATGCAACACATGGTATGTTTGCTGCAGTCTCGGTATAGACAAGCACAGATGAAGACTGTCGGTGAGGATGTGAGGACGTGAACGAAGAACAAGAAGAACATCGGAGGTTAGGAACACCCCGGATTTTGTGGGTTTGGCGCTGCACGTGAACGTGGGGAAGCCGGTATTTGCCACCTTTAATGTGCATTCCTTTCGCCTCCTCTTCTGAACGATACAACATCGGTATCCGCTACGAGCGATGGGTGTCGACACAGCAGAACCTGCGACGCAGACAGGGCAATCTCGTCGCTCGAGTCGCAAGCGCAAAGCCGTCTCTTATGCCCAGGAAAGGTCCGATGACGTCTCTCTATACCAACATGTGCCGCTAGTGGATCTTACCGCAGACGATGGAAACAAAGTTCAATCACCAGCAAAGAAGAAGGCCCGACGTAACAAAGATGTCAAAGCAACCAATCTCACCAACGAAGAGCAAGGTGAAGATGCAAAGATACCGACGAAATCCAAGCCAAAGGATGAAGAAAAGCGGCTGAAGAGGTAAGCTTCCTATCAAACAGCCATATTTCCAGCAACTCATTCGTCGTGTAGGCATCGCAAACAAGCGCCACAATCCTACGACACGTTCCTGGAACGCGCGACCACTCAGCGGATGTTTGTGATAGACCGCAGTCGAAGCAACAACGCTGACTGTCCTCACAACCACCTTGAATGTCCCAGCGAAACCATTGACCTTGCTGGCTCAACGGGCAACATCTACCAAGTTACGATTACACATCTTCCGACTTGTACTTGTCCAAATTTCCGCGGCGGAAATGCGCAATGCAAGCATATTGTATATGTGTTGAACAAGGTGCTCAAGGCGCCTATGCACCTGCAGTACCAGCTAGCCTTCTTAACCTCGGAACTGATGGAGATCTTCGAGCATGCTGGACCGCTTCCGACCGATACAGTCGAGGTATGGATGACTGTTGTGTTGTCGTTATGTATATCATCAGCTGATTTTGCACAGAAGGACAAGGACGGCAACCGGAAGCCTGTCGAGGGAGACTGCGGCATCTGCTGTTGTGAACTGGAGCCTGAAGCAGAGGTAATTCACGAGCCATTGAGAGTCTCTCTAGATAGCCCACTGATTAAACCTGAATAGGAGATCGTGTGGTGCAAAGCGGCGTGTGGAAACAATCTGCATAAGACATGCTTCGACCAGTGGGCTGCGAGCAAACGTGGCGGTAGAGTCACTTGCCCGTTCTGTCGTGAACAGTGGCGGGAGGGCGACGCAGAAGCACTCAAGAATGTCAGCAAGGCTGGACCCACCAACTACGAGGGCTATGTCAATGTGGCGTCGCAGCTGGGCCTGAGTGGTCAGCGCGACTACTCCACCTACCATCCCTTCTGGGTTCGAAGAGAGACGAGGGCAGGCAGGATTTGAGCACGACTCGAACTCTTACTACGCCGACTACTGAGGAACGGGTTTTGTTGCACGTGGCTTGGCTTGGTCTGCTTGCGGCTGTGGAACGAGCACACCGGACGGCGTCTCAATGGCGCTGGAGTTATTGTGATACTCGGACATTGCTAGATACCCACATGAATTAGCTTTTTCCAGTTGGGCTTGACAGACGGCCTCTGATGGTTTAGATGAATGAATGAACGAATGAATGAACAAATGCACCGGCTATTTGCCGAGACCTCGGACTTTACGGCGCCCTCAGCAACGCGACGCGTCTCCAATTATCCCCCTATCGTCAACATCCCTGACACTCACCCTTTGGTCCCGCAAAGCTCACAGGAAGGGATTGTTGAGCCTTGAGTGTCTATCGCTAACACGATAACGGTTTATGGCGCCATATAAATAAGACAACCAGTCGTGGTAGCTCAGAATCATTTGGTCACTACTAGTAAGATGACGGAGCGCCGACCTGCATTGCGTTTATGGCAGCTCAAACGTCTAGCTCTTTTGATGGGGCTACCTACTGGTAGTCCTGGAGGAATGGCCCAACTGAACCGCTCCCTTCGCGAGGCTATGGGACAACGCCGCCTTCCTACGAAATCACGCATCTTGAGCGTGGATATGGGCGTCAAAAATCTAGCGTTCTGCGCGGTAGAGATCGATCACGCAAATTGGGTGACTGGACGTTCCAACAACATGGAGAAGGACCGGACGCCTAAGCTCACTGTGTGGCAGCGCAGAGATCTTGTCGCAGCTCAAAATCTTCAACCGTCCGAAGCCGTCTCTAAAGAAGATACTGATGAGCAGGATGCTGATGACGCAGCCCCCACCAGAGGCTTTACGTTCACACCTTCTGCCATGTCAAAGATTGCATACAGCCTTGCCAGGGAATTCCTATCCTATCAGCCTACTACGATTCTAATAGAACGCCAGCGTTTCCGCTCCGGAGGTTCAGCCGCGATACAAGAATGGACAGTCAAAGTCAATTTGCTGGAAAGTATGATCTGGGCCGCCTTGGAGACAATGCGGCATCACACCTCCTCGAAGCAGCAATTTCCGGACGTATACGAAGTGGATCCGCGTCGAGTTGGTCTGTTCTGCCTCGGTCAGCCGGTTGACGAACCGTTAGGGCCATCCGATATGTCTATGCTGCGTGAGAGGCAAAATCAGGAGATTCCTCACCCAGACCAGGAGAAGAAGCGGTCTTTTGAGAAGAAAGATAAAGTCGCTCTGGTCCAACGCTGGCTGCGCTCATCTGAAATAAGCCATACGCCTGAACTGCACGATTTGTGCTCCGCATTTGTCTCTCGCGGATCTAGAAAGAATGCTCTAAGCAATAGTCGAACGGCCGAAAAGCCACAGAAGAAGAAGAAGAAGAACGACGTTGTTGAGGATTTGTATCTGCAAAATAGCCTAGAGAATACTGGGCATTGCTCTGATCCTGCTACACAAAAGATCTCAGAGAAATCAGAGGCTGCAAAGGTCTTGTCTGGCAAGTTAGATGATCTCGCGGACTGTGTCGTGCAAGCGATCACCTTCGCGCTTTGGGAGGAGAACAAGAAGCAGGTTGGTCGGACCCGTTTGCCTGAGTCTGTGGAAGTTCGATGAGGAATGCCGTTGTCTGAAAGCAGCCTTGAACCCAAGAACACTGTACACTCGAATACGAGAATGACGGTTGGCCTACTCGAGTTCCCCACCGACGTGCTGAACCAAAGCGCTCTTTCGGGTTTTCAGAGTGCACAGCAACCCCACAAAATCAAACGCCACGTCCTGCATTCCACAACTTACTCCAAAGCTTCCCCAAGTCTCCATCTACTGCATTCAGTTAGCGCTACGCAGTCGATCTGTATGGGGTGCGGAGAACCTGTCATGCACCACGACAACTGGACTATTTCCACGACTCATTCAGGTTCTTGTACGCTTGAGCTGCATCGACATGGGTCTGCGACCGACTCAGTACATTTCGTCGCTGTTCACGCTGTGGGGCTCTCATGCGGGACGTTTCCGTACCACAATACATATTCTCTTTCCGCGCCGATCGGACGCGTCTCTCAGTGGTGCGACCTGGGCGTGACCAGAAAGTCTTCTACTCAGTTGTTCGACGAACTTCTCCCTTTACAGTCAAAGCACTGGAAGGGAACGCTGTACAATGTCTTCCTCAGTCTCTATACCGGAGACATCTCTCTGGGCGAATCGAAAATGTCTAATGATATGCTGCATCGTCGCGACAGCAAACATGCAGTATGGCTTTGATAGTGCTGCTGTCGGTGCGCTACAGGCTATGCCAGGCTTCCTCAAAGTGTTCGGCTATCCGGATCCAACCAGCCCGTTAGGATATGGTATTGATGTAAGCAAGCAACCAATGCACTGTCTGCTGTCTCACTCATTGATGTATCTTTCAGAGCACTGTACAACAGCTCATCACGTCTCTTCTGACGCTTGGATCTTTTCTTTCTTCCTTGTTCGCGGGTGCATTCGCAGCTCGGCTGGGACGGAAGCAAGGTCTATGGGCCGCCTGTCTTATCAACGCTGTCGCCTGCGCCATTCAGATCGCAACGACCAACAAGGGTGTACTCTACTTCGGCCGTCTCCTGTTGGGTTTCGCGAACGGATTCCTGGTGACATTTTCCAACGTCTACACTAGCGAGGCATCTCCGGCGCACTTGCGTGGTGTTATGGTTGCCTTGTTTGCATACTGGGTCAACATCGGTAGCATCATCGGTGCTGTTGTGGACAACTACACCAAAGACCGCATGGACAAGAGCAGCTACAGGATTCCCATCGGTTGCTTGTATATTGTACCTGCGTTTCTGGCTGTCGCTCTGTGGTTTGTTCCAGAATCACCGCGTGAGTGACTGTCACTGTTGACTCAGAGTTTACCACTGACATACTACGCCAGGATGGTTGTTGCATCAAGGCAAAGAGGAGCAGGCTAGGCGGTCCCTCGAAATCCTACGCGGAAATTCTACTGAACCACAATATCTCGAGCTGGAATGGGCAGAGATGTTGAGAGGCGTGGAAGAAGAAAAGGCAACCGCGAAGAGTGTAGCTTTCTTGGACATGTTTAGAGGTCAGTACGCCGAGCGCAGGTTACGAGAATGTTACTAAACGTGCCAACAGGTACTGATCTCCGCCGTACGCTCCTCTGCTACGGCATGATCGGCTGTCAAACCGCCTCCGGCATCTGGTTCATCATTGCCTATCAAACATACTTCATGACTGTAGCTGGTGTCAAAGATCCTTTCGGATTCTCCATCATGAACACCTGCATCAGTTTCATAGGGTGAGTATCGGTAATCCTCATTTACAAATAACCACTGACTGAATTTTCGCAGCGTCAACTGTGGCATGTACGCCATCCGCAAGATCTTCGGACGCCGTTCCATACTCATGCTCGGTGCCGCTGCATGTGGTCTTGCCCAGCTTGCTACCGCAATCTCCTGGAGCGTGACGCCAAATTCGGCTACCTCTGGCAATGTTGTCCTAGGCTTTACCGCCGTATTCGGTTTCTTCTACAGTTCGTTACCTGCTCTTATGCGACCCGCCGATCAAAACGCTAACGGATCATAGATGGTGGCGTCGGTGCTGCAAGCTACCCGGTTGCGACAGAGCTCGTAAGCTCGCGTCTTCGGGCCTGGACGGTAGGAACGGCGACCTCGTTGGGCTACATCCTGGCCTGGCTTGTCGGATTTTGCACGCCCTATTTCATCAATCCAGAAAAGCTGAATTGGGTACGTTCTTTGCCGCTCGCCGCCGGCCTCCGCTTCTGTAGGATTTGCACTGATATATAACGTTACAGGGCGCAAACTACGGTTACATTTGGGCGGCTTCGAACTTCCTCTGCGTGGTCTTCTTCTACCTTTTCATGCCGGAGATGAAGGGTAGATCTCTCGAAGAGCTGGACGAGCTCTTCATGAACAGGGTCCCCGCGCGCAAATTCAAGCAGTACCACTGCACCATCATCGAGGAGGCGGCGCATGATGTCGAAGCACACAAGGGTGGGTTCGCCGAGAGAATCGAAATGGTCGAGCCGCAGGTTTGAGGAGTCAGAGTTACGCGTGTATGCTGTACAATCTGAAAGATCCACCCAGTGGGCGATCATACGACCCTCCAGTATTGTCTACGGAATTTTCCACGCGTTAAATTAAAATACACACGACTACAAAGGCGCCCGCTATGGTTGCAAGAGTGTACAACTGCGTTGGCACCGTCGGAGCACTCACTACTCGATACCCTCCCAGTCGTAGAAAGACCAACCTAGTTCTAAATCAACACTGCGCGTTACTCAGTCTGGGCGGTGAGATTTACAGTCGGTAACTCCGCCACGTGCTCTCGAGTTCGGGGACATGTTTATCAATAACGTGAAATGCAGCCTTGGCCTCAATGGCAGAAGTGCTGGACAAACTGGCCACAACAACTGGCATGGATGGGTCACCTGTAGGGAGTTGAACAAGAGAACAACACACAGTATTGTATGATGCTGTCGAATGCTTTTAATCGAATACCGGGTATGGAGCTACTGCGCTCGAAAGTAAAAAAACAGACAAGGGTTCTCTTCTATCCGTTTTCGCCTCTTCTCGTCCAACGGAACCACATGCAGAGTCGCTTAGACGAGGCTCTCCTCCGTCTTCACAGGACCCTCGCCAACACCAGTCAAGATGACCCTACTGATACCCTTCTGCAGCTTCTCAACCGTGACCTGCGAGCCCTCTGGCACCTGCTCTTCCTTGACCTTCTCCCCCTCTTGCCCTGCCAGCCCTCCTTGTCACCCAAGCAGCTCTTGAAGACGCCCGAAACCTGCTTCTCGTTCTCCTCTTGGTAATAAATGACAGCGTTCGGACCCGCGTCGAAAGTATACGCCGCAATGATCTTGCCCGCTCTCTCATTAATCAGCTCGACCATCCTAACGGCCGCCCTGCTCGTATCGTTCATGTAGAAGATCGGCGGTTCGGTGTCCAAGCACGTGGCGTGGAAAGAATTGCTGTCCCGCATCGTCAATTTGGCAAAGGTGTCGAAATCCTTGTTGGCAACCGCGTCCTTCATCTCCCGCATCCGCTGCGGCACCGTCTGGCGTATCCGTTCCTGGAACAGCGTGCTTGTCGCGAGCGTCGCCTGCATGCCGACAGTGGACCCGACGTCCTTCTTCTCCGCACTCGCAACGAGGACAATGGCGCGCATGTCGGGCCAGTGGCTCGCAGGCGCAACCTCGATGGCCAGAGAATCGCTCCCGTCCTCCCTCTCACCCATCTCCCACGCCACGTAGCCGCCGAACAAGCTGCGGCACGCCGAGCCCGAGCCCTGTCTCGCGATCCGCGACAGCTCGGTCGGTGACGCGGGTAGCTGGTACAGATCCGCAATCGCTCTCACCAAGGCCGCGAAACCAGCCGCGCTGCTGGCGAGGCCGGCGGCCGTGGGGAAATTGTTCTTGGACACGATCTTCAGCTTGAGGGGAGATAGCTTGGGAAGGCTGGAGTCCGAGTCCTCGAGCTGCTGGCGCAGGGCGCGCAGTTCGCGCAGACATGCTTGCGTGCGTGCGCCCGAGATGTCTTGATCTTTGTCGTTGAGAGTGAGGGAGTCGGAAGTGTAGGAGGCGGAGCAGGAAGCGGTGGTGTGGGTGCGTAGATCGTCTTGGGAGAGGGTCACGGAGAGGGAGGAGTTGGTGGGGAGGTTCAACTTTGGGTCACGCTTGCCCCAGTATCTGGAGAAAATTAGTACAGGAGAGGACAGAATGGAGGCATTGGCGGATTACTTTATGACGGCGATGTTCACCGGAGCGAAGGTGCTCGATCTGTATACTTCTTGTTCAGACATCTTCGTTCGTGTATAGAGGTGAATAGAGTGAAGACGACAGGGAAATGGGGACTGTTGATCTTGAATTGTTTCCCGCAGCGAAACGTATTAGTTTCAGACCCTGCAGCGGCCGTTCCCGCTCATGCATGCCAAGCGCAACGTGCATAATCCTTGTACAGCTCTACTTTCTTCCCGGAGCTCATTCACTTTTGCATCGACCGCTAGTGATACCCTCTTCTTCGCTTATTTCTCCTTCTTTCTGTGTCCGGCCATGTCCTCGAACGCCGAGCAACCCCTGCGACCTGCCCCGTAGACCACAAGACACGACAGGCATGGCTCGACAAAGCGCGCTCGCAACCGCAAACCGCACAACCACCATCACCCATACCCGCCGGCGAGAGCTGCGACTCGACCCAAGTCTCGCAATCTCCGACTCCTACACCCTCCTTCCTCCAAACCCTCAAACCCGCCCAATTCTCGCTTGACACGAGTCGCGAAATCTCCACCATTCCGCGCGCACATCCCACGGCACCCGCCAACGCCTCGGCCAACTCGTCCCATTCCCCGGCGAACAACGAGCACGAGTCGGGCGCGGACAAGAGCGGAAACTGGATCTATCCGTCACAGCAGATGTTTTTCGACGCCATGAAGAGGAAGAATTTCGATCCGCAGAGGGAGGATATGGCGAGTATAGTGCCCATTCATAACGCCGTGAATGAGCGCGCGTGGAAGGAGATTAAGGAATGGGAGAAGGGGAGGGGTGCTGAGGCGTGAGTAGTGTCTTCTTGTTGGCAGAAACAGGGGAATTGGTGGGTTGGTATGTCTGGGCGCATGCTGATGTGGATATAGTTGCGGTGGCCCGAGACTCGTTTCGTTCAGCGGACAGGCAACGGCTTTGACACCGAGGGCGCGGTTTAACACCCTGATGGGCTATCAGCCCCTTTCGATAGGCATGATTGGGTTGTGGACAGATGCGGTACGCAAGTGGAGTATGTGATCGACTTTTACTCTGGACGGGACGAGGGCAAGCAGGGGAAGAGCTTGAATTTCTTTCTGGACGTACGGCCGAAGTTAAACACCTTTGAGGGTTGGAGGATGCGGGCAATGAAACTAGTAGGATTGTGAGGGAGTACTTTTCCCTGTGGCAAAAGTACGTGGGTACGTATGACTGTACGTTGGTTTTGATGCTTGGGAATGTGTCTTATACCCTACTCAGCAGTGTTTTAAGATATAACAAAGTTGTACAATACGTCTCTGCGTGGTGCGAAGAGTCTACAGCCGCTTGAGAGCTGCTACCGAAGCTTTGATGAATTTCCACTCCGCTACCTGTCATATCCTATCCCCGATCCCCGCCACCTGCGGTATCCCGTCCCCGATCGACAACGAGTCAATGTCTCCAGGTTCCGTTGCATCACTCGTCCGCTTGATGAGCATCCACAACCACGAGAACGAATAGAGAGTATGGAGCATGAGTTCATATCTTTTGCTGGCTCATTCTCATCGAGCCAGTCCGGGCGGCGATCCAATGTCCCGGTTTCAAGGCAGTCAGAACATGATGCTTTGTCCTTGTCTTGATGTTGTTCACGCTTCGGACAGAGATTAGGAAACCGAAGCCAAGGGGAAGAGAGGGTTACCGCTGTCAGGTTCGATCGTTACCGGCGACGTTACTGACAGAGTCCAAAAATTCAGAAGGACTGTGGTTGGCCCTATGCTTACCATCTCTTCTCTTGTAAGAAGGGGCATGCCATGTTGTTGCTGGCTTATCTCCTCAGCTGGTTAACGCTCTGCTATTGATTCCTTCTGAAAGTTCTCGAAGACAAACGCATCAGATGTCCCGGATGAAAGCGACAGAACCCTTTTTAATGGGTACGCCTCTTGGTACCCCACTTGACACCGGAGCGTAAAGCTCACTGTTCCCACCCAACCAGGCCAGCTCCAGGACGGGAATGCGTGCACTTCGGAGCCCCGCAGAAACGGTTTGCGACGAACTCTACCCATTTTATGAGACTGTGGGTAATCCCAATCTATCAGAGGCCCGAGCCACTTGGGTGGACAACCATGGAGGGAGATCAGCAATGGATCGTCGTCTTCTGAGAGCGTCCGTCCAACCCTGTTGGGTCTGTAGTTCTCGTGGCTTCCGAGCCTTTCTAGGGCGCCAACCTCGGCGGGGATTCCCTTCAGCAGCCGGCGGACGCTGTAGTGTTCAGTTTTATCTTTTGGACCGCTGACTTTGCTGATGCTCCCGGCAAAAGCAGCAGCTACATCCTTTGACACGTGAGTATGCAAGCAGTGTATGACCCCAAAGCTTCCATGAATTGAAACAAATCCGGGGGCAGTGACATGTTCCAGACCAGGCTTATACCTCGAAATACCAGCTTACAAAGTCCATGATCCGGCTCTGCTTCTCTTTCACTAACGCAGCCGAACAACTCGGGGTTTGTATCGAAGGCGAGCATGGCTGAGATGTCGAGGAAGAGGAGCAAGCAGCGCGCATGCTGTCGTTGTCGATCGGCATTACCTTGAGGCGATGCCTGGCGATGCAGTATGATTCAGCCTTGTCGTCAGCTTCGGGTCTTATCGAGTTCGCCCTTACGTAGGCACGCTTGTGCGGCGAACCTGCCGCAAGAGAACTCATCCCATCGTCGAACGGCAGTGGAACGAACTTGACGGTCTGTTGATTGACGAGCATCACGGGTCGGGAGTGGAGAGGGGCTGAAGAGATGTTGGTGGCTGCGCCAAAGCACATGCAGTCAGCGGGCAACTCAGCCCATCTGCAGGAGGTATGGAAAAGCGTAAGGATGGTAGAGACGACTGCCCCAGCTCATCGAAGACTTCTCTTCCGAGAATCAAGAGTTGTCTGAACACCGCAGCGGAAGGAATGAAACAGTCGTGAACATGTCAAGCCGCGCTAAAAGAAGTGCGTGCGCGAGCACATGTTGCGCAAACACCGGAGAGAAAGAAAGAGCGAAAACCCCCACTTGTCCTCTAGAGTCACGGCACGAGTCCTGCCTCTGATGAGGTCCGTCTGGAGACATTCTGAAGGAATCCTACAACGTTGTTAGACAAGCGGAAAGAAATTCATATGGATGGAGCTGGGTGTTGAAGACAATCCCGGATCTTCGATGACGATCTTCCGCGCACTGCGACGCGTCAACCAAAAACCCAACAACTCTCTGGCCTCTTCTGCTGTAAGCACACGTCCTCTCAGCTCACTTGCACGCAACACCGGTGTTTAAGTGAAGCTCGGGAAGGATCTCACGTACTCGGTTGCAAGTTACTCTACTCCTGGATCAGGGCAGGAGCTACCGATTTAATGGGATGGACAATGCTGCTCAAGTCGATTCGAGGAGATCACGCAATCACGCGAGAGATTTAAGGGACGAGACATGAGACTATGGCTGCGAGCAGGATTCCTTCACGTACAAACCAATCTATCTAGCTTTGATCACGCGAAGAAAGGAACGAGATCCAGCATTCTCCTAGCCAGCCAGGACTTGTTCAGTCGGTGACCCGATCATGCCAGCGCCTGACGCTCCGGCGCGGAGCCGCAATTACCACTGAACAAAAGGAAACAACCAAAGAGAACAAGAAAGAAAAGGAAAAAGTTCAGGCCATCAAGTCAATATCGCTTCGAAAGGCGCACACTGTCAAAGTAGTGAAGGGTATATGCAAATTAACTGGCCCCATGCGTTCATTGTGAGGATGAGAGCCTAGGATATAAGAATATACAATGCTGAGACGGTTCGCCAAACAGGCCCTTGCGTTAGAAGGCACGCTGCGTCATAGAGATGGTCGTAAGATTGCTGACGGGTTCGGAACGCACTTAGTAGGCGGAGCCGTAGTAGCCACCAAGGCCAGTGCCGACAGGGGCGGCGGTAGAGCTGCTTGCTCCGGTCGCAGCAACGATTGGGCTAGTCTTGGAGGATGGGCGGTGGATGGTAATGAAGCCGGTGCTGGCGCAGCTGGTGGTGGAGCTGGAGCCGGCAGAGGCAGTTGGGTAGTAGGCAGCAGGGCTGGACTGGATTGGCATCACAGTCGCGGCGGATGTTGCGATAGTGGAGGAGCCAGACGGACCAACGGTAACGTAGACAGTCTCCTTCTCGGTAACGGTGACAGTTGCGGCAGAGCAGTCGCCAGTGGCAGCGGCGCCAGCGGCACCGGTGCTAGTGACAGCGTTGTTGTTGTTGTAGCCAGAGAAGCTACCGTAGCCAGCAGCGGAAGAAGAAGCTGGGTAGACGGTGACATAGTTGGTGCGAGTAGAGGTGGACTGGACAGTGGTGGTCAGGCTACTGGTAGAGTCGCCGTAAGTGCTTGTAGAGTTATCACCAAGGGTTGGGCCAGCTGGGGAAGAGGAGGCACCAGAGGCACCAGTGGACTCAGCGCCAGTGGACTCAGCACCAGCAGAAGACGATGTCAGAGTAGCGTAAACGGTGGAGGTCAAGTACTCAGTAGAGGTGTGGTGAATGGTGGTGGTCACAACGGTGGTGGAAGAGCCGGAACCGAGAGTGTAGGTAAGGGTAGTGTCGCTGGTGGCGGTGGTGACTGGGTAGACGGACAGGGAACCTGATCCGCTGTAGCCGGTGTTGAGAGGAGCAACAGCAGAAGAGGTGGTCAAGCCGGTGCCGTAAGGAGCATCAACGGAGCTGGAGCTGTACGGGTATGGGGCGTAACTAGAGCCAGTGCCAACTGGAAGAACTGGGACAGAGCTAGCGCCAGTGCCAACTGGAGCGACTGGGCTGGAGCTTGGGCTGTAGCTGGAGTAGCCAGATGGCGCAGTACCGACTGGAGCAGCTGGGGAAGAGCTTGGGCTGGAGCCAGTGCTGATTGGGGCAACTGGGGAGCTTGGAGCGTAGCTGGAGTACGGAGCGGCGCTGAAGCCAGTGCCGACTGGGGCAACAACGGAAGAGCTGCTGTAGGCAGTTGGGTAAGGGGCTGGGCTAGAGCCACTGCCGACTGGGACAACTGGGACAGAGCTAGCGCCAGTGCCAACTGGAGCAACTGGGGAAGAGCTGGAGGAAACAGCGGAGCTAGAGCCAGTGCCGACTGGGACGACGACAGACGAGCTCGAGGCAGTTGGGAATGGAGCGTAAGAGTAGCCGCCGTAGCTGGAGCCTGGGGCAGTGCCAACTGGGGCAACTGGGCTGGAGCTCGAGGAAGCGCTGGCAATGGTGGTTGAGGAAGCGGTCACTGGGGAAGCATCGCTGGAGGAAGAGCTGGTCTCAACCGGAGCAGCAACGGAAGAAGAGGTGGTCTCAACAGCGCTGGTGGAGGAAGCGGAGTAGGCACCGTAGCTGGATGGAGAGTACTCAGCTGGAGCAGAGCTGGAGCTGGTCTCGACGGGGGCAGCGACCGAGGAAGAAATTGATTCAACTGGGGCGGAGTACGCTGGGTAGCTGGATGGAGCGTAGCTGTAGGCGGCCGCGGAAGAGGCGGTGACTGGGGCGACCTCGGAGGAGCTGGAGCTGGAAGTCTCGACTGGAGCGGCAACCGAAGAGGAGGTGGTGGCAGCGTCGGCGGAGCTCACGCTGGAGGAAGAGGCACCGTAGGAGCCATAGTTTCCGTAGGAGTTGCCTGGGAACTGACCGTACTCTTGGGCGGCGGCGGCAGCAGCAACGGCCGAAAGAACGGCGAGAGTCTTGGTGGTGAACTGCATTGTAACGGTTGTGGTTTTGTGTGTACGATTGCGTAGTCGTATGTACGAACGTTGAACTCGAACGGCTGGTCTGTACTGGTAGGCTAGCGTGAAAGGCAGGAAATCAATTCCGCGGAAAAGACAGTAAGCAACAGGTAAAGAGTGAAGTTGGTAAAGAGTGTAATTGTCTGCGAGAGACGAACGAGAGTGTACTGCGGACTTGAAGCCTTGAGAGGAAGTGAAGGAGACATTTTTGGAGGTGGGAGCAGCGCGAACAAAGGGCCTGCCGCCATGCACAAGCCTGGCCACGGCGCAATCACTCACCTTCGAGAGATCAGCTTGTTGCAATTTGCGAACATGGCGCAGGATGAGCTAGTACGAGGACGAAGCCGCCTTGGCCGTTTCATTGGCCACCCCGTTGCTGCACCCTGATCTGTGAGCGTCTGTGAGCGGCTGCGAGCATGGGGATAGCGTGTGGTCAGACCCCTTGTCGACCATGGCCTGGCGGTAACGACGGGTCCTTGCAGCAGATGCAGGACACTACCGACTTTATTGCTGGAGTGCTGCGCGCCCAATCACGACAGTCAGTGGTTCACTTGGAGGCCGCCGTCTTGTCCTCGACTGGCTTGTCTGGTCTATCTCGGTGCGCGAGAGGTGTCACACGCGCTCCGATGCCAGCGCATAGTTGGGCCGGACGATGACATTTTGCGCCTGTAGACGGCAGCGTGTGACTGCGACACTGTGCAGTGTGGCCGCATGCGACAGGAACTCTTCGCTCATCTCGTTTGTCGTAGTGGCTGCCGTGCGTGTGCAGAGCACCAATCGCCGAGTAGCCAAGCGTCGTGTCTCCCATGCGCCGATCTCTTGTAGACGCGAGATTATTGTCCGCAACAATTTGACGCCTCGTAGACCTCTTTGTCGCTCTTGGACGGCGGCAGCGGGATTGACGGACGAACGATTTGGAACCCTGATGGTGCAACTCGCGCAGTCCTCCAAAGGGTTTGTCAAGTACGAAAATAACCTTGCGGCGTTCCGTTTCACTAAATGAATTTTGTGGACGGCAGCGAAGATGCTGGCTCTACGCTTGGCTATCTCCGAAAAGGGTCCACGGACTTCTTGTCTCCATGTTACAGATTGATGCTTAAGGCTGTCGCTTCGACCACGTGCTGGCCCGATCCCTGGTCTTCACATGAACCCATGCCAGTCACTTCTGCTGTATCGCAACCCGTGCCGAGTCTCTTTCGGGGCTCTCCCTCATAATGCTCCGCGTTCTTTTGCCGTTCGTAAAGGTCTCGCTGTCTTTTCCAACACGAGATCACATTCCGGACGATGTACTCCGATCTAGACGCCACAAGAACCGCGATGCCGTCAAGGGTGTGTGTATCTGCATATAGTGCTTATACGAAGTAATCTCCACGCTCTTTGCGGTATGTATCAACCTGTCGCAGTAGTCTGCGACGATCACAGCCAGACTTTAACCGTATCAAAGACGTTGAGAGACAAACATTTTGATCGAGAGCAGATCTTGTCACCGCGCAATCTAGTAAAAGTGGCTGTCAGACCGCTGTCGCACACTTGTCAACCCATGTGTGTCACTCCCGGATCCATACGGAGCAAACACGCGTTAGCGCCTGAGCGACGCTCAATAGTCGTGACCAGTTTCCAACTCCACCCGTTCTTCGATGCAATCCAGCTTCATTCCAGATGGACATTTCTCTGTCGGCCATGAGATGTCATCAAGTGTCAAAGGCTATCCCTTCGAATGTTGCCGGGCAATGGCGACACCCGTTGATAGTTCTGGGCTGCATATATCGGTCACTGAGGGAGCAACTGCATGTCAACGATGCTGCAGGTGCTGGCGACAGTTTTGTAGTAATGGTTAGGGACGACATGCAAGTGGATGATTATTTCTCCGCCAGCCCCCGTCGGCTTTGAGCGGTCAAGCAACGCCATAGTGCCTGCATAGGCCACCCTATTGCCAGCCGTGGACCATGAGACCGGCGTTGTCGCCGAGCCTAGTATGATATGTGAACGTCTTAAGAAAATGTTCGCAACGGCGGTGCTGCTATCCCTATGTGGACTCCACTAAAACCATATGCAAGTATATCTTCGGATGGTCTCACGAGAACGGCTTTTCGTAAACACTGGATCAACGTAGAAAGCGAAGTGCGAAGGTCTCTTTCCAGGACAATTCACAGAAAGCCGTGTTTGCAATGGCGGACAGTGACTCTTTCTCGAGCAAAGCCGTTCTCACGTAGATTGTGCGGTATGGGATCAGGCTACATCTGGACATGTTGCTGAACCATGTCGCTTTCGTTGCTACTGAAAGAAACATGGAAGCTGCAAAACAACGAGCCGGGAGATTAGGAGACCAAGGTCAGGAAGCCAAGCAATCCTGGAGGGAGGAAAAAGCCACTGTTGTCGTCTTGCATACGCGAAGATTGAGTGCTGCGGGAAACTGCAAGCTTAACAGATTGCCGACTGATAAACGGAGAGCATACCGGGTAACCACACCCTGCTCTTTACTCGCGTGAAGGCTATGGCAACATCACACAGTTTCAAGGCCAAGTCATCATCTCGTGTTGTCCTGCTGGTCGGTGAGGCCAAGTGGAGGCAGAGAACTCGGCAAAGTGAAGAAATGCCTGGTATCGTGGGTCAAATGGACGGAAGAACGAGGCCCTTTGCAGCCAAGGTCGTCAATCCGTCCGGATGGTTGAGATAACAAACGTTACATCCAGTCAGAGCAGACAATTATGCCATCACGTTGCAGCGATGCTGCGCTTCATCGGCGCGGAATAACTGGCGGTCGATGTGCATCAGATAAGTTGCTCGACGCGGATGTGGGCGGGCAGAACGGAAGAATAACCCCGCCGGTGTGTAGGAGTTCGTCGTCGGTTTTGCGATATATGAGGTGATATGGACGATATGGGGCACGCAGCGGTGCCTGGAAACGAGCAAAGACCCAAGACTGGGTGTTGCAGGAAGAGGGCTTGGGGGAATGTTTGTACGGTTGAGCGTCCTAGAGGAGTCTTGGACGCCAATTGCTGGGTAGCTCGGCATTTGATGGCAGGCCGCATATTGGCTGAAGGCTTTTGCTCGGTGACTGGCGGAGTGAGGGTGAACGATGGACGACGGAGGAGCCGTTGTGCTGTTATCGAGGGCCTGAACTCTTCGATTGGCGGAAGAAATGAGCGGGCTGCGGGTCCCAAGCAAAGAAACGATTTCGCGATGGGCTGCTACCCCAGCGCCAAGCGTAGCCCACCAGGCCCACTAGGCCCCATACATTTGCCTAAAAGGGCGGGGACCAGCCGTCATGGAAAGAGAGATGAGACAGCAAATGTGTGCCTTGCGCGCCGCCGACCACCACCACCACCACCACCACCACTACCACCAACACCCATCCGTCCAGTAACGTTGATCCGGTTATTTCGCTGATCGCGCACGCTGAGAAGCCCGCGACCAAGTAGTTGTTCCCCTTTCAAAGGCCTGCCTACGCAACGATCGCCGCGTCACCTCCCTGATCCCGTCTTCCGGTATACACTGCACCAACTCTGCGACTTTCCCATTTTACTCCTACCGATATCAAATGGCCGTCTGCCAACTTCCACAACACATCTAAAACTCAGAGACGAAATGGTCTACGAAGGGAATCCGACATTCAAACCAAGCGAAATCGCGTTCCGAACTCCACGCTCGTTCCAGTTCACGATCCCTTCCGGCGCTGCCGCTCGCTCATTTGCCTCGCCATAGTCGTCTGACGGACGTTGTCTGTTTCTTATGGCTACCCTTGTCCAACTCGACGGGCCGACCCCGGCTAGCCTCAAGAGCAATGGCACAGTTACAGTTGAATTTGCAGTAGGAGAAGAACCCAGCCTACTGGTTATATATGATGAAGGCCAGGACCAGATTGTCGCTGAAATAGCCAATGTCCTAGGCCAGCAATGGTACTTGGGCACCGACGTAGACGCTGCAGCCAGAGCGGAAGGAACGGTCTTTGGGCTTGTCAACACCTCAGACGCTGCGCAACTGCACAGATCGTGCGAGTCGAGAACGGTGCTGAGCACACACTGCCTTGATGATTCCAATGCAAGCATCGGGGCCCAGTCTCCGGCGTGCGACTACGAATATCTTTACACTACCAAGCCGTTTTACAAGCGCGACCTTGCGCGCTTCCTGTCCTTTGTGCTTGGTCAGATCAATCCACACAAGGATCTTGCCAAGAAGGCAAAGACGACGCTCATCTCGACCACTTTCCCGGATGTGCGCGTTGCCTTGCCCAACCTGGACATCCTTTCCGTCGGTGCGGATGCCATCGAACTCCGCGTTGATTTGCTGGAGGAGCCGAGGGGTGATGGTACATTCAATTCCGTTCCGAGCCTAAACTACGTCGGAGAGCAACTCATGATCTTGCGACAGCGGACGGAACTTCCCATTATCTTCACCACACGATGCACCAAGGAGAATGGTCGGTTTCCTATGGATGATCCCAGCTTGTTCTACGAGTACCTGCACCGAGCCATTCAGTGGGGTTGTGAATATATCGATGTTGAACTTTGGTTGCCCGAAGAAATTAGACGTAAGCTCTCGCAGCAAAAGGGTAATAGTAAGATCATCTCCGCCTTCCACGACTTTTCTGGCAACTTCAAGTGGACTTCACCGGATGCCCAGCGATTGTTCAACGACGGAGCCGTCTATGGAGACGTTGTCAAGATGATCGCCCTCGTGAGCACGATGCAAGAGAACTACGAGCTGGAGTACTTCAGATCGATTATCCAATCCACTCGCCCGCATCCGCCGTTCTCGGGTCTGAACATGGGTCCTGCGGGTCAGTTGTCGCGAGCTCTCAATAAGGTCTTCACCCCGATCACGCACCCGTTGTTACCTTTGATCGCTGCTCCTGGACAACTGAGCGCAGCTGAGATCAACTCTGCACTTCACTCGATGGGTCAGATGCCGAAACTGGACATCTATGCTATCGGCAGCGTTCGGTCAACCGGACAAGCGATGTTCTTCGAAAAGTGCTTCAATGAGCTGAGCTTGCCGCACCAACTGCTTTGCATCGAACGTAGCCCTAGGGGGTCGATTGAATCGATTTTGGCGCAGCGAAACTTTGGCGGCGCCTACATAAACCCTCCTCTTGCAGCCTCTGCGTCCTACTTGCCAGCCTTGACGGACGCTGCAGCTTCCATTGGCCAGGTCGACACCGTGGTTGTACGGCCTGAGGGCAGCACTTCTACGTTCCTGGGTGACAACGCGACATGGAAGGGTATTCGGGCAACCCTTTGCCGGGACTTTGTGCCTTCGGCGTACAGCGGCCAGGCTGCGTTGCTTCTCGCCAGCGCCGAGTCGCAGGCAGCTGCGGCGATTTTCGCTCTCCGCAGCCTAAACATCAGTCCCATCTACACCATCGGTTTCAAAGCCCACGGCGCCCTTGCCAACTACACCATCCCTTTCAAGGGACTCGAGGATGTCAAGGCCGTGGAGCAGCCGTCAACCATCATCTCGGCGCTTCCTGCGGCCAAGTCGTTGCTGGTCGCACCGTTATTGAAGCATTACAGCGGCAACAAGACAAACTCGGAGCACAGGCGACCGAACAAGGTGTTTGTCGATCTGGCCTACGGGCCCCGAAAGGGAGATCCTGTAGCCATTGCGACATCTCTGGGGTGGACGGCGTACGGTATCGCTGAGGTGAACGCCTGGACGACGGTGGAGACGTTAAGGCTGTTGGTAGGCCAGAATGTGCCGTACGACTTTGTTCGACTTGCGTCAGGCCGGAGTCTGTATTGAATGCCTTACATACCCCGGCGCACTGGCGCATGCACACGGCACGGCACGGCACGGCATGGCATGGCCTGGCCTGGTGTAACCTTGCACCATCACATCGTATGGTGTGCGTGAGTGTACAGACTTGGGCTTGGCTATTATGGATATCATTATGTGTTGTCGCTTCTAGACCGCTTTCCAATGCAGAGACATATGTCAAACCTACTAAGAGCAAAAAGGGGCTTGACCGCAAGTTGCTACTGCTTGACATTGGTAGTGAAGATGCCGAGGCACAAGCCACTGTACAGTCTTCATCTTCACGTGTTGGAAGTTTTTGCTGGCACCTCGGACATTACGATCTGATGTCCCCAAGTATCTCACGTGCCGTCTCCCTGATCGACCAACCCGCCCCCGTCTCGCCATTTCGATGAACAGCAATATAAGCCGCAAATCCTCATGTATGAATAGCACAGCACGTGTGGGTGTTGAAAAGCAACGAGGAGTTCTGATGTGACGAGCCAATGGGAGGAAGTCCTTCTCTCTCGCGTCCCCACAAGAACAAGGAAGGTGGCAGCCAGGATGGCCCCGGCTTTGTCTGGCTTCCACGCTACTCTACTCGCTCCGCAAAGTTTGGACGGGCGTTGTGCCCTCGGCGTGCCCCGGTCGTGTGGTCCCCAAGATCGCAACACTCAAGACGCCCGAAGTAAAACCTGCCGGAAAGCATCCAGACGAGAGTCATGACATAGCCTGCCGTATTCGTTGTTTGGGGCGGCAGCCACAGGGTAGGGCACGGTGGGCAGCGCAGAGTTCCTGAGTCCAGGCACGGTCTCGTGCCGAGACAGTCGACGGCTGTGTGTCGTGCATTGTTGGCATCAACTGACAGGCACCGACAGCGGCACATTCAAGGCACATGCAGCGACTAGCAGCAGGAAAGGAAAGACGTAGTAGAAAGGCGCTCGGGGTTGCATGCACTGCACATGCATACAATCAATATACGGGCCGCACCCACATCGGGCACTGCAAGCGGTCACCTGCCCCGGGCTTTTTCCCTTTTCCCTTTTGCCTTGCCCATGCCCATGCCCATGCCCATGCCCATGCCCACTCTGACTAGTGAGTGGCCTGCTGGGGTGCTGGCCCTCTGCTCTGCAACCTGCGGCGCTTGCCTTGCTGCACAATTGAACCTAAGCTCACGCACTGCGCACCATCCCCGCCTCCAAATGCCCTGACAATCCAAGACCGTGAGCCGTTGCTCATGATCGGTGCTTCAGCATCGTAACCGAACCATCCAGTAGAACGTCACGACACTTACTTACTTGCTCACTCACTCACTCACTCCATCACAGAGAGGTCGCCATCGCTCTCTCCATGTATCTTCACTACACTCATCGTTGCCAACGAACACCGATTGTTGTGCAATCCTGGCCGACGCGCCTGCCGCTATCAACTCATGTCGCGCCCGCAGATCGGCATCGACCGCCTGCCGGTACGCCGCCTCAGCAATGAGCCGAAAGAAGCCATGAACTGCAAAAGCTGTCGCAAGAGAAAGGTGCCCTGAGCCCCCCGCCCACTTCTCCATACCGTCAGGCTGATTGCGACAAGATCAAGTGCAACCGTCTGCGGCCCTCTTGCGAAGCTTGCCAGGTCTTCAACTGCGAGTGCATCTATGGTTAGCAGCTTACCGCGCCGTTCCTTCCTCTCGCCCGTCTCATCAAGCTGACACCTCAACCCCTCCGTAGACGCGATACCCAAGAAGCGAGGGCCCAAAACAGATGTGCTCGAAGCCCTTCTGAAGCGTGTCAATGGGCTGGAGAAGCGGCTCAAGGACGAGAGCAAGTCGGAATTTACCGAAGACAAAGATGAAAGCGCCGTGAGGGAAGGCAGCGGGGATGCTGAGAAAAGCAGCAACAAGCAGGCACAGAGGGCGCCCGCCGTAGAACAACAGCAACAACACATACTGGAACCAACTCCAGCCACTGCTCTGAGCTTTCCAGAGCCTCTACAACTGTGCGCAGCCTAGCTCTGTCGATGGACGATCTCCACGCTGACACGTTCTCAGCCACCAGAAGCCCTCGCCCACGAACAATTCCGCCTTGTTGGATATCTACTTCAGCCGGATACACGGAAAACCTTATTACATACTTGACGAATCTGCGACGCGACAGAGATGGCAGAACGGGCAATTGCCTCTGGCCACGGTGAACGCTATCCACGCCGTGAGCGCACGGTGAGTAACAGGCATCACAGTTGGCAAATTCAGGTCGTCTGACAGCTCCAGGTACGCTCCTCACTTGTTTGGAGGCTACAACGCTGCGGTGAGGTCTAGCGAGGAATGTGCCATGCGGGCGCGGATGGCTTTGGACTCCGACGAACCCTCCATCGAGAATTTACAAACATCGCTCTTGCTCTCTACTGCGTTCTTCCAGGCTGGGAGGGGAAGAAGTCGTACATGCTTCTTTGTAAGACACCGTCCGGTCGAAGTCAAGGTTCGGTTGTCCTGTACTGACTGGTGTTCAGCAAGCGCAGTCAGCATGGCCTTTGCTCTGGGCTTGCACAGGGAGCTACCCATGGGCCTTCGGATTTCCCTGTGGAACGCGAAGGTCGTCGAAAGCTCTTCTGGACATGCTACCTCATGGACCGATTTGTCGCATCTGGCTCCAAACGCCCATCACTTATATCGGACGAGTCGATAGGATTGCGGTTACCTGCATGGCAGCCGGACGCATCGTCAATTCCGTTTGAAGGGAACTTCTTTTCCAACGGACCAAACATGCCTTTCACCGCGGGACCTGGAAGAGGCAATCAAAGCGCGGGGTCCATGCTTATCGAGATCGTCCGTGTCCTTGGCATCACCAATCGGTACCTTGCAGCTGGCGGCGTGAAAGGCGATTCACACTTCCCTTGGCATGCTCAGTCGAACCTGTCCAGGATCAGGCAAGATCTCGATACTTGGGCCGGTAACACCCAGGATGCATTCATTTCCATCGAAGCTCTCTTTGGACAGCCGGAGAGCTCGACTCTGGTCCTCAGCAAGCTCATATACCATTTGATCCATTGTCTCATATATCGGCCATTCCTACCGGTGGATCTCACTGAACTGGCAGGTACTGGCCAGCACCAGTCGTGGCAGATCGAGGCGACCAATCTTTGCTTCCTTCATGCAAATGCTATAGCGGAACTCGTCGAGATTGGCAAGACATCATCTATCGTAGACTGGCCTTCTTTTGTCGGATACTGCCTTTGTACTGCCGGAACCATTCACGTCCACGGGGCTCACTATATGGGCAGAGAGGGCGATGTCTTCGCCCGAAGCGCAGAGTTTCTCTCAAGAGAAATGGCCCAGATTTCCGACCTGCGAGTCATCTGGGCCGGTGTGCAGCACCAGAGGGAAACTCTGCAAACCGTCTACGGCTGCCATTCTCAGCTCGTGAAGTCTCTTGCGAGCAACCCGATGCGCTTCTCTCCGGTCTTCCAGATGGAGGATTTCTTCGATCGCTACCCTGGACAGTTTATTGATGGAGCTCATGTGACCTTCTCGGATATAACGGTAGAGGCGCTTCATGAGAGGTACGTATTTCTTCAATTAGTTTATCGTGAGCCACTTCTGATGTGTTATAGTTTGCCAGCATACAGTGGATTGAACGGTACAGGCTGGCAATGGGTTGGCCGGCCACCAACAGGCGCAAACCATGTCCTGCAATCCCTAAGCGCAGTGGTAAACGAAACTCGCTCACCGCAACAGTCAAAGAAGAAGAGGAGGCGCACAAACGACATATCCACTTCAGAACCACAGCTAACGCCAGCCCTTACGGAGCACAAATTGCCTTCACTAGAGGAGCAGATTTCACAACAGCAACAGCATCAGCAATCACAGCAACGGCAACAGCAAAAACACCCTCCCCACCCCGAGCTCCCCAACGATCCAAACTCCGCCGTCCTCGACCCTATCGAGTCTGGCGATGGCATCAACACAGTCGAAAACGACCTCCCTTCCTCTACGCTCCCTCAATCCGTTTTCTCACCCAACTTCAGCTTCGACCCATGGCCGGCAACATTGACGCTCAACCCCTCCGACACGGGGCAGTTCGATAATTTGTTTAGTCTGCAAGCGTACGATCAGCAGACTCCCGGCGCGCTCAGTGCGAACGGTTCAGCGCACACGGAGAGCGACAAGGATCCATTCTTGAGCCTGTTGGAGCAGTTGGCCGAGAATGAGCACTCGCAAGGGGGACCGAGCGATTTGGATTTCTTCTTGAGTGGGCAGGGGTAAAGTAAGAGGAGGAGGGGAATAAAAGTGCTGGATTTCGGATCGATTTTTGTTTCATGTGGAGGCTATTGGAGGATTGTGAAAAGGGAAAGGGCATCGCTATACCCGGCTGTTGTTGTTCTTTCTTGCGGCAGATGTCCTTGTTTTTCTTTCACGGAATGCGGACGGAAAATGGGTTGAATGGATATGGATGGATGGGTTGGAAAAGGGTTACTACAAGAAGGGGTATTGTTTGCTGGGTGGGGGGTTCTTCGCTATACATATATTGAAGTGGGAGTGTTACGGTTTTTTATTGGTCCAGACCCCTTCAAATATTGGGGGTGTTGGATTGATTGCGTCCAGAGCGTGGCAATAACAGCGTTGAGAGAGTACAGTGTTCCAGGCCCTACAAGGAGTTCTCGTCGATACTGCTGTTGTCTTGCTAGCAGTTCCCCAGAAGCTTGCGTCCCGAACGACCGACGTGTCCTTCCCGATACCACTCTGCAGGGTCGTCACCCAGGCAGCGAGGATGGAGCAATGCTATATCACTCCCGAAAAGGGCAGTGGAGAATGTCCAGCGTGAACACTTGCCGAGGCAATTTCCTTCCCACATCGCGGGACGAAGGCATCCATGGACGAACAGCACAAGCGTCTGTGGAAGAGCAAGATGAGTGAAAGCAAAGGCGCGGATCCAGGAAGCTGGCCAAAGAGATATCTACTCTCCAAGTTTCACTCCCAGGTGCTCCAGGCGCCAAGGAACACCGTCCCTCCCTCTCCTACCTCGACTCGTCCAAAGGCATGCATCACAACCACTCTCGTCTAGCACTTAGCCGGGCTGGGGACGTTCTCGCACTTGGTGCTAGTCTTTCCACCAGTGATGCTAACACCGCTCCAAGTCCAGCCGGAGCAAGCGCCGCTGGCGCAGAGGATGTAGACGTCGGTCGCGGAGCTGCTTACGGTTCCGGTAACACCGGAGATGGTGAGATCGGTGATGGGGACGCCGTTGGTAGGGGTTCCGGTCGGCGAGCCGTTCTCGTAGTCCTGCTCGATCACGATGCCGTAGCTGGTGATTCCGGAAAGCGTCTACATGTGGTCAAAATCTGTGTCTTATCGTGCGCAATCTGTAAGGGTGGTGAGAGAGAGGCTTACGATGTCCTTGTAGGTGACGCCGGAGACGGTGCCGGTGGCGCCGGAGACGGTCTTGATGCGCACGCCTGGTATGTGCGTTAGTGGGCTGGGTTTTCGCAAACGTGGGGGAGATGGGGGTTGGATTGAGGGCACGTACCGTTTGCAGAGTTCTTGACGGTGGAGTTCTCGATCGTCACGCCGCTGACGGTGTTGTCGGAACGTCCACCAACGGAGCCGATTGAGAGACCATGGCCGCCGGAGCAAGTGCCGCCAGTGAAGATGATGTTCTACAAGGACTGTCAGCTCAGCATGTCTTGCGGTATCCCGGGATACGAAGCTGACCTCTCCTGAGTTGACGGCGAGACAGTCATCCTGATTCTGAACGTTTGCGCCAGTGATGGTGATGCCGGTAGAGTCACCGATATCGAAAGCGTCGGTGTTGTGAGCACCCCCAGAGTCACCAGCCGAGTTGTCAATGGTAATCGAAGTCAAAGAGAGGTCGGTGGAGCCGTCAATGCTGAAAACCTGAACGGGAGAGTTCTTGATCGTGAGACCGGTGATGGAAGAGGACTTCATGCTATGAGCGTAGAAGAACTTGGGCTTGGTCTTGCCGCCATTGGTGCCCTCGCCGTCCCACCAGCGGGAACCATCACCATCGAGAACGCTGCCGCTGGCACCGGTGACGGTGATGCTGGTACCGGAGACAGAGACGAGCGGGCCAGACCACTCCTTGTAGCCGAAGGTGGTGGTACCGTCGAAGACGATCTGCTCGAGTTCAGCAGTGCTCACCGTGGCGAAGACGAGACGGTTTACTCACATGAGTACCGCTGTTCAAGCCGGTAAGATCCAGGGTGGTACCCGAAGGAACGGCGACGTTGTTGAGGACAATGGTAGCACAGCTAGTCTTGGACTTGCTTGCGGAGGCAGCGCCTGCAGATCCGGAGAAGGTGCAGGTAGCGCTGGCTCTCTTGGCGAGATCAGGAGCCGCAGTGACCATTGGGGCTGCTGGTGCTGCCTGAACGGCGACAGCTCCCAGGAGAGCTGCGAGAGCCGCAGCGGAGGTAGCGAAGTGAACCATGGTTGGAAAGGGCTAGAAAAGAAGGACTGTGAAGGAGAGAAACAATGAACTGCTGTGTCGATGCCTGCACGACTCTGGTAGATGATGAAGACTGTAGGGAACTGCCCATCGCTTTATACCTACTGATCGTATAGCAGCCGTCGAGCGGAGCGTGTCCAAACGAGGGGGCCATTGTCTCTAAGCGAGCTGCGCAGTATACTCTCACGACGAGAGGTGGTCATGATGGCATGATAGTGCACCGAATCCTCCGTGGCCAGAACATAAAGTGTCACGAACTGTCAGGGCATGGATGTCCAAACCAGATTCCGACTGGTGGAACAAGCACAGATGCGGAGTTCTACAGGCCGTCTTGCGCAGGTACACGGGTACTGACCGCGTGCAGGACCACAGGAGAGAGACTGTTGGGCCGCGTCATGCAGACAATCTATCTGGAAAGTGTGACGGCTGTAGAGTGGAATTCAATTACCCCGCGGGGTGAGGGTTTCAATACAGAAACAAGCATTAGGTCAAGCTTGGTCAAGCCCTGGTCAAGCCTTTGACTGCCGATCTTTGTCCGTCTCTCCACCTCACCTCCTTTTCGATAAATATCATGAACTAGAACCTCCGGCGCCATAGGCTTGTAACGAGCTAAGTCTCAGGTCAAATGACTTACTCTAAACAGATTTACTACCAGTAAGGTCGGGGACGGCCTCTGCCAAATGCAAGTGATGGCACGGCCTTTTCGATGACTCGTGGAAGTTTGTGTACGGTCGAGGTGCCCCCGTACTAGCCCCGGGCTATGCATGTCCTTACATACTGCATCTTGTATAGACGTATATTCACGGAAGCTCGTACATCCGGAGTGCAGTGCTAATCTTCTGCTTTGCTCAAGATGCACATTAGAATAGCCGGCGCGTCGTCCGTCAGGCGCTCAGGGAGTGAGACATGAACATCCGAGATCGGGCAGAGGACATGGAATAGTTGTCTGTTGTCCGACCTGGGTATCGAAGGTCAACCCCTTATCAGATGGAGGTAGTAGTCTTGGTTTTCTTCGCTGGTATAATACTGGATAGCGCAATCAGTCAACACGCGCATTTTGGCACAAAACAACACAACCGAATGCAGGAGGCACAACACCGATAGCAATTCTTCCTTTCCTCCGCATACTCAGACGTGCTTGGATATAAATTGTATACGTCTATATGCACGTGATGCTGATACCTCGCTTGTGGCTGCTTATGTAAGGCGAAGAAGGCCGGGGAAGCTGAGCCGCTACCGGGCGAATCAATATGCTTCTAGAGTCGTTGTTCTAGGCGCGCTGCACGTCCCGTTGTGCGAGAGATTAGCGTTGCTGCCCTTCCGCGTCTCTTGCTGATCTTCCAGAGCGAGTTGCCGCATGGAACCCTCAGAAAGTCGGTTCCGCACACTTGCGGTAAAACCTGTGCCACTGTCAACAACAAATCATGAAGAGAAGAAGAAGAAGCCTTTGCTGCTCTCACGAGTAAAGCACAAGAGAGCCCAGGTGAGCGTGGCATGCATCACGTGCAGAAACGCAAAAGCCAAAGTGAGTAAAGCACTTGTTCCTGTTGGAAAAAGACAGGCAGCTTTGTGGGAGACAGTACTGAGCTTATGTACCATAGTGTAACGGCACAGCTCCATGCACCCGATGCATACGACAGAACATCGAGTGTAGTTTCGCGGTGAAAAGAAACACCTGGGGTTCTCTGAAAGATCAAGCGGCAAAGCACCGGGAAGCCTTGACTAGCCTTCACGAAGCGTTAAAGAGTGACAATCCATCCGCACTATCAAACGTACAGCAAGCAGCACGTCAAGCCCGATCGTTGCAAGCCTTCCTCGACGCAGTGCCAATCGTATCCGCACCAGTAGAGCCTTCCGAACAGACAGCATCAAGCCAGGAATCTCCCGAGACCACCGGCAGTGATGCTTTCCGTGACCTTGTGTTTCGCATTCGCACGGCAGAAGACAGTGACCTGGCCAGCCTTATTGGGAGGCTCAAAGCCTGTCAGGACGATGAGGATGCCGCTCGAATCATCCAACAAGACCAGCAAAGATCTCAGGGACTATGGCCGCATGAAAACATGCCAGAGAAGCTAGTCCCTTCAACAGAAGAGTCTGAAGCATGGTTTCCTCTCCTCCAGACGTCCAATGCGGTCACTCCCGCGATCAAAGGGAATGAGAAAGATAGATTTGAGGTAAGTTCCTTCGTTGTATTAAAAACCATCGTTAGCCCCTGTCTCACCGGTTCATCAATCGCAGTATTATCTTGAACAAGGACCTACCGACGCTCGACGGCAAGCGAGGGCGGACTTGTCGTCATATCTGGAAGAGCAGTGGCGAAAAGGCAACTATCCATATCCCTATCCTTACCATGAATCTACCGGGACCGTCGAGGAATTTGGGAATCTCCCTTCTCCTACGCTGTAAAGGCCAACAACTACCCCCGGCAGTTCAGCAACAGCAACTGTTGAACTTCACCGCACATGAGCACCAGATCCGGCCATTTTCGGTCTGGGAGGATTCACCACTTGCTAAGTTATACTACAGTTTCTAGGACGCGGCTCTGCAGATGATATCCAGCGGCATGCCCATTTCAGCTGTGCTTGGCGATCCGAACAATGTCAATGTAGAACTCTTCTTTCGCGATCGCAGGCCCGGAGACCCCTTTGACGTTTACGCGTGGGCCGCCGAAATCAACAGGCAGATCGAGGACTTCGACCCTTTCGTTTTGCTCGCTACTTGCATCTTGTGGTCTGCTTTTATGAGGGTATGTATGCTCTTAGTCCCTCTAGTTCATCCATGTCCCTGCTGACCGCCTGTTTAAAAGTGGACTCTCTTGCCGACGCCCGAGAACTACGCACTTCTTCCCGCTATGATCCGTCCCACACCGCGCCAACGCTTCATCCCGCACAGTGTCACCATAGGTTTTGTACCACAGTAAGTTGCGCTCAACACCTACTAGTGCCCTCCATGGAGCACGACTAATCGATTACTCCGTTCCGCAGTCCAGCAATTCGTGAAGCTCTCGTCCGCCGGTACCGAGACTGGCTCTCACCCGGCACCGCCGCAAAGGGCAATGGAGGGACCAGTATCGACTGGCCGTACTCTATGTCCAGTGCCGTTGAGGTCAATCCAGTGACTGGTCGTCGCCAGGTGACACGTGCGTTCATCGAGCACGCCACCAACCCGAAGAACCGGAGCGCGCATAAATCGATCAGGCCCATGTATCCTGAAATTGAGGAGATGGGGTTCCGCCTTAGGAATTGAGACGCGGAAGTAATTTGTAACGCCCATTATGACTATGTTATACAGCAATACCATTGAGCTCTGCCTATCATGCATGGTGCACCTGGTAGTAGCGGTTGTTCCGAGGAGAGCATCAGTCTCTTTGCTACGAACCGAATGTAAAGACTAGCCAATGCACATTCCCAACGTTGATGAGTCCTACGAAGCTACGTCGATTGCTCTTTCCTCGTTCCGAACAGGCTCAATCGATCAAGATGCATGTAGGTGGAGGAAGAGGTGGGAGATTACCAAAAGGTTGCCACCTTCATAGCTTTGCACTTCGTGGTTTGCTGCCTTCTGCGGTCTGTACCGGGATATCTATGACAAGGACAAGGCGTACAAAGAACGGCTTCCATCTTCCACGTTCCTCTGCTTCCCTCCCTTTCTGAATGCCACAATGCTGTTGCCCTTAATGACTCAGAACAGCGCAGGGTGGAATTGACAAAGGTGCATTATCTGTGTCTTAGCGCTTCTGCGTATCATCAGGACCCTCCCACCCAACATGCTCCAGACAAGGTAGGCTGCTCGCCAAATCCCAAATGCTGGTACACGCGAACCGATGCCCGCAAAACCCGTACACATTCAGCGCCGTTATTGCGGGCACGTGCGGCAGAGACTCGTCGTTCCGCGCTCCGCTCCAGGGGAGATACTGCTGCAACCTGTGCAGGGACACCTGATTGTGCCTCAACCGCCACGCAGCCAGCTCGCCTCCCGGGCGACAGGCGTGGACATGCAAGCAAATTCCGCCCTTCCCCACCAACCCATCATCGTCGTAACTCGGCCCGGAAGTCCAGGCTTGTAGGGTCTGGAAGAGCTCGCGGAGATGCGTGAGGAGGAAGTCTCGGTTCGCAGCGTACATTTCCTGCAGCTGTGCGTCTTGCGGCGCGAACCTGTTCCTGCCGAGAACGTAGACGCAGGAGCGTTCGCCTGAGGACGTCTCCATGGACATGGTGAAGTCTATGCGCTGCACGGCGTGACGTCTTCGTCCTCGGACAATGGTACGCAACGACCGTAGGCGGTCGGTGGTTTGGATTGAGAGGCGCTTGAAGGTGTATGTCTCGATGCCGGCTTGCCAATCCGGCGATAGTGCTGCGTAAGGAGCGAGTGAGACTGCCCCGGATTCCGACCCTTCTGTTGCGTTGCTCTGCGTCGATATTTCGGCGAGGAAACCCGCAATGATGTACAGGATATCTCCCGGAAGAGAGGGTATCGGCATGATGTGTAACGTGCAACGATATTCTCAAGGCTTTAATCACGTGTAAATAGGTTGTTCTACTGCTTCCAGGTGACGCCCGTGGTCTAGCTTTTGATGTATCCAACAGCTTTCTGATAGTCTCAATAGCTTTTAGTTGCTGTAAGCAATTGGAAGTTAAGGATGGATGGATGTTCTAGGACTACGCATCGTAGCAGCCTCGACAGGACAAATCGTGCTCAGAATTACGCTGGAGGTTCTACGTAAAGCCCCGTATCGTTCTGAGAAGTCCACAGCTTCTTGCAATGGTATCTTTGAAGGCGTACAAGAACAGTGGAAATCCACGAAACGTGGTGAGATCCGAAGTTTGCACGTAGAGCCTTTGCACAGACTCTCTTCTGCGCGAGCTTTCCCTCCGGGCACAACTCTATGCCCCCGTTGTCGTCTTCAGCACTGTATGCCTATCAGCACTGTATGCCTATCAACACAGATGGATCGGTCGACACGATGAGTTGCAATTGTCGGGAGAAAGATCCAATTCCTCTGTGCTTGGCCGGATCAAAATCACAGACCACGCTGTGGGCTCTGAACCCGAGGCTTGCGAGATGTTGGCGTCGTTACATACTGACATAACAAGCAATGATGTCCTCAGCTGAAGAAGCTTCTCCAAAACCGGATCGGATAGGCCACCCCTCGTCAATGCTTCTCCGAATGTGCAGCGTCCTTGCTATCCTCGGGGTTCGCAACCCCTCTCCGGACTTCAATACAAAAGAGATGCTTGGGTCGTGTCAAGTATCACTGTCGGCTACAGCGGACTCTCCGTGTGGACAACATGCTCGCTCTGCTGTTCTCGAAAAAGCTGCTGCCTAAGTAATCCACTCGCTTACGTTCAACGTGAACAACGACTGTTGCTTCTCGCTTGAGATGCGTAAGTATGCAAGAAGCGAGACACTGTGGCTTGCCTGACCTACGGGTTGGCCTTTGGGCATACAGGGAATCCTGCTGCCTGCTGACACCCAGAGGATGGCGCTCCTGCATCGAGCAGAATTGAGTTTGTTACATGAACCGAGTCTCGAGCAACGCTGTGAGGAGAAAGATATAAAGGGCGTTTCAATTCCGATGGGCTGTCCTCAGGCACACGCGCATTGCAACATCTTTCCAGCCAGCAACACGAACCCAAGCCGTACCCTCCTCAGACTCAGACACAATGGCATCTCCCAAGAAACTCCAAATCGGCATCATGATGGAGACCGTCCAGCTCTCCGATATCATGGGCGTCGACATCATCGGCAACCTCAGCGCCTCCTACTACGCTGTGGTAAAGCAGTTCTTCGGTGACAAATTCGAGCACCTCGCCCCCGAGATGGAATTCCACTGGATCGCCAGCACGATCTCTCCATCCTTCGCAACTCCCGCAATGCACATCGTTCCGACCAAGACCTACGACGACGCGCCTCGCGACCTGGACATCTTGTTCATCGGCGGACCGCCCCCAGACTTCAGGCCCGCAGCCGCGGACAAGTTCATGGAAGAGGCTTTTGCCAGAACGAAGAACGTGCTGACGACGTGCATCGGAAGCGTGTGGCTGGCATCGAGTGGCGTGATGAACGGGCTCAAGGCGACTACTAACCGCGAGTTCTTGCCCATGGCAAAGCAATTATATCCAGACGTGGACTGGTTGGACCAGAGATGGGTCATTGACGGCAAGCTGTGGACTTCGGGTGGTGCTGGTGCCGGTAAGTCCAGGTTTAATTTTCTGCGCTAACGGGAAGCAAGCTGATTGAGTGTCCGTTAGGCATTGATATGACAGCGACCTGGTGCTTGGAGAACTTCGATAGGGAGTTTGTTCAGTTGCTGGCCCTGGGTCCCTTGGACCTCAAGCCTACGGTCAGGGGGCAGTTCTATGCTTGAATGCAGTGTAGAGAGAATGTATAGGCAGACTTTATTGTCAGGGCAGTCGAGCAAATGGCAGTGCCAGCAAAGTACCTACAGATTCGGATGATCTCACAGGCTGAACTGATCCTTGACAAGGTTGTTCAGACCTGAGTATGTATGTCTGCTGTTCTGAAGACTTGTGATCGCGTGAAGGCAGGTCGAGGCCTTCCAGCCAAACCTGTTGCCTACCTTCTCAGGGGCATGCTTCGGCCTCGTCCAGGCGGCAGGGGGCACTTGCAAGGATCTGTTCAGTCCACGACTCTTCTAGTCTCTGGTAGTTCGATTGAATTGAAAGAAAAGTCTTATTTGGGACGAACTGTGGTTGGTTTGAGAGAACTGCAGCCTGCTGCTGGGTGGGTCACGTGGTGCGGCGCTTAGTCGTGACGACGCGCGCTGGGATGTGGCGGCCTTCGCGTCTTCCCAGCACGCGTCGTCACGTCTGAATAACTTACTACTCCCGCCTGCCACCCGACCTGATTCTCGCCGCAACAAGCGGATGGAACACAATGCCTGCGTATGCTTCTCTCCGAACATCTTTCTGTGTCGATTCACTGACTTTGATGCAGGCCAGGTGACCAATACCGAGACACCAAAGCGTCCATCAACCCGTTCGAAGAACACCCACCACGTATGAGCGAATATACGGCGCAAGAGATAGCAACACTTCAGAGCAGACTCGACAAGCAACTCGGTCCAGAATACATTTCTACACGACCTGGTGCAGGAGGTGGAAAGGTACACTATCTCGCGGCGGAGAAGGTCATAAACCTCGCGAATGAGGTCTTTGGATTCAACGGATGGAGCAGTGCAATACAGAATGTTCAGATCGACTTTGTCAGTAATGCCGGACCTACAAGGAGATGGGATGACTGACAGGATACAGGTGGATGAGAGCCCTACATCAGGGAAGATCACCTTAGGATTGTCAATCATCGTTCGGGTCACGTTGAAGGATGGCACATTCCATGAGGTGGGTACACAACGTTGTGCGAAGGCTGGCAGATGGCTCACAGTATCCAGGATATTGGCTACGGCCACATAGAGAATTGCAAAGGCAAAGCAGCGGCGTTCGAGAAAGCAAAAAAGAGGCAGCAACAGACGCAATGAAGCGAGCATTGCGCAATTTCGGTAACGTGTTGGGCAATTGCTTATATGACAAGGATTATCTTTCCAAAGTGTCGAAGATCAAGCCTGGACCCTCGAAGTGGGATGTCGAAAACCTACATAGACATCCGGACTACGCACCTGTCAAAAGGGAGGCGATAGCGGACGCCGAAGTCAGCAAGCCTGCTGCTGCTGAAGCCAGTAAGACTCCGCGACCTCCTAGAATGCCGAACGGATTATCTTCAGCCTCGAACGCAACAGATTATGAAGATGAATTTGGTGGCAACCTATTTGACGAGATGGACTTTAGTCACCCGGACGAAGTACGGCTGGACGCTTCCGCAACAGATGTTATGGAGACGCCTAGCAGGCCAGGACCAGGACCGAATGCAGCGTCTTCAGTGCTTGCCAGACAACAGCCACAAAGAGTTGCTTCTATGCCCACGCCCCGGCAACCGAACGGGCCTCAACCACCTCAACAGGTACAAAACGCACAGCAAGGTAATGGGCAGACCGGACAGCCCCGTCTGCCAAACAATGCTGGGCCACAACAAAACCAGAACCAAGCACGTATGCTGCCTCCTCCGCATGCGGCTAACCAGGGTCAGCGGGCCTGGCCGCAGCAAGCCCAAGAGCAGAACAGTTCTCGGTCGAACCCATCCTCCGCTGGTGACTCGGCTGGACAAACCAACTCCAGACCGACAGCAGACAACAAGCGTCTGGCCCCTCCGGAACAGCAAAACCCCAACAACCAGCAAAATCTCCAACAACAGACGACGCCACACGAGCCCCTGTAGGCTTCGTGACTGGTCGAACAGCGGATCTCCTCAATGGAGCAGCTGAAGCTCGCCCTGGCGCTGTCCAAGTGTTTAATCCGCATGCCGAGAGCCCTTCAATCCGACGGACTGTGGGCGTAAATTCCGGGAAATCCGAGCCGATACGGAGGTCTGCTATCCAGAGTGGTGGTCCACCAGCAAATGCTACCATGAACAGTACCAACGGTCCGGGGACGATGAACCGTACGAACTTCGTCAACCCATCTGCCGATCTGAGTCGCCGGATCGGCATGCCTGGAGGTGGTACGAATAGTCCGTTGGCGAACAGGGGTGCATACAAGCCTCCTACGGCCATCAAGCGCCCTGCACCTGCGGATACGCACGCACGAGCTCCTCTCGCAGATATGAGTAACATGCAACATGTGGACGAAGCAAATGACCCGAAGAAACCCAAGGTGGATGGCGTGCAGCGTGCGGCTGGTGCTGGTCCTTAGTTCGTGCGAGCCCCAGTTCGTGCGGATCCTTGACCTTTCTCTCGAACATCGTTTTGAGGACGGAGGACTACTCCGCGATACGTTGCCATCACAACTCCACATGGTGACCAAGCAGGGTAGGGATTCCGTGTTTGACAGCGCGGTGTGGCAACAAGCCGGCGGCGCCGCAGGTTCTACATGGAATGAATGGCTTTCACTGTTGGACGATATCATCATCGCAAGGCGTTCGGGTGGGACAAGAAGCCTTGTATTCTGGCTTTGGTGCTCTGCAAGTTTGTTTAGGCGTTTTGGGGAAGAAGGAAACCATGAGATATCCTTGATCTTTAAGCTAGGTCCGTTTTCATGAGCGAGCAATGCTACGAGGGACGGTGAAATCCTCCATGTTGCTGTCCGTTCTCGCCGTGTTTCTCTGTACTCTGACTTGTCGGGCTGAATTGGCGGCGCTTCGAGCACCGCCGCCGCCGTTGCTGATGTCTGGGGATGTTGATGATACAGCCCCTTCTCCGATTAGTTTTTCGATCACTTTGACTTTCCCTTCGGCACGCTTCAGTCGGTCGTCGAATTCGGAGACGGCGTCCTCGTCATTTTGCGTAGGAAGACTTTCTTCCTCAACCAAGGCAGACAGGGTCCGTAGATGTCCCTCTAACCGGGTGCTCGCCTTCAGCTGCTCCAACCTCACCTCAACCTTTCCCTTTCCGTCTTGCTCGGCTGTCTTTTCTTGGTTATAGTGAGAGGCTGTAGGTACGGGGGCGGCGGGCAACCGTGACTCCCATACTGCGCATCTTCCCGCCAGAGCACCCATGGTGGCGAACTTTTCGAAGCCTTTCTCGAGTCCGAAGACGCGGCCTTCGATGCGTCCGGCGCGGGATCCGTCTGCTACGCCCAGGTTGTAGCCTTCGATGTAGTATTGCTCTTCGAGGTCGAGGAGAGCGTCGAAGGGGTCGTCGTCGCGTGACTGCTGTGGCGTGGACATGGCTAAAGATGGCAGTTCTCCAGATGATGAAGGGTAGGGTTTTATGATACGAATGGCTTCTAATGCGGATCTAGTTCCTTGACAAGAGAGTGTCAAACAGATGTCGGTAAGCGAATCAGGTTGAATCTGGGAATTAGCGACGGTTTATAACACACAGCATCCTCAAAGATGAGAGATGAGACTGTTACTACAACTTAAGTCACCATATCGAACAGATAGCAGAGCGATAAGAAGTGGGATGTTTCTCGGTACCAGCCGAAAGTGCGTTCCTGACTCAATGTTCGAATAGCTGCCCCTCCAACCTTTTACCTGCCTCTCGTTTAAAACACTTTTCGAACTCGAGTTTCTTGCAGTCTCTGGCCCTTTGTAACTCGCACGTGTCGTATCCAATACAGACTCTGCAGCACGAGCGAACGCTCGGTTCTTCTCTAGCTTAAGCCCTACCATACAACACAAGCGAACCGGAACAGCACAAGACCATGAGCACGACCAAGGAGATCCTGCCCGAGGAGGGCAAGAGGAACATCCTTATCACTTCTGCCCTCCCCTATGTCAACAACGTTCCACACTTGGGTAACATCATTGGAAGTGTTCTGTCCGCAGATGTCTTCTCAAGGTACTGCAAAGCACGCGGTCTCCCAACCCTATTCATCTGCGGTACAGATGAGTACGGAACAGCGACCGAGACGAAGGCCATTGAAGAGAAGTGCACACCGGAGGAGCTCTGCGACAAGTACCACAAGCTTCATGCTGAGGTCTACGAGTGGTTCAACATTGGGTTCGACAAGTTCGGCAGGACACCTACCCGGCAGCAGACGGAGATTGCGCAGGACATCTTCACCAAACTATACGAAAATGGCTACATGGAGGAGCAAACGACCATTCAGCCTTATTGTGAAGAGCACAAGTCGTTCCTTGCGGATCGTTTCGTGGAGGGTACATGTCCTCTTTGCGGGTACGAGGATGCGAGAGGAGACCAGTGTGACAAGTGTGGGCACCTGTTGGACCCTCTGGAGCTGATCAAGCCCCGGTGCAAACTCGATGGTGCAACCCCAGTACAGAGAGAGACAAAGCACGTGTACCTGCTTTTGGACAAGCTGCAGCCGGCCGTGGAGGAGTGGAACAGGAAATCGAGCAAAGAAGGAGCATGGTCGAGCAACGGTATCCACATCACAGAGTCATGGCTGAAGGAGGGCCTGAAGCCAAGAGGTATCACAAGAGATCTGAAGTGGGGAACGAAGGTACCTTTGCCAGGCTATGACGAGAAGGTGCTGTATGTCTGGTTCGATGCTTGCATTGGATACGTATCGATCACCGCAAACTACACCGAGCAATGGGAGAAGTGGTGGCGGAATCCAGAAAAGGTTAGTCTGTACCAGTTCATGGGCAAGGACAACGTGCCCTTCCACACTGTCGTCTTCCCCGCAAGTCAGATCGGTACGAAGGACAAGTGGACCCAGCTGAACCACCTTTCAACGACCGAGTATCTGAACTATGAGAAAGGCAAGTTCAGCAAGAGCAGAGGAATTGGTGTCTTCGGCAACAACGCAAAGGACACCGGCATTCCCTCTGATGTATGGCGGTACTACCTTCTGGCCAACAGACCAGAAACGGGAGACACCGAGTTCGAATGGAGCGGCTTCATTGCTGCCAACAACAACGAACTTCTCAAGAACCTTGGCAACTTTGTCAACCGCATCGTCAAGTTCGTGAACTCGGCCAACTACGACTCGGTCGTGCCGGATTACACAAAGTACGACGACGCAGAGGGCAACCTTGCCGCACACAAGAAGGAAGTAAACGAGGCCCTCAAGCGCTACGTCCAGGAAATGGACGCCGTCAAGCTCCGCCAGGCCCTCCAGACCGCTCTGCACATCTCCTATCTCGGCAACAAGCTCCTGCAAGACAACCGCCTGGACAACACACGTGCGAAGGAGGAGCCCGAACGCACCGCCGCCGTCGTCGGTCTGGCGCTCAACCACGTTCACCTCCTCGCCAGCCTGATCGCGCCATACCTGCCTGCTACCACCGAGAGCATCCTGGAACAGCTGAACACCTCTCTCCTCATCATCCCCGATGAATGGGAAGCCGGATCGATCCAACCAGGCCATAAGATCGGCAGCGCCGCATACCTCTTCAGCCAGATCAAGCCGGAGCGGGAGCAGGAGTGGCGCGAACAGTTCGGTGGTGAGGAAGCGAGGAAGCAGAAGGCGGAGAAGGAGGCCAAAGCCGCAGAGAAGGCGGCGAAGAAGAAGGCCGATAAGGAGAAGAAGAAGGCGAAGAAGGATGCTGAGAAGAACGGCAAAAGGACGATGTGCCGAAGGAGAAGGGTGTTGAGCAGGCGGAGAAGAGGGATGCGGAGAGGAATCCGGAGGCCAGGGCGGGCGTGGAGGATATTACAGAGGGGGTTAAGACGGCGGAGTTGGCGACGAGTTAGATGGTGGACGGAGGCGTGGAAGAGGGGAGCGTGGGAGGTTGAGATACCCGGTATGGACGATTGTACACGAATCATATAAGGACATGGCTTGCGCAGCACCGTCTATCAAACTTTGAGTGTCCGCGGCCTATACAACCGGCCGTACCCCTTCGATGCCCCACAACACGTGCGTGGCTCAAGCCTCGTTATGCATGTTCTTCCGAGCTCTCAAGAGCGCAAGAGTACCCAAGCCAGGGTTTCGGACTCGGACAATGGTAGAGTCGAGGCGAACAAAGATCACAGCAAAGGTGAAGGAAGGATGACTTGACCAACAAGCCTCTTCTTTTTCTGCAGCATGGTTGTTAATCGATTCATCGGCAATCCTTTGCAGTATGGCTGCTAGACGATCTTACCGACCATGTCTGTTCATGACGAGCGAGGAAGGTCGATTAGCGGAGCATCCGCTTCGCTGTTGGCGGCGGTTGCAATACCGCATGAGTGTACAACGCGCATGCATTTGCTGTATTGCATCTACAATTGAATCCTCTATAGGTATTCGCGGCGTTGCTTGTAAAAACAATCAAGTCGGTCGTTCGGTGGTTGAAGACTCTTAAACTCGAGGGGGCGAAGAAGTAGCAAGCTGCGTGTTAGAAATCGATGTGACCTTCTCCGTGAAAGCCCAAATTTTTTTCATTCGGTGAGCGAGCGGGTGTGATTGATGCACACGAGTTGTCTTACTTTGCCTGGTTACTTCTGCGGTTATGGAACGAACAGGCCATTTTCCATGGACACGAGGAGTGTCACTTCATCAACCGACGCTCTAGTAACCGCGTAAGTGTTTGTACCACCTCCGTCCGAGAACAACAACGGTCTGACAAGAACTCCTGGAAGGGATGGATGGACGTACGAGAAGGGAGTCCTGTGAACTAGATCTTCAGGAGGTGTCCGATGTGAGCAACAAGGAAAACAAGCTCGACTAGCCGAAAACGCAGCGTTGAACCGTGTTTGCAGGACTCTATCACCTTCGATCGGTGGGGCTTTTGAGTTCTCCCACTGCTGTCCTATGCTCCATCGCGAAGCCCGTAGTGGGACGCGTCGTGGAGCTACAAGACGTACAGAATCTTGGACTCGTTCGCAGCAACCTTGAGGTTCTTCGAGGCGAATCCGCTCAGGTGTTCCGCTGGGCCCACCAGACCTCGTCCTATGACTGGGGAGGGGAGGGATTCAAGGAACTGGTTGAGGAGGGAAAGAATGAATGCTGACGGATACGGCTCACCTCTTGGCCGAAGCGGAGATGAGTGGGCACGAGGACGAAGGTGGCGGCGACGACATGAGAGGTCCTGACTAGCGGGGTCGTACATGGACATCATGGATTAGGAAGTGAAAAGGCGCCAATGGAGTTCAACGCTCGGTGGTCACAGCAGTCAGCGGAGGACGAGGATGACAGCATCTTGTACGTATGCGAGAGCATTCAGAGGAGACATGGAATAGTGGATCGGAAACCCACCTATTAAAGACAAGATGGCTGAGGCGATACATCGTTCTGCCTCGTATACACTAGATCCCAATGCTGCTGTAGCGTGAGTGACGAGCAGTGCCACCACGAAGCATTTGAGCAGAGCAGCGCAGACAACAGGAAATGCCAGACCTTCTGTGGAATCCGGCTGCAAAACGTCTTGTAGGGACATCCAGTCACGGAACTGGGGTCAGGCCCGAGCCGTAGAGCACATCTTCATGGACGTTTGAACCGCTTGACGAGGCGGACATGGCACTGCCAATATGGGTGAGCGTCGGAAGCGAGACATAAGTCTTCCCTATATAGGGGTTGAGTCCGCTTCGCGACACGCAGCCGTTCAGGTCCGCAATAGCTAGACTGCAAGCAGCGCTTACCAGCAACTGTTATTGAAGCCACTGAAAGGGTATCCCCATGCCGTTCAGCAAGACCGTCCGCTTCCTGCCACTTCGGCTAGAGCAGTACATCGTCTAGGTCTACAGGGAGTGGCTGACGAGAATGTGCTCATGGCGTTTCATAGCACGTTGCAACTGTAGGCGTACCAACGGTGTCAAGAAGGATTCCGGTGCCGGTGCTGCCGAAGGGCGTTATGGTCGTACCCGAGAAGGGACAGGCAACGGCCGCGTCCTGACCTAAGAAGGGAACGCGACAAAGCGCGAAACTCGCATGCAACCATAGAGGCGCAACGCATCACTGAGATCCTGAAGCCCGGGCGTCATGCAAGTAACGCCTGAAGCAATAACAGTGTCGGCAAGTCGGGCCAACTCCTGTCGGTTTCGAGATGGATGAAGCGGCGCTTGCGAGACGAGAGGCAATCTGGAGTTTCGGAACATCGGGAGGAACAGCTGACATGTGGCAACCGCGATATATCTGAGGAGCGCGATGGGGTAATGGCCAGAGCGGTTATAAGCGATCGTGTTATTGAATGGCCAGACCGCAAAAACCCAGGGACCAGGCTCATTTCGCCGTACCTTGCAGCGCAAGATTCTGACGAACAAGAAAGAAGCACGGATCGAAGGGAGCGAAGGGAGCGAGGGGAGCGAAGGGAGGGAGCGCAGGGAAAGTGCGGTAGAGTGCGGCAGAGTGCGGTAGGCGTGATCCGGTACCGAGCACACCACGGAAGCTTTCCCCAGCAAACCGTGTGGTGATGGCCCCTGCCCCGAACTAGGGAGTTGCCGCGTCCATGGGAACATCTAGGGCAAGGCCCGGTCCTTCGTATACCGGCCAGTTCCGCTTTTTGTTTCCAACCCTCCGTCTAGACAGCTCGAGTAGTGCGTCAGCGCGCCACAGCAACGCGTCTTCGCTTTCGTTTCTCCTTTCTCGGGGACGATCGACACGTGTCCCAAATCGCTTATTGAACCCCAAGGGTGTCAGTACCCGTCCGTGCCTTGGCACAATCGGTTACGGGTGTCTGTGTGTTCCGATCGACATCTACCTGCCTGTTGACGTGTGGCCCAACGTAAAGCCACCGGTAACCACTAGTGATAACGACTTGCCGCGAAGCCAAGGGCCTGCTGGACCTTCATCCTGGTCATCGCTTGCACGCACTGACGAGTCAGCCTGCTACACACAGCCTGCATGCACGGCTTAGATTGGGTTGGCTGCTTGCATGCTGCATCCTCTACAGCTAACCGAGAGGCTCCCTCTTTTACGCCATCGAGGGCCCATTATCCCTCCATTGATCAAGCATCCTATACCCAATGCATCGCCTCTGCCTCAGTGTTGTTTCATTACACATCTAGATTCACCTTTCCATTGTTTTGTCTTGTCTGGTCTTGTCTTGTCTTGATGTAGCAAAGAGAATCAACCAGTTCCATTTCCTCCAAGTTTCCCCACTCCCGTCGCTCTTTGCGCTCAAACTCGTCAGAAAGCGGGCCTCCACACTGCACGTACTTGAGCACCTTCGACATTGCCTGCGGCGACGAGAGGCACGGAAGCACGATGTCTGATACAACAACAGTCGGGATAAGTCCTCCGAGGATAAACAACAACGATCGTGGACCAGGCCTCATCATCGCCGCCGCTGTAATGCTGTCATGTACTATGCTGTCTCTCGGTGTGCGATTGTATAGCCGATGGCCGTGGAGCAGGAACTTAAGAGCAGACGATTATGTGCTGTGCGCTGCCATAGTGAGCATCTGCCCGCTCTTCAACACGTCTTAGTACATCCTAACACCATAACTCTGTAGTTGTTCGCCATAGCCAATACAGCTGCAGTGGGCGTGTCAGTACACAACGGCTTCGGGCAACGCGAAGTCCTTCTCTCAACCCAGCAGATCGACCAATCGAAGAAGGTACTGTTCTGAGTGTCCGCTCGAGTGATGTATCTCACTGATCGCCTCCATTCCAGGCTTTCCTCGCTAGTTACCTTTTACTCTTCATCAGCGAAGGGCTGGCAGCATGCGCCTACGCCCTACTTTTACTCCGCATTGTGCCACAGAAAACATACGGCTTTGCGATGAAGCTCATGTGTGGCATCGCCTCTATGTGGGCATTCGCCGGCGTCGTGCGAATGGCTGCGTCCTTCAACCCGTCCGTGGCCGACCCTAACGTGAGTACCAAGGTCCTATCCTCTCTCTTTCTTTCTCTATGTCACTCGCGCTCACCTCGCTCCTAGCGCGCGACATGGATGGTGTTCGGCGCCCTCAACAGCATCATGCAAGCGGCTCTCTTCATCGCCTCCATGTGGATGATCTGGCCGCTGCAGATGGCAACGCACAGGAAGCTAGGCTGGAGCATCTGGTTCGCGCTCTGCGTGCCCATCATCGCATGCATCGCGCTCCGCCTCGCCAGCACGCCCTCCCGCACTTTCGATCCCGACTGGACCTTCCGCGACACGCTCCCCTCCATCTACGCCCAAGTGGAGCTGCACCTCATCAACATCAACGCAACATACGCGTCCCTGCGCTCCTTCCTCGACAAGGCCAGCACCGGCTTCATCGTCTCGTCCGTGCCGCCGCTATCCTCGTCCAAATCCCGCTCCGGCCGCGGCGTCTACGGCCACGGAACGCATAATGGAACGGGAGCCTATGGCATGCAACCCATCGGCGCAAAAGGCGGTAGTGGGGGCAGTAGCAGCGGCGGCAGCAAGATGAAGCTGCGCGCTGACATCCAGAGCATATACACCCCGACCGTGAACGGGGGCGGTGTATCCGGCGATCGCGTGAGCGTCAAGAGCTACGACAGCCAGGCCATCATGGTCCGCAGGAGCGTCGACGTACAAAGCACGACGTGACAATCCAAAGTGGGAACCGGCTTTTCTGGGATTTTGCGGGGGGGGAGTTTTGGAAAGGGGAAAAAATATCTTTTGTGTATATATACCGACAGCACGACAGACGTTCGAACAAGAATGCTGCCCAGCCCATTGCGCACGATCTGCAAGGCCTCCCAGCACACATCTCAGCCTCTGAATCGCGAATGCGAAGGTGGCTGCCACGTTGCGGCACAGTGTAGATCAGGCGTATGCTACAGGGACGAAACTTTGAGACAGACAGACGGCCTGATACATGGCGGATACAGTGAGCAAAAGTGGCATACAAATCATTGCAGTTAGCTACATCTGGGGGAACCTTTCGCAAGGAGACGTCACGGTGTCTCAACCTTTTGGACTACCACCAGCTGAATGAACGAACGACAATGAAGCTACCATAAACGGCCGTTGGCGAAAAAGAAAAGGCGCACAAAGCAAGCGGGGGTTATCTCGATATCCATTGAAAGGATTGACCGTTCAGAAGATGATCGAGGTACCTGCTGTAAATATCCACAAAAAGCGGCCCCCGCACAGCCCAAACAGTATATCCAACCCCCTCCTACATCGCCCGAACCCCGCCCTACATATCAAAGTCATCCACGACTAATGTGACGGGACCCTCGTACGTCTTCCTCGCTGTCACGAAGTAGTACGCAAGAGCGATGGCCATGACACCCACGAACATAACCGGGGCCCAGTTGAAGCTCGCGGCCGTGACCGGGGTGGTGACGGGGAAGGGGATGAAGATGATGAGGTAGGTGCAGTAAGCGAAGGCGGCGATGTTGATGGCGCCGCCGTAACGGCCGAGCGTCCAGACGGAGGCGGGCAGGGGCTTGCCGTAGTAGCGGCGCCAGATGATGCAGCCGACAGAGACCATGTACGTGCTGACGACGGCGAGGAGCTGCAGCGAGATGATGGCGTTAAAGGCGATGGAGGAGCCGAGGCTGATGAGGGAGAGGAGGATGACGAAGAGGAAGGTTACGAAGACGGCGTTGAGGGGCGAGGAGCTGTTGGTCACCTGCAGAATGGTCAGTTGCTGCGAGTCAAGGAAAGGGGGGGGGGGATGCGTACCTTGGAGATCCATTGGTGGAATGGCAGGCCCTTGTCTCTTGCGAAAGCGAACACCTGTCTGGAGGTTGAAGCCATGTAGTTGACAGCAGAGCAGAGCAGGAGGACGATGAGGATGCAGGTGAGCGCAGTGCCACCCTTGATGGAACCCGTCGCGTCTGTGAAGACCTGCATGAACATGTAGCCCGTCGCCGATTCACTGGCCGTCGCGAGGTCGGTCAGACAGAAGCAGAAAGTGATGACCATGACTAGACCCATGGCGCCGTTCAAAATGTAAGCAGTGCACATGGTGCGTGGAATGACGATGGAAGCGCCCTGGGTTTCTTCGGCCATGTGTGCGGAACTGTCCGAACCGATGAGAAGGTAAACGGACACAGACTGCCCTGCAACCATGCTCAATCCCAAACTCGACCAGCCACCGTCGTTGGTGAATGTCGAGAAGACGTCAGAAGCCGAGAGCTTTGGCGAAAGGACCCAGAGAACGATGAGCACCGCGGCAAAAGCGACAACGAAGACGACCAAAACTATACCCTCCAGTTTCGGCAGATGCTTCGCCAGGTAGGTGTTGAACAGCACAGCCATTGCGGCGATACACACGACCAGAAGCCATCCTTGGTACGGCTGTGGGCTGTAGTTTGGATGTGTAAGAACGACTACGCCCTGGATCAGAGTTCCGCCGGTGAACATGCCAGAAGTGACACCACAGAGCCAAGATAGCGAAGAAAGCCAACCAGCCATGTAACTGATGAACCGTTGCCAGCTTGCCGGGGCAAACTCCGAAGTCCAGTGATACTGTCCTCCAGCTGTGGGAGCAATAGAAGACATCTCAGCGAGCGAAAGAACGATGAGGAAGAAGCCGATCCAGTTGATGATGAACATGACGATGAAGCCACCGGTTCCACCGTCGATGATTGCCGTAGCAGACGAAATGGGAACGAACACCCAACCAGACATGGCTACCAGCGTGAACGAGGTGATGGACAAGAACCGGAAGTTTCTCTGCAAATATGCTTAGTCTTGCATTCTGGAAAGCTATGCCAGACACCGTACCCTGAACTCCTGGGCCTTTCCCAGACGGCGCATATCTGCGTAATCTTTCATGGTGGCATCGCCATCCAAACGCTCGTTACCCCCGCCGCCCATCTCCATCGACTTGATCGCCTCTCCAGGCATGACCTGGAGCTCCACACTCGTGCTGGTGCCCTGTTGCGACACCCCCATTGCTACGATTTGGAGATTCTTTTAGCAACGAAAGTATAGAGTGAGATGTTCGAGGTGCAGAGTCCCTCAACCAGACTGTGCAACTGGCAGTGAGGCCTCCGGACAAGGGAAAAAAAGCAGCAAGAATGAACAATGGCAGTTGATGGCAACTCGAAAGAAAGTGGTGGCGCTCCCAGCAAGACCAGAATCGTGAGCGCGCCCTCGGTAATAAAGAAGCGATAGGATGCTCCAAGGGCACAGGTGCATGAGCAGCTAACCTCACAAGCTTAGCCATGTACAACTGTAGCGTGGAAGTGCGGGCCCAATAGATCGTCCACGTCGCACCCGCACGGGTCGAACCGTGGGGCCTACGGTGCCGTGTCCATGCATCCCACTTAATTTACCGTGCAGCAGTGGCAACATCGACGAAGCCCAGGCGAGCAGATCACGCTTGATAGACGACTCAGTGGACGCAGAAGGACGTGTGGCTAACCGAGCTAATGTGAGTTAGGGCCAGGGTCTCGAAATCGGAACGAATTGCTAGGGCTCCGTGCGACCGCGGAACCTAAGAACCTACCATGACGGTAGGGTATGTCTTGTCATGCTTACCGCCCACCCTAATGCGGGATTAACTCTTTGTTGGAGTACCTTGGTCTTCGTGCTTGGGTGCCCGTTTCTTAGCTGTTGGTAGGGTCGGTTCGTTCGAGCAACAGCCGGCATCTTGGCTTTTCCATAGCTGAATCCCATGTGTCTCAGATCCTTGCGATGGACATGGGGGTGTTTTCCAGAAGCTGATTAAACGACCCTGGACACCTGTCTCGACCCTCAAGCCAGTACCCATGGAAACAGCGAAGAAGACGCAGATATCCAAGCAAAGAGTGCTGTTGCAACAAGGTCGAGAGATACCGGCTCGCTCAATGGCCAAACGGTCCGCCAACTGAGACCCCGGGGGCCGCCACTTCGAAACATGACTCGAGCGGGCAAAAGCTAACGACCTTATCAACAAATATATGGCCCATCTTCTCAACCCTATGTCGCGGAATTGTTACTCTATCTGCTAGCGAACAATCACGAATCAGTACGTTCCTTGATATGACCCAGCTGTCAGGTTCGCATCGAAAGCGAGACAACGGCGGCATCCCGATATTTGCTTTTCCCACAGGATCAATTGATGATTCTCCTGAACGTTCCCTTCCTGGCCTCACGCACTCAGTCCACGTGGGACGTGCGACTGTGCGTCGCGAAAGTGCGATCGGGCTAGTTACCTACGCGATCTTGAGTGCTGGTCTGCCTCTGGGAATCACGTACTTTGTTCCTGAACAGTGCGCGAACGCATTCCATGACTCCAGAACCCTCGGATCAGCAATGCTGGCCCACTATCAGCTGTTCTTTCCCCTCGTTTTGCTAGCAACCTTTGCGTGTTGTTCGCTCAAGCAAGGTCTCGTTACTCTCGTGAGCAAGAACTTGCCCCAGAGTGTTTACCATGCTACCCGTGCAATTGTCAGTGTTTCGATGGGCTGCCGGCTTTGCGGAGATTGGCAATACAAACTCTGCAAACCACATTCTGCCGGTCTTATGTTTGCACGAGCATGTTAAGCCATCAAACATATACCAAAGCTGCGTAGTCCTTCGGCGCCCCTTCGTGGTCAGTAAGGGCATTGCGAACTTGCATGATATAATCGACACGTTGGACAATCATCGCGAACGGCCCCAAGCAATTGAGAACTGGGCTGACTACCATGTCACTCTTCTGTTCCATTTTATTCCGCATTTGACCTATAATTCCGTGCGTACGGATAGGAACTACCGCGGGACGACCCATTGCTGCCGCCGTAGATGGATGCACACCACCGGTTTACATGTTCTGTCTATCTTTCAATATTTCACGTTCGACCATAGGCGGCTGAATATTGGGCATCCCGTCCGCTCTGCCATATACAAGCAGTCGACCGACCAGTCAGTACTACAATCGGTGACGGTGTGGGAATCCTGGTTGTTGAGCGTCTTTTGCCTGGCGTTCTTGCTGGCAGTCCGAGAGACTTTCCGGTGTGAAGCAGAACGTGAAACTGCCTTCGACGCTGGCCCAAGAGAAGGGCGGCGCGATGTATTTACTGTACCTCTTTCTAATGCGAGGTGAGGTACATCAAGCCAGATAAGCTCCCAGACCAGAAGTCCAGATGCCAACGAGGTACCTGGGAAGTCCGCATAGGGCAAGTCCATTAGCAATGCCTGGGAGAGCGGGCAGTGCGTCTCTTGTAGGTCTCCTTCCTTCTAGCATTGCAAACCCTTTCTACAGCCAGCAAGAAGTCAAGAGGATACAATAGAGGAAGCTTATGGTTGGAATGTCTCAAAGCCCTTGAGGTGTCTTTGGCGTCGACACCGCCCTGACCATACGAGTATCGACTTCGCAAGATGTGCTTAGATCATATCCGAATACGAACTCATTACACCGAAAACTCGTGGCAAAAGGAGCCTCTAAAGGCACCGACTAGAGGGTGTGAGGCGATCCTTTCATTCGATGGCCGTGGGAGTGAGCTCTCTTTCCCCTTCTTTTGCAGGCCGCAGAGCTAGAGCAACTAGTCCGCCTTCTTATATGTTGGCCATCTGAGCTGCTTGCTCTTTCGGCTCCGGGCCAGCATCTTACGGGATACACAACGTGTCGATGCAGAAGTGCCGAATCCCCAACCAGCGAGTGATATGGATGAATTCCCGGAATCTGAGTGCCAAAGCTTCCTATGGAATCCAAGCCTTGCAAGAGTTGAGAGTTAAGCGTGTAGTTCCAGAGAATCTATCATATCGTCTCAGCCCAAGTGGCCCGTTTGCGCTCGGAAGAGTGGTCAGGAAGTTCAACTGTTGGATTCACAAATAAGTATCGAAGAATGGAACGTGTACACCTACTCTCGCGATCTGTAAAGAGCTCCATAGTCTGCATAATCGCCTAGCACTTGATTGTCACACGAGGCGCATGGTCGCGCTTCATCATGATGATCGCCTTTGCATTCTCAGGATCTCGGCCTGATGTTGTACAGCCGAAGTGATCAATACCTGAAGGTAGTAGCGTGCACAACGCCCATCCAGCTTCGGATTGGGCGGCGAGCTTTGTGAAGAAGATGGCGAAGAGGAAACTGTCTTCGTCGGCGTCGGTATCATTCTCATAATTTGCATATCGCAGAGCCATGCACTAGTCGAGAGAAGCATGACTGACGAACGGCCATGTCACTGAGCTGACAAGGACAGCGTGTTCGTAGAGGGTGTTGAACTGCTCCATGCTTGCGACGATAGATAATTCGCCTGTGAACGTCCCAAGGCATCTGATGCCGCGGCTGCGAAAGCCGTCCTCTAACCCGATAAGGCATGTAGTCGAATAACCAATTCACTCCCGCCGATAGTCGGAGGGTCCAGACAGATGCCGTCACGTTAACCCCAGCATTTGTACTTGTATATACTCGTGTGCTCTACGGATACCCTTTTGTCATTGTACTTCACGTCTTTGTATATTCAACATGTCTACTCTTGCCAATGCCTTCGCGTCGACGCACGATTCGACTGCCATCATCGTTCCCGACAAGCCAGCCCTGACCGTGTCCTACAGCCAGTTGCGCGCCGATATCACCTCTTTCCAGCAGAAGCTCGCCAAACTCGGAGTCACTCCTGCATCAGCCGTCTCTATCGCTCTTCCAAACTCATACGCCTTCATCGTCTCCTTCCTTGCCGCGGCATGGCAGCGCGCAATCGCAGCTCCGCTTAACCCAGCCTACAAGCAGTCCGAATTCGAGTTCTACATCGATGACCTGAGCTCCGCGGTCGTGCTTGTTCCGAAGGGACAAGCCGATGGTCCGGCTGTCAAGGCGGCCAAGAAATACAACGCTGCTGTAGCAGAGTGCTACTGGAATGGAACTGAGGTGGTTTTGGACGTGAAGGATGAGGGAAAGCTGAAGGGCAACGGGAATAAGCCCATGGAACAGGCACAACCGGACGATGTTGCATTGGTGCTGCATACGAGCGGTACTACAGGCAGGCCTAAAGCTGTGCCTCTGTCTCACAAGAACTTGACAAGGACCATGAGTGAGTGGACAAGCCACTAGGAATGTCTCAGACACAACAGCGACTGACAAGGTGGCAGAGAACATCCAGAAGACATACGAGCTCACTCCAAAGGACCGCACAATGCTTGTTATGCCCCTGTTCCACGTCCACGGTCTCCTGGCTGGTTTCCTCGCACTACTTCTCTCTGGCGGCTCGGTCATCGTACCCCTCAAGTTTTCTGCTTCTGAGTTCTGGGGTGCCTTCATCGAGCACAAGGCCAACTGGTATACTGCCGTCCCCACAATCCACCAGATTCTCCTCAAGAGCCCCCAGCCCAATCCGATTCCAGAGATCCGCTTCATCCGCTCATGCTCCTCTCCGCTCTCCCCTAAAGTTTTCCACGAGCTTGAAAAGACCTTCAATGCACCCGTATTAGAGGCTTATGCTATGACAGAGGCGGCACACCAAATGACCTCAAACCCTCTTCCACACAACGGAAAGCGCCAGCCAGGCTCAGTGGGTATCGGTCAAGGTGTTGAAGTCCGCATTCTTGACCAAGACGGCAAGGAAGTGCCGCAAGGCAAGGAGGCCGAGATTTGCGTCCGTGGCGAAAACGTGACCAAGGGGTACCTGAACAACCCGGCAGCCAACAAGTCGTCTTTCACCAAGGACGGTTTCTTCCGCACGGGCGACCAGGGGAAGAAGGACCGCGACGGCTACATTATCATCACCGGTCGCATCAAGGAGCTCATCAACAAGGGCGGAGAGAAAATCAGCCCTATCGAGCTAGATAACGTGTTGATGCAGAACCCGAAGGTCTCGGAGGCTGTCAGCTTCGCCATTCCGGATGAGATGTATGGTCAGGAGGTCGCTATTGCTGTTGTGCTGAAGGAGGGTCAGAAGCTGGATGCAAATGAGCTGAGGAGTTGGATGACTGAAAGGGTAGCGAAGTTCAAGCTGCCAAAGAAGGTATGTCGGTTACTTGCGTGCAGCGAGGTGTTTGCTAATCAGGAGTCACAGATTTACTTCACAGACATCATGCCCAAGACCGCTACAGGCAAGATTCAGAGGAGAATGGTTGCAGAGGCTATGCTCAAGCAGGAACAGCCAAAAGCCAAGCTGTGAGCAATTCGTTACAGGCTTTTAGTGAAAGGCTTTTTCGCTTGCACACATGTGACTGGTCATACATCCAGTATATCTGCATAGGAATAGTTAAATTGTCACACAATGCCATCTCTTGCTGTGCTTTACTTCCGTACTGTATCTTCATCACTGCCACATGCCGAGACCGTTGGAGCTCCACCTCCGCAACGGTCAGGCTTCCCCACATGCCCCTCCTTGCACAACAGATCGAGTCCACCTCACAGTCGGAGAACACCACTTCAGTCTCGCTGTTCGGTGATCTGACCGTTCGTTTCTCCCGCGTGTCTTCAGGCCTCCCGTTCATATCCACAGGTAGAACCAGCTATCTGCAGTCGGCCTAAGTCTGGCCGTTCCGTCATCGTAAGCTTCTCCGACGCCGCTTGCTATAAAACACCAGCGTACATCCTCCCGCGGACGTACCACAACCGAACTTACGCATGCTTCGCACTGCCGCACGCTTGACGACGACTGCAAAACCCTTCCAGATCAGACCTTTCTCAACGGCATACACAATGGCACAGAAGCACGAGTTCATCGTCATCCTGCCGGACAACAAGGGCGTTCTGGAGCAGAGGATGAAGGTCCGCCCGTACGTACTCCTCTATCCCTACCACACCCAGCCCCTCTTAAATTCCCCGACTGTCCCCACAGGCACAACCTTCCGACCTTCGGTGGACAACCATCAACTTGACCTGTCACAGAGACCACCTCAGCAACATCAAGACTGAAGTCGAGAACGGTTTCTGGATTTTCGGCGGTGCCTCTATGGACGAGGTACCGAAGGAGGGAGAGGGTCCAAAAATCAACGGCAGTGTCATGCTCGCGCTCGCGGAGAGCAAGGAGGAGGTCTTGGAGAAGATCAAGCAGGATGTTTATGCTACGAATGGAATCTGGGACATGGACAAGGTACACAGTAACTCCTGGATAATTGTTTAGGAGGTGGTTTAATGCTGGAAAAATGTACTGACAATGGAACAGGTGCAGATATACCCCTTCAAGAGTGCGGTTAGGAAGCCACTCTAGGCGCAGAGGAGAGTGTTTCGAGTTCGAAAGTGTTCCGGTACGCTAAGCTCAGCATACTTTTGCTCACGAGTATATGAAAGAGATTCCCTCCATCTGGCCCTTTTCTGCTATATTTAGAGGAGGCCCTCGTGCCGTTTCCTAATTAGAAGACATAAACCTTGGCCAGTACGATTAAATACTTACTGCACCTGCTCTACGTACATGCTCGGTAGAATCGATGACCGAGGATGATGTTGTCAATCTAGTGATTGAATAGCCAGGAATACAAGCCATCCTCTCTAGGATCAGCAACAAGATCGAGCGGCAAGGAACTCATGTGTTCGAGCGCTGGAAAGTCTTAACGCGATAGATCTTCAACAGTCCCGAAAGATTCAACACCGATCAGCTATGGGACCACTCCGCCTAGCCTTCTACAACGACCGAAAAGGTCCTATAATAGGTACGGAAGGCAAACTATCCTGCCGACTGCTGGAGATGCGAGGCCTTTAATAAAAACGCTCGCGACACGAATGATCATGCCAGCAATACGAACCATCTCTACACAAGTTCGTGGATTCACCAACCGAGTTACGATATTCTGTTTACGAGTTCTCCTTCTTGGCCCAAGTGAAAAGCTGGAAGCGTATAGAACTCAGTGACCAGGGTGTCATACCGAGTCCGTGAGGGATCTCTGCATGACAAGCGTTACAGCTTCTATCCGCCTGTCGTGAGATACAAAGACCAGCGACACGGAGATCAGCCATTTGGACTCTATGTTGGGAGGGATCCTCACATCAAAAGCAGTGCGACCGGAGGGGATGATCTCGCGATACCAGGACGAGGAGAACCTGATCTTAATGATGAGGGTTCGGGTGTTTGCAGGTTGACTTCCGGATCCCTGGTACCAATGCCAAGCTCTACGTACGTGAACTCCCTGCCTAGACGGTAAGAGACTCCTACAGACTTCGGAACAACCATTTCAGGCTATCATGGCGGATGTTATGGAAGGATACGAAGGGGTAGAGGCGCATGTCAAGCGTGTGCTAGGATCGATCAGGGTTTTGTTTGTCTGAAAGATGGGAGCAGCATCGAGAAGCCGATGGAATAGAAGTTGTCTCGCTGTCCAGCACGTTTAGCCGTACAAGACCGCCAGACCAAGGCAAGCCTAAAACCGTAAGGGCTGCCCACACGCTGATATATTAGATGCAGACCTTGTTGTTATCGTGTCTGGTGCTCAGCGGCAGTCATACAGGTGAGAAGAACAAAGAGCTCAAACACCTGGACTCTCACTGCCGGTAGAGCCGCTCGGTCGCCTTGCAATAGTGATCAGCCAGTCCTGAGTGTGTTGTTCGAGAACACATGTCGCCGACCACCGGCCAGTTGCGGACAGTTGACGTGATTGGCTGCGATGCGCAGGGGTTCGCGGGTTGCACCTTCCTGCAGCAACTCTGATCCATAATCGTGACTTCTTTCCTGAACCTTCCCTTCTTCTCCTTTTCCCTTTCGAAATCCAGCTTCTCACTTCCGATATGCCGTCCGTCACTTCGTTTGGCATTCACTTTCACTTTAGTGTTGAGCTTTACTAACGTTGTGCAGTTTATAGGCCTTCAGGATGGAGGATCCTGGCTACTGGGCAAATCCGGACCTTCAGAAGTACTTTAGCGGCCATGGCCGCATGGACCTCGTCGACTTGCTATTCGAGAAGTCGTTCCGCTGCGGATGTTGCCACGATCCTTTACCACTCAGACGTCCCAAGAAGCAACGCGTCTTCAACCTCGCGATCCAGGCCGAACGAAGTTGGCCGACCTACGAGATTCTCCGAAGACGAGCTTGAAGGCTTTCTGCGCGCCCGTAACATCGACTCCACTCACTGCCAGAGGAAATTTCACCTGGTGAAATGTCTTGAGAACGCGGACAAGAACTACACCTTTCCACGCTTCATTGAACTGCCGATCGAGCTGAGAGAGGCTGTCTATACTCACTACTTCAAGAATGGTCCTGAGCTTGCGTTTCCGCTCCTCCCTGCACTTGCGCGCGTTTGCAAGCAGCTTCGTGACGAAGTCTTGCCTGTCTTCTGCAGAACCCAGCGCTTCATCATCAATCTTGGCAGGGTCGCTAGAGTAACGACGAGTACGCGCGCTGGAAAAATGCAAGCGGGATCTAGGAAGCAGGATACGGTCACTGCCGCAGTCTCTAAGAGAGAGACACAGCTACCGCCTTTGTTTGCGAACCTCCCCGTCATCACCTACTGCAACATTACCAAGCTGCAAGTGCAAGGCGTCAGGTTCATGCGAAGGACCCAGTCCTACGATATAAATATCACGCTTGACGGCACCGCCACAGGCTACAGGACCACCTTCAACAACTCCAAGCGTGTGAATGATCACGGGCTCATCACACCGTTGGACCAGCGGCAGCGAGACCAAGCTATCAACGAGAAAGAGATACGCCTCACACGCCTCAACGAATACCTCGGTGCTGTCGTAGGTCGCACAGGCAACAAGAAGCTGCGCATAGAAAATTTGCAGGCAATCGTCGCGCTGCTCGGTCGCTCGCTTCTCCCGAACGAGGTTCTTGACATCGTGCACTAGGCGAGGTTCTCATTGAACGAGCATCAGTACATCAAGGGCATATAACGAGGCAGCCGCAATAGCGGGATTAGACGACGGCACTGTGAGCTCGTCCATTGCGCAGAGGGCTACGGGGCGCTCAATTCTGTCTCACGCCGGTCTCTCAAGCAGCCCTGCTTCGAACCCTCCCAAGACTGTCAAAATGCACGGAGCTTGGAGAATGGGTTCATGCTTTTGTGGTTTTGTGTGTTGCGTTCTGTGTATCAGCTGCCCGTTTGAGTGAGGGATCAAGGAGGGACCATTTGCTATGGATGGAAGTGGAGGTAAGGGTGCGCAGGCATGGTGTATTTACATAGTTACAAGGCTGGATGTGTTTACTATCATATGATACCTTGATGAACGGAGCTCAAGAAGTAATAAAAAGCATGGTACAATTAACGAGTAATGCAAGCGATGCCTCTCGCTTAACAAGATGGTCTTGGCAAACAAACTCTCACTTCCACCTCCCGCGCTTCGTGACTTCTTTCCACTCGCGTCACGTCCACCCTACAACCTACCCCATCATGGGCCTTAGATTTTTTCAGTTGTCCAACTGAACCGCAGCATCTTGTCCTCCCGTTCCTATCGTCGACAACGTTACTAACAGCCACTGCTGAAGAGCTTCTGCGCGTCGCGCTACCTTGTTGCAGGCCTTTCCCTTTCCCTTGATTCGAAAACACATACAACGGAATGTAATTGGTAAGTCGTTTCAATGTTTTCTTGACATGGGCTGCATCTGTTCTCGTATTTCGTATCAAAAGAAGGTATCACTAGAACAGCTATTGGCCCAGAGCCTGCACCAAAACAAATCCAATCTTTCTCGTATGTTTCTTTTACGCCTTCAGTTGGCTGCTGCGGCAAAAAGGTTTCACTTTGATATCATCTGACGGCGTACACGCTTTGACGGCAAAGTCCGTTCGCTTGAGTCTACAGCACAAGAAGCGTTGTCGTAATGCATACCGGTTTGATGCGCGTAGCCAATGAGCAAAATCTCGATGAGACCGTCTACGGGCATGATGCGTTCAACCCTACAGTCTACTTTGATGTGTCATGATGGCCCTCGAGCCTTGCCTGCATGCTCTGTTTCGCTTGAGGATACAGAACCAAGAAGTGCTGCCATGATGCATGCCAACCTGAGTCACAAACAGATGGGAAAGATTCTAGGAGGTCGTCCACGGGCATGATGCATAGCCAGTATCTGAAGGCAGCGGGTACGCGGAAAACAAACAAAGCTACCTGCTCGCACATGAAGGTCCCTGTGCGCCTTGGCGACAGCTCATACCCTCTGCTGTTGCCCCGACCTACCCCGTGGATCCTTGCGCTAGCGTGGCAGCTAATGTGATAGTCTGATCATGCTGGAAACGAGCTTTAACAAGAGCTCTGAGCTTTGCCTTGCATTCAGGACATTGAAGGACCACATGTTAGCGCCGAGTGTGACGCTGGCAAAGCTTAAGCGGTTTTGACAGCGCCGTTTCCTGTTCAACCCACAGACTAAACTAGCCTCTTCTACTGGTGAAAGGCAGTGAAAGACATGAACATGCCTATTCTGTCTTGAACAGCTGCATTCGCTCTTCAATCTCTCTCTCGAACAACAACACGGTCCTCTTTCGAGGGCAGATTGCACACTACGACAGAGCCCTGCCAGACCATCTACAAAAGCGCGGACACAAGCCCGTCATGCCTAGCGGTAACTACCATCGCTTTCGCCAGGTGCGTACAAATTCCTCTACCGCATACTCTCGCTCTTTCAGAAACTGCACAGAAGCTGATGATCCGCAGGATCACGAACTCATAGAGAGCACGGCTGGACCCTATTGGGAGCTCAACTACCCTTCCATCAAGAACCAAGACATTGTCACGATTCTCCGACGTAACGGCTACACCGGCATTAGGAGTTCCACCGTGCGTCCAGACCTTATTGATGCACTCAAGAAAGTCGAGCGTGGCCAACCGCTGTATCGCAACTGTGGAGTCAAGAAGTTACGCAAATTTCTGAAAGCCCGCAAGATCCCATACGACAAGAACTCCGAAAATAAAGAATACCTCGTCATGCGTCTCGAGCAAGCCGATGATAATATCCGATTTGACGGCCGTCTCCTGATGAAGCTTCCATTGGAAGTTCGAATGCAGATCTATCGCTTCTGCATGCGCACATACGAGGGTGTAAAAGGCGCCATCGAGTTGCCAGTGCAGCCTGCAGTCACTCGCGTCAACCGTGAGATCCGCAACGAGGCCCTTGACATCTTCTACGGTGAACACCGCTTCGCCATCTTCTGCAATCGCCACATCAAGGACGCTCAGATGGGCGACTTGACCATCGTCCAGCGCCTCCACTCAACCACCCGCATGTTCCTCGAGTTCACCGAGAACGCCAACCTCGCTCGCATCAAGCACTTCGAGTTCCGCTTCACTGGCGCCCGGGTCGGCAGCCCTGGTGACTACGGCTACTGGCTGGCTACCTACCACATCGACCTCTACCCCAAAGCCGCGTGCGAGGCGCTAGCGTGCCGGTTTACACCTCTCCTGAGACCGGTTCCCCAGCTGGCCGGAGGAAATTACGAGCACATCAACAGGCTCAACATGTTCAATTTTGCCATCGTCAAGGCGGGCGGTCAGCTCAGAGAAGTCCTGGAAGCACTTGCAAGCAACGTCGGGGCGGGACACTTCGGTCGTTCGGAGCTGGTTGCGATGGCCAAGGCTCTTAAGGAGAGGATGGATTCTACTAACGCTGCCGGCTCGGAGCTCAGAAAGTTCTTCATTCTGTGAGGCTATGGGTCATGGCTTCCATGTGCAAAATTGGTCAGAAGTATGTTCAACGGAGAGGTGGCATGGTCGGAAAAGCTGTTCAGTGGAAGGACGGGCTGATGGGTGGGTAAAAGCAAGTTCGGCAAGTTTTCTTTCAGTGTCTCCTTGCTTCATACACTTTCTTCCTCAAGCGGTGGGCGCATGACTCACCTCGCTTCCTCAAACGCAAGGATAGCGCCTTGATGGTTCATCAAATCGCTCTTCACTCTCGTACGTTCCGTTCATAATGCTCAATGCTGATTTATAACTGAGATACTGCTCTGGTACAGATATAAGAAAGCAGTGAACGTCTGTTGCCTCACTTCAACTACACTGCAGCGGAGTGCGGCCATAAGATCAACGCAGAGAGTGAAGTTCTGCAGTGCTACAAACCGTGGTTTCTGTCTCACCTCATTCCTCACTTCTCCCGGAAGATCTTGTGGCATTCCCGCTGCGAGAAGCTTTGAGAGATGCCGTAGCTTCCTTCAAGACCTCAAAAAACATCTATCCCCTCGCGCTCAGTCATAAGGTGAGAGGATTTCTCTGCCCGAAGAGATCCACTTTCCCAGCTGAAGTCTTACGTCCTCTGAAGCTTGAGACTAGGCCAACAATCTATCCAACCATACAACGTTAAATGAGAGAGGAGAGTCAAGACAGGTACGCCCGTCCTCAGAGCTCTTCAACAACAAGTTCAGCCCAAACGGCGTGCTGACAAGCAAGTTCTAGTTTCTCCAACACTCAAAATGGCGTACTGGGAGTTGAAGTACGATCACCTCACCAGGAACTCTATAAAGCAGCTGCTAGAACAAAATGGACGTTCTACGCATTCCGCCAAAACCCCTAACGAAGTCGCACTCATCGGACTCGAGCGTGGCCTATTGGACTACAAGAAGTATGCCATCCCGGAGCTCCGGAAGTTCGCCAAGGGACGCAATATCAATGTCCGTGGAATATCCAAGAAGTCTGAGATCATCAACCGTCTCGAAGATGACGACGGGAACAAGTCCTTCCCTCAGTTCCAAAAGCTCCCCCTCGAACTACGGCTCATGGTCTATGAGTATTCTATGTCCAGATTGACGGACGACAAACATACCATCTCGGACTACATCCAACCCGCCGTTACTCGTGTTTCCCGCATGATCCGAAACGAGTCACTGCCCGTCTTTTACGCCATCAATCGCTTTGCGCTGTTTGTTGAGTCCTCTCGGACCAACTGGTACAATTTGTGTTCAAAGATTGACATGGTCACACGTGCGTTTCTTGCGGTGACGAATGAGCAAAATCTCCGACACATCAGACACCTGGCTCTCGTCAGGATTGTTAAGCCGAGGCATCGTGCTGCGTTCCAAGAGGGATGGATTGATGTGGATCTCAGCAGCAAACGCTGTGCATCCTGCCCCGTAACGACTAGTGCATCGTATCACCTCAGCTATGCAGAAAAGAACGGACAGGTCTCGGTACATGCAGACGTGTTGTCGACACTCGAAAACCTTGCTAGAACACCGGGTGTAGGAAATTTCGGCCGAAATGAGATGGAGGCTATTGCGAATGTCTTCGTTCAAGCCGTCATAGATCATTTTCGCTGATCTGCATTTCAGTTTCTCTTGGCAGCGTGGTCCGTTTGGACCTGCGATGAACACAGGAGGAGGGAAGGATATCAGAACCCGAGCCCCAACATTGAGATACCGCGAAAGTGAAAGCGTCAGAGCAGGGATAGAACAACGTAACTGTGTTCCAGTGTTCCTGTTTCTCTCAACAGTCATCCGACGCTCTGCGACTCTTTCACAGCATTCAAGATGCATGCATTGCTTGATGCAGCCTCTGAACACATCCGGTACACCAGGCTGCACATGCAAGCAGACGCGGAACATGGGACCCAGCAGGCAGGGAGGGTCGGCACAGCAATGCTTTTCTGAAGTTGTACATTTAGCACTATCCAAGATGCAAATGAGAATGCACAGGCGTTCCAACCCACATTTTCTCCTAGATTAAGACACTTCTCTGCAAAGCTGAAGTGACAAACCCGTTACTGCTGGAAGAGACTGGTGGTCTGTATGTGTAACCAGCTTCATGGCTCTACCAAACCATCACAGCCATTTCTGTGGATTGCGAGACGCCGTTCCTCTCTTAGGTACTTTTCAATTGTTGATTGCTAAGAACCCTCTACACCTCCCCATTCCTCGTCTCTCGCTTCACCGTTTCCGCACCGTCACACGGTCAACTAGTTCTCATCATGGCGTCAGTCTTAGCTTGACCGTCCTGTGTTGTACCAACGTTGGACCACTGGACAAGTCCGAGAGTGAAGACACACATTTCGGAGCTGCCCCCACAAGCCACGAGCGAAAACGTCCAACGGTGATCCACGCGGGAAGAAGCGACGAAGCAGCGTCGCAGAGCCGCATTGCCAATCAGTACGTCATTCTGGAAACATTTCATATTGACACCCCTCGTGCCCCTCTACAAAAAGCTGCTCCGAATCACAACATCTCTTCTCCTCACTTTCAGGACCGTTCAATCTCAATCCTAATCTCCATTCCCAACTTCAATCGCAATGGCCGAGACACACCATTTCCAAGCTAACAAGCTCTTTGACGTCAAGGGCTATGTCTGCGTTGTTACGGGTGGAGGCACTGGTATTGGTTTGATGGCCACCCAGGCATTGGCTGCGAACGGTACACTATCGCCCCATCCAACCCCTCAGTATCTCATTTGAGATACGTTCCGTGCAGAAAAAACATGTTCTGGCCTCTAACATGTCGTGGGCTTCAAATCCTGCGCCATACAAGACACCTTTCTCTTCACTGGTTCGTGGCTGACAACCTTGCCAGGTGCCAAGGTTTACACCATCGGTAGAAGAGAGGAAGCTCTCAAGAATGCCGCCGAAACTCACGACCCCTCTGGCGGTCAAATCATCCCTCTTCCATCATGCGACGTGACGAAGAAGGAGGATCTCCAGAACGCCGTCGAGGAGCTGCGAAAGAAGGAGAAGTACATCAACCTCCTAGGTACGTCCGCTTTCAGAAACGTTGTTCCACCAGTCTAACAAGATGCAGTCTGTGCTGCCGGCATCCCAGGCCCCAAGGCTCCCCCAGAGGAGGACGATGCCGATGACCTGAAGAAGAAGCTCTGGGAAGGCGAGTCCGTCGAAGAGTGGAGCCAGACCTGGACGACCGACGTGACATCCGTCTACTTCACCACCGTTGCATTCCTTCCCCTCCTCCAAGCCGGCATCGAGCCCCACGGCCCACTCAACCGCTTCGGTTCCTCCGTCATCACCATCTCCTCCATGTCCGGCATGATGAGGCACGCACAGGGCCACTTCGCCTACAACACGGCCAAGGGCGCCACGGTGCAGCTGACCAAGCTTATGAGCGCCGAGTTCCAGAAGACTTGGGTTCGCGTCAACAGCATTGCGCCTGGATACTTCCCTAGCGAGATGACGGTCAAGGAGTCGGACGATAGGCAGAAGAGCGAGTTGAAGGCTGAGAAGGTGCAGGAGAAGGGACACGTTCCTGCCATGCGTGGCGGAAAGGATGAGGAGATGGGTATGGCGGTTCTGTTCTTGGCCAAGAACGAATACGTTAACGGTCAGATCCTTGCTGTGGATGGTGGTGTGCTGAACGTGCTCTCTTCTTGAGCGGTGTTCCGAGAAGGCTTCATGTGCTCGTTGAAGCCGGGTTGATGAGAGGCCGTTTGCTGCGACGAAAGATTACGACAGACGATGATGATGAAAGATAATGGTTATGCCATGGAGATGTAGAATGTTTTCAAACCCTGTCATGAATCGAACCGTTGGTTGCATTCGTGGGATGCTCTGTGCGTTGGTGTTGTGAAGTGTGTCTGTGAGGATTGTGTTGCTGTCGTAGATGGCCGTCTTTTAGGGCGGACGTCCTGCAAAAGTGTGCGGTTTGGTTGCAGACAAAAGGAAGAAGATCTTGGGGAGCGATCTGAAGATTGGTATGCCCGCTTCTGCCTGCAGTCAATAAGACTTCTGCGTTGAACGTGGAAGTGAAAAGGAGGCCGACAATGGTACACGTACTAGTAGACTTTCAGGAACCGAACGTGAGATGCGATACCAAACGCCCTGCCACATTGCCGTACCAGCAGCGATCGTGAGGTGCTTACTGCCCGAACTAGAGCAAATGTGGAGCGCAAGAGCAAAGCGTTCGGGCACATATACGTTCAGAACACGAGGAAGTAAAGCTATGATCCAACGTCGCAAGTCAATTCTTCGTGAACCGGATCGAGCTCTTGGAAAAAAAGGACGAGCACCAACCCCATTCAGCCCCTTCACACGCCTAGAAGAACCCACAAGGGATGCCGCCCACATGATCCATCGCGTCCATCCAACTGGCAAACGAGCTGTGGCAATTGTAGAACTCGAGTAAGTGGTACGGGCCCCAGCGCAACTCTAGACACTCGAGCTTGGCTGCAGTAAGCAGCTTCGAATGAGTCCAGTTTCCCGGACGCGCTTCCAAAGCCAGTCCATTGTTTGAGGCGTACCTCTTCTCTTGTGGGGCACCACTTACGATAGGTCGTGAATAGACATCTCGATTGAAAGTCTCGAGAGGTGGTCCACTGCTGCCGAATATCAACCAACTGAACTATATAGCAAGTCGATCATGGGAAATCGGGCTGCGGAGTCGCGGCTTGCGGAAGCTAGAGACGGCCGCGCAGTGGACCGCTCTACACTGCGGGCCCTGCCCCTGAGCCTGGCATACACGCTGGAGCGCTCGAATTGAAACAGATAGCTGTACTTACTTATAGTCGCTGATAGGAGATGCGAGTATTCAAGGTAATTTGTTGTCCTTCGCGGTACAGGGCCTCTGACTCGACTCTGGGAAGTAGATTGTTGGACGGCATGGGTGACAATCAATTTGGAATCCGAATTGTAATGGGTTATCGAGGGTCTCGTGATGTGGCTGTCAGAGCGTGAGAATGTTGCAGTACAAAAAGAGTACCTTTGAAGGGGAGGGCCGCGAATTTATATCTACAGTGAGCAAGCAAGAAGTTTTTACTTTACACTTTACGAACAAAGGTAGTTGAAGTTAGAGTTTAGAAACCAGAGTATGGAAAGCTTATTGAATGTAAAGTTTATCGCATACCGATCTACAAGCGATAGTTAGTCAAGCATCTCCTCAAATTAGCAACATGGCCATACAGCCATGAACTAGATCATTCCTCTTCCCCTACATCATCATCATCTTCTTCTTCCATCTCTTCGCCGTTCTCATCATCATAGCCACCCTCGTCTTCCTCTCCGGTCTCAGAACCCTCGCCCTCACTCTCTCCCTCCGAGCCGGGGTCGTAATCTTCTTCCTCTTCGTCTTCCGCATCTTGCAACTCGCGCTCCGCTTTTTGCAACTCCGTTTCCTCTTCTTCCTCGTCCCCATTCTCCACGTGACCATTTGCCCCGGGCTCGCCCTTGACTTTCGGCGCATTGACGTTGAGTTTCTTCGCGCGACGCTCTGCGGCCATGGACGCGTCGTTGAGGTTATGGCGCTTGACGTAATCATCTATTCCGGCGTAATCTGCTTGGTCTAGCATCGAGAATTCAATGTCCTGTTTGGCCTGGTCCGGCGCGTTGGGCGTGATGGTGACGACCAGATTGAACGTGCGCTGCAGCACGGATGTGTATGAAATGGACTCGATAAGATCGAACGTATATAGTCCCAGTGGCTTTTTGAATGCCCAAACAATTCCGCAGGACAAGAAGAACAGGTACCCTGATCATGTCAGCAAGCACATCAATCGCGATCGCTCTGAAATTTACCATCTTTGCTTCCCCTGTGCGCCTTGACATGGTATGCCTTCTCTCCTTTACGGTGACTCTGTGGTATGGCGCTCGCAAATTCCCTTTCATCCGGAAGTTGTATAGTGTTGCCCCACGCTTGCAGTCTCGAATCGAAACAGCGTGCTATACATGAGACATAAGTATCCTCTTCTTGAACCGCAACCTCTTGACTTTGCAGCGTTTTAGGCGGGGTTTCCGGAACAGTGAAAACGATCTGATCGGGTACAGGATCTCCCCAAGAGTTGCCGGATGGCGGTCCGTCTTTGAGGAAGATAACGAAGTTTTGTTGTCTTTGTGTCTTCTCGGGAACTGGAAGACAGAACACCTGATCTGGAGTTGCGTGCGTTAGTTGGTAACAGATCCTCGTCTGCAATGCAGCACGCATACCTATGTCCGTCCAGTCTACTCCATATTCCACTTTGCTTGTCTTTGGATCGGTGACTCTGAGCCCTCCTGCGTTCCCATCACCCACAAACTCCACTGTGTACTTCTTGCGCTGCGGCACAGAAAAGCTGACGTCTGTTACTACGCAAAATGGCTTCTGTGTCTGCCATGATCCCGCGCTCGTCGTGGCCGTAGTGGTAGGATGTACAGGTTCGTCGAGTTTGCGCTTTTTCGACTGGGGACCGTCTCCATTTATTGGAGGGTGGTGGGTAGTGCTTCGGCCGGTGATATACCTCGCAACATCGAGGAGGAGGTTCAACTGTCCTCTGTTCTCGTCTGTATTGATTAGCGACGGGCGCGATTTGCGAAAGAACGATAGAATACATACTTGCGGCTTGAATGACACGCTCGCAAAGAGCAAGATCCCGGCTGAAAGCCTGGCGAATAAGTTCTCCTTCCATGCTTCACTGTGTCCGTATCCAGATGAAACAAACAATGTTGGTCGCGCGAGAAAGCGCGTCTTTCGAGTGATCCCGCGTCTCCCTGAACGTCATCAAATTGGGCTTGGCGTGAAGGTCCACCCCTGCCGGTCGGATTGCAACCCGCTTCTGCAACAGGGAACGAACATCAGACGTAACTATGACTTCCGGCGGCTGGACAGAGCGATTATGTATGACATTGCCGCTGCTGCTCTCGAGCTGCTCGAAACAGCTTCAATTGTCACCTATTTACTTGCTGTATCCCGTCTGAGTATTCAACAATCATGGGCGGAGAAGATGCAATCAAGACCTTCAAGCGCATCGGAATTGTGGGCGCCGGAAACATGGGCACCATGATGACCTTTGGCTTCGCCGAGCAAGGTCTCGATGTCTCCCTATGGGACATCAAATCCGAGAACGTCGACCAGGCGATGGAGATGGCCAAAAATGTCAAGACGCTCAAAGGCAAAGTGAACGGCTACCACGATATCCACGAATTCGTCAGATCGCTTGATGGTAACGAGCGAAAACTCTTTCTGTTCAGCATCACGCATGGCCCTCCAGCTGATTCTGTGCTTGACAAAATAAAGGACCAGCTGAAGGATGGTGATATCATTCTTGATGGCGGCAACGAACACTATAGGAACACGGAGAGACGACAGCGGGAGCTTGCACCCAGAGGCGTCAGCTGGATCGGCATGGGTGTCTCCGGTGGCTATCAGTCTGCAAGGCTGGGTCCAAGCATGAGCCCGGGCGGAGACAAGAAGGCTCTTGATGCAGTGCTTCCAATTTTGGAAAAGTTTTCCGCCAAGGACGCAAAGACTGGAAACCCCTGTGTGGCGAACATAGGGCCTCGTGGCTCAGGTAAGTGTTTGCTGGAGAGCTTCCAATCTCATCATGTTCTTGGAGTCGCCTATGACGACGATCAAAGAGGGAGGCAAAGGTACCGTGATGCCATGTCTAATTACAAACAGGTCACTATGTTAAGATGGTCCACAACGGAATCGAAAACGGTATGCTGTCAACAGTGTGCGAAGCCTGGAGCTTGTTGACCAAATCCCTCGGACTTTCATACGACGAGGTCGGCAAGATCTTCGAGAGGTGGAACAGCGAGGGCGAACTCAGAAACACCTACCTGGTCCAGATTGGTTCGGAGATCTGTCAACGGAAGAAAACTCCTGAAGGCGACGAAAAAGGCGAGGGCAGAGGAAACGGCGGTTATGTCTTGGACGACGTGCTCGACAAGGTTGTCCAGGACGATGACAGCTCCGAGGGCACTCTCTTCTGGACTGTCATGGAAGCAGCCTATAGACACGTTTCTGCTCCCACCATCGCCACAGGTCAATTCTTCCGAGTTGCAAGCGGCGATCGTGACCAGAGAATGTGCGTTGCAGACAAACTCAACGTCTCAGCTCCGAAGAAAGGTGATGTGACTGACAAAGAATCCTTCATCGAGAGTCTGCGAAGAGCAGTTTATTGCTCTTTTCTGTGCGCGTTCTGTCAGGGCCTTGAACTCATTGCCAGAGCTTCCAAGGACGAAGAATGGGGCGTCAACCTCGGCACCTGCATCAAGATCTGGCGGGCCGGTTGCATCATTCAAGAAGAATATATCGCAGATATGCTCGAGCCCATCCTCTCCTCGAAATCACCCATCATGAACATGAAGCTCATCGATGAGGTTTCAGCCGAGCTGCACAAAAACCTGCCAGCATTGAAGGATATCGTTCTGAAGGGTACTGAATGGGACAACTATATTCCAAGCATGTCCGCCAGCCTGGAGTACTTGAAGTACGTGGGAGGAAAGAAGTTACCTACACAGTTCATGGAGGCGGAGATGGACTTCTTCGGTGCGCACGCTTACGACAGACCGGGTGTCGAAGGCGAAGATCCCGGAAAGGCTTCAAAGGGCGCGCATCACTATGAGTGGCGACCGGCCAGGAGATCCAAGTTGTGAAGAGCTCAATACGTGGCCTTGGCTAAGGCAGTGTCCGACCGAATTCATCATACCTCGCGTAGCAGTTGCATCTGCTTCTTCACCATGCTCCATCGAACGGATCAGAATCTAGACATAGGTGCAAAGATCAAGTAACTTTTGTGCTTATATTGGGGTTGTCCAAATATCGCATCGCTTGACTCACTGCACTGTTGTGGTAGCGCGAAAAGGGTTTCAACACATCTTTTGACTTTCGATGTTTAGCTTAAGTAACCGTTCTTTGTACACTCGAGACTTAACGCCTCTGACAGCATCCTTCCACTCCGTGCTCGTTGCGCGTCTTGTTCACCAGAATCCCACACAGCGGCATGCCTGCGCAAAAAGCCGCAATCCTGCCAAACCCATCGTAAGACTGTGCCCGGATCGTGCCATCGACGAGCCAGCCGCTCACCAAGCTCTCGTCCTAGCTTCGACCAGCTTCCCGCCAGCGTGAACAAGTCCATACGTTCGCAGCAATGCTTCTCCATAGGCGTTGAATTCCCAGCCCTGCAGTCAACGGCGTACTGCAGATACACACCCTTCTGCTTCTTCTCACTCCTTTCCGAATCCTTACCACTCGCCCAGACGAGCGACAGCAATTTAAACCCCTCCTCCTGAATCCCCGCAATCACACAAGTTGCCTAAATACGAACATCGGGTAGGATTGGGACAGTTTGAGGTCGTAAGACCACCTGTGTTCGCGCAAGAGGGGTGAGTCTCAAACAACTCAGATGCCTCCCATATCAAACATCATTCAGGCACGCCGGCGCCGATATTCCGCCAAAACTCACACCTGGCACCGCGTCCCCCTTCCCAGGTCCACGCATCCACCAACGTGATATTGTTGACCAGTCCCGGTCCCTCAATGGCGGTGAAGTTGACGTTATTGCTCCTGAAACTATCGACATACGGCACGCCTCCGGTCTCATTGATGTTGATCTGATACGGAGCCTCCGGCGCAAATGCCGGCCAACTCGACGCCGCATTCCTCCTGTTCGGGTTTCTCGAAGCGGCTCCGTTCGCGATCGCGTTGGAGATGGACGGATTGTCCTTGGTGACGAAGTTGCCAATGATGCGCTTGAACGCCAGAGTGAGATCGCTGCTCTGACTCGGTTGAGGCGGTGTGCGGATGTACGCCCATAGGTCTGTACCGTGTGTCGCGCCGGGAACGCTGTATTGGTACTTGTAAGACTTCCTGCCGCTGCCGCTGAAGGCTTCGGCTAGCCAGTATGCGGGACAGACGAAAGTGGTTTCGGCGTAGATGTTGTTGGCGCGTTGTTGGTGGCCCGTGTTGACGCCGGATTGGTTTACGGCGGTGGGACCGGAGTCGCCTGTTGTGAAGAAGAGGGGTACGTTGGGGTCGTCTGAAGTACTCAGTCCGGGGTACAAGTCGAGGATCTGTGCGATCGTGGTTTCGTTGAGGTCAGGAAACACGACTTGAAGGTAGTTGTAGAGGTCTTGGTCGGTGGTGATGCCTTGCGGAACGAAGAGTTCACCTTCATCTGCGTTGTTCTAGAGGAGAAAAGTATCAGCTCGGCGCGGTTGCAAGAAAGCCTTCTGCTTACGCCAACAAGGATGTTGACTCCATTCAACTTCTTCTCAGATAGCTGCTGGCTCGGTCTCTCCTGAACAAACACACCGTCGGTCACCGGCAAGAAAACCCATTCGTAGTCAGGTCCAGAAGCTCCAATGCGATAGCCAGCAGTCTGCAATACTTCTGTAGGGGCATTCACCAGACAGTCAAAGATTGTTGAATTGCGCTGGCCATAGCCATAAGGCCTCTCGTTCGAGCAGTTTGCCGCTGCTGCGAAGGCATAGTAAGCTTGAGACGGCACCCAGTCATTGTAGTTGTACTGCATTGGCAAGTACGGAGAAGCAGCGAAAGTCTGATATGCGTCAGCCGGGTTGACATGGCACGAAGGAAGTGCTGCCTCACGTTTCGGAAGAGCGACGTCCCTATGGTACCTCCATATGACATGTCCTGCAACATTGCTGAACCTGCACCTGCGCTCTCTCCTGCGATAGTGACATGCGTTGGGTCTCCGCCAAATTGCTCGATATATGCCTGAACCCATTTGAGTGCAAAATGTTGATCCAGTAGACCAGCATTCACCACTCCACGACGGCGCACCTCGTCGGAAGCCAAAAACCAAATGAACCCAGCTACGAGCATTTGTTAGCATTCTCCAAAGACCTGGCAATAAGATTCACCTACCCGGTACTGAATCACGACGGCAATGAAGTCGTTGTTGTTGCCAGTCAGCAAAGGCGTGGGATCATAACTAGCAGCATTTCCTCCGGCATAGCCGCCGCCGTGGATCCACACAAAGACGGGTAGTCGCTTGGCCTTCGATGGGGCAAAGACGTTCAAGTACAAGCAGTCTTCATTTCCGATTGGAACTTTGACGGTGTTGACGTCCACGCCGGGGGCAGCACCAGCCTGCTGAGGGCATGAATTGGGATCCTTCGTTGCATTTACAACCGCAGTCCGACTAATCGCAGGCGTTTGAGGTGCCTGCCAACGAAGCAATCCAGTCGGTGGAGCGGCGTAACGTATCCTGAGTCACGTCAGCAATGCAGTGGGGAGTGGAGAGAAAAATAGTATAAAGAGTTCGGTGAGTGGGGAGGCAGGTAACAGAAGCGCGAGATGTGCCTCAGGAATCCGAGCCAGAACTTGTGCAGCACGGAAGAGATAGTTGACCTTACATACGCTTTCCATACATTGAGGTCTGCTGAGGCGTTGTAGTACCCTGCATAGACGCCGTAGCCCAGATCGACCTGCAACCCATTCCTCCCTCTCGCAAGCTCCAAAGCGGCAGAGAATGGCTGCGCGCCAGGATCAGGTATGCCACCGAGGCATACCGATGAGAGTAACAGCACTGCCAAGAGAAGAGCACCCATGTTCTAGTCCAGCGGCGGCGGCGGCAGCAGCAGCAGCAGCAGTGGAGGGAGGGACTGGATGCCGCACATGCCAGGCTCCTAACCCTTCTTATACAGGGCCTGGACAGGCATTTTGCCCGGTATTCCGGACTCGGGCAAACTCAGGCCGAAAAAGACCAGAGAGCGTGTTATAGGGATCGTCGCCCGGACAGGGCGTTCCGGTCATGACAATGTACCTGTCTACCAGTGCTTGTTTCTCCGTCGCGTCAGATGCGGGGGTGCGTGAGGAGTGGAAGCGGAGGTGGTTCGGCATTGACAAGCGTTTGCGCTCGCTCACCGAGTCAGGTGCGGGACATGCAAACAAGGTGCTCACGAGGTTCGCCCGTCTCGCATACCTACCGATGTTGTTGATCGAAGGGAGGATGGTTGGCGGGCACCGCGATGGCAGGAAATCCACAGCTTGAAGCGATGTCTGGGTACACAAGGTCATGATCGTTAAAAGTCGGGAACTCGACAGAGAAACAACACGAAAACAAAAGACTGCGCGGTGAGTGAATTGTCGTTCGAAAAGTTGTGCATTTTGACTGAAACTTGAGCTTATTTACAGACACAGGACAAGGCTTGCAACGCCAGCTAAAACGCCTATACAGTACAGGACAAAAAACCAAAAGCCAAAAGGAACCGCTGTCACCAAGGCATGAGCCTGACAGCCGGAAGCAGATCTACGTGTCTATATTGTCGAACAAGAAGGGGTATCAGTTTTCAAAGTCGAGCCGCAACAATCCGTTCACTCGGAAGCCTTGAACCTGAACCTGCTGTCCTCGCCGGAGCTGAATGGAACACCGAGCTCGAAGAGCTTGCAGATGACATCGGAGAACTCCTTAAAGAATTGCTCGTTGTCCTTGGCGTAGCGCTCGACGTGTGGGCGGAAGCTCTTGTCCTGGATGAGGGACATGTCGGTTGGCAGCATCATCAGGCTCTTGGTCTTGATGTCCTGGAACTGCTTGGGGCCGTCCCACTTGCGGCCAACCCACTTTTCCTCAAGAAGAAGCTTGTAGTAGTCGTTGGTCAGGACGGTTGGAGAGAAGGTCCATGGGCCGTCGAAGCCGGAGCGGTCGGTGTGGCAGCGGCCAAGAGCGTGGGCGCCGGACAGGGCAACGATCTCACGGTCCTCGAAGCCCATGCGGCCGAAGATGGCGCGCAGGTGCTTCTGGTCCTTGGCACCGTCTGGGAGACGACCGTCAGGAGTGCAAAAGGCGACGTCACGATCAGAGCGGCCCGGGCGCCATGGGATGACTGGGCCTTGCATCTCCTGGATGGCACAGACGGCGGAAAGGGTCCAGAGGTCGGAGTAGGAGATCCATGGGAACTTCTCCTTGACTGGCTCGAGGAAGTCGCGGGCAGCCTTGAGACCGGCGTTGGCACCGTGGTCACCCTCAGGAGGAAACCTCATGGTGGCGCCGTTGCTGCCACCAGTACCGGTCGCAGCATCGTAGGTACCGCTTGCGTGCCAGCCGAGTCTGAGCAGGACCGGACCGTAGCTTCCATCATCGTACTCGTCGTGTTCAACCAATCTCTTAGCGACCTCGTTGTAAACGGCCTGGTAGTCCTCGAAGGATGGAGTGAAGACGCCAGTCTTGGTGTTGAATGCGGCATCGCCCTTCAGCTTTTGGACCTCAGTGGTGCTGCCACCAGCGAGGAAGACGTAGCCGAGACCACCAGCAAGGGCGGCGGCGGCGATGCCACCGTAGAGGGCGGTGTTGTTGCTCTTTGGGCCGGCGGCATCAGCGTAGCCACGGCGGGATTGTTGCCTGAAGGCGTTGCGAGGAACGGCGACGCGGCGAGAGGCAGTCTTGAGGGAGGAGGTTGCTGGGGTGGAGCGCAGAGCGCGGGTGAAGGTCTTGGCGACGGAGGCCATTGCGATGTGTGGATGCGAGAGATGTGTCTGTGAAACAGAGGGTATTCAAGCTTGATGGAGAGGAAGAAGAACAGATGGGAGGGTCAGATACAGAACGAGTGTTGATATGTGTTGTGGTGAGAGGCAACGAGTGTTCGATATCGGGACGAAAAAGGGCCCTCTCTGGAGCACTGGCCAGGGCGCTGACAGAAGCCGCGAGAAACATTCGCTTGTTCGTTTGCGTGATGGGGGAACTTGTGTCGGGAGGACCCACCTGCCTTATCTCGGTCGCGGTTTTTGCGTGGCTGCCATAGTAGGGGACTGCGAGTAGCGGCACTCTAGACTGCTGTTTCTTACAAATAGCCCACTCGTCGCTGCGTGCAAGCTCGGCGCTGTCCAGTTTGTTTCTGCTTCCGCTTCCGCCATTCCCATCATTTTCATACGAGTGGCACCATCTCTATCAGCAAAAACTTCGCCTGACGTTGGATGACAGCTCAAGGTACCATGTACACAGTAGGCAGGTCCAGCCTGTGCGACACCCGATTCGCTGGCAAAACCGCGGCCCCTGGTCCTGTCACTGTCCTGCCACTGTCCTGCCACGCCCTGCCGGCGGATCTGCCGCCAGGCGTCTTGCATAATCTGATCATCAACACCGCCGACTTCGCCAGCCAAGTTCGAATCCGGCAACCAACTCCGAAGCCGTCTGCTGAGGAATCATTCCGCGCTCACTCATTGCTGAAAGAAGGCTTGTCTCGCGCATCTGAACATTGCTACGTGATGTTCCTATGTATGTGATGCCACCTTCCCACACCTTACCGCCAAGTCGCCGGTCCTGTCTTTACTCCGCATCTCTAAATTTCTGAGTCCTATATGCCGAAGGTATTCCGAAACGTGCCCGGTCGTTTTGCGCCGTCATCTGTCTTGTGCTTGCGTAAATTGTTAACTAGGCATTCGATGGTCCATCTCTTCAATCTCCTGTCGTATGAAAGGTAAGTCAGATAGCAAGTGCCTGGCGAAAACACCACAAGACCTTTTCCAAATGCTGCTGCATCGAGAAACCCCATACGTGTGTCCATCAAGATGGGTACATGTCACATGTCCTTAGTTCCTGCTACCTCTCTCTATTGACAACTGAAGCGAACTGCTGCCAGCAAGCACACAAACACTTCACTTCTATTTAACTTGAGCTTCGCTTGACATCGACATCTGTTTCAACCTGGCTTTACTCAAGCTTTACTCTCGCTTTACCTAGTCGTTTGCTTCCTGTTGTTCGTGGAATAGGGTAAAGGGTAGTGCAACTATCAGGAGCATCTACTACACGCAGCAACGAGCAGAGAGAAAGCTTGTTTGAGAGCCGCATGTCGGTCTCTGTGACAGGACGCAGGGCTTGAGGGTAACGTTTGGTTGTACGACGATCCAGAGAGCGCAAAGAGGCCCACTCGTGTGTTGAAGATGACATTCTCACTTTATATGCTCAAGAAGTCATTTCCAGCCTAATGGCTGGACATTATTTTCCGTCATGTTGCGCCGTCTTACTCCCATGCATAGCAAGCAATCAACACATATATGATTTGCTTGCGCCATCTCTAACGACTCATTTAGGCTTGCGCGCGCTACTGTACCGCTACTATACTGCCAATCTAGCACCATGGCCTTGGAATGCTTGCACAACACTCACGGAGCTTGATTATGGCAGCACCTTGCAGCACTGTCCGTCGTTGACAATCAGCTTAGGGGCGCCTCGGTATCCGGCTAATAACCACGGCCCGTTACGGCGCAATCGGGGCAATCCGAGATCTGGAGTTCTGCATAGCTGACTTGCCTACAAGCCCCTGACGACTGTATACAGAAACAAGACATGCCTGGAAAGCAGGTACTATGGCACGATGGTTCTCTTTCAATACTCCGCTCGCTTTGCAGACAATGCATATCTGCGCTGTTTCATCAAAACCAACGTTGGTCGATGTGTCGAAGTGTCTCGGTTCGGATGCGCGTGTAAGGCCACCCCCACAGCTTGGCTCCAGGGTATGATCAGCCACCAATGATGTGCCAACCCTGTCCCCGCATGGGGCAACGCATTTAAACAGATCAGCAACCCACTGGATCGGTGTTCTTTTGTGCGCGCGAGGTCGGAACGAAAATCCTACCGCATTGTACGAGTCATCTTCGCGATATACAAATCTTCGCGGTGCGCGCGAATCGTTTTTCAGTTCCATCGCAGCACAATCGCTGAAAGGGCCCGTCTGAGGATTGACTCACACAATCGTCGCCATCATGTTCGGTCACGAGAGTAAGTGCACTTTCTCAACTTTGCAAATGCCCGTACTGGCATACCTCTGCGTTTCTCCGTCTACACATCTTGAGGTGAATTGGAAAAACGCGCGCAGGTGGATTGCCTTTCCGCGCGCTTCACAACTTGTTCCTACACGCAACTCTTCACACTGCAGTCACAGATACAGAATCTTCATGTATGCTAACCCACCGCAGAGAGGACGTCGCCGACATCCTCGTCCCTAGAACCAGACCACCGCTATCCCTATGCGCAAGGCCAAAACGACATCGAATACGATGACGACCTCCACGTACCCTGTCCTCCGCACACCACGGAGAGAAAACTGGTGGCGAAGATTGATCTAAGGGTCATTCCCTTCCTGTGTATCCTCTACCTCTTGGCTTTTCTGGACAGGTGGGCAAAATCCTTCCCGGGACAGAAATTTTTTCTGCGTTTGGTTGCTTTTAGCGAAACGGCAGAGACGTGGCTTGCCTGAAGCGGCTTGGCGGGATCCTGCTCATGACCCGTGACGAAGTACTGACAGCGGTACCAGGGTCAACATCGCGAACGCAAATCAGTTTGGCATGTCGCAGGAGCTCGATCTGCTGAAGGGTACACGCTACAACAATGCATTGGTCATTTTCTTCGTGAGCACTTCCCTCCCCATCCCCTCAGACACCCTCATTAACCATCTAGGTCCCCTATATCCTCTTCGAAATCCCGTCCAACCTTCTCCTGAAGCGGTTCAAGCCACACATTTGGCTTTCGGGATGCATGTTCATGTTTGGCCTCGTCACCATCTGCCAGGGACTGGTGCACAACTACTCGGGCCTCCTGACGACGCGCTTCTTTCTCGGATTCTTCGAGACGGGCATGTTTCCCGGCTGTTTCTACCTGATCGGGATGTGGTACAAACGCTCTGAGGCGCAGAAGCGGTATTCGTTCTTCTTCAGCTCGACCACGCTTGCTGGCGCCTTCGGTGGTTTGCTTGCTGCCGCAATCGGAAAGATGAACGGCATCCGTGGGTACCTTGGCTGGAGATGGTAGGCTTGTCGTTCTGGTCAGTTCCAGCGAGGAGCGATCGTTGATCGTGAACAGGATCTTCATTCTCGAGGGCTTGTTGACGTGCGTCGTCAGCCTGGCGTTCTTTTTCATGATCCCTGATTTTCCCGAAGAGGCCAAGTGGCTCACGGAAGAGGAGCGCGCATATGTCGCTGCTAGACTGCGTGCGGACCAGGGCAAATCGGCCAGGGAACGAAAGATTACCGGCACGGATGTAGCGAATGTCTTCAAGGACGTCAAGGTGATTTCCTAGACTATCTCTTGAGGCCTTCCAAAACCATTTCTGACGTTTCACAGGTCTGGCTCGGCGGTTTCATGTACTTCGGCCTCATCGTCCCCGCCTACGGCTACGCATACTTCTCGCCCGGAATCATCAGGGCGTTCGGCTACTCTGCGATCCAAACCCAGCTGCACTCCGTCCCGCCCTGGGCTTGTGCATTCGGCATGGCCATGATCCTGGCCACCATCTCCGACAAAGCGAAACACCGAGCAGCGTTCGCCATCTTCGCCATCTGCATCTGCATTGCCGGCTTCGCAATCCTGATCCGAGTCCACAACCACAGGGATGTGCAGTACGCCGCGCTTTTCCTCGTCGCCATAGGTGCGTACTCCGCTATGCCGATCATCGTGTGCTGGTAAGTCCGACCGTGTCGTTGACCAAAACCTCTCTCTCTCTCACACACGCTTTCCAGGTTCAACATGAATCTCGGCGGTCACCACAGGCGCAGCGTCGGAAGCGCGTGGCAGGTCGCTTTTGGAAACATCGGAGGTACGTAGCCGCTCTTGGTCCCCGGGCAACAACTCGAAACACCGAGATGTTAGGATGGAGAGCTGACACCACCACCCTTGGTAGGCATCATCGCCGTCTTCGCCTTCCTGAGCAAGGACGCGCCGAAGTACATCACGGGCTACAGCATCTGCCTCGCCTTCACCAGTCTCAGCGTGGTCTCGTGCATCCTTTACTTCTTCGCGTGCAGCTGGCAGAACAGGCAGCGTGATCGCACGCCCACGGATATCGGGCTGACCGAGTTCGAGAAGACGGAAATGGGGGACATGAGTCCTGAGTACCGATATCTATTGTAGATCCGGGGATCGGAGATGTGTGATCTTGCTCGCTTGCTTCCTAGCCCTGATTGATAGATTGTTGGACCGTGACTTCGCTCATGGCGCACCTGACAGAATGAATTCTCTTTCCCCTTCGAAGAGCTCAGGATTTTACAACGAGATGTGCCGCTTTGTTTCGTTATGCTCTTGGTCCGTGGACACTCGCTATATACCCTTCACCAGAGGACTGCAATTGCAGCGTGTTGAACAAAAAGGAGCCAAGATGAGTGCTCAAAACCAGCAACAACTAAAAAGTAAAAGTGCATCAGCCGCGAATCGAACGCGGGGCCCATCGACCTCTAATCGTCCCGATTGAGGATAAGATGGCAACGATGGATTTTACCACTAAACCACTGATGCTGTGTTGTAAGAACAATTGTATCTACATGTATATATTTATAAAACTAATCACTGGCAGAACCGTCGACTGCTTGTAACAGCGGACGGGATGCTCAATCTCCAGCCGCATATGGTCACACGTGGCAGTTGATCTCGCACAAAATCATAGATAGTGTTGTTATTGTAGTAGGCAGGTTGAGTTCAAACTGGTATCGCTTCTTTTCGTTTCGTAACTCATAGTATCAATACAGAGCAAGCAAGCACACGCCATGCTCTATCCCATAGACATTAACCTCCACTCGCGACATTATCCCATCTTTAACCGTTGACGACGACACCGCCGTTGGCGTGGATGGTCTGGCCACTGATGCTGGAACTGTCCATCGAGGCAAGGAAGACGAAGCAGGTGGCAATCTCCGAAGGCTGACTGGGACGTCCCATAGGCGACGTGAACTGCTTCTGAGCGTCCTCGTTCATGGTCGATGGAATCAGAGGCGTCCAGACGGGACCCGGGGCGACGGCGTTCACGCGAATGCCACGGCCAACGTACTGGTTCGATAGACCACGGGTGAAGGCCACGATGGCGCCCTTGGTGCTGGTGTAGTCGAGGAGGTCGGGACGGCCGATGTATGCGTTGATCGAGGCGTTGTTGATGATGGTGTCGCCCTTGTGCATGTGTGGGAGAGCGTACTTGGCCATGTAGAAGTAGCTGTGTCTCGTCAGCTGCCATGCAGAGATATCTGTGCCTGATATACGTACGGGTGGATGTTGGTGTTGAAGGTGAACTCCCACTGCTCCTCACTGAGGTCATGGATGTCCTCGATCATGTTCTGGTACGCGGCGTTGTTGACGAGGATGTTGATGCCGCCCATCTTCTCCACCGCAGTGTCGACGACCTTCTTGCAGTCCTCCTTCTTCTTCAGGTCCACGGGCAGCAGGTGGACCTTGCCGCCGTACTGCTCGACCTTCTTCTTGGTCTCTTCAGCATCGCTCTGCTCGACTTCGAGGTATGCAATCAAGCTCTCAGCACCCTCCATGGCGAACATGATGGCGATGGCACGGCCGATACCGCTGTCACCTCCGGTGATGATGGCCTTCTTGCCCTCGAGCTTGCCAGCGGCCTTGTAGATTTGGTAGCCACCATCCTCGGTTGGAATCTTCTCGTCCTGAGGATCAGGTCCTTTCATCTCACTCTGGAGACCGGGTGGCTTTTGGTCGCTGACCGGGATTTGGTGGCCTTGAACTGTTGTCAGTGCCGGTCATTCGTCAGAAGCGCGATCGACTTACCGGACTCGAATTGGCTCTTGTCAGTCATCTTGGCTGATTTGTTTCGGACGGTTTCTGTGAGGAAGTGGTAGTAAACTGGTGATGAGGCTCAGAGTTGTAGCAGCAATGCGATGACTTTTGTTCAGAGAAGCTCGGTGTTGTGATGTAATGCGCACGATATGGTGGGGAGCACCTGCATGGATGGAGGGGCATCATGACGCGCAGGAGCAACATGCATCGAGCAAAACAGAACAATCGAACGCGAACAGTTCACTCGTCTCATCAAAAAGGCTTCCGCGGAACATTCTCCACACGACATTCGTGTGGTGACGGAAGGTTTGGAGCGCTGAGTGTGAGGGAGGCCAAGCCGAGAGTCAGACAGCCATATCTACTCTTCGCATCCTGGCACTGCCTGTCCGTGGCCTCCTCAAGGCATCATTGCTGTCCTCAGGCCCGGTCTTCTCTGGCCCTCAGATTGGAACGTTCTCCAGACGATATCGTAGGTGCATTGACTGTTCTCTTCCCATCAAGCAAGAGCTTGCAGAAAGAGACGGTCAGGAAATGAACCACTGCGGCGCGGACGCGGTCGATTGGCTCTCGGTTGCAAGGTATACCACGTAAGTTACTTTTGCACTGCTCTGATGAGTCGAAGGTCTCTCTGTTCGAACGATAGCAAGTCGGCCAGGGACAGGAGATGGGTGCGAAGGTGCAACTTCCAAAGCGAACGAGCAACAACTTCGATGACGTCGCGCAGACCTTGGCCTTGGTGGCCTGCGTGCCCGCGAAGTTTGGAGAACTTCCAGAACGTCTTCTGCTCCATTGCGTCGCATCCTTCATCCTTCATCCTGCAAGCTGGAAACTCGCTTCAACTTCTGGCAAGCACCTCATCGCATGGACCTCGCGATTCCCGCGTCGAGATGCCTCGATGGCGTGTTCGCGTCTATCTGTTCCCTAATTCAGGGCCCTGTGCCCAGTTTGCGTCCCCTGCATGACGTCTCCCCAGACTTCTGTATTGTACGTAGGGCTGAGGTTGGACATCAATCCAAGTTTCGAGGGTAGGAAGATAGGCCAGATGCTCTTCTCTGTCATGCCAAGGCTCTCTCATTGATCTCCTATATAATCTGTTTGCATCCTTCTGTCCTCCGCATCTTCTGTCTTCACATACCAGCGCACCGCATCATTCAGCAACAAAGCAACAGATACTATCAAAAGAAGAACATAAGCATATCTTCCGTCAATTCACCAGCATGCCTCATACACGCACAACCACCACCAGGGCTAAGCCTAGCCTTATGTCCCGTCTCCGAGCCCGCAACCACACCAGCCACAGCACGCACACGACGACTAAGCACTCGACCAACCCCTGACGGGTGCTCACACTACTACGCGCACGACTAAGGAGACTACACACCCAACGCATCATACCACCACCTCTCGTCATCACAACACCCGTCGCAGTCATCGCACCCACGGCACCACCACCACGGCCGGCACAACCTCTGCCGCTCCTACACACCACCACCGTCGCAGACCAAGCATGGGTGACAAGGTCAGCGGCATGATGATGAAGCTGAGGGGTAGCCTCACCCGCAGGCCGGGACTCAAAGCGGCTGGTACGAGAAGGATGCATGGTGAGTTCTCATTCCTTGCCATGTCCGAAACGATGCTGACGACTTGTGCAGGTACCGATGGCAGAGGCAGCCACTACTAGTCCGCTCTCCTCGCGAACAGCGAGTGATGGGCCTGAGAGCGGCTCATTTGAGTGTCGTGACGACTGGAGGATATGGGGAATAATGATGGGATGGGGCGAGTGAGCGTGCCGAATTATGTACTATGATACCACTGCGTTGTTTTTATAATCAATTTCTGTTTGAACAAGACATACAGATCTAGGTTCGTCATACCAACCACCGTACTTCGGTCACTTTTTGGATCCCCTCTGAAGATCCGCTCACGTCCAATCATGGTCGGTGGGGCTGTGCGACAACGGCGGCCAGATACCAGCTGGAACGTGTTTACCCGCTTTCTGGCTGTTCTTACCGCATCATTCTGGAGGTGGAGACAGAGGGACAGAGGCCATTCGCGAGGTACAAGAGGGTCTTATTGAACACGTACAATACTGCGAGGAGTGGGTGACTCGGAAAATGGGGGAATGGGGAACGACTATCCCGGACGATCCGCCTGGGTTTGAGTATGGAGCTATGGGACGTAGTGTGTCAGAGGAAATGAAAAAGCAAGACAATCGAACCTTTGTCCCCAATTCTGATTCCGATAGCTGTTGCGTCGATTTAGTGCCACCGTCATCCGTTCCCATCTGCGGATGTATGCTTCCGAGCCTCCGAGAGAGCAGTCCCAACAGCTGGCTCAGATGCAGAAGGAACAATCCACGTCCGTGGCCCTCCACTCCGACGCACTGAGATAGGGATGTGGTAGTTAGAGACAGGAAGGGTGAATGCAATCTGCAGGCCACTCAAATTCCAATCTGTATGTTCATGCATGTCATGCCTTGATCTCGCCGCAAGCAGGACCAATTATCAATGAAGGCAAGGTAATCCTGTAGGCAGCGATGAAGGTACGGTCTGGGCCGAGCATCTTGTGAAACCGGGGTGGGATAGAAATGACCAGTGTTTGAAACTGCCATGATCGATGGGACGGTTTAGCCGCAAGACAAGGCGCGTTGTCGGCCCGGTTATGACGGCGGCGTAGATACTGGGGGCGAAATCGTTTGACCAGAGTGGTCTAAAGACGGGTGATGAATATGCAGGAGTATAGGTGATGCAATGCTGTCGAACGCCGATGATTACTGGAGGGTATCGTCTCTCCGGTTGTGAGCTGATACCTAGCGAACTCCACGCCATGATTGTCGTTCGCTGGCAACTCGTGAATCCCATGATCGGTCTTCGGTTTCATTAAGAGACCAGTGCTCGCCGCAAAAGATGTTCGCGATGCGGCAGATGTCGTCGGGATCGAGCTTGCTGCCCGCTGGCCGCGCGATGAAGTCAGCCATGATTGGGTCGAGCTGAGACTTGGCGAATGCCATGATCCTGTCCTCGCCGCTCTTGTACGGTTCCAGCTTGAACCCAGAAAGGCTTTTGACACCGTCGGGACCCTCAATGTAGCAGAACCAGAGATCGAGGCCCCGAGAAATCTCAGGCATGTATTCAAAGTTCTCCGCGTAGTCCTCGACGCAAAATCTAATCCACTGTATCGCAGCAGCGGACTCCTCGCTCAAGTTCTCAAGCCACTCGGGAGTCTTATGGTACAGTCCGCTTAGACCAAGAGTGATTTTGCCCTCATCGTCTCTAACTAGATCTGCCATAACGTAGAAGAAATTGAGGCAGTGGAAAAGACCAAACGTCTCGGCCCGGACGTGTTTCGATACCTGGCAAAGTTCCGGAATCACTTCTTTCTCAAGGCCGGCAAGCAGCAGCCGGTATACCATGTTGCGGATCTCAGCAGGCAAGTCCATGAAACGGAAGTTGTACTGCTCGTCGTCCAGTTCCAAGCACTCAACGTAATCCCTCTTCCGCATTGCGTGAGTGATACGCAGGCCCCGGTTGCGCATGAAGAGCCTCAGATCCGAAACAGTGTGAAGCCAGTAAGCATTGTCTACGCGACTAGGCGTAATGGACAGAGGAGAGAGTCCAATCTTGCCCAGAGAGAGGTGAAGTTTCCTCAGTTGCGTCTCCCGCATGGTGCGCGCGTAGTCATTGCGTCCCATGGTTGCAAGCAGAAAGCGGTGTCCTGCCAGATCAGCAAATCCAGAGCAGTCGTGCAGGAACTTGAGCCGTTCCTCTGGTGTAGCCGACTTGAACGACTGACAGAGCTAGTGGGAAAGATTTTCTGGATCCAGGGTGCCGAAAGATCTTGCAATGCGGAGATTCTGTATTTGTGTCTTTCTTCACCTGTATTGGGGCTGTACATAGTAAGATGTCAGCTCAGAACTTTGGACGGAGAGATAGGCTGTGTTGCCGGTAGCTGCAATGGCTGAGTTGACGTACCTGTGAAGGGAAGCGACAAGCAAACGATGCTCGAATATCCAGGCTATATGAAGGTTCGCAGTGCACGGCCAGCTTTCCGACTGCTTTGCCGATGGTTTGCGAGGTATGAACGGGATGACGTTGGGATGGGTGACCGAAGCAGGAACTGCTGAATGCAGGCCAGTGCTGGTACTTGGGCAGCGTTGTCGGAAAGAGAGTTGGTTTCGTATGGCTGAGATGAGAGATCTCTGCCTCCGTCTGAAGGGGCCAGCACATGCTCAGTGGTTCGCGAGAGTCGGTAGTAGCACAAAAGGTAATGTCCAAGTCGAGATGATTGGTGCAGAAGACGTTGCTCAAGGCCAGGTTGCGAAAGATAACCGTTGTTGGTAATCCAAGACCCTGCCACGTTAGTCTTCTATGGAAATATCGGTGATGTGGTAAGGAAGAATGAAGAAGGATCAATACGACCAGTTCGTCGCTCGGTAGTTCTGAACACCAAGAAAGAGGACAAGAAGAGCTCAGTGGGATCGAAGTCTTGCTTGAGAACTCTCGTGGGACGGGGAAGGCAGCAGATGAAGCAAGACCGTGCCGTCATGAAGGAAAGGGTTCACTGAAGCCCTGTCTGTTGAGTGGAGAGCTAAGATTAGTGCTTCTACTGAAAGAAGAGTGTAGGAAAGACTGCAATTGCTCAGTGAGGGCAACGATGTAAGAACCGAAGGTGTTTAGCCACAAGTGACGGAAAAGTGACTGTAAAACGAATACCTGCACATTATACAACACCAAGGTATCTACGGCACACTTGTGCTGACTTACGAAAACCCGAAACGCCCTGAATGCCTATACAATCCATCATCCCCTCACCACATCCACCTACTCACCAACCTGATGCTCATAAACCATATCCACCTGCTTGACCGGATGTAAAAGCATCGCCGGGAGACACATCCTCCCCTCTCCCGCCAACTCGGCCTCCTCACCGCCATCATTGTCGACCTTGTAACCCAACCACCTCTTCCAAAGATTCGGCGCAAAACCCGCGTGGTAGTACCACGTCGTACCCAAAAAGTTATGCTGTCTCTCATCACTGAACACGCTCGTCCTAGCCCCTCCACTCGCGCCATTGCGCCCGTTGTTGAAGATGGCCGCGAGGTAGGACGTCGGCCAGCGTCGATCGATGTACACGGGATGCGGCGCGTAGACGGCTTTGAGACCGTGATGCAGGGCGCAGGAACCGGGCCACATTTCGCTGAACATGGTGTGCCGCATGAGTGCTGTTTCTCGGTGCATCGTCTCCAGCAGTCTTCTGCTGAGACGACTCGCGGTTATGATGGCGGTGCGGCGGGGCGGGAAGTTGCCGCCAGAGGTGTTGTAGCCCGTGACGTCCTCGGCCAGGATCCAGTTCGTGTGTGTGGGGTCGAAGAGGGGGTTGAACGTGATGAAATCGGCTTCCTCATCCACGCCCCAGACGTAGTCATCCTTTGCGTAGGTAGTAGGCGGTTTAGGGTCGTTTTCGCTCTCGATCACATTGCCCTCGCCGCTAGGTGGGAGAGGGCCCCAGACGGGCACTTCGGGCTTCTCGTCCGCGTCGGAGACGGATTTGGGATCCGCGCCTGCGGCGATCTTGTTGTAGATGGATGATTTGTGCGCCGTGCCGTGCTCGGTCTGAACACGCACCATCTGCTTAAAGTCCTCCCAGCTGCCATGTTCCGACGGGACGTAGAAGCGGCTGTTGCGCTCCCAGAGACCTTTGCGAGGTTGCTTGGCCGCCCATTTGCCGACGCGGTCAAAGAAATGGTAAAAGTGGCCCGTATAGCGGATGTCCATCTCCCAGTGCCAGAAGAAGTCATACTCGGGATGCATGTGCGCGAAGTATTGCATAGGCATGTACGTTGATCGGTAGGCGCCGTGCACAGGGAGGTCGCGATAGAAGGATTCGGCGACACCGCCGTATATGAGACCCATCTGCCGTTCTGACCAGAGTGTGCCCATTCCGCGGAACTCTTCGGGCAGAGCGTTGTTCAAGACACGCTGATATGTCTCGTCGTCACTCCATATTTGCATGTTGTCGTCCTTTACGTGAATCAGGAAGTGGACGGTGTACTCACCGCCAGACTGGATCGATAGTTCGTTCACCAGAGCACGCAGGAAGAAGAGGTCCTCAGCGTCATACTGGTAGTCCCACCACGTCCGGATGATTACCGCCGTCCTCGGTAACAGGTTTTTGCCCGACGGTGCACGCTTTCCGTTCTCCTTCTCCGTGTGGTTGGACGAACTATCCACTTCCTCTGCAGTGAGCGCTGCGCTCACAGACTGTTGTGAAGCAGGTGGTTCTCTGTCCGGACCACCCACACCCATGGTCTGGAAGAAGTGGTTGCGGCCCTTTGGCTTCTCCTTGAACCTGAATCTGTTCTTGTGCGCACAACGCTCCTGTGCCTCCGCCCACTTGACAGTCCTGTAGTCGATTTCCAGCTGATCTCCCCAAACATTGTCCGCACCCTCTCTATCTCCCTCCATTCCCGCACCGCTGCCTCCCCACTTTCTGCTGTATCCGTACCCGTAGGGGCCTAATCTGCCGTGGCGCTCAAAACAAATCTCGTTGTTGAGACCTAGCAGCTCGTACGAGCCAAAGACGGGGTCCGGCATGCCTCGAGGAACGCCGTGGTAGCTGTGGAGTTGCGGGACCTTGACCTTGTCCTTGGCATCCAAGAAACACTCCTGCATCGGCTCATACTTGTCCTTGTACGCATCCGATCCGTACTGTGGGTATGGGTTGAACTTGTCTCCCGGAGGCACAGCTCCCTCCCTCTTGTTGAACCCTTTATCCGATGGCTCTTTCTGCTGCTCTTCCAACGCCTCCGCAGTACTCGTGTCTACTCCATTGTTATCCGGATCCGGGTACTCTGGCTTGTTATTTCTCCTCGACGTCAACGTCCTGATACCACCATGATATCTCTTCAAGAATGGGAATTCCTCCCAAGGTGCAGGTTTCGGAGGCGGCTTTCGGAAGCTGAGTTGGATGTTCTGTTCGGACACGAAATGCGATCGCCATAGCATGAGAATGAATATGATCAGGGTCGAGCCGAGTGCGAGAGTGAAGTAGCGGGAGAACCGCCGCCGCGGCATGGAAAAGGACGTCGAGCGCGCCTTTCTCGTGGCGGAAGAACTTCGTCGCAACATTGGCTGGTGGGATCCAGAGATGTCGCGTGAAGGGTAGCTGCCGTCCGTAGGCGAGGAATTGTAGGGTGAGTCATCGAATGAGGCGCGCTTTTCTGGATCTATGAACTCGCCGCTCAGCGCGGTATAGGCTTCTTTCCTCCGGCCACCTATGTTGAGCGGATTGAAAGACCTCGTAGGCGCCATTAGTGACTCGATGGAGTCCTGGCAACAGCTTTGGTCTTATCACATGCAGCAGCTGTCTGCACTCCCGCGGCAGGTTGTGTTAGATCCGGAGAATACTGGTGGAGCTTTTACGAGGCGCTCTTCTAGACTTCCGGGTAGAGGTTGTGCGACTTGAGATCCCGAAGCCACGTCAGGAACGGTCAACCAACGGTCGGGCGTTGCGCAGGCTGTTGGAGCCGAAAAATCCTAAAAGAGCCAAAGGTAATAGCGTACGGCAGAAGAAACATGTACAGGCGGATATATTTGATATGGGTGTTTAGGTATGAGAGTGGTTGTGTTGACCCTTGCCAATCCTTCTCCGCACACCAAGCCACGCGAACAGACCCGTTTCTGCAGCGACGGATGCACTGTCGATCTCGAGACAACTTCAACTCCTTTGCTGCAAACTTACCGTTGAAAGAAGCATTGTACATACGCTTCTCCGCGCCCGTGCAGGAGGTTGAGATGCGTTCGGTCGTGTACCCGTGGCTGAGGATGCCGGCGCCGCTGCAGGTACTCCGGCACTGCCGGTGGTCATACCGGCAGTACTACCGGTAGCGTTCGTCAAGTCCCCATCTCTTCGCCTCTGGAGGCCCCGTATCCACCTTCAGGAGCCTGGGCCAGTGGATGGTCCCTGATGGGAGGTGATTCGTAGGTCTATCAGCCCTCGTATTCCAAGTGAAGGTCCTGCATCGGAACTGTGCCGCTTCCCGATCACTATTCGTGTCTCCGCCGATACCTACCCTCGCCGCTATGCATGGCGGCGCTCCTCCAGCATCTCATTGCGCAGTCGAGAGGGGTGTTTGAGCAAAGGCACGGAAGAGCGGACATGGTTTGATGGCTGCCTTCATTTTTCTTTCGCTCTCCTCTTGCTGAGGTACGTCTCACGTAAGCTCACCCTATGTACTTTCAATGATCAACTGAACAAACCGACTGACTGCTATTGCCACTCGGCTGCAAAGTTTCCTTCATATGTATGGCTAGCATCGAAACCAGTATGCCACAGCTTGTATCTGTATATTTGTCTATATGCGGACATGATAAGAATGCTGCCGGCTTGTGGTAGAATTTGGCCAAGCAGTGGAATGGCCTGTTGGTGCACTTGTCTTGTTCACGCTGTGCGCGACTCTATAACTATCGACGCAGTTGAAGTCACGCTCATGAGAATGGCGCTTGATGCGCGGCAGTATGTCTTCTACTCCAATTTCACATCTCTCTTAATCAGTGCACATACTTCGCCAGTGACTGAGCCAGTAATCACGTCATCATGTCACCGCTCTTCATGCATTTGCTGCCTTGGAGTCGCACGACTTCTTTGCTCCCTCTCTCTAACTGCAGCATAACCCTTCTCCAAACTGCAACTTCCGACACCCCTTGTCGCGTCCATCTGCCATCATCTCGAGCTTGACGTCCACGTCTGGGCATCATACTCCAACCACCTACCTACACACCTGGATCAGACAGAGCGAAGCAGCTTCAGCAACTCTAGTTGCGTCGCCATCATGCCTCGAAGATATGAAGCTTCAGCCTTGTAAGAATCTTCTATGTCCAGTGTACCATAGCCTTTGCTCACATTGCTAGGTCCCCGCTCGACCTCACTATCCTCAAGAGGAGCTGCGGAGTATACTATCCGACGTTCACCAGGAAAGAGCTAAAAGCAGCATTGACATCTCATCATCTCAACCCATCCTTCCCAAAGAACAAGAAAGATCTAGTTAACCGTCTGGTGAAGCATCACAGCCAGCCGATGGTCTATGAAGGCTTCGCCGAAACAGAACTCAGACAGTTCGTCAAAGACCGAGGTATCGATGAGAGAATCAAGCAAAAGAAGGATTTAGTGGCTCGTCTGGAGAAAGCCGACCGCGACAGACAATTCCCTTTCCTGGAGCTGCCTGCTGAGCTGCGGAACCGAATTTACCTGCTGGCTCTTGTCAGCAACTTCATCCTGGTACCCCCGACTCAACCTCCCCTATGCAATGTCTGCAGGCAGATCAGGTCGGAATGTCTGGCGATCTTCTACCACTCCAACACCTTCAAACTGATAGCGCCGGATACCACGCGACCATATGAGAGTGTCGTCTGCAATATCCGCATTGCGAGCAGCCCGCACCTCACACAACTAAACTGGTTGAATGCTCTTTCCATTAGCTCACAATCCTCTTTCCGTCGCTTTGCATTCTACCGCAACCGAATCATCGAATCCCCCTACGGCATGGCTTCCTCTTACCAAGCTATAGATTGCCTGCTGTTGACCTTGGATACCAACGCCCAAACGTACTTTGCCAAGCTCTCTTCTGGAGGACTTAGCGACAGAAAAGAGGCGGCATTCAGGCGAAAGCTCCACCCAATTGAATGGAAACCGGAGACGCTGAAGATTGAGAATGATAACGCGGTTACCCAGCCGATCTTCGAACGTGGTCTTCAGAAGGCTATCAATGGCGGTCTGACAGCGGATGCTATCGCATCAATGGCGCAAGAGGTTGGACAGTATTCGCTTCAAGAAATCGCGCGAGCCCAGGATGACGAGTGGTAGCCAGAAAACTACTGAGCATGACCTGTTTCGCACACGGCGCAACCCCTATGTCCGTTAGGATGCATTCATGCGGATGGTGACTCGTACTTTCTAGCGTAACTAACGGAATGCTATCATACGGCAGCAATGGCGCTGCTGTACCTTCTGACATGCTGGCGGGTGATAACACTCCTGTTTTGCGACTTGCTGTACTAAATCGAACTTTCGAAAGCAAATGAGACTTCCAAATCAAGCGGGCTACAACCCTCTTCGACTTCCAATGACGGAGCACCATCAAACGTAGCATAGTACACAGTGTGACAGTACTTAGCAGCAAACATCTTATCCAACCAGATAGTCTGGACAAGGCACCCTCAGCACTACCAGGCCGCTTCTTTTCAACGAACAAAGCCGATTCATCAACATTAAGAGCATTAGGTATGTATAACAACAACCGACCACCCAGGCCATGTGACCGTAGCCATGCAAACAAAACTCCGTAACCGTCATGCGGGTCTTTGGGCCGCCATAATCCCGTTCACGTCGTGAAATGTTACACTTTACGCCTTCTTCCTACCGAACAGGCCTCGCTTCTGCGGCTTCTCGCTGATGCCGTTGGAAACGCCAGCCGTCTCGGTGGCGTAGGCCTTCTTGCTACCCTTCTTCTTGCCCTTTCTGACATCCCTCCTGCTCGCGCAGCAGCAGCACAGGCCCGTCTGGATCAACCAGGCCAGGATGGCGGTACCGCTGGCGATCCACATGAAGACAAACATTTGCACGCCGATGGTTGCTCCGATGTTCAACTCGGTCACGGAGGTGAAGGCGTTGCGCATGATGATGAACATGACTGTTGCGACGACGCTGGCTGCGGTGATGAGGAGAGCGCCGATGAAGGTGAAGAAGCCGATGATGAGGGCGGCCCAGCGGGAAGCGACGGAAAATGGAGTGATGAAGATTAGGAGGAAATTCAGACAGGTGCCGGCGAGGAAGAGGCCGAACATCCACTCGGAGACCAGTCGAATGAGATGGAGTATATTCGTCACATTGGACGGCAGGGTGACTGGAGATTGGAGAGTTAGCATGGAAGGGAGGTAGAGGTGGATGAAGACGTACTGATAGCGCCCGCAAGCAGCTCGTTGAGTAGGATGGAAACAGGATCGAACCAGTACAGCGTTCTCGGAGCGGAGCAGCCAGTGACTCCTTGGCCATTGTATCCCTCGCAGAAGTCCCAGAGTCCGACTTGGTAGAAATCGTGCAAGCCCAGCGTCCTTGCGATCGAGTTCAGGAGCGTTGAATTGGGGATCGATGTCGGCGCGATGTTGGTCAGGTTGAGCTTGATGAAATAGGTGCTTCTCAATACGGGGTGATTGTAGGTGTTGCCAATCTCGACCAGGATCATGAATATTGTGCTGATGAGGAGCAGGAACGATGTGAAGAGTGAGAAGCAGAACCGTGTCCGTGTCGCCCGCTTGACGGTGGCTTTGTCAGGCTCGCCATATGCTGGTGTGAGGGTGCGGTCCGTCTCTTCTGATCTGATGCCCCTGTCAGGCGAGGTGGGAGTGCCCTTCTTCTTACGACCGAACATAGTAGTGGTGGTGGCCGAGACGAGAGACTAGCGAATGGCTATCTGGTGCAGGACCGATGGCGTGGTCAAAGGAGGCCCAGCCAGAGAAAGGCGAGGTAAAGATGAAGATACGAGAGATGCACCAGACAGACGCAGCGGGTATGGATGAAGCGTGGGGATAAGACGTCTATGGAGAAAGGGAAGAAACGGAAAGGCGATACGGTTTTGTTACATGTTGGTGGGGGTAGTTTCTACACAGAAACGACGACATCATTGCTCGGCATGAGCGGCCATGCATGCAGCTGCTGGCGTGTGTTTGCGCGTTGAGGTAGGCGCAGGCCCTTGTCCGCGGCGCGGCAGGTAGCGAATCATAATTTTGGCAACAACGTCATGGTCAACGCGTTCGCCAAACGCCGATCCTCTGCCCGGTGGGCATCTCTGTCCGGCACACGGCAGCGGCGCCCCAAGTTAAAATCGACATGGAAAGAAGGCCAAATTTATCAATGCGTACACCCTGAATCGGTTTGATTTGGCAGTTGGGTGAAGAGATTGATTGAAGATCGGAGGATCTGCGCCACGCCGGCAGCAATCTCGGACCTTGACAGGAGACTCTCTTGACCATGTTGGCGGGGGTAAACAGATTTGACTGACCGAGGAAACACAAGATCGTGCCCTGTCTTGCCTGAGGATAGAGCTCTCGTCTTGACACGCGGCTTCCCTTCCCAGCAAGTAAGTATAGGCGAACCGTCATCCGACGGAGCGGTGGGCAGTTGCCGGCCGGTTCGTCCTCCGCCCTCCCACCAGGCCGGTAGTCTGATGCTTGAAGTCTCCTCCACTCTAGCGCCAGATGAGCCTCGTTCAAGCTTCGTAAACCGCTGCTTCCGGCCTCCACACACGTCATTGTTGCTCGTGCGATAAACTACGTCTGCAGGTGCAGGAAGTTACAGGACAACAAAGTCCATCTAAACCTTTGTTTCCTCACCTTCCGGTGCTTTCGTCCCATCCCATCCCATCATTGTCCAGACATACATCAACATCTGCTACCCCGCCGAGTAGATTCAGAGACGCTTCGCTCAGGCAACCTTCACTCTTTTTTCGGCTTGGGCCTTCACTCCATACTGACCAGCATCTCACCTATTCCTTGCAACAACCTCACAATGCTGTTCCGGAGTCTCTGGCTCGGCTGCTTGCTGGCCGCTGGCAGCAATGCTCAATCATCTGGCTCACCATCAACTGACACTGCCACATCGACACTTACCGACACCTCTACATCCATCGCCCCCGACACACGCTCCATCTTGACGCTTTCCGGGACCAATGCAAACGCAGCATCGTCTTTCACCGGCACTTATGCTGCAGTGACCGGTCAGTCGACAGTACCGTCTTCCTTGCTGAGCAAGGCGTCGACTGCATCAGGCTCAAGCAGTCGGAGCGGATCCGCCAGCTCAGCAGCTCCAGGTACGACAAGCACAATCACGCTTCTCGCAGGCGGTGGAGCTGGAATCGTCACACAACTCGTCATCAACGGAACTACGACCTCGACCTTGAGCAGCAACTCCACAGCGTCAAGCATGTCTTCGGGGTCGTCCACCTCCACCGCCGCACAACCTACCAACACCCAGCCTTGTAATGGCTACCCCGAGTTTTGCTCCAGGAAATACAGCAACATCACTGAGGTCTGCGCGCACAATGCCGCCTTTTCCATTTCCGGCAACTCTTTCAGCAACCAGGCCCTCAGCATCACTCAACAGCTGAACGATGGCATCCGCATGAGTAAGTGCTGGCTGCTGCCTCTTCGTCGAAACAAGCTCGCTAACACCATCACAGTTCAAGGGCAAGTTCACTATGAGAACAACACCATCTGGAACTGCCACACATCCTGCAGCATTCTCAACGCCGGCACTTGGCAAGCCGAGCTTGAGGAGATTGCAACCTGGGTTCGCTCCCACCCTTACGATGTCGTGACCCTACTCGTTGGAAACTACGACTACGTCGATGTTGGCAACTTCACCGCGCCGCTCGAAGCTTCCGGCCTCATGCCATACATCTATACGCCACCTAAGGTACCCATGCGTCTCAACGACTGGCCTACACTTTCCGAGATGATCCTGAACCAGGACCGTGTCGTCGTCTTCATGGACTACCAGGCCAACCAAACCGCTGTCCCGTACATCCTCGACGAATTCACGCACATGTTCGAAACCCCCTTCTCACCGACCAACGTCAGCTTTCCATGCACCATCCAGCGTCCGCCAACACTCACGAACCAAACGACCGCGCGCGAGGAGTGGATGTACCTCGCCAACCACAACCTGAACGTCGAGGTCAGCTTCCTGGGCAACAGCATCCTCATCCCAAACACTGCCGATCTCAACGTCACGAACGCCGCAGGTCAACAGCTCGGCATGCTTGGCGCCATGGACTCTGACTGCACCGAGCGCTGGGACCGCCCGCCGAACTTCTTGCTCGTGGACTATTATAACGTCGGCAGCGGATCTGTTTTCGAAGTCGCCGCCAGAGCGAACGGTGTCACATACACGGGCCAGTGCTGTGGTACCGCCGCGTCATCGCCTGCTGGGCGCCTCCGCATGTCGGGTCTGCTCTTGGGCTTAGCAGCGGGCAGCACTCTGTTGCTGCTGTTCTGGCAGGGTTAAGAGCGCGGCTGCTATTGGCGCGCATTGGGATGGTGTATTATCAGGCCGGATCGCATAGCATGGCGTTGGTGGATTGAAATCGATATGTAATGTCCCTAATGAACTTCGGTCGCGCAAACAATGCCTCGGTTCACGCTCTCATCGTGTGTCTCTGGTGACGATAAGTGACCGTGGCAATGAATTCGATGCCCGCACAGAGATAGATTTACTCATGTTCAACAGCCGCCGCGAGTGCCTCATGCGAACCTGCGATTGTTCCATCAGTTCAACTTCTTTGTAAGACGCGGACAACATCGCACCGTGTTCTCTTCGTTCGACGATTCTCCCAACGTAATAATCGATATATAGTGCTACATGCTCTACGGAAGCAGCTCTGGACATGTGCAGACTGTCGCCACTGCCCGTCACCACCACTGCAGCCCGTTCACAGTCGTTCGAACAAACATCCCAAGACCATGGTCCTCACCGTTTTATGCGGGATTGCCGCCTTGCGACGTGACACCGCCACCTGTAGCCACTTCTAGAAGCGCAAAGTCCTCTAGCGATGAATTGAATTCCTCTCCGGGATGTGCTACTGCCGTCTTTGCCCCCTCCCCGACCTCACGAACCTTCTTTTGCAGAGAAAGACAAAAAAAACAGACATTCCTTCAGACATGGAGCCTCGAAAATAACCACGCCCGGTTTATGACCAGCGGTGTTCCCGAGTAGCTAACAACGGTCGATCCTGTTTCCTATCGCCCCTATGATCGGAGCTGCTTCGTCGGATAAGTGGATGCCCAGTCGGCAAAGAAAGACGACGAGGATGGCGCGAAGGGCATACCTTGGCACCGCGGAAGAACAGATCGTTGTTTGAGGCCGAGCGTGCCAATTTTGGAGATACGATGCATCTGTGGGCTGGCATAAAGGAACTACGGGTGGACGTGGCACTGGTGGAGGTGGACGTGATGGTCCATCTGTTATGCGTACCATTTCCGTTTTTCATAAAATCATATCACTCTAGGTACCCTACATCCACAAGTTCAGGCATGTACAACCGCGCCTCCTCGCTCACAGAAACCCCTTCACGGCCCTACTCACGCCCTCCACATCCTCAAACCCATGCCAATGCCCGACCTCCTTCAACCACTCGATCTTCGCGCCTGGGATCTCACCGGCCAGCTTCTCCGCATGCGCGGGCTGGCTGACCTTATCCTCGTCGCCGGCGATGATCAACGTCTTCGCTTTCAACGTCTTGAGATCGACTTCCAGATCCTTCGCTCCGGCCAGCGCGGTGCAGCCCTTGGCGTACCCCTCCGGATCCTGGCTCAGCAAGCACATCTGCGTCGCGGCCAGCGCCAGGGGTCGCTCCGTCTTCGTCTTGGCAGCAGTGCCAGCCGTCGCCACCTGAATGGCGACGTTACGCATGCCCTCGGCACGGACGGTCGCGGCGCGCTTGATGCTGCCTTCCGCGCCGGCGCGTGGAAGCGGGCATGGCGGAGGGCCGAGAAGGATGAGACGTTGGACGAGGTCAGGGTGCTGCGAGGCGAAGAGTTCGGCGATGAGACAGCCCATGGAGTGCGCTACGATGGTGATGCCGTTCTGAGTGGGGATGCTCAGTTCGGGAAGCTTGATGAGCTCATGGAGGTCTTCGGCATAGCTCTCAATGCTGATCTTACAAGTGGCCTTGGTCGGGGACATGCCGTGGCCTTCGAGGTCGAAGAGGAGCGAGGTGTAGTCGGAATTATCATCCTTGTTCAGTCCAAGGCTTGCCAGTAGCGGGGTGTAGTATGAGATGTTTCCGCCCAAACCGTGGATGAAAGCGATCGTTTGGGACCCGTTGCCAAACTTCTTGACGTTCAAACGTTTGCCGTTTGGTAAACTAGTAAGACCGACCCCGCCCATGGTGATCGAGAGGTTGCTGATTGGTATCACAGACTCCTTCTCGACGCGCTTCGTGACGTGGTTGACAGCGTCCGCTTCGGCGATGCGATTTCTTAACGTTCCGAGGCCGGTGACTGAAATCTCAACTACATCTCCAGATTTGAGGAAGGTGGGTGGCTTCAGTCCGAAGCCTACACCGGCGGGGGTTCCTGTAGCAATCACATCACCCGGCCGCAGCGTTTGAGACTCAGACAAAGTCTTGATCAAGGTCGGAACTGAGAATATGAGGTCTTCTGTCGTAGCTTCCTGACGCTTCTCGCCGTTCACGTGGGTTGTAACCTTGAGCACCTTTGGCAGAGCTGAAGCCGGAACGGCGACGGGTCCCATAGGACAGAAGGTATCCGCCGACTTGCCTAGTACGGATCAGCATTATTCCAACACTTGGACTAAGACCGCCACTGAAATCAGTCACGAAAGCATCCTCACTGGCAGTGCGTGGGGAATCATGACCGATAACAGCACCGACAGAACAGACAAACTTACCTATATAGAATTGCTTGTGATCTCTCTGCTTCTCACGTGCCGTGACATCGTTAATGATGGTGTAGCCCCAGACGTGCTGTTCAGCGTCTTCTTCCGAGATCTTGAAGCCGCCTTTACCGATGATGACGCCGATTTCGCCTTCATAGTCAAGGGTTTCCGTAAATCCGGAATGCAGAAGAATATCTTCTTCGTTGGCGATGATGGAGGTTGCCCGCTTTGTGAAGATGACGGGATGCGATGGCATATCAATCTTGTCAGATGCATCGTAGCCCGATGCATTGAACTCTTTGGCATGCTCCGAGTAATTTTTGCCCACAGCAAGCACATCTCTGCCACTGATTGGAGGAAGGATGTTGACACTGTTGCCGTCAGCAAGGGTCCTACGCGGGATCGCGGAAGTCGAAGGAGGTTCAAGCTTGATCACTTACCTTGTATCCAATGCGAATGGTTCGCCTCCAGCAACAACCTCATCAACACCAACTTCCAACACCTGGTACAGGTTCTCGATTGGAGTTCCGCTCTTGAAGGACAGAGGAGTAATGTTTCCCTTGTCGTGATCAAGGTGCCCTATGCGGGTCCTACCCGTTCCATCGTTGAGCGCGTAGGCCACAAAGTTCTGCATCTTCTCAATTCTTGGCTCCATGATGGGCGGCGGGGCCTCTGTCTTGATAAATTCTTTGTAGCTTGCTTTGTGCACACGACCGTTTATGACGATCACGTTGAGCTTGTCGTGGTCTTGTAGAACAGCAATGTCTTTGATAGGATCACCGTCCACAAGAATGCAGTCTGCGAAGTATCCAGGTAATATCTTGCCCAGCTCATCCTCGCGCATAAACAGCTTTGCGACTCCGGCTGTTGCTGCGACGACCGACTCCATCGGGGTAAACCCTAGCAGCTTAACAAAGTGCTCCAGGTCACGTGCATAAGTTCCGTGAGGTGTCCACGCGAAACCGAAGTCTCCGCCTGGCAAAACTGTTATACCCCTTTTATGCATCTCCTTCAGACCTTTGATAGCGACATCGAGCTCTTTCTTGTATCCGACCTGCTCTGCTTTTTCGAAGGAGTATCCGTAGGCTGCGGCGTCGTACAGCGTCGCGATTAGCCAATTGATACCCGGCGCGACGATGTGCTTATGCTTGTTCTTCTCGAGCATGTCCATGCCCTCGTCATCAACTGGGGATCTTCGTCAGCCCTGAACTAGAGACATGCATCTGACGGTAACTCACTCCACGAAGCATGATAGATGATATCTACCCCGTGCTGTGGGTTCAATCAGCGTCAATTTCGCTGGAGTTCGTTGATAGCAGGAGCATACCTCGATGCACATCTTGACGCTGTCCCTCGCTCGCGCATGCGCACAGAGACGAACGCCCTGCCTGTGCGCTTCGTCCACACAAGCTGCAGTCTCCGCGTCAGAAAAGTAGCAGTCTTGGGCATCTCTTGTTTCTGTGATCTGCTCTCCAGACATGCTGAGCTTGATCTGATCCACACCGATATCAATGTGATGTCTGATGACTTCTCTCATCTCCAGCGGACCTTTGGCGAATGCTGTGATTCCTGGTACGAGTTCGCCGTCCGGAACAGCCATCTCTTTGCCGTTCGCCAGGTATCTTGGACCGGGGAGGTCTCCATTGTTGATCGCGTCACGAATGACACAGTCCAACCTTTCCTTTGCAGAAGCTGCGCCAAAGCACATTGTGTATCCTGAGTCAAGATAGCATTGTGCTGATCGTGCGGAAAGGAGCGTATGCTCCTCGACACCCAGCTCACCCAACCTTCCAAGGTCACCGTTGTTCCAGGAGAAGTGAACATGTGCATCGCCCAGCCCGCTCATGAGTGTCCTGCCACGGCCCGGTATGTGGCGTACTTTTGGATCTTTGATCAGACGGTCAACGTCGGGAACATTGCCAACATAACGTATGCGCTCTCCTGCCAATGCGTGTCAGTGCATAACTCATCTCAGCGTAACTTTGAAGATATACCTTCTATGTAAACATCTCCATGATATGGATCTTTGCCCGTGCTGTCGATAATGTTGACGTCGGTGAACAGTATCTTCGAATCTGATCTTGTACCCTTGATCTGATAATTCTTGGGTTTGAGCGAAGGATCGAAGTGTACATGATCGTGAGGATTCATAGAATCGACTTTGGTATGACCATTAATGCCATTGGTCATTCTGCCGCTGTCGCCGATCACGGAGGGTGCCATGATGAGACGAAAAGACTATCCTGCGCGTTGCGATTGCAAGAATGCGCTTCACAAGACGGGCAGCGGGAGCTCATATATTTCTGCGCACGATGGCAGGCGAGGGGTAAATGCTGCGGGCAAGCTCTTCTACCGGATAAGAGACAGCTGGTACGAGTGCGAAGGCTCGTACTTCAGATCATTCCCCATACGGATCTTTGGAGAGGTACCGTGCTACTCCTCACGCGGTCTGCCACGCGGCGACTGAACCAACAAGCATCTGCCTTTGGGTCATGATCACCGCAGAGCGCAGAGCGGCACAGAACCGGCCACGTAAGTGGTACAGCCGCGTTGAACAGACTCCTGAGCAGCCTGTTAAGCCTGTTGCGGCGCTTTTCCGCATAGGATGATCGTTACTGTCGTGGTCCTCCGCAGTGTCGCCTTGTTAAAGGAGTACTGCCATTGGTCACTCCTCCGGATCCTTGGCGTCAGTCTGAGGGTGATGCTGCGGGGTAAGAAGATGGAGAAGCGGAGGGGAAACGCCACAAAAACGATGCGAACACTGCCGCAGGATCAACAACTAGCCGTTATTTCCGTGAAGGAGAATCTAGTAATCAATCAGAGAACTCGCCAGGTTCTCGGCTATCAATTAATAGCTCTTGAGAACACTGTCTTTTAGAACCTAGATGTTTTGTCATACAACGCTATGATAACCCGGAGACCATGGGCTGGACTCGCAGTGCAAGAACAGGCACGCTCTCACAAGTAAGGACTCCTGTCGATTTTAGGAAGGAGAAGGACTCGGAAGATGCAGAACACGTAGAGGTCGTTGTGGACAAAACAAAAGACACCCAGTATCCCCTTCTTAGGGGAAACACAAAAGAATCGGATCTCCCTCTCATAGATGCAGAAGAGGTACGAAAAAGGGACGGTAAAGGGTCGGCGCGACTCTGTAAGTGCTAAACATCGAGTATGAGTATGGCGTCTGGAGAACGGCTTTACTTACAAGACACAACAGGGATCGTTGTCGATGAAGTCGTATTTGACTGCACAGAATACGTCAGCGAGCATCCAGGAGGACGCAGCGTGATCGAAAACTTCGGTGGTCAGGACTGCAGCTGGCAGGTAAGTCGCATATCGACCTAAAGACACTGTTTTGAGCTGCTGACCAGTGACAACCTAGTGGTGGACGTTCCACAGTAGAAAAGAAATGAAGACTTTTGGGTTAGCATTGCGAGTGGGCCGGACTGAGGGGTTGAGAACAAATACAAGCAGCCTAAGAAATTCGGCACCCTGCGGACAATTGGCGATGAGTGGTAGTTTTATTGGAGACGCTCTACCACTCTCGCACACATCGCCAGGCGCTAGACTTAGCCATGCCAGTGCCAGTTGCGCTGAATGGCTGCTCTGGATTCAGCGTTCTGGTGTTGCTTGATCGGGCTTTTGCTGAGCCAATGCCATCAGGCAGCCGAGTGAGGGAGTTTGGACGCGAACCCTATGAGCATGGGACAGAGGGAAAAATGAGCGCTGAACTTCGGAAGATCGGTCTCTTTGGAGCACGGGAACAGTCCGTAAGGGCGCCTGCACCGTATCGTGTGTTTGCGATGTTGTGAAGGCGAAGGGAAGGGATGACAGCAAGGTGGCTTAGTCAGCAACGTGAAATGCCAAGGCTTGCAACTCTTAGGCCTCAAGGTCTTCCATCAACTTTACATATACTCCACAAGCGATGCTATACCCTCAGCCAGACCATAAAGTAATCGCAGAGCTAGTCTGCTAGAGAAGGAAGAGCTTCGAGTGCATTTCATCATGGCGCTCGGCAGTGCCGCCCCAGCAGCGGATAAGCTTGCAGGAAAATACAACCTCATTCATCTCAGCGTGATATCATCAAGTCCCATCGCCAGCCGGACATCAGCAGTCATTCAGCATCTCACCACTCAGCCAAATGAGAATCCCAAACCCGCTCTGATCAGTGTTTCTGCCAAAGCACCAGTGGCCAACAAGCTCATCAGCATTATCGAAATAGCGAAACGTGAGCTTGCCCGAAACCAAGCGAATATGTACCAGTACAGCGCTCTTTCATCTGAGACTGTCCCCTTGAACCAGTTGAAAGGAAGGATGAAGCGGAAAACTGGTGATGGTGGGCAGAAAGGCAACAGAGACGTTGAAAGCGAGGAGGATGCATTTGAAACCATGGGCGAGAAGGAGCAAATCAGAGCCGTACCCGTCTTGACCGTGTATCTGAGCACTGTTCGCATTCAGGAGTTGAAGGAAGCTTACGGGTACGTCCTGCGATCTGTCTGGCCTGTGTGAGCTAATGGTGCTTTACTAGTGAGCAAGTGAGCTAAAGGAAGCACCGTTTGCGGCGATGGCTGTTCAATGTCTCGCCAACTGAGCCTCATCACTTGCCGCAACGGAGTCTCCGTTCACGGAATTGCTCCCCTTACGAGCCCTTGGCGGCGGGAGTTGATGTCCGGAGAGTCCTGGAAGCAAATGCGAGGAAGGATTCAAGCAGAATCCTAGAACATTCCGGGAATGCTTTGTTGCTGGGTCAGGCGTGCCAGGTCTTTGTATGTCGAGAGGGGAAGGTATCCGTTGATAGGAGAAAATGACCGGAAGCCTGTATGGGACGACACAATGCCTTCAAGATCAGACTGTCGAAACTGGAGACTCACAACAGCCCGTAAGCAAGTCCATGCGGAAAGTGCAGCAAGACTCCCTGGCCAGAACCAGTTCTCCAACCCCATCTTCAGGATCCTCAATCACGACGCCATAGCCTTCATAGCTTCCGCCATTGAGTGGCTGAAGCGCATCGGTAGAGAGAACTGCAAGTCAACCCGCTTCCTCGAGCTGGTCATCGAATGCCACCGCAAGGTCGATTGTTCTGTGCTCCTGCAGGACTAACACGACCATCTCATCAACTCTTTGCTGAACTGTGAGCTTCAGGAAGAGTGCTGCTTCTTCCAGAACTGCTGCGCCTCTGGGCGTAAAGCCAAGGAACCACTGGGTCTGTTGCTGTCCACGCCATCTACGGGCGAAACAGGAGTTTACGGAGGATGGAGATAGTGTGATAATGGTAGAGGATTCAAGAGACAGTAATGGTAGTAATGGAGAAGACGGCGGCGATTGCATCGTAGGTGATGCGATGGACATCGATGGATAGGGCAATGCGGAAAACACGAACAATGATTACACTATCACCACGAACATATCCGGATAAGCGGTGTGGCAATGGATACTCAAGAGTTGGTGCAGAGCTAGATAGCGAGCAAAAGGATGTCATGTGATGGTGGTTACGGAAGTGACAGTTTAAGATTTGAGGTCCGCTGGATATTGAAAGATATGAAACATGCCGGTCATCGCCCGTGCTTGCATCCGTATCTTGTCTCTGGTGACGGCATCGCCATCAGTCATCCCGTCTTTCTTACCCTGTACATCCGTCATTGTCAAAACAATCTTCCGCAGTAAATCCAAAAGCCTGCCAGGCTCCCTCAGATTTCCTGAGCTCTAGACGGTCTTCCAACCGAGCTTGAAAGCTTGCGGGCAGAGTTGCTTGTTAATGGGCCTCCAGTTGTAAATTCTCAGCTCCAGCTGCTCGACCTCTCCGCGGTTCCAGCGAGCGTTTTGCTGGAGCCATCCAACTAACCCTTTGCTCAATACGACTGCATTTGAAAGGCCGCGGCGAGTGAATTGGAAGACACTCATAGAGGAATGCTTGCCGCCGTAAAGCATTGCAGTGCGTTTACGATTGACCCGCTTGCACGTAGCCGCAATGGCAGGTTGGGGACCATTGTTGGAGTTTTGTCCTCCCGAGAACGACGGCGTGTTCGGGTCTCATGAGAAGGTGGCCGTAGATCATGTAGCGGAGTTCAGCATGTAGCTTGAGAAACCCGCCTGCAGCATGGGGGCGGCTCAAGATGCCGGAAGAGGAAGACGACCTGTTGTTTGTTTCCATCGACTGTTCTTGGACGCGCAGAGAGTGTGCGATGGAGGCGGCGTAATGTTCGTGGATTATGCCGGGATCAGAAGGTTCAATTGAGGTGCATGCAGCAGCAACAGGTACGACAAGCGGTGAGATGCGATCAAGTTGAACCCATGCAGGAGGGGCTAAGAACACTATCGCGGTGATTAGAAGGTATTGCTGCCCATCTACGACACGATCCTACCTGAACCAAATGCGTTGGAGGAAGGGCAGAAGTTCCCGGTTCGGAAGCTGCGCAATGTCGTGACCCTTCCCTCTCAATGGAGGATGAGACCCCGAAGCCGGGAAGATTGTTGTGTTGAATTGCCCGCGACGGTATGGATTCTGTGGATGCAGAAGGCTCGAATGGCGCTGTCCAAGCCGATTGTCAAACCGGTCGCTATCGTGATCGCCGGGGCGCTGTAACAAACATTGCCAGCGTAAGTAAGTACGCAAGACACGGCGGGACTTGCGGACGGCAGCGATTACAGTGTGACCACGGTACAAGCGGAAGGAGGTGCGAATAGGTTTTCGCAGCCCTGTTCAGCGACTCACAAGCGTATCTTGACGTTTTCCGGAGGTATTGAGGGTGGTGACATGGGCTTGAAAGACATACATGACTTGAAGCAAAGATGGCGATGGCCAAGACTGCAAGGAAGTCATGACCGGGGTACCTTTGGCCAACTCATACTCGTGGTTGACATTGCCTGAGACACCTCGTGACCCTGCTTTAATGCGATAGCCCTCTATACCTGAGGAAGAAGAGCGACGTGCACCTTACTCAAAACCTCTTGCCCATCGTCCTCACGCTCATGTTGTGCCGGTGTTCTCTGTCCGTTCCACCAGTTCTGTTACGCCCAGTTGCCTCCCAACCTTCACCTTCCGCTTCTTTTCTTTCTTCCCCTCCCCGGCCTTGCCAGCGCTTCCAACTTCTCCTCCCTCATCTTTGCCCACGGTCCCTTCCTCCTCATCACTGCTGTCGTCCATAGCTTCATCTCTCAGGTAATCCAGATCCATGCGCATGCTGTATGCGTCCTCCCCGTCAGCGTAGTACTTCGCTTCTGTGCCGATGACCTTGAAGCCAAGCGTATCGCGGTAGAGAGCAAGTGCTGCGACGTTGGATACGCGGACGTGTAACGATACGTAGTGAGCGCCGTATGTCTCGAACATTGCCCGTTCTGCGCTTCCGTCAGCACAATTCCTCCCACGGATGTGTTTGCACCATCATACGACTCTGGCGCATAAGCTTTTCCGCCAACCCAAGCCTCCTATGTGTCCTCATCACACTGAGAGATGTGATATGTCCGTGCTGAACGCCATCTGTGGGCTCTTCCTCCATCTTCGCGAGAACATATCCGACGATCTTGGGAGGGTCGTAAGGCGTCTTTTGGGGGCGAGAGACCTAGATAGATGTCAACCAAGATGGTGTGTTCGTGGGCATCCCAACCTTACATCCACTGCAACGTAGCTCAATTGCGGCCAGCTGAGAGCATGGTACATGTAGTACTTGCAGAAGTAGTTTTCTGGCAGGTTTGTGATGTTGGTTTGCTGAACGTGGGGAATATCTGAAGGGCGCAACACGCGGATATCCATTTTGGTGATAGGGTGAGACTGATATCTAAAGTGGGTAGCTGTTTTGGCTGCAAGATCACAGCGTCCTGTATTTCATGCTATGAGGTCTGGAATTACCACATTCGAGCTGCATGCATGGGACATGTCGGCTGCCGAAGCTCTGGCCTTGGCGCGTCCTCTATCAATCACGTGCATCAATCGCAGAACCATGAACAAGGCAAGACGCGGACGTACTGTGATCTCTGGACGCCAAGCCGTGTTCACGAACCCGCTCTCATATGTTTCGAAAAGTACGCAGATTATGAACAGCGCTGACTGCCCGTGTCGTAGGTTGACGACATTGTTTCCCTTTAGGAAGGCAGCCGCTCCACCCTAACTTCCCGCCCTGCCAGCCATCTCCAGACGCTCTTCACACACCCCAAGCACTCACTTGATCTCTTCGTCTCCCACACAAACTTTCTATCATCCACATCCACACCCACAACACCGTCGTACCTTTCTTCTTCCCACTTTCGCACTACACAATTGCCTGAACCCATTCCATCTTGTCTGCAGAAGGGAGCCTCCTTTTCGCCGACAGTAGACACATAGCGCGCACCAAGTGCTGCCGATACGTCTCCGCCAGCAACCTGCAAGTCTGCGTTTCACCGCATCCAAGCCCACATCGCAACCTGCTTGAGCATTGAATTGCACCTACAGTGTCACCGTAAGCAAGGAATTCTCCCACACTTCTTGTCAACATCGCTTACCTGTGCAGTCTTTCGACACGACGAGAAAGCTTTCTGAGCCCAGCGTCGTTCGTCCTTTCTCACACGACGGAGAAGCTCTCTGAGCCTAGCGTCGTCCCTCTTTTTCATACGACGAGAAAGCTCTCTGAGCCCAGCGTCGTCCCTCCTTTTCCACACGACCGCAAGCGCGACGGGGAATCCCTTTGGGCTACCGTTACAGTTCACCTCACCCGAAAAATTCTCCCAACGCCTACCAACCTTCACCATGCCCCTCCCTGGCAGACAACGTCCGAAGCTGCGTTTTCAAGCCTCTATCCCCGAGAAGATCATGTTTTCCACCGTGATAACCACCAGTAAGTGCACATCTTCCATTTCCTTTTCCACTTCACCGTAACGAACGCTTGAGCTGATGTTGCGATGTAGGCACACTCGGCAAGAAGCATCGTCCAGTATCCGACGACGGCAACCGGCCCAAGAAGAAGACTTGCATCCACTCGGCCAGCAAGTCCCATGGATATCCACTGCTAATAGACAGGCCTGGTGAGTCATCATCCCCACCTCTTCATCTCATCACACCTGTACTATAGTACCTTGAGCTGACTCTGCAATGTGTAGAAACCCTCAAACGCTCTGCTCCTCCGACCTTTGAGGCTAATCCGAAGCCTGAGAAGAGGGTCCGCATCGATCACGGCTCCCATCCGATCGATATCTACCATTGTGACGTCTGTTATGACACATGGTACTACGACCAATGCCTGTTCTCCTACCTCAAGACAAAGGTCAGTCTGAACGAGGAGGTCGACACCCGTGTCAACAATCCTGGGGAAGCCGCAGCGGTCGTGCAAGCCGAGCGGACCAGTAGCGACGGCGACAGTGAGTCTCTCGAGGAGACAGCACAACTCCTCGAATCGGCGCTGTCACAATACCAGCCTGTAACGAAAGGCTCCGCAAGCCAGACGGCTGCCACTGAAGCTCTCACGCAAGGGCGGCCGCTTGCTCACAGCGGCCAACAGCCTGCCGCCAGCGAGGTGTCCTCGGAGATCGTACAGCAAGCCGTGGCGCCACCATCTCAAGGCGTCGCTAACATTGAGGATTCCGGCTATGAGTCGGATCTCATGGACGTCGAGGAGGACTTGCGGCCCGCTCCAGCCGGCAACGAGCAGCCTGGCATCGCCCCTGCCCTCCCAGAATCCGGGCAGTCTCCGCAAAACGCGCTGTCCCAAGGCCTGTCGTCTGTGGAAGCCCCTGCAGTTCTCATGGAAGTGGAGCCGTCTTCCAAGCAGGTGGCGACCCGCCAGGATAGCGGCCAAGGGCTCGAGGAGGAGGCAAACAGCAGCGAGATGATGCTAGGCATCATAAACGGCCCTCGCATTGCCACGGACCTTCCATCCGACCTGGCCATGGGCGACGGAGAGGGTAGCGACAACGACGGGCTTGGCGAGCCAGAGCCAATGCTGGAGGATGATCCCAACGACAAAATGACGGACTACCTCGAGCCGCCTCCCGTCGCTGTCGGCGCTTCGCCTGTCGATAGCTCTCAAATCCAGCTTCCGCCGTTCGACGAAGATATGGAAGAGGCGCCCGAGGATGACGGCGTCCCGACCCCACCAGCTGGCACTCCCACCCCTGTACCGTCCCGTCCAGAGCCTTCTGAGTGCGAGGAAGGATTTGATCAGATGGAACTAGGAGCTAGCGAGCCTTTCCAGATGGGGGCCGCTACCTACACCGAACAGGATACTGCCTGCACCGAACAGGCTCAAACATTAAAGTCCAGAGGCCTGGTACGCAAAGCCAGTACCAAGAAGCGTCGTGGTCGGGTCGACAAGCAGTCAGTTGGTTCCGCCCAGTCTGCTGCACGCAAGAGACACAAGCTCGGCGGCAAGTCCAGGATCAACTCTGTCAAGCCGGACGTCGAGGAGCAAGACACATCTCTGAAACCCCTGTTCAGTCCGGAGATGACTGAGGAAGAGAGAGTTGCCCTGGAAAAGAAGCTCAAAGCTCGTGTTATTGCAAACATGCGCGCGAGGAGTAGAGAGATGGAGAAGAAGATGGAAAGGAGAAGGGCCAAGAAGCGCGCTCAGCGCACTGTCCGCCGTCCATCCACACTCGGCAACTCAAGTCTTCCTACATTTGAAGACAACGTGGATGTCTCAACCTCGGTTCCTCTGGAAGACGAACCTGCTCAAGAAGACAAGGTCGCTCCACTGTCTCTAGCCCCGCTTTCCCTGGCCGAATTGCACGCGGCTCGTGCTCGGATCCTTGCAGGCTACTCGGAAGAGGTGCGAGAGAACTGGTCGGGCCCGCTCGGGAATAACGTGGACATGAAGACGGCCCTTCATGAACTCGCTGGGGCCGCTGCCCAGCCTGCACTCGATGAACCCGCCGAGGAAGAGCAGGAAAACGTGCAACCAGCAGCCCCTACACACCACGAGTCCTCCATTAGCGGAGCTGCCGAGGACGACGCGGTCATCGTTGACGACCTTGTTCAAGAAGACGAAGATGAAGTCCCTTGGGAGCCTCCACTCAGTCTGGATGTGCTACGCGCGGCTCGTCGTGACATCCTCTCAAGAATGAGCGAGGAGACGCGGGAGAATTGGTCAGGCCCATTCGGAGACAATACAGACATGAAGGCGGCTCTTCACTCAATTTTGAGATAGCTCGGCAAGAATGTCAGCGTCTCGACCGACCAACAGTCCGGAATCACTGACGACGTATCAAAACAATCTTCACGGCCCACCACACCAGAACTCCAACGCAGCCTCGCCTCAAACTCCGCCTCAACGTTCTTGTTGATTCTTCTTCGCCACCTGCATCGTCACATAACCCAGTCAGAGACTTGCAAGAGCTAGCATGTCTTATGAGTCCTTTCCCGAAGAAGCTGAAGAGGCGACCACCACAAACCTTCGCGCGAACACCAACACGCTCAAACAACTCTCACGACATGCATGTCTTCTCATTGCTGCGTCCCAACTGTTCGCCTTTACCGCCTTTGCCGCGCGCTTCTTCTCTTTCCATGTCAGACTGTTGCTGTGGGGGCTCCAGCGATTGGTAATGACAACGACACGACGTGCCAAACCACCCGGGTGGGCGGACTCGGGTCAGTGTCGCGATCCTGGCCTGTGTGTCCAGTGATTGCCGGTTGTGAGGACGGCCCCGTGGTGCGGCTAACGCCCCTCGGTACTCGAGCAGCCGCAGTGTTGCAGGCCCGTCTAACGATGGGTTCCTGCCGGTTGGAACGATGCTCCCTCCATTTCTATGGAGGTTGGAAGCTCTTCCAAACCGCAATGAAGTTACAGGCCGCTTGCCAGCCAAGTGGAAGGATCCTGTCGAGGGTTAACAGCCGTGGCACGCAATGCTGATCCTAGAGGAGTGAGATTCTCTGGTTTAGATCTCTGCGGAGTCACGAGCTGCGGGGTCCGTTAGGGCTCGACGTTCTCTCTTCGGGTTAAAGCTACGATAGCTGCCGTCTCTGTAACACCTGATCGCCGTCGGTGGCCTTTGTGGGAGTCCCTCGAGAGGGTTCTCTCCAGTGCTGCTGACAAGTCAGGTTTCCTTATGGTCATCTGCCGCCGTCGAGCATTTGGGAATAACCCATTGACTCCGGTGCTGTGGAACCACCGTTCTAGCGCGTATGCGCGACGCACGGCCTGCCCTGACTGTCGCTTCAACCGTCCATAAGGGGCTCTCTGCGGAGAGTAGGACCCATAAGGGCCTTGAGTGCTGAAACCTACATGAAGGGAGGTAAGGACATTGGACACTGGACGCTGCACCTCGGCCCGTCGATCCGGGGCGCGGCACGGCGTGTCGTTGCCACCCGATGAGCGCACTAACCTTGAGAGGAGGATCTCGATGATGCGGGCTGGCGCATATCTGAAGGACAGTGAGGGTTTGCTTGTTGTTGCTGCGTTCCGCTTACTTCATCCCCCTTGCTGCGTCCTTTATTTCCCAGTCTGTGGCTTACGCCGTCGTCATCTCAGCATGCCGATCAGAGTTGTCAAGTGGCGCTGGTGGACTGAGCGATGGATCGCGGTGCGAGCAGGGATGGGATGCCCGGATCATGCAACCCAAAGAAGCGAAGGAAGTTGAAGGTTGGCCAGTCCCTTCTCACTGTCGTACCAACAGACAGCCGCTGACACCTCGACAGCCAGTCAAGAGGATCGATCCCAATCGGCCACGGAACTCGAGTAGAGGCATTATTCCGTCAGCGATCGACCGCGACCAGAAAGAAGATACGACAACACCGCCGCTAGCCACAGCTTACCCTTTGAACACCGGTGTGCAACAAAGCGAAAAGGGACTCCGGTCTTGCTTCAGTGCTTAACCTAGTACATGCGTTGCTATCCGGTGGAAGGGGATGAGTCGACTCTCGGCGGCATTTGTCCAGTACTTCTTTCCTTCTGTCACTACAAACTGGAGTCTGAGATTTTCATGAGATGGATTGAGCGAGGTTTTGCGGTGGTTGTCTCTGGCTGGGTTCGAGAAGTTGATTTCGTTTCCAGTTCGCTAGATTTTCATGCATTGGTTGTTATGCATCGTCTGAGCGAGGAGTTGAGGAGTTAAGAGGTGGAGCGAACGCAGATCCCAGGATCATGATGCGAGGAGTTGTGGTGTTGGTCTGTGGCTGGGTTCGCAGGAATTGGGTCCTCATGTGCACTTCATCGAAAACCTTCTATGCACGATAGGGATACAGTAGTGACCCAATGCAATGCCTTTTCAAACAGATAACGAGCTCGCAGTATCTATGAGACGACGCCTCTGTGACCCATGAAGCAGAAGTAATGGAAGATCTCTATGATGAAGAGACGAAGTCTGAACAACCTTCACGCCGCATCTCCACGAACGCCAAGCCCCAGACCTCTTTCACATGCAGACTACAGTTGTCCTCTGGGGAACGTAGCAACAACACAACTGCGGGCATGACACCATAACAGGAAAGCAAGTTCATTCAGGTCAGACCATTGGTGGAAGTACAACAACCCAGCCGCGGCAATGGTATCCTGGCAAACGTATCACCTCAATCCCCTCCCCTCCAGGCCGCTCACAACTAACACGACCCAGCATCCAATCCCTCCTCATCTTCTTCGGACCGCTCCTCCTCCCCGCGCCCTCGCCTTCTACCGCTCCCTCCGCACCCCACCAACCGCACCAATCCCCTCCCAACCTCAACCTCACGGGCGCTAAACCTCCTCTTCATCTCCGCCCTGCTCGCTCTCCTCTCCACCCTCCCTCGCTCGCGCCCGCAAACATCTTCCCAGCAACCCAATCCCGACTGCAAGCGCCGACCAGCGTGCTCTTCACGCGACTCTCAGCTCTGCGCCCGCTCACCGCGCTCGACGAGCACCTCAAGCGCGCCTTCGAGGCCGCGGACGAGGGCCGCCACGGCCTGGACCTGCGGCTGCTGTACCTGCAGTTCGGGCCCGAAGTGGTGGCGCGGAACCCGCTCACGGCGCCCGGGACGGTGGACTGGGACAAGGGAAAGTACGCGTACTACGCGCTTCCGCAGCTGCTGATGCCGCATCTGGCGCACCTGGTCGTGCTCGGGCTGGCCACGAGCGCGGGTCTGGCGGGCGCGGCGGCGGGCCGCTGGAGGACGTTTGCTGCGGTTGCGGGGCTCGCGGTGGCGGTTGCGGATCTCTGGTTGAGGCTGGGGTATGACGCTGGGGGAATGCCGCGGCGGCGAGGGTGGCCGAGATTGAGTCGTTTTGGTGGAAGGCCCGCGTGTATCGTGGCCTTGCTGTTGCGTTGCTCGATGCGGTGTTGGGGTGGATGGTCTATCTGACGGCTACGCGGCGGGCGTTTGTCCAACCGCCGCCGGCTTCGCAGAGGATTGAGGCGAGCGCGAGGAGGTTGGAGAAGGTGCTGGGCCAGGTGAGGGTGTTGGGGACGCTGCGCAATGCCATCTTCAGGGACAGGGGAATGAGGGAGAGGGTGAATGGGTATTGGACCCAGGAAAGTCAGATGATGAACAGCATGTGCGAGGATCGCGAGGTGGTAGATGCGATGAACGCGGTACTGGGAAGAATAGACATGGGAAACGTGCAGAGAGGGGTAGATGCCTATGTGGATGGGGTATTTGGTGGTGGCGGCGAGGTTAGAACGCAATGATGTGAATACAAGGCATGCACTATACGCTCCATACGCACACCCTGAGTGGGGCACTGGGTATATCCTCTGGATGCCCATGAGCCGAAGTTATGCGCCGTCCCAAACGGCTTGTAGGAAGGGAATAACTAGCCAAGCATGCTCATGCAATGCCATATCCACCTGCACTCGCCCCGAGCCCACCGACTGTGACCTGCAACAGGCTCGGGCTCCCGCTCGCCAGGCTCCCAGATTGGTCGGCCTCTCCATTGGCCAACACATCATCATACGGAAATGCGTACTGCATCCAATATCAGCATTTGTCTCCAGCAACCCATCCGTGCCCGGGATCAAGAAAGACCATACGAATAGAAAAGTGGAATACTTACACCTCTCCCGTCCAACTCAGTCTGGTGGATGATCCTCGCATAATGGTTGGTCGGACTCGTCTGGTAATATCCACTCGCCGCCGGCTGGTTTGGCTGACTCAACAACGTACTCCTATTGAACGCCGCCGCCAATCTCGGCACCAGAACGCCCTGCTCGCTTCCCGTCACCGCAAACGGCCCCGTCGAACAGCTGAACACATCTCTCGTGCTGGGCCTACTGAACGTCACCCCATTGGGGAACGTGAGCAGGTTGTTTTGCACCGTGGCGTCGAGGGTCCCAAAGCTCGCTTGAGTGTTGACGGCGAGTTGTGTGCTGCCGTATTTCGCCCACACGGCGGCGACGTATGGTTCGTAGTAGTTTGCGAAGAGATTTGGGTTCAACAAAATGCCATTATTGGGGGAGAGGGCGCGAAGATTGTAGCCCTGTGTGGGGTGGCGTACGATGAGGGAGGACCAGCCTTGACCGTCTGCGGCGGTTTGCGCGGTCAGAGCGTTGCAGATGGTGTCGCGAGCGCCGTGGGGGCCCCGGAGACGTGGGTGGTGGCGCCAGAAGTATCGCGGACTGTGAGTGCGATGGGCAGGGTGAAGAAGTCGACGTAGGTTATGTTCACGAAGAGTTCGGTTGTGTTGAAGGTGAACTCGCAGAAGTCCCTGGAAGATGGTGAGCGCTGCCTTGTAGTTACGCGTTAGGTGGATCTTACCATTGAATGGCATGGTTTGGGTCTGAGTTGTTGGTGGGACTAGGGATTGCATCAGCTAGAGTGCGACATGGACAAGTCAAGACACTTTTGAATACCTTGGTTCTACGAGGCCGGGTCCAGGATTCAGTAGGAACGTAAGCCTCGCATCGACGCTGAAGTATATGCGAGCACCCGCAAGATGTGGGATGGTAGCTGTGACAGTGTTGCCTTGCGCACCGAGCGGGATTGCGATATCCTGTGCTAATGCGGTACCTGTTGATGATGGAGATGAAGGGTAATAAGGCGTCTTGCCGTCCGATCGGAGAAGGAACAGAGCGTTGTTGTTGTCGATGGCTTGGCCGATAATGTATGCGTACACGTTGTTACCGGGCCATTGGTTATGCAGTGCGATGTTTAGGGTGCTTGCGGTAGGCATTCTTCTTGGTGGTGATGGCCTAGAATAGCGCGAGCTGAAAAGCAAATAGAGGTATGTGCAAGAACTGAATGCGGCGAGTAGGGAAGGCAATGAAAATATATACAATACTATATTCCTATTTTCTAAACCCGAACCAGGGATGGATCACTCCAGAAGAGAATATATAGACCCGCGGTATAACGGCGCGCGTGATGCAGGACAAGGCGAGTGGACAAACAAGTTGAGGAGCCACGCGATCGACCGCGCGTCATGGGCCGAGGGAACCCTTGCAAGCTAAGAACAGGGTGTGATATCACCTCCAAAAACTCGACAAATCGAAGACGGCATCTGAGAAAATGTGGTGGGATGCGCCAAACATCATGCGCCGTTCCGAAACATGCCACTGATGGCTGTGGGTATGCCAACTCACTGGTCAACTCTCGACGCGACAATCTTGGCGGGCGCGTGTTCGAGGCACAGGAACCACGTCAAGACGGACTCATTCCATCCCCTACAGGGTTCTGAGCTGTTCACCAAGCTTGACAAGAAATGCCTTCTTGTTGTTGTAGCAGGCAAGCCGAGTTTGCGTAATCGGTTGGCTGCCAGGTTTGCTATCAGGGCCGCTTCAACGACATGCAGAGTGGAACCGTCGACACGGAATCGTAGATTCTCTACGTTGATCGCAGAGCAGCAGGATAATCCGCTTCGCACAGCACGGATAATTGCACTGGGGTAGTCATTTGTTCAGAGCGGACGGCGGAACGAGCACTATAAGGCCATGTTGAATGGCTGGACTTAGTGTCTGGGAGCACCAAATGAGTATGGATGGACGACTTATCGTATGATGATCGAGATCTATTCTATAGATCTACCCAACGCCGACAAATGCAAGAGAACTTTTCGTGCGCCGTCCGATGGGTGCTGAGGCCGCTTTTGGGTCCATGTTCCGTTCAGTCGTAACCATAACGCCAGCGACACACCAATCCCACGCTCCTTTCACTAAACGCATCTTACATGTCAACTGCCTTCTTCGCCATCCCTAATGCACCCTCGAAAGTCTGGTTGCCTCCAATGAATCCACTAGCATGGACGAAGACACCGCCTGGAACACCCGACACCTTGCTTAGTTCTTCATCTCTGACCCCCTTCCATGCGTCAGGCAGGTCCTTCCTGTTCTCGAAGCTGCCGGCCTCCTTGCTGACGGAGCGAATGCGCGTTCTGCCCTGTGGGTCCTCCTCCTTCTCGGGGAAGAGGACGTAGAGGACGTTTCCCTCGGCATTGTTCTCTTTCTCAAGGTTGTAAAGGTGGTCGGCCCATGGCATACCACCGGAGATGACCATGATACGGCCCTTGCTATCGTACTTGTTGCGCTCGGCGAACGCTTGCTTCACGGCAGCACGGGCTGGCAGCCAAGCGTGGTACTTGTCCATCAATTCGCTGACGAACTGCTCACCAACGAACTGACTGGCTTTGAGGAAACGCTCATCCTCCTCGGCTTGTAGTTGCTCGGGTGACTTCTTGGCGGGATCGGTGCCGGTCGTGACGGAGACGCCCCCTGGTTGCTGACGCCCTCGGTGGAGAGCGACGAGGTCGCAGACGCAACAGGAGATGGGTGAGAGTAGTTGAGCCGGTTCACCACACTGGCCATGCTGAAGCCCTTCTCGGAGAACCTCCTCTCAATGCCAGCTTGACGGATGGCGTTGGGGTCGTAGGCCGAGATTCCGTTGTCGTTCGCATCGAAGGCCTCAACGAAATCGTCGTAGAGCTTCTCGTACAGCAATGTGACATCTTCTTGAGACAAACCAGGGCAACACTCTGCGATGATCCTCTTGCCGTAGTGCATGTATACCAGGCCGGCCGATGACAGCTTGGTGGAGTGATTCGGGAAGTTGGTGTTGAATTCCCTCTGGTGGTGGTCGTAGCGACGCTTTTCGTCCTCATAGGTGCCACCGACATCGACTACGGTATGGCAAGTGTTCAGCTTCTCTGCATCACGGGTGCGCAAGAGTGTGCTGTTTGCGTAGTCTGGAAGAAGGCGAAGAAGGTAGACGGCGAGAGCCTCGTCAGCGTGGAAATGGCCGTTGTGGGTGCCAATGAGAGGACCGGACATCTTGAGGCGCTTTGACATGTGGTTAGGGAAGCGATTGAAGGAGCGGTATGAGAAGGGACTGCGGTGGAGACGTGTTGCGATCGTTCTGTTCATGCGGCAGAGTGCAAGAAAGTTGGAGCTTTCCGTCCCGCCTTCCACCTTCGCTCTTTCTCGACAGGGTCTCGGCTCCAGCACAGTGGAGGGGATTGTCGGCCGTCGGACGCTAACTGCGAACAGACGGACACTAACTGCGAAGAGACAAGCGCAGGTCACTCTACCCCGTTTGATATGGTTGGCTGTTGGTGATTTCGCTCAACGCCGATCGATTAGCACGTGAAAGTGCGACGAGCTGGCAAGTTGGCAGGATTCCCGCGTGTTTTGACGGGTTACACTACATCACTCTTGCCCTTGCTCGAAGAAATCTGCCCGCTACGTGCCGTGTTTCTCTATTGCCTAACCGGTGCGTCAGCGCTGACATTGCAAAAGGAGCATATAAGAGTGCACCGCCACACCTTTCCGAAGAAAAAAGGTTGCAGGGACAGGCATCCTAATCCTACTACACCAAGAAAGCACGCGACAAGCCTATCGTGAAACGAACAGCCACACGAGCGTACCGTTTACGGACCCTGGACTGGCCACGACAGCACGGTCTACAGTCTGCCTTGTACTGTATAGGAAAGCGCGTGTGGACCTTCCTAGAGACCAAGGGCCAGCGCTAGTAGTCGAAGCGCCGCATTAGTGAAGTGGGAAAGAGCGGTGTCCGGCAGAATTCATCTACTCTCCGCCGTACTTCAAAGACCACGACACACTTCCAGCACGCCCTGAGAATTGGATCGCACTTCTGCTCAAAGACAAGTCTACGGTACGGCACGGCGCGTGTCGCTGGTTCTGGCATAACTGATCGTGGCCGACCTCCCGAGACGCAGTGTCCTCGGCGGTCTCTACAACTCCGATGTGGTTAACACGGTTCCTTTCGGCGGCTGTGTTCCTGTTCAGCATCGTCTTTACCATACCTCTGGCTTTCGATGTCGGCGGCAGGACGTGCGGACTCGCTTTCTCGCTGTCTCTGAGCAGCTTCTACTTCTTCTACTCCCTGCTCCGGTTATCGACACCTGAAGAGTCACGGTTTCGCTATGCGTTGGTCAAGCTCGTTTCAGCATCACAATGGATTCTCATACCGACACTTATGATCTGGAGTCTCAACAAGTTCTCCATCGATGCGGACAACAGCAGCGGATGGGTCGAGAAGACATTCGGCGGGAGCAGAGCACAACATCATACCATCAAGGAGTGGATCTTTGGAAGAGAAGGGCTGGTCGAGTCGGCTACAATAGGCGGCTGGGACAAGATTCTACGATGGTCGACTCCGGTGTTCCAGATCCTCGAGGGCTTCTGCAGCCTGTTGGTTATTCAGGCTGCCGGTCAGATTACACGATATCTGGTGAACAGAGAGAACGGTGACGGCTGGATGGTAGGGACTCCAAAACATTCCCTATAGCGCAAGGCTGACTGCTATAGATCGGCCTACTCATAACCTCAGCTTCAATCATCTCCAGCTCCATTTACTTCCTCTGGAGGATTACCACTTTCCCTGAGCTCAACTCCGTTGATGCTATGCTCATCGGCATCGCTATTGCTACTGCAGTCATCCTTTGCGCTTGGGGAATTATCAGTGGAAGAGGAAACCCGGTGGAGAGCTCTTTGCTCGTATGTCGTCCCATCCCGGTCCACGCTGTGACTATTACTAATCCCGTCCAGTTCGCCTACATCACCCTCTGCATCTATCAAATCTTCACCGACTATCAGCCTTCCCACCCAGCAGATGTCGTGAGCGCCCCAGAACCGGATTTCCCACCCTTACCTCCGATTATCATGGCATCCTACTCAACCCTCATGCATGCGCTTTCAACGCTGCCATCCGCCATTCACTCAGGGTTCAGCTTCCTTTTCGCAGCAATCATGACCATCACACCCTCCGTCATCATCTCGCTGGCCTACCGTCTCTTCGTCCTCTACGCAGCTGCACGCATCATCCCCGCCATCCGTGAATCCGGCGCGCGCGCCTCTCCCAAGAACCATCGCTCGAAGACAGCGACGGCGTGGGTCAGCTTCTCGGCTTCCTGAGTTACTTCAGCCCCAGCATCCTCATCGCGGTCTACACCAGTCTTCTAATGCAACACTTTGCCTCCACATCCACCGATCACCCTGCAGAGTGGTGGACGAGTCAGGGCGGTGATGCCGGCAGCAATGTGTGGCGATGGGCGAACCTCGCCGGGACTATGGCGCTGTATGCCGTCGAGTTGTATCTGGGCAAGAGCAATGACGATGGGAGCTTGACGAGTCACTGGAAGATCGATTGACGCAGAGACGTAATATTTGGATCTAAATTGACATACCTACGAAGGAGAGCAAGATTGCGATCAACGTCCGCCACAGGGTCCGCTGCACAACCAAGCAAGCGTCCCGAGTCGCAGAATACCACGCACTTCAGAAGAGGGGATGGAGGCGGCTCAAGCCGGGTCGGAACAGAGGGTGCAGACTCGGCACAAGATGCAATGCCGTACAACCGGCAGTAGAAGGAGTTGACTGAGATGGAGAAGGGGCGTACCTGTGCGAAAGAGCACTTGTAGCTATATCCGAAATACGTAGCAGGGGCAGGCATCGCGCTGGCCGCTGTTGAGCTCTGGTGGGTGCACCCAGGTAATGCACAGTACGAAGTTTGTATCAAAAGCAACATTGACCCCACACAACCATACCACCCTTAAATCCTTCTCAAAGGAAGTTTGGCCATCATGGGTGCTTGTTATGCGTCTAACACGCTGACGGTAGTGCTCATGGACCCATGCTCCGTGACTGCACTCGATGTTCAGAAACGTGCACGGCCCGGTCCCGTAACTGCTCACCGCTTCCATTATCAACGCGGGTTCCAGAATCCAATAATCATCGCAGCCTCCTGCCACCTGAAACCTGCCTCTGTTCTCCTCCGCACCAAACGAGATCCGGTCATGAACCCGTCCCTTCAACCTCTTTTCTTCTTTTTTCTCCTTTTTCCCTTCAGAACAGACAACCTTCTCACCCTTCGGGCGCCGCTCCTTTTTGATAACGGGGCTCCAATGACATAACTGACCAAGCGCTGGATCTTCCCAACGGCGGGATTCGCTTGTTAAAAAGGATGCTCCACCGAGGATGGGTGTGTGCGCAGTCGAATATCTGTTCAGTGCAAATCATACATGAGTCTATAACCCCCGTCTAGTCTCCAAATCCTCCCTCTACTACTTCATCGTAACCAGCTCCTCAGCACTGGTCGGATGAATGGCGACGCAGCTATCGAAATCCGCCTTCGTGGCACCCATTTTGATCGCAACGCCGAACCCTTGCAGGATCTCGTCGCTTCCCTCGCCCAGGATATGCAAGCCGACGACCCTCTCGTTGGGGCCCTCGCAGATCAGCTTGTAGCTCGTCGGGCCCTTGTCCTCTGGGTCCATCATGGCGTAGTACATGGCCGTGAAACTGCTGTTGTAGATTTTCAACGAGTCGCCGAACTTCTCGCGCGCCTCGGGTTCGGTCAGGCCGATGGAGCCGACGGTCGGGTGCGAAAAGACGACCGAGGGGATGTTGGTGTAGTCGAGATGGGCGTCGCGCTTGTTTCCGAACAGGCGGTCGGCGAGGCGACGGCCGGCTGCGATGGCGACGGGCGTGAGTTCGAAGCCGCGGTCGCAGACGTCGCCCAGTGCGTAGATGTTCTCGACATTGGTGTTCTGGTACTTGTCGACGGGGATATGGCCCTTCTCGTTCAGCTTGACGCCAGACTTTTCGATCGACAGCTTGTCGGTTTCCGGCGCACGACCGATGGCCCAGAGGATGGTGTCGACGTCCATTGTGCCCTCACCGTTCTTGTCCTTGTAATGCAGGCGCTTCATGCCGTTGCCGAGATCTTCGACCTTGGACTGAGAGGACTGCTTGTGCAGGTGGAGGCCCTGGCGTTCGTACTCGGCGACGATCTTCTCCTGGATCATGGGGTCGAAGGTCCGGAGGAAGGTGTCATGACGGATGAAAAGGTGCGTCTCGGAGCCCAGGTGGTGGAACATGCCGGCCATTTCTACGGCGATGTAGCCAGCGCCAATGACCGCGACCTTCTTTGGCTGCTCCTCCAGGTCGAAGAAGCCGTCGCTGTTGATTCCAAGCTCGTGGCCCTCGACGCCAATCTCTGCTGGCCGACCTCCAACGGCGATCAAAATCTTCTTAGCATTGACCTCCTGCTTGCTGCCGTCATCGAGGGTGATAGTGACGGAATTTGAAGAGGTGAAGCTCGCCGTGCCGTGGATGTATTCGACCTTGTCGTTACTCAAGTTCTTCTCGTAAATACCGTTCAGGCGCTTCACGTAAGCGTCACGCTTGTGCTTGAAAGTTGTCCAGTCGAATGGTGCGGTTTGCTTGACGGAGAAACCGTAGGCTTTGGCTTGGTGGAGTGTCTCGGCGATGGCGGCAGCGTTCCAGGTGACCTTCTTGGGCACACAGCTGGGCGACGTCAGCATATCTCATCACCACGCCCCGTCTCTTCACCGGTGTATAGGAAACCACTTACCCAACGTTCACACAGGTGCCACCCAGGCGCTTGTTCTCGACAGCAATTGTTTTTGCGCCGTACATGCCGCTTGCTCTTCTCGCGCAAGCCAAACCGCCACTGCCACCTCCTATGACTAGGAAATCGCACTCCTTCGGAACCGGCGCCATGATTGCGGACGAAGAGGAAAACTGGCGGGAGATGTTCGAGAGTCTGTGTACAGCCGTCCTTGCGGGAGCGGTGAGGAGAGAGCGAGATGCGAGTAGGGAAGACAGTTTGTCGACTTATCGAGGAATGACCTCTATACAACGGGAGGAACGAAGGGTGGGATGGAAGGCAAACAGAAGGATAATGTATGATGGCGTCAAGGATCGGCGATAACCTACTACTTCCTTAGTGGCGGTTGTGGGAAGGATATGGAGAAAGGCTGTATTAGCTGGTTGATTACTCACGAGTCGAACTTTTGCTGCTTCCAAGTAACCAAAGGCCCAATTGGCTTGCATGCGCTGTTGGTCAGTGTTTAACGCTCGAGGTTCCCGAGTGCTGAAGCATCCTATCACATTGTCTGGACGCTGATCAAGCGAGCTTTGTCATCCGTGTGAGATGCGGCGAACTCTTCCGCAACATCGCCGAGCTGCCATCTTTGTTGGTTCGCCGGAGCCTACTGCAACGTGGACACCCCTCCTGGGCTTAATTCAACTCGGAGGATCACGCTTGCCGTTTCCGTCTCTGCTAATGTATCTTTCGTAAGGGTCTGTATGTCTCCATTCGGCTGCAGAACACCAAAATCCCACAAGATGAGGCTCATTCCATCTCACCCTCGCCCTCGATGAGATCACCAACCCCTGCATCCACCTCCCCGCGTTTGTCGCGCCACTTCTGCATGCGAACACCCCCGAAAGCTGCCTGTCAAGCTTTACCCTACTCCACTTAACCTCTCTCCCAAACCAAACACGAGGCAAACAGCTACATTTCCAAGTTCACCCATCAGCAATGGGTTCCCGCCTCTCCATGCCCCGCGGCCCAGCCGGCACCACCGAGATCTCCAACCCCAAAACCTCACCATGGCCGCGCAGACGACTCTCACCTCTGCACTCGCGCCAGCTCCTCGCGCCAATGGCCGCCTTCACCATGGCCTGCATACTCTTCGTATACGCCCGCACCAGCATCAAAGTCGCCAAATCGAACGCGCAAAGGCACAGAGACAGAGATAGTGGTGGCGAGGGTCTGAATCTGTTGAATGAGAGTCGCCGCCGGCATGGGAGAATGGAGAAGCTGGATGAAGGTGGCACAATCAGTGAGTTGGCGAGAGGCGCGAGGAGCAGCTGCTTGGTAAAAGGAAAGATGCGAACGAAGGGGTAAAGGAGGGAAGGTGCTGAAGAGTGAGGAGGAAGACAAGTTGAGGGCTGCTATGGGGAGGAGGGGTGGTGGTGGTGGTGGTGGTGGTGGCTCTGCGCTGGGCCCGTCTTCGTGAAACGACATCAGTGGTAAAGGAGTAGCGATCGAGACCTGGACGGGTCAGGTTCGCTCAGGATAGTTCTGCTGCTGCTGCACGGAGGTAGACGGTCGCGCCCGTGCATCCGGCGTGCAAGAAGATTCACCATGGATCATACGGCTGCTTAGGTACTCGCACGCTGGACGGTCGACACGCATCGCGCGAGATAGCGCCGTTTGTTGTCACTCTTTTCGTTCTCGGTATCAACCAGCCATTGGTGATGAATATCAAGCAGCTTACATTGCGCCGTTCGACACAGTCACGAACAACTCAAACACCCGAGCTGTCACTGGAGGCGAAAGTCTTCTCTAGCAGCACCAGAATGCAGCACCAGAATGCAGCACTCTTCGAAGAGGTTCGTACTTCACAAGGATTGCGCTTGGACTCGGGCTTGAGTTGCGATTCTATTCGCGAAGTTTTCATCGGATTCGCGACAAGATAACGATCGGATATCATTAGCCGACAAGAAAACCGTGTCTACATCTCGGAAGGGATTTCAAGTTTTGTGGTTTCAACGGGCAACCACTTTCTCCAGTCTCCACTAGGTCAGCAGCGCATCAGGGCCACGAACATGGCCTTTTACCTCAGCCCGAGAGTTGCCTAATATTCAATATGAGACCCTGCTGATAGCAAGTGGTTCCCCTTCCTCGCACTGCAGTCTGCACACAACAAGGCGGCTTCTTTCCTCTTGAGTAACCGACAAGCCGTCTCGGTGCTCTCAACAGTTAGTCGCATTGACTGACTCACTGACTGACTGCTGTCGCGCGGCACCATCGTTTTCGCCTCGTCCGCATCGTACCACATATTCACACCAAACGTCTTGTGCTCGCTCAAGTACCGGCACGGCTCGCTCTTAATTCCTGACACTATGATGGGCCTGACCGCTACGTCGCTGTTCAAATCACTTGCAGATCCGTACAGCATCCTCCAGTTGCTCCCCTCCAAAGCCCCTGTTCTCTGTTTCTTCTCGTTCTCTCTCTCTCACATGCCGTATCTCATTCGGCAGTCTTATAGCGAGGTCTCGTTGTGATAGCTTCAACCTTTGAGATCAAACGCTTGGCCCTTCATCCCCGATCTCTACGCCCCAATCCGACCAACCTGCGCGGCCTCCAATCCTCCCTCGCCGCGGCCTCTAGGTCATCCACACTCACCATAGCCACACCCGCGTCGATCAGCATGCGCCACACGTTCTTGGGCACACCATAGAACCTCAACTTCAGCCCTCTGCTCCCGATAGTCTTCACAAGGCCGTCGAGCGCATCTTCACCCCAATGGAACTTCCTCCTGTACCAGCTCAAGTCCGCACTGGCGTACCAGCTCGTCGTGTTGTCGAACATGTCGGACTCGTACTGGCCGAGTCCGTACATCCCGATCCCGGCAACGCCTTGCCCGTGGGGCCGGGAGTTGAGTGGGCTTGAGATTGCCTCCTGCGCGGGGACGCGGGGAAGTAGGGTGGGCTGTTGAACGAGGGACTGATCCAGGCGGGGGCGTCGAAGAAGATGTCGCGGTTGTGTGGGTCGGCGACCACGAGGTCGAAGGGTGTGCTACCACTGCCTATGACGGTGATGGGACCTGGGATCGTGTGGGTGCCGTTGAAGTGCGTCAGGTAGCCGCGGGAGCGGAGGTCGGAGAGTTGTCTCGAGACGTGGGGGAAGGTGTCGAAGCCGTCGGATTTGATGTCGATGAGCAATACAACCGTTTGTGTGGGGTCTTGCGAGTACAATCCCGTCCAACTCGAGCTGTTGCCGTGGTTGTTGCGTGCGTCGAGGAGCTTGAGAAGTGGGTCGATGTACAGGCTGTGCAGCGTCCGGTTAGGCGTCAGAGAGTCGACTGTGTGGCCGACATAAAGCTCGCCGTCAAAGAGCCAGACGTCTGCTTCGACACCGGTGCAGCCGGTGTGTAGAGCATCAAAGAGGGGTACGGGTTGCTTGTAGTCGTTGTGCGAGTGACAAGGGATGGGCTTTATGTTCCGCGTGGGATCATCCTTGGAATAAGCTGAGATTCTGGGTTCGAGCCAAGATGGCACGCGGTTGACTGCTCTGACGTAGAGAACGGCACTTTCGGTCATGGCTATCAGCTGGATGTATGGGATCTAAGACTGGATATCCGTACAGTACGCATGAAGTTGCCACGAGAGCGGTGACAATCAGCAGTCCCGCAGCTTTACATGCTCTCATTTTGATACTTTGCGGCGAAGAGTTTGAGGGAAGCCATGCCGGACGTCTGAGTGGCAGTGTCTGGACCAACCACCGTGGCTGTCCTCTATCCGAGTATCTTGTCGCCGTTCTCAGACGGCCATAGACGCCTAGTTTGTTAAACAGCCTGTTGAGGAGTGATGGCCGTGTCCGGGGAAGTTGGCTTTCCTCATCCATCATCGAAGCTGGTGCGGCAGCGCTCTCATCGGAAGGCGGGGAGCTCATCCTCAAATCGCTTATTCCAGGTACAGAAGATGCCATCCTGATTGACGTAGGTACTGCAGGGAAAAGTGCCATGTTGCATATGTCTTACGTCTCTTGGTAAGTTCTGGAGGGACCGTGCAATAAGTAACTTAGAAAGGCATCAAATTGGAGGAGATTACCAATACTTAAGGTGGAAGTATCCTGCTTGAGGTAGACAAAAGGCGCAAATAAGCTGCGCTAAGTGATCTGCAGAGACCAAGGAAGCAAGGAGCATGGAGGATTCAATTGGTAAAGGTGGGGTCTTCGTATAAGCCTCGTGTTATAGGCGACTTACCCCCTGTTGATATTTTACAACCCGCACTTTCATCATAACAGGAGATCATTATACGAGGACACGGCTTAATGCCATGAGGATTGAGAGGAACGGGCGATCTGGAACGGCTGCGTCCTTGTAGGATTCGCGGGTAACGAACGCTACAGGAAAGCGTACGCGTTACGAAAGAGGTTAGGGAGTCGATAGAGTATAGCAAAGTCTATGACAGCAGAGCCGTGTAGTGATCTCAAGTTTATTTTTCGTGTTGAATAGGAGAAGGCAGATGCAGGTATAGGAAGCGTCAAGCCGATGGCGTCACACAGTGAGATAGACGCCCTTGTTTCTACTACCAAATACATCTGTTTCTCAGAACTCCAGCAACAACAACAACAACAACGACAGTGCGATTTATGCACACGCATAGCTAGTCTAGCTATAAACATTGTCATATTCGCCTCGAGCGGTGATGACCGTGAGAAAGACTACGGTGTTCTGATTCTCGGAAATCCAACAAACAGAGAGAGATGCATGCCATAGTTTACGCTTGCAAGTCTGTGCTTCATTACTCTGGATGTTTCTCGATGGTCCGTCACAACGTGCTGCCAGCGACTGTCAGAGGACGACACAGCGATCCAAATGTGTGATAAGCAAGGTGTAGAAGAAGCGAAGATTACACTAATGCTGTTATATACAAACACAGAGACAAACCAGGCATACATGTACATCAGCAGACTACGCTGCCGGCGCGGCTGCAAGCGGCGACCAAGCCTCCTTCTCACCCTCCACGACCGCCGATCCATTTGAACTAGCAGGTTGCTCATCCCATTCTTCATCTTCATGTTCCCACCCTCTCTCCCTTCCCCTCCGACTTCTTTCAACCTCCTCAGCTCTCCTGCCTCTCATCCCCAAACCTCCGTCAGCTCTCGACCTCAACCGTCCCATCGCTCGTCTTGTAATTTCATTCACCCTCCATCCCTGATCCTGCATCCTCCTAACCGCACCAATCGCGCCATCAGCGTCCTGGACTCCCGCATATCCGTTGATGAGCGTGTTCCACGAGACCTGGTTGGGTTCGATGCCCTTGTGGCGCATGAAATCCAGCACTTGCTCCGCGGCGTTCATTTTGCCGTGCTTCGTGAAGCCGTTCAGGAGGATGGACCAGGTCTGCACAGTTGGCGGACTGGGAGTGATCGTGAGGTCTTGCATGGGCGCTTGGTCATCAGGCTTGGGACTGGAGGCGGTGATTGGTCTTTGTATGTCCTGGATCACTTCGAGAGCGTGTTGGAGAGTGAATTGGGACTGTGTGAAAGCCATGATGAAAGCATTGGCCACATGGTCCGTTTCGCAGAGCCGTGTGAAGGGAGACTTGCCCTCGTTGACGCGGTCACGGAAGCGTAGATACAGCGCATAGGCGCTGCGGTCGCCTTGTTGGTAGCTGGAGTCCTGGTATTGGCGGAGATAGGCATTGAACATGATGCCTATGGCAGCGAGGGTGGGTTCCTGGAGGTTCGCGGTTGAGAGATTCAGCTGCGGAGAGAGAATGCCAATGGAGCGGAGGGCGCCCGTATGGAAGAGCTGGCTGTAGGCCTCTGCGAGCATGGAGAAAGCGCGGTCCGGGTAGTGGTGGAAGTGATGCAGGTACAGTGCGTGCAAGATCTCGGTCGCCACGATGGGGGCTTTGAGAATATCGATGCCTTCGATCGCTCGCCGGATCGTCTCGTTGAGAGTCTGGCTGTCTTCGATGGCGGATTTGCAGCCCTTGAGGAGAATGGCGTGGGTGTATTTATCCGCTTGGATACCGTGCTCAACGAGCGAATTGTAGACCGAGAAGGCGGTTTTTAAGTCCCCAGCTTCCACAGCGTTCAGCACAAGAATGTTGCAAAGCTGGATGTTGAGCTTGACGCCAAGCGAGACTAGGTTTGAGACGATGCGCAGACTGACGCGAAGACCGTCGTGCTGCTCGATAGATTTGCGCAAGATGATGGCACAGTTGGATTTGAACTGTTGCGAGTCGATGTCGGCACCTGCAGATGCGGCATCCAAGAGCACACCCAGGGCTTCCTCAAAATGACCCAGGCGGGCAAGTCGGCCAGAAAATTGAAGCAAGGTCCTCCAGTGAACCTCCACCCGTTGCTCTCTGATCGTGGTTAGCAGTCTCTGCACCTGCTCAGCTGAACAACGAGGGAGCAACAGGCTCAGAAAGCTGCCAGGTGAGACTAAGGATGGACTGTTAGGTCTCTTGGACAGAACGCAGAATAGATCGATCAAGGTGTCGAAAGAGTAACCGTCAGATTCAAGACTACCGTGGCCAAGCCGTGCAGCAAGATACTGCAGTGTATCCGCAACCCATGAAGAGGGTGGATATGGCTGGGTGTGTGTAATTTTGAGAAATTTCGGAGCATCTTCCACAGAATTGTGAAGAATCCACTGCATCGAGTGAAGCCAGAGGGTGCGCCACGGAGTCTTGAAGCGTGACTGGTAGCTTTCGATGTTTGCTGTGTCATCCTCCGTTTCGAGAATCGCTGTAGCCCATTCCTCAGCTTGCGAATTTAGTATAGGCGTGACATCCTTCAGAGGCTTGCCCTGAAGCTTCGAATCGTACTGGAACTGCAGTCTTGCATGGTTCTTGTTCCATACTGAGGAGTAGTCGCCGGTTATGAAGATAAGTTCCTCCTCTTGCGGCGCGCCTGTTTCTGCTTCTGGATCCTTGCCTCCCCGACTTTCCGGAACCTTTTCTGTGCCCTCTTCATTCGCGGTCGAAACACTTTCCCCGTCTTTCCTCCGAACAGGCAGCCTCGCCGGATAGCCAATCTTCACGCTTTTCGGCGGAACATTCTCTGGTCGCATAGTCCCTGCTGTCCTTCGCCCCTTCACGATCGCCAAGTGCTTCTGTTTCCTCAGCGCCTCCGTCTTACCCCAAGCATTCTTCTCGGTGGCTTTCCGTTTCTTCGGGCGTTTCTGCCCGTCTTCAAGCTTTTCCGTGTTTTTGCCTCTTCCAGCTTCCATCTGCGCCGTCAGGGCCTGGATGTTTGCGAGTCTCGAATCCAGCGTAGGCGTTCCATGGCTGCTTTGATCTTGTACTGAACTTGCATGATAACCCACATCATCTGTTGTCGAATCGGTGCCCGCTATCGCATTTTGGTACCATTGCCGTGCAAGCTCTCCTCGACTGGTGGCTGGTGGTTCCCTTGGCGCAGGCGATCGTCTCCTTGAGCCTTGAGCTACTCTGGAATAGCATCTCTGATGGGATCTTCCATTTTTGACATCCTGACCACCCTTGAAGCAACCACTCTTCAACGATCCATGTTCTTCAACTTTTTGGGTCCATCCCTTCTCTTTCCACCTGCCGCGGCGCTGTAGCTCCGCCGCGACTGCGGCCCGTATAGCCATGGGTAGAAGACCCTCGGAGCCAGAAAGGGGAGGGTGGGTAGTTCAGCTTCGGCCACAAGCTTGGCGGTGTGAAGTGAGCATGGTGGCATAGGCGGATGATGATTACTGCGCCGTCATACTCGTAACATATACAATGAAGGTGAGTTGTCGCGGTTGAAGATGGACGGGGAACTTTTCCAGATGCATGTGGCCTGTGCGCAACCGGCATCTCACCTCCGTCTTCCCTCCGCAAGGAAACCATTCACGGGCACGACCACGGAGCATTCAGCACCATACCACAATAAAAGCGCTTTTCGGTTCGCCTCACATACCGCAAAGGACCCAGGGAAGATAAATTTGCGCAGACGTCGTCACAACCATGTCCGCCTCGGCGCTTTCAGCCGCGACACAAGACCGCAAAGCGCGTCTCGCCCAACTAAAGTCTCTCAAGCGCAAACAACCCGACAGCTACCAAGAAGCCGATGAATCTGCCCTTCCACCACGCTCACCCAAGTCACCGCGACGCTCTGCTTCTCCTTCTGCGCAGCCCAAATCCACGGACCAGTACCTCTCAGGACGAAACTACGATCCACTAACGCGCGGGCCGAAACTCGGGTTCGAAGGCGCACCGAACGCCAATGCAGAGACGCTAGAGAAGAAGGCGGCGGAGTTAGCTGAGCAGACACGGCAGCAAGCCTTGGAGGAAGCAGCAGAGGATGCGCCGTTGGATCTGTTCAAGCTGCAGCCGAAGAAGCCGAATTGGGATCTCAAGCGTGATCTTGAGAGGAAGATGGAAGTGCTGAATGTGAGGACAGAGAATGCGATTGCGAGGTTGGTGAGGGAAAGGATTGCGTCGCAGAAGAAGCCGTCGGGAGGAGCAGGTGGGGAGGGTGAGGATGTAGGCATGGAGGGGACGACATTGGCGGAAGCGACGAACGTCCGGGAGAGGGAGGATGAGGAGGATACGAGAAGGGAAAACGAAGCGATTGAGGAGATGTTGGATGGAAGCTGAAGGAAGGAAAGACCTCTTTGTTGCCATTGAGGAACTTGATGATCTAGGGATTGTTCCAAGCAGGCACTGAGGCGAGGTCGCCACATGAAGCCATGTCCTGACATTGGATGGTGTCGAGGCGGAAGATTGTCAGGCGAGACGTACGGCTTGCAATATCCGTTCCTCTACCGGATCACAGTTGTCTCATGTCCATCCACATACTACACACGCAGAGACTGTAACGTTCTCTGACAAACACATTGTACGAAATGACTATACAATACAGAGAACGAAGAAGCTTATGCTGGCGCAGTTTGACACACTTGCGCACTTCTCGGTCTCTACTAGCTTACCGCCTTTGTCAGCCTGTTTTAGGTTCTGCGTCATTACTGCCGCCTGCCGCTGCATACCACGTTCGCGCACAGCTCGCTACATCCTTCGGAGAAAGGACTAGACGTTGAACCGTTGCCCAAGCATCCGAGTTGCTGTTCGTTTTGCTCGCCGCACGCTGGCCCTATTGATAGCACCCAGCTAATCGTACCCTCTATCGCTCACTCTTCCGACCCTGACTTATAGTCCAGTTGGTGCCCGTTAAGAGAGCGATAGAGGGCGATACGCATTTAGTACTCTGTCCAAGTCTAATCGAAGCTCTTCTGTGCATGTTGAGAACGAAAAGAGGCGATGGCCGAAAGGAAGCAATGAGCTTAGACCGGAATTTGAGCTCTTTGGTCAAGATGCGTCAAGCGTGAGAAGAAAAGTAGAGGATATGTGTTGACAAACGGTGGGGATGAGAATGCGGCCACAGAAAATGCGTTCACGCGAGAGTCTGCCAGTGCTGATCGACTGACTGCTACTGCTGTTCCAAGGTAGCAGCATCATCAACCTGTCCGCTTACAGAAACCCCACGCTGATACGCACAATGCTGTGCTTGACCCTACCACTCAGCCGTAGCTCTAGGGGCAAAGAGCGATGCCTCTGTTGGTTCAGGAAACAAAGACAAGCTTTTGCGACCGATGAAGTCACCAAAGACAACCTCTCTTTTGCTGGATAGGAAATTGAACTTGCTTGCCGTGGAATCGCAATCCAATGGAAACAGGAAAGAAAGGAATATCACACACAAATGGTTAAGCCCTTTCCCAACGATAACTCCTTCCCTGGAGCCGCTCACTCTTTGTTTTGCGCAGCTCTTCTCTGCAAGGGTGAAGAGTCTCGGAAGCTGCTGCCTTAGGGGCGACAACGTCCTCTGCACCCTCCTGGATCACGTCGAAATGGTGTTTTCAATAGTCAACCAGTATGCAAGTCGAAAACATATCCTGCAACGGTGTCTGCGAAGAATTTTACATATATGGTCCCCCAATTTCCTGGCCCCGTCCCTCTTCTGGCCCTTGTCATCCGTGGAGGCGTTCGTGGCCATTTCTCCGCTTGATGGTATATTGCAAGTCAAGAGCATGTTCCCAGGGACGAAAGACGTTGGCAGAGACGACTCCGCGATGCCCGGCATTTCTGGGCCTCGGCATGACGGCAATGGTTCGTGGGGAAGAAGTGAACCCGATGTCGGCTTGGCATACATGACATGAACATTCATCTTCCCTTCGTCCAGCATTCCTCTCGCGTTTCTCATCAGCAGAGCAGTCATACGGAAGCGTTTTGCACTGAGTTCTCTGGTACTGTTTCAGCCACCCGGCCACTGGAAACCCCGAGATTCGGACGAATATTCACGACTTAGGTACTCCGGCTTACCAACGTCGTTCTGAGCGAGTGCTAGTATAAGAGCGGGACATCCACAGGGGTACAAGCAGGGCAGAAGTGTCTATTAGCAAAGCTCCAATACGTCCATTGAGATGCGTCGCGCTGCCACTCATTGCATAAGGCGCCGCTGGCCCGCCAAACTCCACGCATATACCCCAGCCACTTCACGGCCCATATCGTACGGTGCAGGCCATATGACCGGCAACCTTTCTCCAGTAGAACCACCAATTCCTTCGAACAAGCCTGGCGAATCCTTCCAGCTGTTGTCCACGGAGGAGAAGGCTGCAGGATCGGAAGATGCTCTTTTCGACGCACAAGTTCAGCAGGTGAAGGATTGGTGGGCAACACCGAGATATGAGGGCATCAAAAGGCCATACTCCGCGGAGGATGTGGTCAGCAAGAGGGGAACTCTACCGCAGACATACCCCTCGTCACTCATGGCGCGAAAGCTGTTCAACCTGTTCGAGGAGAGGGCTGCGAAGGGGGAGCCTGTACATACCAGTATGTTAGCCACTCAATGCATATCAATCGCGTATTCCGAACTGCGGCTGAACTATGTGTTGTACAGTGGGTGCTATTGATCCTGTGCAAATGACCCAGCAAGCTCCGCATCAGGAGGTTCTTTATATTTCTGGCTGGGCATGTTCATCAGTACTCACCAGCACCAATGAAGTGTCGCCAGATTTTGGTGACTACCCATACAACACTGTCCCAAACCAAGTGCAGCGTCTTTTCAAGGCCCAACAACTCCATGACCGTAAGAACTTTGACAGCAGGAGAAAGATGTCCGCAGAGGAAAGGGCAAAGACACCGTACATTGACTACATGAGACCCATCATTGCGGATGGTGATACTGGGTAAGACGATTGCGTCTTACAGTTCGGACACACGAGCTGACAGCTGTTCTCAGTCATGGTGGTCTCTCCGCTGTTATGAAGCTTGCTAAGCTGTTCGCGGAGAACGGTGCTGCAGCTGTTCACTTCGAAGATCAGCTGCATGGCGGCAAGAAGTGTGGCCACCTTGCCGGTAAGGTGCTGGTCCCTACAGGCGAGCACATCAACCGTCTTGTCGCTGCACGTTTTCAATGGGACATGATGGGCGGTGAGAACCTCGTCATCGCCCGCACCGACGCGGAGAGCGGAAAACTACTCAGCAGTGCCATCGATGCCCGCGACCATGAGTACATCCTCGGTCTGACCGAAAACGTCGAACCCTTGGCCGAGACGCTTCAGATCATGGAGATGGAGGGTGCAGCCGGCGCCGAAATCGATGCGTTTGAAGCGAAGTGGGTGAAGGACCACAAGATGGTGACGTTCGACGAAGCGGTGATTGCGCATATCAAGGCGCAATCTTCGGATACGAACAAAGTCTCCAAGTACGAGCAGGAGATTGCTAAGAACCGTAACCTGCCATTGAACCGTCGCCGTCAGCTCGCGGCTTCCATTGCCGGTTCGCCTGTGCAGTTCTCTTGGGATACGCCGAGGACGAGAGAGGCTTCTACCACTACCGCGCTGGCGTGCCTGCGGCCACGAAGCGTGCGATCGCTTTCGGGCCATATGCTGATCTCCTCTGGCTCGAAACTGGATCAGCTTCGGTGGAGAAGGCCGCCGGCTTTGCCAGGGAGATCCGCGCTGCATATCCAGGCAAGAAACTCGTGTATAACCTGTCCCCTTCGTTCAACTGGATGGGCCACGGCTTCAGCCCCGAGCAACTCAAGAACTTCATCTGGGACCTGGGCAAGGAAGGGTTCGTGTTGCAGCTCATCTCGCTCGCCGGCATCCACAGTACCGCGACGATCACGAAGGAGCTGGCGGAGAAGTACAAGACCGATGGAATGTTGGCCTACGTGGAGCTGGTGCAGAAGAGGGAGAGAGAGTTGGGCGTTGATGTGCTGACGCACCAGAAGTGGAGTGGAGCACAGTATATGGATGGCATCTTGGGAGCGATTCAGAGCGGAAGTTCGGGAAGCAAGAGTATGGGCGAGGGAAACACGGAAGGATGTAAGTGTGCTGCAACTGTTGGTCGCAAAACGTGTACTAATCCATTCAACAGCTTTCCACTAAACCTGGCCCATGTATATCTATGTGTTCATATAAACACGGAAAAGTCCGTTATCACGCAAATCCTAAGATGGGTCGCTCACACTTGTGACCCGGATGGAAGTTATGAACCAGGGAAAGCCGTAACCTAAACCATAGATTTGCTTAACCCACTTTAGGCTGACAGGATATCAAAGGCTTAAGTACCCGTCGATATCTCGCGGTCTTCAGATTTTTCTTCTCTCCACATCTCATCACAACCCTCGAAGCCTCATATAACATTATATCAACAGACGAAGACCACACAGCTTTACCAGCACCATATCACAAACCATGGCCTCCACCACGCCACCTAACTCGCCTCCTCCGAAGCGGGCCGTCAAACACCACCTCCAGCCAGCGTCCTCAACACCACCCTCCTCCGCCCAGTCACAGACCATCAAAAGTCGTAAGCGCCCTAGGGAGTCTCACATCCAGCCTTATCCAGAAGATTCCCCACATCGGGCAGTGCCCACATCTCCACCGGACACCAAACGTCGGCACCAAGCACCGCCCGCGACCCCACCCTCGACGACCCAACCTCCGCCTATCGAAAGCCGCGAGCGTGGCGAGGAAGCCATCAACCAACCGATCCCAGCGGCATTCCACCCTCAGCAGCCGCGCACACGCAGCGCGGGCCGCGGCTTCGTCGTCGCCAAGAAGCGTCTCGCCAACGGCGATGCCTTCCTCGAAAAGCGCGAGTACGTGCTCCAGACGTCCCGCGACACGTACTCGCGGTACCACGGGGGCGAGCTGGTCAACCAGCTCACGGACCGCGACGTGCGCTTCTCGCAGCAACATCCCGAGCGCGACGGCGGCGTGAGGTACGAACTCGAGCGCCTTGGGCGATGCGCGGAATGGCGGGCGGCGCGGGGATGTGCGGAGCTGTTCTTGCTGCGGACCACGATGCCGCTGCAGCGGTATTGCGGGGGCAGGAGGGTCGAGATTGCGAGGGAGACGGTGATCAGAGGTGAGGATGACAGGATCGGGGATAGGATGAGGAAGGTTGTTGGGGGAGGCGGGGGTGCAGAGTATGGTGGGACGGAGAAGGGAGGGTGAGTGATCGTGGCCGGACACCACGGCAGGAGCCGGAACCCTGGCTGAAGCACGTGCTGGAAGAGACTGCTCAGGAGCGCGCATTCAACAGTGGGTTGATCTGATTCGGAACGGCTGTTGTTAGGGCTTAGCGTGGCGTTCTGGTGAGTGGACGTTCGGTGTGTACTTGTTGTGTGGCATACGCTGGGCTAGCCAGTGGATAGTGATCAGATGAGAGTACCGTCATCCCCAATGCTCCCTTTGGATGAATGCAGCTGACTCGTAATAACGCACTGCTGGCCAGTTTTGCGTGAACATTGGGAACACTACTTGTTATCATTCTTTGTGCTGCCGGCTTCAAAGGGGTCCGTCGAAAATGACAACAGCTTCTATACGTTCTCGAGCGGTGATCCACACAGCCAAAGGAGTGTAGTCCCAAGTCGGCGGAAATTCCACAATACCTGCATACAGTTCGCATTGAACGGATGCACGCAAGCTGTGAGCGCCGGCGGTACTTGCGAACAGCCCTTGGATATTCAAGTCTCGATACCTTAGCATTCAAAACCATGCAGAGAAAAGCCTCTGACTTACGATAGCACCAACGAAGTTAACCTTCAACTTATGAGAACAGTACTTTTCGTTATTATTTACAGTCCTTCCGTGCCATCTAAGCATGCCCGTTTTCTTTCGTGACTGTCTGCTGCTCCTTCTTCGCCTCCTCATCCGCCTTGAGTGTGTCCTTCACTGAGATGGTCTGCGGCAACGGCGGGAGCAGAGTTCTTGCGTGTAATCTCGACGCCTGCGCCAAAAGTGCGTCCATGATCGTCAACGCAGCCATGGCCTCCACAATTGGTACCGCACGCGGAACGACACACGGGTCGTGACGACCCTTCGCCTCAAGTGTACCCTCGGTCTCGTCATAAGTCATGGTAGACTGTGCTTGGCCGATGGTCGCGGGTGGCTTGAAGCCGACGGTGAAGTAGATGTGTGCGCCGTTGGAGATACCGCCCTGAATGCCTCCACTGTTGTTCGTCTTGGTCGTCAGACGAGGGCGCGCTGGACCTTGGTGGCCGGCCGGGACAGCGGGGGCCTTGATGAAGGCGTCATTGTGGATAGAGCCCGGGACCTGGCAGCCGCCGAAACCTGAGCCGATCTCGAAGCCCTTGGTTGCGGGAATGCTGAGCATGGCGTGTGCGAGCAGGGCCTCGAGTTTGTCGAAGCACGGCTCACCGAGACCGCTGGGGCAGTTCCGGATCACGCAGGATACTGTGCCTCCGATGCTGTCCTGGCGATCTCTGAAATCTGCGATGAGCTGCGTCATGCGCTCTGTTGTCTCCACGTTCGGGCAGCGCACGGGCAGATAGGAATCGACCTCTTCCCGGGTGATTTTGTCAATCAGGGAGAGAAACTCGGGGTTGGTAGATGGCGTGGGGTGGTCGGCGGTAGGTGGAAAGAGGTGCTGGTTGCCAATGGACGAGGTGAATGCGACTATCTCAATGCCGTGGGACACGCGAAGGTACTTTTCGGCGATGGCGCCTGCAGCGACGCGACCTGTACGAGGGGTGAGTACAAGTCCAGCTCCCGGCGCACACCTTCAGACTCCGACGTACCAATTGTTTCTCTTGCGCTACTCCTACCACCTCCACTGCTCGCCTTCACGCCGTACTTCTCCAAGTACGTCCAATCCGCATGACTGGGCCGAGGGTACAGATCCATTGTGCTGTTTCCGTAGTCCTTGGGCCTTTGGTTCTCATTGAGCACGCGCATGCCGATTGGCGTACCCAAAGTGACGCCGAACTCAGTGCCTGATTGTATCTCTACCCTGTCCTTCTCGTCTCTTGGAGTGGTGATTGCGCTTTGTCCGGGCCTTCTTCTCGTCATCTGAGGCTGGATATCCGACTCGTCCAGTTGCAGTCCGGGAGGGCAGCCGTCGACAATGCAGCCAACGCTGCGACAATGCGACTCACCATAGCTGTTCCCATGAAACAACAGGCATTAGCTTGACTGAAAATGGAGGGTTTCGTATCTGGAGGGGTAGTAATGCAGGAGGGCTAGAACGCACGTCGTAACCCGGAAGTATTGCCCAAAGGTGGACATTGTGGTGATGTATGTTCAAGAGCGCGATGTGTCAAGGATCTTTCTTCCTCTGGCGATGTTCCTCTGATCGTCTGACGGGTGTTCGCAGCGTCTTTCAACTGTTTGCAGTGTATTGTATTGAGTACTCGCAGAGCAACCTACCAACTGGTGACTCCCGCCGATCTCGCTCGTCCATTGCCAAAAATTCCATCTTGGACCCTGATCTGATCTGACGCGACCCGTGCCTGACGCTCTCGCTGCGGCTTGGCATCATCACACGATCATGTATCGTAGTGCATATACAGTGTATATAACTATACAAATGATTGATCCATTGGCACCGAACTGACTTCATTCCTTGTACAGTCTTTCTTCAGTCGCACGTTCACTCCGTCTCGCTCCCTAATCCATTTCACTGATCCACTTCACTGTACGCGTCTCGATCCCCATGTCATCCCTGCAAGAAAAGCGTATAGCCAACCCTCCATCAACCGGCTTAATACCGTCCGCAACCCGACAAGCCTCGTACTTCGCGACCGGATGTCTCGCCGGAGCAGCCACTCTCCCCATTGAATTTGGCTGGCAACGAACCCTCATAAATCGATCAACTCCCGCATTACCGTTCCTTCGAAGCCATACTCCAGCCATTGCACGAGCGGGAGTGCGTTTCTGGGTCTTCGACAACGTCAAAAGCCAGCTCTCAGTATTCTCATCCCTCCCCGTATGGATCCAAGGCGGTCTGGGCGGCGGTGCTGGCGGTTTCGCTGAGGTCACCGCTCATTCGTTGGTGCGCGGACAGTTGCCACAGGCCGCCGCACTGGGCTCGCAGACTTTAAAGTTGTTTTTATGCTTCGGAACTTATACCTTCCTCAGCACATCACTATCCGATGAACTGCCTCCAAAGCCGTTCTGGTGGTGCTGGGTGATGGGAGCGACCGCAGGCGGCGTGGGCAGCGCCATCGTGTCGAGGCTCGAAGGCGTGAAGGGAAGAGAGCTGTGGACGAGAGCTACGCCAAAGGGGATGCTCACTATCGGCACTGTGATTGCAGTTCAGGTGACATCCTGCGCGGAACTATTGCATCGCGTTAAGGGACGAAGGAGCACATGCGGACGAGAACCCACAATTTCCACTGAAGGCAGGGTGTTACCCAACATGCTCCAGTACTTTCAACACTCAATAGCGGCGATTATCTATCGACAGTAGCAAGGGAGGAGCAGCATACGTATGCGACATTCACATACGCGATGACGCACCGGATGCGAGTTGCACTGTGCTTGACAAGCACCGACGAGGTTCCGTGTTGTTTACCAGCTAGGAATGTCTCTTGCGAGACCCTTCCCGACCGCGCAGTAAATGCAGAGGCCAGAGACTGGTGGCATGCCTTGCTAGTGAAAGACACCGTGGGAAGTCGCCCGAAAGATACACCGGAGAGGTGTACGAGACCACACGATGTCTGGCACGAGGCTGGTGAAGATGATGAAGAAAGACTATTTTATCTATTTTACGTTTTTTACTGCTCATAGGTGCGTGCTTCTTCCTCTCCTCTCGGCTCTTTTCCGTTGTAATAGGAGAGTTTGTGGTAGTATCCACTTGACTCTTCCCCAGCTTGCTGACCCATCGATACTCCACCTTGCATCCCGGATGCGGTACGATTCCCATGGGCACCTACAAAGCAAGATGGATCAACGACACATTTCAAGCATTCGATCACATACGTGGATGTCGAAGCGCTGCCGGTGTACAGCGTTACCTGTAAAACTTCATCCATGACAACTGCAAGCCTCTCTTCGCTTCTTCACTATCGCGTTCCATACCACTTCTTCAAGCACGTGTGTGTGTATGTATGTGGAGTTCTCGTTCTCGGTCTCCAATAGTCCTTCCAACCGTACCAACGGAAAGGTTCCTATCTCACAGCTTCAATGATAAATACCACCCGCGACCCTCCCATTCTTACTTTCTTCACATTCATCCCTCACAAGCAACCACGGACAAACACCACCAAGAAAGTACCTCGAGCACCAACATGCGTCTCGCCACATTCCTTGGCGTCGGCGCACTTCTCGTTACATCCGCTTTTGCGGTCTCCATCCTCGAAGACTCCATCCCACCGTTCTTTGAAAGACTACCAGTGTGCAAACTGATACGGCAAACGAGTAAACCAGTCAATTACTCGATTGCGACATGTATGCGGTTGAAAACGAGGAGGGCTGTTCCAATGCAATGTGAATGTCTCAGTCGCCCCAGTGCGGAGACAAGCAAAGCGACTGCGGAAGCAGCAATGAAGGGCCCCCTGTGCTGGCTTGATCACTCAGAGACTCCGGATGAAAGTAGCTAGCTATACACTAGTCCTCACCCTCACCGCCCCCGCTAGCATGTTTTCACAATGTATGTGCACAGCCCTCCTCGACAGCAGTTCCTCCCGTTGCTGAACTGCACATTTGCCCGAGGCCTTCTCCCTCGATAGCAGCATGTGTTGCATGGGAGGCGACCGCGGCTCTCGAAGTGATCTTACATGATGGTACAGCGTCCCACCGCCTTAACCAGCGTAGTAGTCCTCGACAATAACAACGTCTCTTCTTTCACTACCACACGTCTCAACGTTGCTACTTCTCCGAGAACGTCTAGACGAGCCAACGCTCACGACCGATTAAAACCTCGCCGACCGAAGGAGACGTTGACTAGAATACGCTGTTCATTCGGACCAAACTCGACAAGATTGTCTGTCTACCTATCACCAACTAGGGAATTTGAAAAAAAAGGCACGGAACGCCTGCCCTACCTATACAGAAATCAACCCATGTCCATCGCGCACGTAACAACCGAGTTAACCAAAGGATACAATACACCCAGCATAAGTCCATCTCATCTTGCTCCATTACATCCAGCCCAACCATCACTGACGGATCACTCAACCACTGCACATGATGCAGGCGTCTGGGTTCTCGATGCTGCACGCCAACACAGCGTCAGCGTAGATGTCACCCTCCCGGTCTTTGCTCTCCTCGTCTGCGTCTTCTTCTTGCTTGGGCTTGGTGTCTTTGAGTGCTGGCTGTGGGAGCTCCTCGTCAGGCAGACCGGTAGCCGCTTCGGCAGCGACGAGCTTGGGACTCTCACCCTCTTCCTGGTCAGCCTTGAAGGTGGGTACCTCCATCGCCGACCTCTTCGGCGTCATCGCGGGCTTCTTGACCTCCATCTGTGGTGGTGGGGTCGTAGAGGGCGTGGGCACGCCGTTGGGCGCAGCGGAGTTGGGGTTTTGCTTGGACATGTACATCGGTGCAGGAGCTGCGGGGGCCGGCGAGGGGATTGGCCGGCCATGCGCTTCCTGATAGGCATGCTGCGAGCGACATTGGTGTCGACAACCTTGAGCTTCTCCTGGTCGACGGTGAACTGGATGGGAGCGGAGGCAGCCATGGTACGCAGGTAGTACATTCCAGTCTTCAAACCCATTTTCCACCCAGCAAAGTGCATACTGGTGAGCTTGCCCATAGTAGGCTCCTTCAGGTGAATGTTGAGAGATTGAGACTGGTCAATGAAAGCACCACGGTCGGCGGCCATCTGCAGGATGGTACGTTGGGAGATTTCCCACACGGTCTTGTAGAGAGCCTTGATGTCGGCGGGAATGTTGGGAATGTTTTGAACGGAGCCACCATCTGCGATGATACGGTTTTTCATGTTGTCCGACCACAGACCAAGGTCGACAAGATCCTTGAGAAGCCAAGGGTTAACGACCTGGAACTCACCAGCAAGAACACGGCGAGAGTAGATGTTCGAGGTGTAAGGCTCAAAACATTCGTTGAAGCCCATGATCTGAGAGGTACTAGCGGTTGGCATGGGCGCAACGAGCAGGGAGTTGCGGACACCGTGCTGGGCAATCTTCTCCTTGAGCGCCTCCCAGTCCCAAAGATCGGTTGGTGTGACACCCCACATGTCGTACTGCAGCTCACCCTTGGAGACAGGAGAGCCCTCGTAGGAAGCATACGGGCCGAGCTTCTCTGCCAGTTCGCAGGAAGCTTCCAGGGCAGCATGGTAGATGGTCTCGAAGATTTGGATGTTGAGGTGCCTGGCCTCTGGAGAGTCGAAAGGCATGCGGAGAGCGAGGAAAGCATCTGCGAGACCGTTGACACCAAGACCGATAGGACGATGCCTCATGTTGCTGTTGCGAGCCTCCGGAACTGGGTAATGGTTCACTTCGATGATCTTGTTCAGGTTGCGGACGACAACTTTGGTCACCTCGTGAAGCTTTTCGAAGTCGAAGGTCTCCTCGTGCATGTTGACGTAGGTTGGCAGGGCCAGCGATGCAAGGTTGCAGACAGCAACTTCGTCAGGAGCACTGTACTCAATGATCTCCGTGCAAAGATTGGAGCTGCGAATAGTTCCCAGGTTCTTCTGGTTGCTCTTCTTGTTGCAGGCATCCTTGTAAAGCATAAAGGGGTTGCCAGTCTCGGTCTGAGCCTCAAGTATGGCGTACCAGAGTTTCTGGGCTCTAACGGTCTCTCGGCCCCTGCCTTCACGTTCGTAGCGCTCGTACAACTCCTCGAACTCATCACCGTACACATCGGCCAAGCCAGGACACTCATGGGGGCACATCAACGTCCAGGTGCTGTTGGCCTCGACGCGCTTCATGAAGAGATCGGGAATCCATAAGGCGTAGAACAGATCACGAGCGCGAACCTCCTCCTTTCCATGGTTCTTTCTCAGGTCGAGGAACGCAAAGACGTCCGCGTGCCATGGCTCGAGGTAGATGGCGAAGGCACCGGGACGCTTGTTGCCACCCTGGTCGACGTATCTGGCGGTGTTGTTGTAGACTCTGAGCATAGGCACAAGACCGTTAGATGTACCGTTGGTGCCTCCGATGTAGGAGCCTGTGGCACGGATGCGGTGAACGTTAAGGCCGATACCGCCAGCTGTCTTCGAGATCATGGCACAAGTCTTAAGGGTGTCGTAGATACCCTCAATGCTATCCTCCTTCATATCGACGAGGAAGCAAGACGCAAGCTGTGGGTTCGGCGTGCCGGCGCTGAAGAGTGTAGGGGAAGCGTGTGTGAAGTACTTGTTAGACATGTAGTTGTATGTCTCAATGGCGCCCTCGATGTCCTCGCCGTGGATCCCAACAGCGACACGCATGATCATTTGCTGAGGACGCTCAGCCACCTTGCCGTCAATCCTGAGTAGGTATGACCTCTCCAGAGTCTTGAAACCGAAGTACTGATAATTGAAGTCACGATCATATACAATAGCAGAGTTGAGCTCATCTGCGTGCTTCATCACAGTCTGGTATGTTTCTTCTGAGATCATCGGGGCTGGCTTCTTTGTCTTGGAATTGACATAGTGGTACAGGTCCGAGATGACCAGAGAGAACTGCTTCTTGGTTTGCTTGTGGAGGTTGGATACTGCAATGCGTGCGGCAAGGATGGCATAATCTGGGTGTGTTGTGGTCATGTAGGCGGCTGTCTCTGCGGCCTGTGGGAGGCTGTTAGTCCGTCGTCCGCGGTACAATGCTAGTAGTAACACATACCAAATCATCCAACTGAATGGTGGTGACACCCTGGTAGACACCAGAGATGACCTTCATGGTGATCGCGGCGGCGTCGACGTGCTCAGGGTCAAGTCCATAACAGAGCCTGGAGACACGAGCTGTGATCTTGTCGAACTGGACACGCTCCTTGCGGCCATCTAGTCTTCGTCAGTCCTGGATCCACCGGAGCGGAAGAAAAGCAGGTGCGTCGAGTAACCCCTGGTGGCGAGAACCAAGGCAACCCCGACGTGTTGTCAATCCGAGCTGGTTCGCTTAAGAAACTGCAGACATACCGCGCTTGTAGACGAACATCGTCTTGGTATGGAGACGCGAGGTCCCGGATGGTGATGACAATGTATGGAACGGTGAGGAATGAGGGAAAGCGAATGCAGTGGAAGATAGCAGCAAGCTCAATGGAAGCCGGATCAAGAGGCTTTGGTTGATGGAGAGGTTGGTATGTGTGAGGCAGATGTGTATGGAAGATTGACAGGGAGCAGGCCAGAAACGCGAAGTAATAAAGGCTTCGAGCGTTGTTTGGGTGACGTTCAGGCAATCGAGGACTAGGGCGATTTTTCAAGACGCGTTCGCGTTCTTAGCGCGACTGTGATGATGAATCAATTTGCCAACGTCTTCGCTAACCGCGGGGCTCGCGTCATCTGTCTTTGGTAGTCGCTCGGCTTTCACCGCTTGGCGCGGCTCAAAATCTCTCCGGTTCGCTCAAAATTCTTCTGGGAATATGAACCTCTGGACATCCTCCTTTGACCAGCAATCACAGTTGAAGTCCACCTGTACATGCTTAACATGCCCGCTACGGCCAGCCAGCATCACATGAGCTCTAACGCTCCTATGAGCCATCGCGGCGAGCCAGTCATGGAACTGTCAGCGAGCATCTTCTTGCAAGATAGGATATATACAATCTATGTGCAGTGCAAGGCGGATTCGAAGACTCGGCGATCACTACTTTCCAAGATCACGAGTTCAAAATCAACGCCAACAAGAAGCCCAACGACCTGCCAAGGTCATCTCACTTCGTGTTGCAGTGTCTGAGCGTAGCTTTGAAGACTTTGCGTCAATCTGATGAGAGACATCCATTTGTAATAACATCTGCGTCTGTGGGTATCGCTATGCCGTGTGATTCGTACTGTTTCTTCCAACTACAACTCTTTCTTCTCGCCCTGTCCGTCTGCTGTCGTCGCAGAACTGCTTTTGAATGCCATGGGCTGCTTCGTCTGAGGCTGAGCCTCCTTCGTCCTCTGTGCCAATGTGTACAGAGCCACCACAACTTCGTTTGCCAGTTGTATAAAGCTGCCGCACGCGATCCCCCAGAGTTGAATGCTAATGCTCCCAGTCGGTGCTCTTGGACATGCCATGATCCACTCCACGTAGCCTGGCAGCCATCCTTGCGGTAGCCAGAAGAGCGGCTCCTTTGAATACCAGAACTGCAGCAGGAAACGGAGACCGCTCGTTCCTATCCATCGGAGCCCATTCGCGGCAGTGTCAAACTTTGTCTTCGCTGCTTGTACGGATTGCGCTGCACTTTGTCAGATGAGTGCGGCCGGACGACCAACAGATCTGAACTCACCACGCTGCTCGTGTTCCTTCACTGCCTTGTTGTACTGCCTATCCAGCTTTGCCCACTTGGAGAACTGATCTTGCGCGCTGGTAGCGTTGAGCTCCTGCTTCAACCGAACCACCTCTCTTCGCAATTTTGCGGCTTCTTGTGCATCCTTCGACGTGGGTGTTGGTGCCTTGTTGTAGAGCGTCCATAGCTGGATCAAGTTAGCACGTTACTAGAGGATGAGGTCCTGCAAACGTACAAGCTCGTTGATGGCGCTGGCGCCAACCGTGTTGACGAGGTGGATGGCCAACTGTAGTACGAAGACGACCAGAAGTAGAGAAACCATCTTGGCTAACAACGGAGACCGCTGGTGATTTTGTGTGTGCGCGATCTTTGGTATATGTATATCACACCATGGACACCCACGGCGCCGTTAACTTTCCCCACGATGCGCAATATGACGCAGTTTCGCCAAGCCCGCTGTACTGTTTCAGCCAATCTCAAAAGGCCAGGGACGCGGGTCCGGCATCTATTTCGACTTCACTCTTCATCCTACTCCTCTATTGCATGACCGTTCTTCTTCCGGCCGATACAGGGCCGGCTAGTCGAACACCCGTCAAGAACATAAGCTGCAACGGAGCTCTGAGCAGATCGTTCTCGAGTAGGATTGAGCTTTGAGGTTGGCATATGCTTTTGTGGCATTGAGTGTCTTACCAACGAGCGCAGACATATGGGCGGAGCGAATTACACCCAGAACAAAGAGCGGGAATGGGTAGCTATCGTCACGGTAGATCGTCTGATCACACCCCTGCTCACCATTACTTACACCAAGTATTCCGATAACGCTCTGACCCTCACCACGTCGTAGTCTTCACGGCAGAAATATCTGTTCACGCTCGTTGTCTTCAGCAGAGTGGCAGCGGAGGCAGAAAGCAAACTTTCCAACCGGAACATTGTGGCGGCCCCTGTTGGTAGGAATTGGCTGCGAGCTAGATTTCGAACGGGATCTTCAGATGCAGGTTGTCAAGCAGACTACTAATGAGCCAAAGCGTTAGAGGGGAAAGAACGGGATGGGCGTGATAATGGTTCTCACTCATGCAGTGTTAGGTGGTGACATGTGTGTTCGTAAATTAGCATCTAATCCATGGCATTCTATTCTATATGGTCAACATATGCCTTTTCCATGCGCTTTTTCCACCCTCTAAAAGCCCCAACAGATCCTGCCTCCTCCTTCTTATTCCTCTCGAATCCCCCAGCAAGACCCTCATTGCCGATTATGCCAACCAGCGGCTGATCGAGAAGGACCAGCGGCACCATACTAACCCTCCCGTGTGCGCACATAAACGGAAACGCACACTTCGCCAACTGCTGGATCAGCTCTCTGCATTCCCCCAATGACAGTTTGTCGTTGAACATGACTGCGCTGCGGCACGCACGGGAGTTGAGGAGGTCTAGTATTCCCTCTGGACAATCACCTATGGGACGAAGCCACGGGTGTGCGTTGTCTTCTTCTTCTCCTCCTCCTCCTCCTCCTCCTCCTCCTCCTCCTCCTTCTCCTCCTCCTCCTTCTCCTTCTCCTTCACCACGTAAAGCGCGGTTCCGCTGTGAGGTGGAGGTTTTGGAAGACCATATTTCTGTCCGGAGTAATTCAATTACCAGCTTCGGCTCGATCTTGCAGCGCTCGACGATACCTGGTGGTAGAGCGCGGACAGTGAGTCTGGATCCTGAGCTCGAGTTGGTGGAAACGAGGCGACTACTTGGTACGGTGGGTGAAATGATAACATCGTAGAGAATGCCCCAGCGGGCGAACCGCTCTGCGGCTTTCTTGAACGGGTCTACCTCTCCAGTCGATATTTGAAAATGAAGAGGCCTGTCCAGTGTCACAGCATCAACGAGAGATGTGTGTCCGGTATTTGACTCAGGCTTTAATGAGCTAGCATTCGGTGGTGGTTCGGGTTTGCAGAGCTCTTGTAGTAGCGATTCTAGGATGACACGCTCGGAAGCGGCGTGCTGGTCCACGACAACAAGGAGCGGTTCGTTGGATGGGTGAGCGCCTGCACTATCCTGGGACTGCTGAGTCATCTTCAGAAGTATGAACTTGTTGTCTACTTGAGAGACGACCGTGGCAGTAGACAGGCCGGCTTTTGATAGCCGACCTATGCTCCCTTGTACACCCCGTGAGAATGACTCACTGATGTTGCTCCGCATGTTTCCAGTAGTCTGTTCATACAGACATAATCTAGAGATACCTCTCTCTGCTTGATTCTCAAAAACAGGGTTCTTCCAGTCTGTCATCACCGTATCGAGCAGACCCGACACAGCGCCTATATTTGGTCGAGATTCAGCGGCACGTCTGGTCAGGCTCAAAGACTTGCCAAAAGTGGACAGAGTCGAGTTTGTGGCAGCAGGCTGCCTTGTGTTCTTGTCGGAAGTCAGACGAGCACCGGGTAGGACAACCCCAGTTCGCGCGTTGATGCGATAGAGCTGCCTTGTCTTTGGATCAAGCCACTCTACGATGCTGTCTTCGTCAGGGCTCAATTCAGCTTGCTCAGAATCTGGCGCAGCCGTTTGGGCGACTGGGATCTCACAAGCATCAAGCACCTCTGAAGTCCGCGATCCGGACAAGTTAGAACCCAATTGACCTGGCAAGATGGGAGGCATTCGAAACCGCAAGCTTGGACGAGCTTCTAGAGACGAATCATTCACATTTCCCCTCATATGCGGCAATTTCAGGCCTCTGGCTGTACTTGCTCGATCTGGCTTGGTTGAAGAACATAGCTTGCTGCTCTTTATCCTGCTCCAGTCGGCGAAGTTTGCACCAAGGACAGTGGAAAAGCTGTCTCTGCTAGCAGGTCCAGGACGTGGTCCCTGTTTGTTCATGGTCGCTTCGCTCAAAGGTCGGAGTTGGGTGTCGAGCTGAGGGAATGCTCTTGAGGAAGAAGAGGTACTACCGGTTCGCATCGAAGTCGCCCTTGGCTGACCAGACGTTGTGCTAGGCGACCTTTTCCTCTTCTGCGTCCGCTTCCTTGGGCGGAAGTGATTGGCTTCTAGCCATCGTGTTGCCAAGGCCTCGAGCATTTCGATAATGCTTCTGAGCTGCGCGTGGTTTTCTGTTTGATCAAGCGAGCCGGGCTTGCGTTGCAAGTTGTTGCCCAGCACGATACGTAGATAAAACATCGGCCACCTGTCAACGCCTTTCTTGCCTGGCTTGAGTTGCTGGTTCGTCAAACCGTCTGCTTTATACCTGCGATCACGACTCCTTCGTTCCTTTTCCGCCTCGTCAGGTTCGGAGTCGCTCTCACAACCGAAGCTGGACAAGCTGAATACGCGATTGATGGTACCATATAGCTCATTGTGGCCGCTCTCCATATCGTATGGAGAAACTCCGATAGAGATGAATTGTACGTTCCTGGTTGGCGCCGGTTGCAGGGATATCACACCCTTTATTGACATTGACAGGGTTGACGCAGCGGCGGGCACCCATGTAGATTTTGACTCGGGTGACACGTAACCAGCCTGCACAAGGATACTGTGTATAGTGTTTGGATTTAACGTTTGCTTCTTTAGCTGTTGGTAATCGGTGTTCCTCTCGGTCAAAGCTGCTGTGAAAGTCTCAGCTCTGCTGTTGATAGTAAAGGCTCTTGAGCTCTCATGAGCATCGCTGGCTTTCACATTGACCGGCCGATTCCAAGCGAGCAACAGTGCGACGATGCCGTGTCTGAGAGCCTCCCACTGTTTTTCTGTTTGCGACTGCTCGTTCGCGATCAACGCACGCTGTTTGACTCTCACGGGCATATTGCCAAACAAATCCCTAACAGTGACCCTGGTGCCATGTTTGGGAGATCGGACAAGCTCATGTTGTAGTGGTGCTGGTATCAACCGGGAGATCGGCTTCGACCTGTGTATGGTCAAGGTATTGTGAGAGTTGTGCTGCCAGTGGTGCGACGTTATTGTGAGAAGCGAAAGCGCAGCAACGGCAGGTAAAAATGTGCCATGGCCTCCATGAAGCTCCGAGGGCTGCGAGCTTGCATACTTGGAAGTGTGGTACATGCGACCCAAGCCTCCGGTTTCCCGGAACTCCAAAGGAGAGACACCTAGACCATCATCCTCTACCACGCAGCTGCCCCGACCAAAGTTGACCTGGATTTCTATCCTGGAGGCTTGGGCGTCTAGAGAGTTCTCGATCAGCCCGAAGACGACGTTGACCAAGTTGGTGATCGTGATCGATGATTTGATCTGAGCGACCACGGTCTCTGGAAGAGGGAGGATTGCGGTCGAGCCATGACCTTTTTCCGGTTGGCTAGTGGCCATTCGCCAGAGAAGAAGAAGGTAGAAGCCCTTAACGCAGGTGATGTTGTTCCGCAACTCAGGGCGGTTGCCACGTCTGCTCACGTCTCTGTTTCGAACGATCGCGGGGCATTGAAATTGCACTTTGCGTGGAATCCGACTCTAGTCAGGAGCATACACGTTCGATTAAATGGTAGAAGATGCAGACGATGGAATGGGACGAAGCCAGCAGTGACGTCGCTTAGTGGCAAAACCCCCTACACGAAGGGCGATAACGAGCCGCAACGGGTTAGCGTTGTACTTTAACTTGCCGCTTGCTGTAAATAAACCGTTCTGCGTTCCGGACGACAAGGCTATACGATTGATGCTCTTTTGATGGAATGATAAGATGAGGACACTATGAGGATCTGAAGGGCCGGAACGGGTTGCTGGTTATATCTGTTATGTCAACTTCAGTAAAACATCATCCTACACTGCCTCCCAAGCTGTACTTCTGCCCTGCTTTCAGATCATACCAACAATTGAAGATCCTATGAGAACACCTTGGTACGTCAATATAAGAGGACCACTATACGTAGCGGACAATATGTGCAACATCACAATCCCCAAAACAGTGCTGTACCGTCCAATTCCTTCGGGTATCTGCCTGGCTGTAATGCCCCAACGCCGCCCAATTCAACACTCGAGAACGCTCTGGTATATAGCACTCGCTGCCCTCTACCGCCATCGGGCCCGCGACTTTCCTTCAAAACCCCACTTTCTGCAACAACCGCCCAAACAGCGTCGGATCTCTGACTCCAGCTACCAATACCGCCAACACCGCAAGTGCACCTGCGAGAAGTACGGACTTGGTAGTATTCACAGGGCCCGCACCCGCTACTGCCTCTCCACCGCCACCCTTCCTCTCCTCTCCCATCTGCACCGCCGGCACCGCATCATCTGCTATCTTGATACTGGAGGTGAACATATCTTCTAATCCCGTTCCCTGCTTCGCCGCGTCCAGATCGCTCTTGAGCGTCCACTTTGACTCGCGAAACTCGAAGTTGCGGCCCTTATTCCTATCCTCATAGCTGGTAGTAGTGGCGACATGGTGTTTTGGTATCGCGATAGATGCCTCGGGCTTCTTGGCACTGTCTTGGAACGCTAAACCCATCTGCTTGAAAAAGTCCCGCTGCTGAGACAGGGGCGTAGGTTTGAATACCGGTGCTGGTGGCCTCACGATCTTGTGCGCAGGCGCGAGCGGCGCGGGAGGGAGGTGGCCGCGGAAGGGTGAAGGCTCGACGAGCGGTTTTGCTAGTGGCGCTGGGGAGGAAGCCCATGATGCGCCAAGCTTTGGAGTAGGTTGAATGGCAGAGTGAAGGCCTGCCATGGAGTGCAGACCTTGTGGTGGTTGTGGTTCCCAGTCCATGTCGTCGGCATGAGATCCAGTTCCGGTTGCCGAATATGGTGGGCTGCCGGGTTTAGTGGTTGCTGTGGAGGGCGATGGTTGGTCTCGTGAGCGCAATGGCGCCAGATTCGCGATAGGGAAGTGCTTGAGGGGTGGCGAGGAGCGTTCGCGTAGTACAGAGTTCGCAGGCCGGGATGAGGGCATACTCGTGAAGGTCTCTGTCGGGTATTCGAAGCTATCGGGTTCCACCAAGGGAACATCGCTTTCTTTCAGATTAAGCTTCGTTTGATGAAGTGTGACGATGCGCTGGGAAGCGAGGGTAGTCAGGAAGAGGAAGACCAACATGCCCATGTGCACTCCCCTCGTCGCAGTTTCGCCCAAGTCCGCATGGTGCTCGATATACCACCACGCAATACCTCTCAACCCGATGATGACCAGCTGCATACGTATATAGTCGCCCAATCCAAGCATCTTGCTTCTCTTTCCTTTCATAGTAGTCATCTTCTCTTTCAGTGCGGGGTTCCACCAGATCAAGGATGCCTGAAGTAACAATGATTTGACGATAAGGTCGTTGAAGAGGTCCCCGCATCCTGGCCCAAGACGGCGGGCTGAGATACCCTTGACCACGCAGCCAATGATCATGAGAGGTTCCAACTTCACCTCACTTGGCTCTGAGTCCGCCATCATCCCGAATGCGCCAAATCCGTGCCAGATTGCTTGAATGAAGACGCTGGTCCACCAAGCCCAAGCGGCGAGTTTGAGGAAGAGTGACAGGAACGGCCTGTTGTTGTAGCGAAGCGTACCGCTCTGTTTTGAGCGTTCGAGATTTTTCTGTAGCATATCCGCCTGCACAATGTATTTGGTCTTCCTCATGCGCTCCTGCACTCTCGGCGCGCATTGTCTGCAGACCTGTGGGTAGCGGCGCTCCAGCTCTTTACGGTATTCTGGATAGTTCGCGACGAACTTGTCGTATTCGGGATGCCTTTCGTCTGGGAGGTATTCAGCTAGCACTGTGGCTAGAAGGTGTTGGTTCTTGAGGCAGGCCTGGCAGAAGAGCTGATCGTCCGTGATGTTGCCGGTAGGTGAGGCGCTCTTGTCGCGGGCAAACGCGAAGCTCTCAGTGGGTTCTTTGATTGGAGTAGCAGGCACATCTGCGATATCACCGTTCTGGGATGTGTTAGCGCTTTCCTGCAATAACAGATGCGAACGCAGACAGCAAGAGCATACCTTGTCAAGGTAGTTAGTCGCCTCGCACTGCTGGCAAGTAAATTGCCTTGTCTTACCATCCTTCGCGTACGGAGACCGGCCACCGCAGTAGAAGCAAGAGAGGCGCTTGGTAAGAAGAGGAGGCATGGTGGAAGGCAACGAAGGTATAGGAAGTTCTCTGGTCCCGGAGTTAAAGTGGGCTTAAGTATCCGGTATCAACAGGCAAGAATTGATCGACTGTGATACTTTATTGCTATGTCATTGCGAGAGAAGGAGAGTTAGTTGAGGAGAAGGAGCGAGCGACCAGGAAAGCTCTCTTTTGGTATCTATCTCCACCGCGTGCGTCAACTGCCTCTATTGTTTATTGTCAGTCGCGCTTTCACCGCGAAGCTCACCCACGACTTCACTTCCAGCCTCGCCAAGCCGCCAAAGTTGATCCCTGCACACAGCGGCCCCTCTAGGATGACTATACCTCACGCTTTCGTTGTGACCACGTACTATCTGCTTACACGATACTATTGCAATTCCCACAGCATCGCGGCAGTAGTTCTGTGTGTGTACGAAGCTTGAAAGGATGCCTTTGCTTGCTGCCCACTTAGTGAAGGCCGGTTCTACGACAAAGAAAGCACAGTAAGCTAGAAAGACTACACCCTACGTGAAAACCATTTCGATTTGCAATAGTAGATTATAATCATTGGAACAGTAAGTGCGACTTCTCTCCGTTATGTTGTCCTCTTCGACAGGGATCCGTAAAAGAAGGTAGTAGGTGATGCTCTTAAGACACAGTTGCAGTTCAATCATTGCTATTTCAAGGCAACAGTGTGACTGGGCCTCTATGCTTGTTAGGCTTCTCAGGACGACAATCGCTCTACTGGTCATAACCCCGGAGGGCGCCTCAGATGGTTGAAGCAGATTAGGGCATCAAGAAGGCTAAGACCAACGTAGAACTAATGTCGAAGGAGATCTAGTGTTGAAGTGGATATAGGCCTAGCGTAGAAACGACTTGCACTGGTGGCAGTGGCTCGTCATTACTAAAGATGCTGCTATTGAAACGTCATATAAGATTATACTTGCGTGACTGTATGCATGTAGGGCCTCTAGACTGTCAATACAGCTTGACACTTGAGCATCCTGTTGCATATGTCGAAAGAAGTTCGACTTGCAATAGTAGCTTAGTTCATCGTTGCTGACACACCATGAGGATACTCAGATGTGTTCGAATTTATCACAGTCCAAACCAGAGATACCTCCAAACGTCGAAAGGATCTTCGCACTGAAGCAGACATGATTTTAGCATACAGAGATGAGTTCGAGTTGTAACAGCAGCACATCATTACCGCAAACATTACCGCAGGGCCCAGCCAACCGATCGATCAACCAATCACAAGCCGGATTCGCCGCCCTCGTTTGCGAAAGTCCGCGAACTCTCAACTCCCAATCCCAAGAAAGTCTCCATGCCAGTATCTCAAGGTTATATCGCGCATTTCGCCAGTCCCCCTCTTCCTCGTTCACCACATCTCTACCGAGATGCAGAAGATTAAACAACGTACCGCTGCCGCGGTACGGCAAGCAGCCCGCCGCAAGGACCGCGCAGCAGCGATCAAACAGTCAGAAGAACGCTGGTCATCGAACAACCAAGCGGTCATGCAGCGGAGGGTGCAAGCGCAGTTCTTCAGAGGCGAACGAAAGCAACGGCGCGAGGACTATGAAGCTGGCAGACTGGCACCCAGGCGCGACGTTGGCGAATTCGGCGAGAAATACGGAACGCTCGATCAGGTTCTTCTGCAGAATGTCGAAAAGCACGGAAGGGATCAGATAGAATGGTGGCCGATTAGGGAAGGTGATAGAGTGGTCGTTCTCAAGGGCAGAGATGCGGGAAAAATCGGTCAAGTCACGACTGTCAACAAGGATGCTGTCACGGTGAATGTGTGGGGATTGAATCAGGTATGGTTGCTCGCTATACACACAGCTGGATAAACTTCTAATCCACATCCAGGCCGAATTCTTCGCTCCAGAGTACCTGCGACAGGAAGGCCATAACCTTCAACCCATCAGCACATTCACACTACCCGTATCCTTGAAAGACGTCAAACTCGTCTACACACCCGGGACCCCGAAACCAGGATCCCCAAAGACGTGGTCATCGACAAGCTTGAACCGACCAACAAGTTCAACGCACAAAACATGAAACTGCGCCCTGTGGACGATTGGGACCGCAAGATCCCCGGTCTAAACCTCATAATCCCGTGGCCGGAAAAGGGCGAACCGGAACACCAAGACCACGACTCCGACACCCTGCGTATCAACGTTGATGAAGTGACAGAACGACCCGTGTTGCTGCAGCCGCCAATGCCGCCCAGTGTGATTGATGAGCTAAGAAACAAGTACAGTGTGTTCAGGAAGCGCCACGATCCGGATTACGTGGCGAGGAAGGAGAGGTTCGAGGGAGCGGAGGGATCGAGGAAGAGGGCATTGGCAAGGAGTGCGATGACGCCGATGCAGGAACTGAAGGAAAAGAGGATGGCGGAGAAGGCGACGAGGGGAGAGCCGGAGCTGAGCGAGGAGCAATTGGCGAGGATAGGAGAGGTCATGGCGATGGAGAGGATGGACAAAGAGAAGAACGCGGCGCAGAAGGATTGATTTCACAACACATTACAAGCATGGGTATGGTTTGGCAGCGTTTCAAGAGCGTTTTGTACAGTATTGTACCATTATCCAGCTTGCCATGTGTCGACAGAAGGCTGTGTAGACTTGTCCAGCCACTGAGCGGGCGCTCTAGACCAAGACACCCAGATACTCCCCTCTTCCGCCCACCCCGTCCAGCTGCTCCCATTGCACCAGAAACCGATCTACTACTTGACACAGCAGTTTCCCGCTGAGACTCAGCTTCTTGACCCGCGCCCAGCTCTCCACATACACCGTACGCATCTTCCCTCTCGTATTGCACTGATCCATATTGAAGAACCGCAAAATCAGCGACGCGAGAACCACAATCGTCGCCGTCGCGGGTCCATTCGTCAATATCAGATCCGGATACGAGTCCCGCGCCGTTCGTATCTCCAAGCCGTCCACATCCTTCGATCCCTTTGCGCCCTTCGAGACCGCATTACGCTCGGGCAGACAGAGCAACTGCAGACATTCCCACAGACAGTTCAGTGCAGACACGGGTGTAGTGAGCAAGCTCTGGTGTATCCTCCTAGCCCTGGGCACCATCACAATCGTCCAAGTTCCGACTTCTTTCCCTCCGTATCGGGCTGCGGCCTCCTCCTCGAACTCCCGCGCTCGGGCTGCGCTGAAGGCGTCGCCGGAGCTGACGACCCAAGTGCGGTGGGTGTAGCGGCGCCAGTTCAGGGTCGCCGAAGCCTTGTCCTTGTCACCGTTCGATTGGACGGCTTTGCGAGGCCAGATGGCGTTCCGGAGCATGGATAGCATTTCCGCCGTGTGTCCTCCGCTGCCGAGTACGATGAGCAGGTGTGCGGGATCGCCTCGTTTTCGGGGTCGGGGTGGTCCGCGGTAGGCTGGAAGGATGGAGATGAGGCGGAGAGTGCCAAACAGGAGGGCAGTGACGGATAGAGCCAAGAGGACCTGGAGGACTACCATTGCTGAGCCCATTGTGCTGGGGTTCCGGATGAGAGAAATCAAGGGAAGGTCAATAAGAGTAGAGAGGGTGTTGGATCATGACCCGCAATAGGCCTTCTGAATTCCGGTCATAGCATCGTATGGCACTGTCTGTGAGAATGGAAACGTGTTATGTCTACCACATCCATGCTGCAGAACATTGAAGGGACGTTATATAATAGACGTGGGGAGTGGACAGGTCTTGGCATTTTCACATGTCAACATGGAAGTAAAGGGTTGCCGGTAGGCACTTGAGCAACTCACATGCTCTTCACTTGAGCTTAAAGTAGGGTAAAGAAGGGCACGAAAACTAGTATACAGAAAGTCGAAACTCATCCTACTCTAAATTACATCTAATGGGAAGGCGTATAACTCCCGTCTATACAGCAACGCCAATCAGACAGTTTTGCCGCCCAGGTTTCTTTTAAGTCTACCTCTAATCCCATTTCCCAACAACACTCTTGACGAACTTCATGAATTTCCAGAAACCGACAGCATACTCCACGTTACCCTGCGGATCCGTGACCCTCTGCGGCCACGCGATACCAGCGCCGTAGAGACCCTTAATCTTCTCCCCTCACCCTCTCCAGGCCCAGTCGAAAAGCTTCCATCCATATGGTTGTAGTAAGGTGTCAGCGTCTCGTTGCCCTTCCTGAGAGTCGGTAACGGGTCTTTGTTGTATCCAATGGCTGTTACGTAGTACTGGCAGCCCGGAAGATGCTCTTCGTACGTCGTGAATTCGTTTTCCCGCTTGTAATGGATAGGCGTGACGAACTTGCTGACATCGGAATCCTCGAACGCGTCCGGCTCCAGATTCGCACGGGCCCATGCGGCAGCGGCGCCTTTGAGACCGGTGTTGTCGCGCAGGATCCAGCCGTCCATGTATTCCGCGTAGCGGAGTGCGTGCCGTGTGAACCATTTGATCCGGAGTTGAGGATGTGTGCTTTTAGCGAGGTTGTAGAGATTCAACAGGACAAGGATTGCACTGTGTGAAGCGCCGATGACGGCGATTGTTGCTGGTGAGTCCCTAGGTATGCTCTTGGCCAGCACAGTAGGACTGAGCGCAGTGTCGAGATGAAGAGGTTGCATGCCTTCAACGACGACGGGAAGTGGCGTATCGTTCGGCGAAGAACCTGTGCAGAGAACCAGTCGGTCAGAAGCCACCTGGGCCTCAGTGTTGTCTGCTAGCTTCAGCTGGACATTCCAGCCTTTCGTGTCATCGAGTGTGGCTTCGCTAACACGGCCGAGTCGTGAATGCAATTCAGGTTTCGTTTTCAAGCCATCTGTAAGCATGAGAAGCATATCCGCAGCATGGCTGAGGTTGCAGCCTTGGTCCTGCTCCAGCTTCCTCAATGAATCCACAGCGTGAGGAGATGGTGTCTCATCTATGATTTTCCTGAAGGGCTCAACGGCTTCTGCGAAGTCAATGAACAGCTTAGTTTTCGTATTGCTGAGGTTCTGTCAGCCAGCACATTCCCCTCAACAATAGTTGAATTCAAGAAATACCTGGGAACCTCTCTGTAAGATCTGTTCACCCTTCCAGCTTCAAACTTATCGTCAACCCAGAGAATAGGTTGGAGTTTCCGCTCAAGGAGGTTTCCAATGACCGTGATCCCTGCAGGTCCGCCACCAACTACCACGGCTGCATACTTGTCTTGCTGCTTCGACACGTCCTGGCTATAGCATCGTCGAGAGAGTGGCTGAGTAGAAGAAGTTGCATTGTTCCGAACAATTATTCGTCTCTGGTTAAGAAACGGCGTGCCCTGCGGCTTCCGAGCAAATCGTGGTGTTACGAGAGCTATTGAGGAGCGCGTGCTGAAACCTCTCTTGGGAACACGCATGCGCCACGGCGCCGCATGTTTAGCACAGTCAAGCACATGGTGCAAAGTGGGTTGCATTGAGGTGAGTGTACGATGTCAGCTTGTGGTTGGTACTCACTTTACTCTTTTATCAGATTGGTCGCCACGATCGCGAAAGCGCCAAGGCTTTTAGTCGATCACGCAAGATGAATCAGTCTCTTCACTTCCACAACCGTTTACCAAGTTCTCGCACCGAGACTATTTTGCAAAGCGCATGTCAGAGAGATGAAATAGTAACCGTCGCTGAAGGACGGCTTGTGACAGCGCCGAAATATCGAAGATCCGTAAGTATCGCCGACCATCATTGTTCTCGTCAGCGACGTCGCCGATAAGTCACCGACATGTCGCTGTTGTCGCCGACCAATGCCACACACGACGTGTACCAGATATGTTATGGATGAAAGAGAACACTTTTGTCAGATCTCGCCAACTTTCGCCTCTCTCAAAATGGCTGATCCAATCCGTTTACTTTAGCCTAGGGTATAAAGCATTGCCAAATAAAGCCCCGTAACCATACCGCCCAATTACAGACCCTAACCTGCCTGGTCCGACGCCTGATATCCCAAATTGAACCCACCTCAATGCTCTTTCGTGCCCTCCCTTTCTCCCTCAACGCCACGATCCTTTGCATTCTCGCCATCTCTGTCGTGCTGCCAATCAGAGCTCCTGCGACTTATGCCGCCTGTCGGTCCCCTGGATACCATTGGGCTTGCCAAAGGGCTCCCGATGCTTCCTGGTATACTGTCATTCCGGCCATGGCCGACTGCTCCGCTTCTGATACTACCATCGTAACCTCTCAGGCTGCCCCCGTCAAAGTTCAAAGAGCGGCCATCCGCACCATCTCTGTGGATACTCTTCCCATCGCCAGTCTCTCGATCTTTCGCCAGTTGTTTGTGGCTTGCGGCATAGTAGCTGTTGCGCTCAGATGCCAAAGCCGGTGCAGAGATCCCTTGACTGGAATACACGCTAGCCCGCTCGGCAGAGGCAAGACCACCAATACTGGGCCTGCTTTGACTGGAAGAGTATATGCCACCCTGTGGCACGTTGTGATCTGCGTTGGCGCTGAGCACGCTTAAGGGTAATGACTCCCTACTTCCACCCCAAACACTGCTAGGAGCCAGAGCCCGAACAGAGGCGTCCGTATCCATAGATCTCCGCCGACGTCGCTTGGAAGACGACGCCAGTGTCAGAATAGATGCGTTGTCAGTGAGAAGGTTGTGAGCGGTTGCGCTCGAGTATGTTGTTGGATTGCCGGTCTGAGCCATGTGCGGAGGGATTGCGGAGGCAGGCGTAGGCGATACTGGGTACTGATGGCTAAAGTGTACAGGGGTGTGATTCGCGGATGCATGACCATTCGCATGATGATGCGGCGCACCTTGACTAGCTTGTTGATTCAGCGCATTGCCTGGAGAGGTCGATTGTATTGTGGTCAGTGTGGTTGTAAGCGACTGCTGCGATTGATTCGGAGAGGAGAAGGTGCTATTCGCTCCTGCACCGTCTGTGGAACTCAGCGCCCCTCCCGCAGTTGTAGACGTAAACGCCTTTGAGAATCCAGCATCTGAGTGTATAGTCTCCGGGTTGGTGGCTACAGTGGGAGCCGCAGACTTGTTGCTGTGCTGAGGCGCCTCTTGAGCATCGGTACTGTTCGCAAGTGATGCATAGCTTCCATCTTGTGGACGCGAGGCAGGCGTTGAGAAAGAGAGATTACCCGTTGCGCTATCCGTATCTGAAGCGCGGCGACGAGCGGGACCTGACAGCGGGTATGGGTTGTTCTTCAAAGGAATTGAGTTTCCCTTCCTTCCTTTGAGGTTATTGTAAGCCCCGCTCTTCTTGGTGTTGGGCGTGTCCGATGACTTGAGATTCGTAAGCTTCTTCATCCAGGCAGTAAACGGCCTTCTGCGGGAGTTTCGGTCTGCAGGCCTACTGGCCAGATCCGCGGTCGCCATTGCTGTAGTATTGATTGGAGAGAATGCGGAATTGTCGGAGGATACTGGAGAGTCAGCAGACCGAGTATGACCTCGAAGAGAGGTGTTGTCGCTTGGGATGGATCGATTAGCTCGAACGCATTCCTGTGAGACCGGTCACGACTGATGATGAAGCAATGGCGGTGGTTTTCGTGTTGACAGAAATAGTCAAAGTGTTTGCGCAGCAAAGCAATCGATGCGCAAACACTTGCAGAGCTTGTGCACGGTTATAGTTGTCCGAAGGGTTGGAAGTTGGGCAGCGAGCAACGACAACGAGACCAAGACCAAGACCAGGACCAAGACCAAGCTTGAAGCAGCAGCAGCAGCAGCAGCCCAGACCTCGGAAGCGGAAGTCAGCTAAACCGTAGACCCTGCATGATTCGGCACAGGCGTAAGTTTACCCCGATACCGACGGCCTGGCCGACTTCGCAGAGCTCACTTGACGGAGTTAATGGGGAAATGACGAAACGCAGCAATTATGTAACCAACGTCCAAGTGAATATGGAAACTACATAGCCTTCACTGCCGCTTGTGGCGGGTCTTTACACTGCTGTTGAACATACCGATTCCCCAACTCCCTCGCCAAAAGGTCATAAATCACCGCAAAAATGTCTGAGTGCTGCAAGACTGGCTTCAAATGGACCGGCTCTCCCGTCGGCAAGGAGTCTACGCTGGGCAAGAACAAGACATACGTTACTGGTTCAAACAAGGATGCTGCCATCATGATCGTTCACGATGTCTTCGGCTGGACCCTGCCAAACCTGCGGATTCTCGCCGACCATTTCGCTAAGGAGGTTGATGCCACTGTCTACCTTCCAGACTTGTAAGTCAATCTGGCGTAATGATCAGTAAGAGTACGGCCACTGATCAGAGGCGTATAGCTTCGGTGGCGAGGTTATTGACCCAGAGACGCTGGAGGACCCCGAGAAGCGCAAGAACTTTGACTTGATGGGGTTCATCGGCCGCAACTCCAAGGACATCCGCGGTCCAGAAATCTTCGCGTGCGCTAAGGAACTCCGCCAGCAGTACAAGAAGGTTGGTGCCATCGGTTACTGCTACGGAGGCTGGGCCTGCTTCCAGCTCGGGGCTAACAAGGACCTCGTGGACTGCATTTCCATGGCCCACCCATCGTTGTGCACCGAGGACGAGATCAAGAACGTTAGTGTTCCAGTTCAGATCATGGCACCAGAGACCGACCCTCAGTTCACTCCTGAGTTGAAGGAGTTCTCCAACAAGACCATCCCTACTTTGGGAGTTGAGTACGACTACCAGTACTTCCCAGGCTTGGTCCACGGATTTGCAGTCAAGGGGGACCAGAACGACCCAGCCCAGAAGAAGGGTCTTGAGAGGGCAAAGAACGCTGCTGTGTTCTGGTTTGCGCAACACCTGCACGGCCACGCCTAGATGGGACGCTGGAACGATGGAAGGACGGAAAGTCCCACGTCGCTATGAATATATTTTGGTCAGCTTGTAACAAGCGGATGAAGTTGGAACATGCCCAATAGCATTTTGTGAAGTGCACCATCTCCCGTATCAACAAGTCCCCTCGCCTGTGATGCTATTACGCTTCCGAAGTGTGTTCACGTCCATAGCCTGGCTGGGTTGATGACTTTGCCCCGATAGTGGTCCAGCGTCCTCAACATGCAGCTGCGGCTGAGCGACTGGCTGCTGTTGTAATGTAACTCTCTAGCTAGGTTGCATTCTCGAGGCATTAGTGCTAAGCTTTACTGCCTCTGTGGATGCGGCTAAGCATTGGGGTCAAGCAAAGCACGGTCCGCATCTGCATGTGCTTTTGATACGCAGCTACTGTGCTATTGCTGCCGTGTTGGAATGGCGGTCGGTCAGTCAGTACTTCTGCTGACTTCTAAGAACACCGCAGCAGTGGTTTTTCCAACTCCCCGTGTCGTGTTTCCAGGCAAAGGCGTAGTTTGTGTTGTACCGAGCAGCAGACAATCTGACATGGAACGCTAGCCAGGCTGAACTAGAACAGACGGAAAGCTCTGTGATTGGCCGATATACCCTGCTAGCGTGCACCAGGAGGCTGTGTTGCCTGGATTTCCATAACAATCACACCGACCCCTACGTTAATGTTACACCGACACGAACAATGCCTGATGCACATCATAATATGCTATTTCGAGGATGGTCAACGTCGCTGGTGCCTTGCGATACTCCAACGCGGAGACTGAAATGATATATGAAGCCCATTGGGATGAAGGTTGGGAAAGAAGACACCACATCACGATCATTCTCTTCATTCACTTTGTACAGTACACGGTTAAACACAGTTCACTATGAAATCTTTCATTCTTTCCACGCTCATTGCACCCCTCGCCTTCCAGGTCGCCCAAGTTGTGGCATCTCCACTGTCCTTCAATCACGACGTCATTTCTTTGGAAAGCCGCCAGGACTCTAAGCTGCCATGTAATGAACCCTCCCGTAATCGCATGGTCAGCAACTGACGAGAAATCAGGCAGTCAATACTGCAGTGTCTCTGCTGGTTGTATGAACATCTGCCGTCCCGCCAACTGTACGTCCCTATATTATTTTTCTCGTCTGCCGCTTCCACTGACATCCTTGCAGGCGATGCCACCTACCTGATCGAGTCCGACGACACCTGCGACTCTATCGTCAACAAATTCGGCAACTTCACCGCAAAAGATCTCCTCGACTGGAATCCTGAAATTGGCCAGTCTTGCCTTGGTCTCCAGGCCTACGTTCCCGCCTGCATTGGCGTCCCCGGCTTCTTCTACCCAGGTCCAATCACTTCTGGTTACTACGAGAATGCCACTGCGATCCCTGTGCCTATCATGCCCCAGATCGTGAAGAACTGCACCCGGTTTGAGTACATTGGAGACGACAGTCTTCCTACTCTTGCGACGATCTTGGAGCAGAACCACATCTCGAAGACGCAGTTCAACACTTGGAACTTCCCCGGTCAGGATGCTACTCAGGATTGGGCTCCTTGGAGGGGTTACTTCAGCTGCGTCGCTGCGTGAGGTAGCGTAGTCAGGAGGTCAGACCGACCAGGCCGAAGTGATCGGATGGATAGCCAGGGCGTTCAGAGAGTGCGCAGATTGAGGCAGGTCGGTGGATGAGATGCGAATCGACTTTAATGATGACCCTTTGCTGGGTAGCGCAGGCTTTTTGCAGACAGTAATTTTGTACCCTTGTAAGATAATCGGACATAACCGTCGAAATGGCGGAAGAGCTTTGCGAAGTGCTCATCGGCTCTGATTCACATCTGCTGTGCTCATTGTTGTACCTTATTCGCGATCATCAACCCACCGCTTAGGGAAGGACTCATGTCACAAACGTCAGATGCTCGTTGATATAGGAGAGCAAGAGTGCGGTGGACATACATTGTCACGACTGCTTAACTAGTGAGGGTAACCCCTCCGAAGACCAGCTCACAGCCAATTTCAATCAATGGGGCCGACCGTCACCACTCTAGGGCGGAGCCAGAAGTGAGTAAGTGGTGGAGCGAGGAACGGTCTGGGAGAAACTGCGACAAGATAGATTTGGAGCTACGCTAGCGAAGGCGGCGAGCGTGACAGATGTTTCTGCCGTAACAACCAACACCATCACATGTGAACATTGTGAGCATGCGCTTGAACTTCCCACAAAGTGACCTCGCAAGCACATCACACGGGTGCAAGATGACAAGATCTTGCAAGTAATGGTTCATCGTCACTTCGTTCCTTATCAAAATCCTGCTACGTCATCGTACACAATCGCATACCCACAACAATCGCGGGGCGCTGAGCCATGAGAAAAGCATCGTGATCGCAAAGCAGAGGGCTGACGAGCGCCGTATCTGGCCGACCGTAATTCTTCTACCAAGATGTTTCCGCCGGGTCCAACTCAATTGACCCTATATACATACAGCAAACGCAACCGACCATGGAGGAACAGGTAGACCGACTCGTGAAGAAGACATGGGAAAAATACAAGCAAACACCCAGGTCGCAGCGACTGATGATAGCGGTGTCGGGCATTCCTGGTTCAGGTAGATCATGATCTCCAGGGACAGCTGCATCCAAGCCAGGGTCCGCGTGCTCACTCATGTCGGTCGCAGGGAAGACTACACTCGCAGCCATCGTCGCCAAGCGTCTCAACGAGCTCCATCACAACGACCAACCCGGTCTTGGGCTATCTGAAGACGTCGCCGCATTCATTCCCATGGACGGCTACCACCTCTCGCGCGCACAGTTGTCTGCTATGCCAGACCCAATCACTGCGCATGCGCGACGCGGCGCCGCGTTCACGTTCGACGCGCCTGCGTTTCTCGAGCTCGTGAAGAAGTTGCGCGAGCCCATATGTCCCGAAACCAAGACGCTGCATGCGCCGTCCTTCGACCACGCGACCAAAGACCCTATCGCGGACGATGTTCCTATCTCGGCTGAGGCGCGTATACTGATATTCGAGGGCAACTATCTGTCGCTGGGAACAGGTGCGCCGGAATGGAAAGAGGCGGCCGAGAGAATGGATGAGCTATGGTTCGTTGAGGTGGACGAGCAGGTCGCGAGGGAGAGACTGGTGAAGCGGCATGTTGTTGCAGGGATAGCCAAGGACGAGGAGGAGGCTGGTAAGAGAGCGGACGAGAACGACCTGGTCAACGGAAGAGAGATCATAAACGGAAGGCTGGATGTGCACGAGGTCATCGTCAGTAAAGAGGATGACGACTGGAAGGCGGAGAAGCAAGGTGTCGGCGAGGGCACTGAGCACTAACGGCAGTTGGTAGACGGCCAAGGCCACTGTTTCGTCTCACAGACAACAAGTAACATGGATGATTTGATGTCACCGTATAGCGTGATATACGATGCCGCGACAAAGGAGAGCAATGCCCCGCAAAATCCCAATGCGGTTAGCGCGTCTCGTGTGTTTCGTTTCTCTTGCGCAAGGCGTGTGAAGTCAAGCCGCGCAAACAGAAGCGAAATGAAAGAAGACAGTGGCCATAGCAAGGCAAGGACGGCGGATGGCCCCGCCAAGTCTGATGAGAAAGTTGGAAGTGGCCGTGCTCGTTACGTGTGGCGCACTTTGTTGTGCCGTCCGTCTGTGTGTGTGCTTGCGAAGTGAAGCTCTGGCCGTCTTCGATCACGCGCGAACGTCATCCTTGTTGTGACGTAGTGGCTGGGCTCTGCAACCCTCAAAACCCATCCTTGTCTCCAACCTCTTGTCTCCTTGAATCCATCAACACTCATCCTCTCACTCCAATCGCATCTCTCAACTCAACACCCTTCATCTCCATCTATACACACAACCACAATGGCCACTCTTCACTGTGAGTCCCCCCATCGCCGACACCAGCACCCTCGGCACTAGCTCCTTGTTTTGTTTTGTCTTGTTTTGGGGCTTCGAAGAGCCATCAAGAGCTGGTCACACACTGTCATGAGGCACAGAATGACTGACGTTCCCATCTGCGCAGACCTCCCACCTGTTAAGCCTTCGGCCATCGCCCTCGGCACCGTCTTCAACCACGTCGCTTCCCTCGCCATCCTCGGCCCAGTCTTCGGCGACACCTACAGGCAAGCTCAGGCCGCCAATTCCAAGGAGGAATTTATCAAGTCCAAGGAGGCTGCCTCTGCTGCCGCCGCCTGGGGTACCTCCATCGTCGGCTCTGCCATCCAGTCCTACGGTGTTGGTGCTCTGATCAACTCCACCGGTACCCTTTCCTACAAGGGTGCTGCCTACCTCGGCTCCCTCATCTTCATGGCCTCCTCTGCTCCATCCGTGTGTTTCCCTCTCTTCATGCCTTTTGGACATCAACAGCTAATTCGAGTACACAGTTCGTCGCTCAGGTACTGACCGAGAAGCGCCCTCTCGACACCATCGCCGTCGGCGCTCTTGCCCGCGTCTTCGAGACCGTCGGCCTCAGCATGTTCCTGACCTACTGGGGCACCCGCACCTCCCCGTTCGTGAGCCATATCTAGTACCAAGGGGGCAACAAATGCTGACTGGCTATCTAGGACTGATGCTCTCCCATAAACGATTCTAATGACCAACACTGATGGCGAGGTGAATTGATTAGCACCTGGAAACTAATATCCCTCAGTCGTGTACTCGGTTTGCTTTCCAGTAGCAATGCTATGAGAGTGTGGAGTTTGTTGTATCAATAGTTCGAAGCGATCAAACAATATCTGCAAGACCCTTATCTGCTCCAGACTATCACTGTTTCACGTGACGGCTTGTAACATTCACATATCAACAATCTTTCCCATCTGCCGTTCATCATGTCATTAGATGATAACGTCCTTCTCTCCATCGATGTCTCGAGCGATGACTACGCAACCGCAGCCGTCGAAGATGCGCCAGCCGCCGTGCCCCGCGGCCACCAGACCGACGAAGACTTTGAGGCCACGAAAGCTGCCTACCGTGCCAGGCTAGAAAATGGCGACGTACGTTGCATCCTCGACCTGATTGTCCCAACTTGTCCTGATCCTTACCCCATCAATTCATCGCTGAGCCCATGCCTGCGGTGCACAGATCCACAAAGAGCTCGAGAGCAGCCTGCCCAAGCCCGACGAACCAGGAGCAAAACCGAAGTTGGACAAGAAGCAGATCCAACTAGTGGGCCAAGCGATCGGGGAGTTGTATTATACCAAACGCTACGAGAGGATGGTGGAGGTGCTGCGTTGGCTCGAGGAAGGGTTTACGGTGGATGCTAAGACGGAGGAGATGCTTGGAAGGTGGAAGAGGAGGGCGGAGGAGCGGTTGCGTGGATAGGGATATACACCACTGAGCCGCGTGCAACTGGGCGTGGGAGGAACGGGGAGATACAGCTGGCGTGGAAAGTACAACCAGGCGCGCTCGAATGACAGAGACGACGACAGACGTTGCACGGAGTATAACTGGGCGTTTTGGTGGACATGAGGCATGAAGGATATAGTAGCAGTGCTACTTTGCGGCGGAGAATGTGGTTGAGTCTGGAGCTCAGTATTACACCCTTTCGACGACTAGCCTCTCTGCCTGATCGAAGGGTTCATTAGAAGCACCACGTAAGCGCGAGATTTCATTTGCAGCATTAAATCACTCGAGCCCGAAAGCTCCTTGCTGGAAGATGTCCGAGGGTGAAGATCATGATTGACGGAACCCGTACATATCCTCATCTGACCTACGCTAGTAGAGCGGCGAAGACTAACGGACTGCTCGTATCAGGGTCAGAGATTAGACTATCAGCAAGTATATACCTTTCCCTACTCTCAACACTGGTACGAGAAGGGACGGGCCTTTCCAGCCCTTACGCCGCCTCCGGCCCAGTGTCACGAAAGACACCAGGGCTGATCTGTCTCTCGACAAGCGTAAAGACCATCTTTTTCCTGCTATACGTTTTTCACGGTGGCTACACGCCGAAAATGAGTATCTCTGTGCTGGAAACTAAGCGGCCATCTGTCCTAACAGGGCAGGTAGCTACAATTGTTCCTCTCTCTCCACGTCGTTGTACGTCAGTGGTTCTTCGGCATGGTGATGGGTAAACTCTTGGTGGAGGCTGGCATCGAAATTCCCTTGAAGATCAGCCTATGATTAATGATTGCTATTGATGGATCCCCCACAGGAAGAGGTCAAGAAGGACGTTGTTGACGGCGATACCGACCGTGCATATGTGGCGAGAAGAGGAGCAGCTTTAGATCCGGGGAAGACTTGGTCGTATTGACCGCAGAGCCGCACCAAAGGAGGTGGTGGGCCAGTGCGGACGGAGGTATACGCAAGCCGGGCTCAACGGCATCCTCGGATGCTGGTTCACCTGAAGATGGAACTATTAAGATATGCAATCATATATCGTGAACGATCCATTGGTTCAAAGTCAATGATATGGCCCTACGAGGGCATGCTGGCGTGGCGCGGGTGTCGCGGACTCGAAGAAGCCTTGCATCCAGGGTCTTGTACCTTTGCAGGTTGAGCAGAGCTCACCGGCCCACTTGGGTTCGTGAGCGGTTCGGTGGTCGCAGTTCCACTCGTCCCAGCAGGGGTACTTGCGGTTGTAGCTGTGCTCGCAGGAATAGTTCTCGATGGTTGTACTACACATGTTTATGGTGAGGATGAAAGTGGTATTATATTAGAGGTTACTTGTAATGTAACAAAGAAACAATGGTGTGATACAGATGGTTGTCTGGGATAATTGATCGATGGCTTGCAGAGGATATGGAGGTGGTTCAATAAACTGATGACGAAGAACAATAAAAAGAAGAGGCAGGTTAACTACGCGAGCAGATCGTGGAAGACCCGGTACTGGCAATCAAGAAAACGGAAAGGACGTCGAACAGGGTGTCGTGTGCTTTGGGCGGACAGTAACCGGCGAGAACTCTGAAAGGCCGCTTGTCATACGCCGATGCCATGGTCCCTCAACCGATTTCTGCCGTCGTACAGTACTCAAAGCATGGTCCCTTCAAGCAATTCCTCTCACGCTCGACAGCTGGGACGTAACGTTAGCCGAGGCCTCTTGTATACCAAGAACCAGACGGAGATGGAGAGCGATCCAAGGTTCTTACGTACCGTCGAATTGATAGTAGAAGGCGTAGCCAGTGTACTGAGGATTCCAACGAGGGGCAGTGTACGGCATTCGAATTGGTTCGTCATCCAGCGATATAAAACGTTTGGCATCGGAACCCGCAAAGTCTTGATGCTCGGATCTTGCAAGTTGTGAACTGGCAGATCAGGCAAAATCCACCGCAGCAGACGGGGTGGGGTTCGAGTTGGTGGGTGAAATCGCAGTCGTTCCAGCGACATTGTTCCTCCCGTTCGCGGGTGTGGAAGACATGATAGCAGAACTATTGACAAGCAACACGGGGTTGCCGGTTACAGATTGTGGTTGGCGTAACTGTAATGGTACGGTGTGGCCGCTGGTGGAGATGGGCCGGGTGCTTGTTGCCGATGTTGCAAGCAAAACAGGGCAATGATTGTGGTTAAACGCCAGAAAGAAGAAGTAGTGCGAAAGTGTGCCACGGCAGCAGACTGTGACTAAAACAGTGTGATCGGAGGCGTGATACTATGTGAGGTGCCATTGCCACCCAAGCGCTTTCGAACCGGAATCCATACCACGCAAACGGGTTCCGCCTGAGCACCCATACAAAGTCTGCTTAGCAGACGTTGCGTCTGCAATCTCAGGGGTGTTTGGTGCGATCTCCATGTTCCGGTGGCTATCTCCGTAACAATAATCGCAGCGCTCTCTTGACTCCTCGCGGTGCTGCAGGCCTGTGGTGCATGGGCTTGCCTCTGAGACCGGGGAGCATGGAAGCACGGCTTGTATCCATCCTCCGTGTCCACAGTTGTATATAACCCTGACGACGTGACACATGACTGTGAGCGACCGAGAACTGGGAAGAGGTAGCTGAGGTTAGAATGCTTTCGGCGGTGATGATTATAGCAGACAAAAAGCTTGCGATATCTGTTCGCGGGACAGCCAAGGAGTTCAAAGAGAGCACTGCCGTAATTGCTCACGGCTGGAAGAGGCCCTCATGTGAACGTCATGCGGTCCCCCTCGAGCATCCCACTTACGTGGCGTTGTACGCATCGTGGACCAGCAGAACAAGGTAGCCAACAAGCTTTGCTCCTCGTCAGGTCCGATTTGGTAGAGCAGTCTCATGTCTTATGATCCTTCAACGAAGCGAGAAGGGCATCTGTCACCTCTGCGGTCGTACTGTTGCCGCCAATATCACGGGTGCGAGGTCCTTGGGCGAGTAGCTGCCGGATAGCATTACGTAGATGATTCGCTGCATCGGCACAGTGTTGGTCGTCGTGCTGCACGCCGAGCCAGTCAAGCATCATAGCGCCAGAAAGGAATGTCGCAACCGGGTTCGCGACCCCTTGACCAGCGATGTCGGGAGCACTGCCATGACACGGCTGGAAGACTCCATGCGTCTCGCTGATATCGCCAGAGGGTGCAACGCCCAAGCCGCCTACGATGCCGGCCGCCACTTCTGACACAATGTCACCAAAAATGTTCTCCGTAACGACGACGTCGTAAATCTCCGGTTTGGTGACAAAGAACATGGCGCCTGCGTCGATGTAGTAGTCTGCTTGGCCAATGTCCGGATGACGTGCAGCTACCTCCTTGAACACCTTAACAAGGAGAGAGTTGCTGCGGAGAACGTTCGACTTGTGAAGGAGTGTTACGTGACCTTTGGTGCCCATCTTGTCGCGCCGTAGCTCTGCTTGCGTAAAAGCTACTTCAAAGAGCTTCTCGCAAGTCCTCCGGGTGATGGTCATTCGGTCGGTCAAGGACTCGTTACTCGGCTCGAATGGATCATTCCTGCCAGCAAACAAGCCTTCGGTAGTCTCACGGATTACCAAGATATCCACCTTGTCTGCGCGCAGGCGTGTAGGTACTCCGGGATAAAGAACGGTATGTCTTAAGCTGGCAAACAATCCGAAGTGATCGCGCAGATCTATTTGTGGACCAATCTCTGTGCCATTCGGTAGGCGTACATCCAGAATTCCCATGGCACCTAGCAAGATTGCATGAAAAGTGCCAAGCTCGTTCATATCCTCTTTAGAAATCAGTTTCCCTGTATCACGATAGTGAGCTGCTCCGAAAGGATAGTTCTTGAATTCCAGGCTTAGTCCATGCAGTGCGGCAAGCCGGTCGAGTACGGTCACAGTTGGCGAAACAACTTCCGGACCGATGCCATCCCCGGGCAATACCGCGATACTGTAGGTGGATTTAGACATTTATACGTTAAGATACAGGGTTGTAAGGAAGTACGAGAAGGTTTCGATGAAGGTATTTTTTTCAAGAGGGAGAAAGGAAAAAGTCAACCCAGAACAGTGATCCTCTTGTTATATGTAACCTCGGGCAAAGTGTCCCCGCACGGCCATATCCCCTCTCATCTTTGATACACAGAGAGGATGGTCCGCAAAGTCTTTTGTTAGCAACTTTTCCCTGTTGCTCCAGTTCAGCCATGAACCGCCGACGCATCGGTATCAAAAGGGAAGAAAACAGGTCAGACGGGGTGGGAGTGACACGACGTTGCTGCCAAGGCCAGAGACAAGAGCCAACCCGACCAGGCCTGTGCACCCCTCTCCACCTGGACTTCACATCGCAAACGCATGTCGTTCTCCTCTTTGCACAACCGTATTCGCCGCCATCATAATATCTGACTGGTCATCTATGTCGTCAGCTAGGTCATAGTTGAGGAGGATTGCAAAATGGCCGGTCTTGAGAAGCAACCCCGACACTTGGAAACCCGAAGAAGGGGTCATGCTAGAGATCGTTTCTATCGAGAAAGTGATAGAGGTCATCCGATTCGTGTGGAGCTGGCATCAAAAGTTCGCCCAGACGCGAAATGGAAGTCTGCAACTTTCTGATGTGGAACGAACATGCATAATCGGAGGGGCGCTATTTGCAACTTTTGGTGAGGTACTTTTGTTTTCCTTTTTCTATCCAACGAGATGCCCGACAACGTGCGGAGGGCAGATGACGTTCTCCACAGTACAGAAATGGATTCAGAAGCGAGTGGGCACGACCCATGAATGGGCCGTGAGAATAGTTGTTGTGTTACTCTCTAGCAAAACAAGGTGACACAATTGTGCTAGCAAGCCCGTAGGGTGGTAGGAAGCATAGAGTGTTTCGGAGTTTGAGGGAGGCTCAACACGTATGCGGCATGAGTCAGTGCTGTCTTTTATATTTCTTGTCTACTAATGTGCTGGCCTGTCGTCTTTCGATATTACATTACAAAGAACCGTATCTTCACGAGACATGTTGCTGTCGACCTTTGATGCTGTCGGCCTAGATGACACAGGCCTTGTCCAGGTGAAAGTAAGGCTATCGGTACCAATCGTTCGTTGCTTCCATTCGTTTCCAAAAGCTGCAGCCGCGACATTCACCGCGCATTGACCTCACATGAAAGACTTCAAGTTTCCATGGTCTGTCACAGACATTTGCAACAAAACAACATTGGGCATTGAATACTGACAGGCCGCCCAGCAACCTTAAGCGTTGTCAACCGTGCCTCTCGCCCCTACAGCATAGCATGATATCTCCTCCAACAACGGAACGCCTTAACTAAGATGAGCATTGCCAACAATACCCTCGCGACCCACATCGCAACTGTCTCGAACGCCAACATGACACGCCGCAACTTTCCGCTTCCTCGTGAGCTCAGAGACGAAATCTACGCCTACCTTCTGGATGCGAAGTACGCCAAGAGCGTCACCACCGATCCCCGGATACAGGTCTTCCGTTTTCACACTAACATTCTTCTCGTTAACCACGAGGTCCGCGAGGAAGCACAAGAGTACCTCTACAAACACAACGATTTTTCGTTGTGTCGTACAACGCACCGGATCTCACGAGGGACCTCAAGCACGCGGGTCTCGCAGAAGTGGTGAATGTCAGTGCGCCGCGTTTCCAAAGCCATTCTCTGCGCCTACACCTGGACTGGAAGGGTCATCCGAATTCCGTTGTCAAATCTCTCGTAACATTCCACGGTGATGTCGACACCCTCATCGCTTTCATCAAAGCCACCTTACAGAAACTTCCAGGCAAAGCTGTCTGCATCACTTCAGCGGGCGCGGACCAGCTCCGGTTTCGCGTGACTGATAACGCACCTAAGAAGAACATCGCTCTGCACACCAAGATCCAGCTACGCGATACGCCTCTCAAGGCACTCAATGCCGATCTACAGCAACGCATCTTACGTCCGTTCAGCATCCTTTCCAGCCCGTTACAGAAGGTATCTATTGTGGGCACCATCCCAGATGAGCCGTCTGCGGCCAAACTCAGAACTGTTATGTGTCCGAAGATCGTTTGGGCTCGAGCACAGGTGTGGGACACCGCTGAGACCATTCTGGCACTCAAGTCGAATGTCGACCGCCTCGTAGAAGCAGGAGAGTGGTTGGTTGCAGCGTATGAATACTACGCTATAAGCTACATGCTTCACTCCTCATTCGTTTTCCAAGTCAGCTTCGACTTTGGCATGTCGGACGCTGACCCCGACTGCGCAGCCGCCTTCCTGTTTGCTAAGGTTGTGATGCTGGAATGCGTGGCGAATTCGCAAGAGCTGTTCCTGCGGCTCGACAAAGACAATCCGTTTGTTGCGGACCCTCGAAGCATATTTATCTTAGCTGCACACGACCCTCTGTTACCAAAATCTCTCCACGCAAGATTCGTTCATCTTCGTGCGATGGAGTTGATCACTTTCCGCGGCGTTGCAGCAAGACCATCCACGGAGGCCTTTGTTGATGCCATGGATACCATCGCCGAGTGCATGGACGAAGTGCCGGGCGATGCTGGCCGTCTTCACGACTTTGACGTGGTAGCGGCGCACCTCGTAGAGCACGGATGCCATCCGCAATCTCACAATCATCGTTCTGACCTTCCGCCTCTTGACCGCACCAAGACAAGTTTCCACATATTTCCCTTCAAGCTCATGGATTACACGAGCGAGCTTCCACCCCCGCCGGACCACATTCGCGGCTTACAGGATGCCGCGGCGATGAAGCAGCTCTCAGCTGCCGACAAGGAGCAGATTCATCGCGTTCAACGTGTAGCCGGCATTCCGGAGACGAATTTCTCAGTCTTCCCTTGATGCCATCTCAGCGTACGTAGAGTTCTAGCTCTGGGCGCACGCATAGCGTCCTCAGCATGGGTTGCGATAGGCAAAGTAGCAGTGTATCAAATCATCATCGAACTGGTTTTGAGTCGGTGTTTGTTTGGTCATAGCCCCTGTCTCATCGGAATAATAGTTGTGTCAGTTATGTGGTTCTTGTCTTAAGGTGAGTGGTGGAACCGGTGGATCGGGCCGCAGAGTCGGCGAAAGCATCCCCGCCATTACGTGCGTAAGATCTCTATATCCTGTACACATAGCTAGATCGCGGAAAGTTGCTTGCACGCCCGACGCCTTGCCTAATCAAGCCCATATCGCGAGTGGTTTATTTGAGAGTGAACATATACGGCCTTTAGGGCAAGGAAGCATGATCATCAAAGGAACACGGCCGTGCTATAAGACGCAAGGTCCTCGCACTACTGTCCAGCAATCTCAAGTGCATACGAATCCAATCTGCTTCATTGAATCCCACACTTTCTCCTGACAAAACAAAATGGTCTCATATACAGTGATCAAGTCTTCCAATGCACGCATCGCCTCCGCTCTTCCTTCGGGCCTTGTAGCCGTCTTCGTCGGTGCAACAAACGGCATCGGTGAAACGACATTGAGAGAGTTCGCAAGATACACACGACAACCACGAGTTTACTTCGTCGGACGCTCACAGGAAGCCGGAACACGAATCGCAGGCGAATGCGAGGCGCTGAACCCGGAAGGGAAGTTCACCTTCATCAAGGCAGATATCAGCTTGATGCGCGTCGTGGATGACGTCTGTCGTGATATCAAGAGCAAAGAAAAGGCGATCAACGTCCTGTTCCTGAGTCAAGGAACCATGATTACTGGTGTTGGTATGTTGATGCTTGCTTCAGAGCAGTATCCTAATCCACAGTAGATACTGCAGCTGATAGGACCTTGAACGCAGACACTGCAGAAGGGCTTAATCTAGCCGGCGCCCTGCCAATCTACTCCCGCAACCGCTTCGCCGTCAACCTTCTCCCACTACTCCAACGCGCCACTGGCCTCCGCCGTGTCGTCAGCTGCTTCACCGCCACCAAGGAAGGCCCTGTCTTCAGCGATGACTGGCAAGTCCGCAGCTTACACAAAGGTGCCAGCCTCCTCTCTGTGCGCGGTCATGCTGCTACCATGGTCACTTTGTCTCTGGAAACGTTGGCCAAAAAGCTCCCGATGTGGCCTTCGTCCACAATTTCCCAGGCTTTGTCAAGTCGGGCAACACACGCGGTACCACGGGCGGGGCGATGATGGCTTTAAAGGCGGTGTCCGCAATTCTGGGACCGTTCTTGTACATGAACTTGAGAGAGTGCGGCGAGCGCCATCTGTTCCTGTGCACGAGCGCGAGGTATCCGGCGGGCGAAGCAGCAAATGCGGCGGATGGCGTACCGCTGGCGGACGGCCTGGTGGTTGCGAGAGGGACGGATGGGAAGGACGGAAGTGGGTGTTACTCGGTTGACGCCCAGGGCGAAAGTGCAGGGCTGGCTGTTGAGGAGACGTTGGCGAAGTTTAGGAAAGAGGGGCTGGTGGAGAAGATATGGGAGAACACAGAGGAAGAGTTTGTGCGCATCACAGGGACAGCGGTGGGTGATTAAGGTTGATGCTTTTACCACGCGAAGAGTGTTTGGTGTTGTTAACGTTGTTGGTACGGGTTGTGCATGGCTGATTTGTGTTCGGGTGTTACTGGTGTTCACTCAGAATCATGTTTGTAATCAACAAGAGTGAAATATATTAATGCTCGGCGTGAGTTATGATGTTGGTGGTGTAGGAGGATAGTGATGGTGTTCCAGATGCCCCCGTGAGCCGATTCCCGAAGCCAAGACAGGCCAATGCAGTGTTGACGACCGTTCATCTGTGGCTTCTTCTCACCTCACCTCTCCTCTCCTTTACTTGATAAGTTGTCTCACCCAGGTGCAACCGCCACCCCCATTGTTTTTCACATGCTTGTATGCTATTCAACCGTGCCCGATTGGTCAGTGAACGATCATGCGGAAGGCAGCAAAGCAAGAAGCAAAATAAAAAAAGGTTACTTGGCGTGCCCCAGTGAGTTGATGGCAAAGGCATCTGGTGTTTAAGAGGTGCAAGAGGATCGCGCCAGTGCGGACAAGAAGGCTACAGTAAGGCCGGTCTGCTTCTGCATTCGTGCCACCACTCGCTTTGGACATACAGCCCCGTGTCAAGGCAGTTCTGTAGTGTAGTGATCTCCTGTTTCCTTTACACAGTTTCAAGCATCAAAATTCCCTTTATGTGATTACTTCTGCTCAACTACTCGTGTATGCATGGAAGTGATGGAGAGGATCTCGGCGACGATCTACAGTGAGCGGCATCCCTTCGCGTTCACACTCATATCAGTTTCACCAGCATTCAGTGGCGATGTGACGTAGTAGATTCAAGACACCGTCTTTGACCAGACTGAGACGTCATGTTGCGCGCGGTTTCCCAATTCGGATACCCGGGTCCTCTTCGGTTGATTTCTCGCTCTTTCCTACAACCATTAACCATTCGCTAGCAGCTGCTCAACCAGTAACTGCGACACAACACAGCACAACACGGCAATGTCTATGCAGCTGGCTCGCGCCGCTCCCAGGGAGAACTTCCCTCTCCCACGTGAGCTCAGAGATGAAATCTACAAGCATGTCTTGTCCGCGGATGCTGCAACACGTCGCCGAGACTTCGACTTGCCGGGATTCTTCACCGTACGTGCCATCGACAGCGATATGTTGGGTCAACCTGTTGGATACTGACGCATAGCAGGCCCTCGAGTCTGAAACCAACATCTTGCAGGTGAACCGCACAATTCGTCAGGAAACCCGCAACGCTCTCTATAGGGCGAACGCCTTTGTCATCGTTTCGTTTAACGGACCCGCCGAAGTGGAGTTGCTTACACTCTGCGGACTCGCCATGATTATAGGTGCTTCACCTAAATACTTTAAGGACCACTCAATGTACCTTGAGATCATTGTTCGTGGCGGATGGGTAGGTGCCATTAGATCGGTGCACGCCAGTATTCCCAACAAGCTCTCGGCTCACAAATTCCCAGACAGAACGATTCTCATTCGTTACCGTCATACAGGAAGTTCCGAGGCTTCTAAGGTTCCTCCAGCTGAAACAATATTCGTTCTTTGACAGGCTTGCTTGGATTACCTCACCCGATCACTCCGCATCCCTGTCATTCACCACGTTCGAACTGAACCAAGGAGCACAGAACTCGCTAGGGCTTGGCGTTGCCAAGCGCTTCCGGATCAGGTTTGGGGTTCAGCTACGCAAGACATCTTTGCACAAATTCGATGATGCCTTCCAAAAGCGCCTCTTGGCGCCATTCAAGCATTTCAGTGGGCAGGATGTCAAAGTTCGTATTGCCAGCTTCCCAAAGAGTACAAATACTAGCACTTTGGTCAGCACGTTGTGCCGATCGATGATGCCAACCATTGCATGGCCGCGGGCCGCTGCCTGGGACTTTCTGCGAACGGCTCGAGCTATCAAGGACTCCATTGACGCAGAAGTCTCAGAGCAAGGCGATGTGTGGGCAGCTCCGCGTTACAATCAAGTCTCCCAAATCATCCAATGCTCTGCTTTCTTCAAGCGTCATGTTATCCCGGACGACGTTGATCACGATATCAATTTTACCGACGCCATAATGCAGCTTCACATCCTCACTCTCGATTCCGTCATCTCGGCAGTGTTCCTCCACGTCAAATCCGGCAGCTCTGAACCCTTAATTGACATACGCGACGACGCTGCCGGTGCGTGTCGAGCTCTCTATGGATTCAAACACATCCCTTCGATAAGCCACCTTCTAGCGCGTTGCGATCATGCCATCGGAATGTATACTGTCTCGAAATACGGCGTCATCCGTCCTGATAAAGTCGAGTTTGTCCTCGAAGAGCTTGTGAAGTTGCTCGATACCGCGCCGGACGACGTTTACATCGCGCACGACGTCAAAGCTCTCTCCCATTACTTGTCACCGCCTACGAACCGTGTAAGTCACTTCGTTAAAAGACTGGCATTGCCCAGGCAGACTGGGGTTTCTCAACGTATATCATTGGAAGGACCAACTAACCTTCCTAACAGACACGTGAATCTCTATCAGCATCCCAGCCGCATCCGACCGCGCTCAGCTTCCACATTTTCCCGTTCGAGATCAGCGACCATTCCGCTGCTCTGCAGCAGCATCCACCAGAGGGTCTGGAGGGCTGGGTCGACACAGCTGCGCTGGCTCAGCTGACAGATGTTCAAAAGCAGGAAATCCGGCGCTGGCAGGGAGAGCGAGGGCTGTCAGTCACCGAGTTCGAATGAAGGAGGGGAAAGAAAAGACAAAGCAATGGGTCAGGCAGCGGGGAGCATTGTAGGTGTATGTTAGAAGCAAGGAAGTGGCAGAGCAGCGGGTGGGTACAGCTGCAAATGACGGCTCTCGGCTGCGATCGAGAACGAAGTTGCAGTATCCTCTTTTGATTATTTACGTCCATGTGATCCATACGGTTTCAGACGATCCTCCAAAAAGATACAGCCATCCACTGCGCGCCATGCCGGTGTTCTCAAGAGGCTATCGAGACCACATGTCGAATGCTTGTCGCAACACCGCTCTAAAACAATCATATTGGTCACATATCAACGGGATGCCGCTCTAAAGGCCGCACCACCATGCGGCCTTTCTCTCCCCAAACAACTTCCTAAAAACCCACACATCCCGAATTTTCAAACTACGCCAGGGAATGTGAGAACACATCATGGGAGAACCGCTGTGACGCACACCTTTGGGGGGGGGGGGTCAACCCAGTAATTACAGGCTCGCGCCCTTCATACATCTAGTTCCTACGGAGTGCCCTGTATGTGCAGCTATGCAGCGTCGAAGCCAGCCAAACAATACACCCGTTCAGCACATAGCGGTGCGTTGTCCCGAAGAATGAACAAAAAGAAAGGAAACGAAAAGAGAAATACTGGTACAGCTTTGTGAATCTAATGATTCCAAAGCTCCAAAAAAACTCCCGCTAGACGTCAAGTCTCGCCCGATCCATGATTCTAATAGTAATCCAAATTGACGTGCGTGCAATGACCGAGAGAGAGGGGGGAGAGGAAATGTATCAACCGATGTCATCCAACAATTCAGCCACGGAAGCAAGGAAAGCGACCGTGCAAAGCCAGCCACCTAACAATAGACAACTAAATCAAAGGAAAAGCAAGCAAGCAGGAAAGCAAAAACAACAAGACCAGAGAAGGGAGGCAGGAGAGAGAGAAAAAAAACTCATGTCAAAATCCAAGCCAACAACCCTCCACTCCCCACCGCCACGCCTCCCAGGACGCCCAGCGCGACCGCCCAGGCGGGCCAGACCAAATTTCTCCTGCTTCGAAGCATGCTCGCGACGCCCAGAACGGCGAACGTCAAACTGCACGCGACAGCGAACAGGATACCACCGTCGACCTCGCGGGCCTGCTTCCTACGGCCTGTGGCAGCGAGCAGGAAACCTGTCAAAAGGATGACGATGGAAGCAGTGAGGCAGACGGAGGCAAGACGAGGAATAAATTTCGTCTGTTTGGAGGGGGTCGTTGCGAACCTGACGCGTTGCTGGGATGGAGCCGCGAGGGTGCCGTAAGTGCGGGGTTTTGGGTTACGGGTGGACAGAACATCGTCCTCGTCGGAGGACGTGCCGGCGTCGGAGGTTGGAGCGGTGCTGTCGTCTCCTGCCTCGAGGTCGTGTTGCGAGAGCAGAGGGTCCTGTCCATTGGGTTCCGAGCGATTGAAGAGGGATCTGAGCTTGCGGGTGAGTTTTTCGTAGGTCGATTCGGCGTTAGGGTCGACGTAGATCACGTATCCATTTTCATCGTCATCTTCTGGATCGTCGTATTCATTCCAGTAGCGTTCCTCGGAGCGGGCGGGCTGCATTGGTTCGGCGTATCTGCGCTTTCTCTTCTTCTTAAAAGCACTGAGCGGGGGGCATCGAACGAGTCTCCAAGTTTAGAAAGAGGTTCTTCCATTGCCGCACCACTATCTGTGCCCCATTCGGTGACCGATGTTGTGGACGTGGAGACCTGAGGTGTGGTAGATTGCGAGCCGAAGTACGAGTCGACTCCGCTGTCTTCGCGGCGTCGGGGCGCTTGTGGTACCTTTCGGATATCTTTGTCCAATAGAGGCACCCAATATGGCGCAGCAATGCCCTTGGGTTCGCAGCATTGCCAGACTGCGTGATATTCCATGGAGAAACCGCGAACTCGTTCAACCAGATGACTTTGGTCCAGAACCCGCACTAAATTGTTGGACTGTGCTCCCTCCTGCCTGACACGCAAAACAGCGAATGGAAATTTCGTGCTGGATGAAACAGCCCCGCTTTCACCAAGGTGTGAAGCCTCGTCCATCTCGTTGTTTTGATCGAGAGAAGCCAAGGTCAAGCCTGAAGCGTCTGACGTAAGGTCAAAGAACCGTGTTCTGTTGCAAGCCAATGCAGCAAGCGGCTTTATTTGACGGTGATTGCCCAGCCACTTGCGCATGTTTTGGAGCTCAGTCCATGCCTTCGAGCGGCCCGCTTCGGAATCGATCGTGGGGGCCAGTACCTTCTCCTGAATGTTGGATGTGGGGTCGAGTACCGCGTTGCTGTATTTCCGTTTGATTGCAATTTTGTAGAGATTCGTGGCGGACTGGTCCAGAGTGTATGTGACAAGGACGTGATCTTCCTTGGTCCAGCGGCAAGCGACGGCGGCATGCTGTACGAGAGCTCCGGACGCATCCTCGCGTTCCTCGAGTGTCAGTGAGCTCTGGTGTTTGACATACTCATCCAGATCGTCAGCAACAAGACCGAATGTGTCATGTTCGACATCGCACGCGAATGAATCCGTCGCAGATTCTGGGGTTGGTGGCTGAGACAATCTTCGCTCCAGTCCAGGAGCCGAAGATCGCCGTTTCTGGCCAGTAAAGGTACGCGCATGTTGTAGCAAGAGGATTTGCAATTCCACGACATTATCCGGATGCACCCAATACACTGCATTCTTGCCCTTCTTGCCGAGTGGCAAGGTCGCAAGCAGCGTGTCGAAGTCTACAGCAGTGCCTGATCGCACAATGTTTTGCGCGTCGGCGAACGCGGATGGCGACGGTTGCCGTTGTTGCGACTGTCTTCTGACTGCGAACGCGTTGGTGGACCGGTCTGCACGCTTTTCGAACAGCGACCGAACGGCATACAAAATGTCTGACCACTCATCCACCAAAGGTGCAACATCAATCTTTGTGAAACTCGAGAGGCTGTTCAAAATCTCTCCCTTGAATCGCTGTTCCAAGTCGACAGACCCAGTCCATTTCTTGTACTTCTTCAGCAGTTTTCGAAAAGCAGTTCGCTGGTCGCCAACAAAGCGGGACAGGAATTGAATCTCGTCACCGGCCTTGAGAATGTCTGTCTCGAGCTGTCCATATCTCTCGAGGCGTCTAATGGGTATAGGCGCATCGGTTGGTGGTCGTCTCGAGTCCAATCTGACCGCTTGCTTCTCCAGGTGGTCCAACCTCCTCTTGATCTCCCATACTTTGCTTTTGACGAAGAGACTTATCCTCTGGTGCTGTTCGGACAATATCCCATACAGGGCATCTTCGAAGTCCTTTCCCTTGGTGTCGCCCGAGCCTGGTATAGATACAGCCTTGCCTTGTCCGGGAGTAGTGTTGTCTTTGATGAAATGCTTTATATCGTCATAATCAATGTTCTCTGGTACAGAACATCAGTCAATTGCGGAGTGATGACGTGGGGAGTCGAGCTTACGGTGTACCCAGGCTGGGATTGAACGCTGTCTCAGCGTCTCCCCATACTTCATTGTGTTGAGCGATGTTCTGTGAGAAAGACTGGAAGGATGAGACCAAAGTCCAGAAATACGAAGGTACCCGGCTTGGAGACAGTACTGGCGGTTACGTCAACTCAGGTACCGGCTTGGCGTGGCACGGGAAGCCCTTTGAGAAAAGACGGCACAGCGAGGGCTGGAGGAGTTGTACGACAGCAGACAGGCGCAACTGATAACAGGTTTGATGCGGCAAGCGGACTAGAGTGGAGCATCCAGGGTAACATCCTTGCAAGCATTAGTCCTGGGCTTGTCAAAACATCTCAGCTGTCGTGGAACCGTGGAGACAGGTTTTTGGTGACACGGTCAAAGCGTTTCTCCAAAGAACGTTCGCTAGACCCTGTCTGCGCAGCCAATTGAAGCAACTGGGCACGCGACAATGCAGACATCTGAAAACCCAACCGGTTTTTGCCGGTAGCGACCGATTCTTGCGTGGGCAGCGGCACCAGAGTCAGGAAAGGGTGCTTTTTTGCTCTGAATCTGTAGAGATCTTGGCTCATAGTTGGTATGGGTGGGTCGCCGGTTAGCGGCTAACACCTGCACGCAAGCCAGCGACTCAGTGTCCCACATGTTCGTTGTAAGGCAACCTGTAAGAAGTCTGGGGTGACCGTAGGCCCTGAATCAACCGGCTGTTTCCGGGTTATCAAAGTTCCACTTCATGGCCCAAAGTGGCTTCGCACACTACCCGTTCAACCTCACCTTCATATGACTGAAACTGGAACCTACAGCAAAAAGTCCGCCGCCTTGTGAATCCACTCGTGAACTTGCCTCATCTAGTTGAGGTGGTTATGCAGCGACGCCGTCCCACAAAGCAGCAAACGTGGCGCAACCCAACCCATGCAGGGCGACGTATACTTCCGAAGATAGTTCCGATGCTTGCAATTTAGAAAAATTCGAGCGAGATCGTAGCATTAATACATCGACGCTATGCAAAGCTGGGTATCATTCCACACCTCTGAAGCAAATCCCTCCCTTTCTCAACCATTGTCCAAAGCCAATCTCGATCTCATATCACGCGTCAGCGCGCAGAACTCATAGCCTGTGTAATGGCTAGTCGCTTGCTGTATGGGCTCAAGCTACGCTCGCGGGGTGGTGGTGCAGCACGGAGAGGCTCTGCGCGGTTCGGAGGACGGTCGTCTTTCCTGGCGTCCTCGTAATCTTCCATCCGCCTGTCTCCATCCGGGCTGTGGTCTCGTGCACCAGCCCTGGCGTCTCGATCATGCTCATGTGGAGCACCGCGCGGTCGCCGATCTCTGGCTCTACCTCCCTCAACATCTCTGCTCCTGCTCCGTCTTGCTCTTCCGCCGAAGTCGTTGGAGTAGGCTGATTTGCTGCGTCTCCGACCACGCTCGCCGGGACTGGATGAGCGCCGGCGAATGCGCGTGTTCCTGTCTTGTTGGTAGGTAGAACTTCTCCGGGCGCTAGTTTTGTAATCATGATCCGAATGGGAGGACACAGAGCTGGTCCGCCTCCTCCTTTTCTGTCCATTGCCAGTCCCATGCCTGTCTGCACCGTTTTCCCGATTGCCGTCGCCGCGTGGTGGTGGTGATCGCGAATCGCGCGTCGAAATAGTTGACACAGAGGTAGAGGAGTATGACGAGACTGAACGAGAGCGCTTCCTGCTCCGAGGCGCGTCGTCTGGACTGTCTGTTCTGCGCTTGCGACCCCGCGCTTCTGCGCTTTCTGCGAGGATCTTGTCGGCAACCCCTCCTTTCCTGAACCACTGTCAGATCCTGTGCAGCCTCGTCTTGGCGACAGCGTAACTCACTTGAGCAGCTCATTGGGAACATCCATGTCGAGCTTAGGCTTCAGTCGCGGGTTGGCAAGTTGCTGGCTGCGAGATGGTCTAGATGTGTATGGTCGCTCTTGTGCCGCCGCCTTGCACTCGTAGCTGTAATGTCCACGCTTGAGGCATTTTTGGCAGAGAGTTGTCGCTGAAGCCTTGGAGGATCCAGCCCCTCCATATGGCGCTCGATAGCGATTCATGACGCGCTAGGTCGCGAATTGCTGAAGACGTCGATATACGAGCAAATCGCAGCAGCAGTTGGAATTGTATAAGTCGTGCAGTTTGAGTGACAGAGCGGAGGTTTTGGTTGCGGTTCGCCGTCTGCTCTCACAGTACATCTCCACAACTTCAGAAGCTGTTGGACAGACAGACAGAAAGATCGACGATGCTAGGCTGGGCTAGGCTAAGCTCGCTCGGTAGCAACCGAACGCCGTCTTGGCTTGGCTGTCGTCTGAAAAAGTGTTTTTCCGTGCGCCGACGAGCGCCCTTTCCACTTTCGGGGCGTCTTCTTTCTGGCTTCTGGCTTCTGGCTTCTCTGACCTCTGTGCCCTTGCGACCTTGCACGTGAATTCAACAAACACACTTGCGCCCACTCGACGGAGCGCGGAATTGCTGTTAACGCTTTGATAAGCGCTCTCTCGACACCTTTCACGCGGCCTTGCGCATTAGAGTGCGCTTACACCCCTTGGCACCGGAAAGCGGGCTCCAGCCTTACTCTACCTGAGCGATATACTGAACAAACGCTCCATGTCCGCCTACCATCATGACCAGATCGCTGGCTCCGCTGTTAACGATTTTCCTTGAGCCGCCCGTTTCTTGAGATCCTCTACGACCTTTACAAGCACACATTCATTCACCGTTTGGTAGTCACAGGCTGGCACCTTCAGGAAACAGCGGCTCAGGACATCTCTCTTTACCTCGAGCTCGCACATATCAGGGGACTCTACATCTAGCAAGATGGCTACGCTTCCTTCCGATCCGCTCAAGACAAAGCTGTCATTCGCGAAGGTGGGTTCATCTTGTATGGGCTTAATGGCGAATTCACATGGGCTGACCTTGACCTAGGTCGCTGCGTCTGCTTTTACTCCTACTTCATCAGCACAAATTCACAGCAACAACCCAACCACATCCAATAACCAAGATGCCATTGGTGCAAGAGAGAACCCCGCAATAGTGACCGCGCAGCCCGCTACTTTCAAGGATAACATTGTTAAGCCTAAAAGACTTGTCCAACTTGCTGGTAGAGATCTCAAGACGCCGGACGTGGGTGTCACAAACGGTCCACAACTGCTCGTACACAATCCACAACAGCCCCCAACGGGTATGGAAGGGCCTTCTGCCCTCAACGGTGCAGCCTCCGTCTCAGATGAGAATGCTACGCAACTTACCTCCTCGGATGGATCTACGAAGCCGCCTAGTCTGGATGGGAAAAGCGTGGCCTCTGGAACGACATTTGCCTTGGACGAAAAAGAATCCCTTCGTCCGGACGACAGCGCCAGCCTTAAAGCGATAGAGGATGAGGAACCACTCTCCGCACAGGGCTCTGCAATCGTAGGCTCCAGGTTCGGATCAGACACTGGAGCTCGTGCTTTCAGGGATCAACTGCGCGAGATATCATCCATGGGTCCATCACCGCGCCCATCAGGGCCGACTGTGAAGGGGGACCTGTCATGACCGCTCAACCTGGAATGCTCTATGTTCCTGTCAGCTTAGCCGGCGAAAACGTCATGCCTGGAGAGAACCCTGGTGGGCCCATGATTGACGTGAATGAGTTTTCGCCTGACGAGAAATTACTCGAGGCCCTCAATAATCCCAGAGATCGCATCTGGGTGCTGAAGTTGGAGCAAGATATCCTTGACTTCATCAAAGATACAAAGTGAGTAAACAACGGAGAATCTCCGACTAGATGCTGGCTCACCGTTGTGGCAGGGAACATGCGTACGACGTACCCCAGTGTAACTCCTTTTACAGAATGCTTGCCCACAAGCTTGCTGATTACTACTTGCTCGGTCATGTGGTGGATGCCACCGTATCTTCTGTACGCCTGTACAAGACACAGAATTGTCGTCTGTACGTATTGATTCAACCGCAAGGGAGTTCGTTTCTGACCAGCTAGCAGTCCACCGCCTTTAACGGGTATCACGACACCATCAACTGCTGCGAGTACCCCACCTCCAGCTGCGCCGATGATGAAAATCCTGCGCCGTGGTGGTGATGGGAGCGGACCGGTGCCGGGCGTATCTAAGCCCACTTCTGAAGCCGACGGGGACAGTGGAAGTGATGGCGGACGCAAGTCCAAGGGACCAATGACACGAGAAGAGAGAGAAGCTCGGTACGAAGCTGCAAGGCTGCGTATTCTCGGATCTGCAAAGCCTACGGAAGAACTCGCCATCGCCAAGGACGAGTCGCGCTCAAGTTCTGCCGCCGGGAAGAAGAAAAATAACGGTAAGAAACAGCGCTCGAACAGCGATGATGACTTCCAAGCACGATCCGCCTACAGTACGTATGGCCCATCTGCATATGCGGGGAATGAGAACAACGGCACCAATCCCAACGGAGCAATGTTCTCGGCGTTCAACGCAAATTCCTCAAATACCTACGGACCCAGCAATCCGTATGCTTCGCAAGAGGGATTCAACGCCACGTACGGTCCGATGATGCCTTCCGACATGACGCAGTATCCTTGGCTACAACCGGCATACCAGGCCTATTCAGAACAAAGCTCCCAAGGCTGGGATCAGTCTCAGCAGAGTGGGTACGATTTGTCTGCTGATTTCCAACAAGCTATGAGCTTCCAACAACCCGGTGTGCCCAATACATTCTCACCTGTGAGCGGTCAACCGAACGGGTCTTACATGGGCGGCAACTTCGCTCAAGGCCAAGAGCATCAGGGTTGGTCTCAGCAACCGTCTTTCCAGAATCCTTATCAGGTGTCTGGAAATTACCTCGGGCAGCCTCCTACATATGATCGTCCCACTTCTTCGTCGTCAAGTCAAAGCCAGCCTTACCAGTATGGAGTGCTTCCTAACCAAACTACCATCGGAGGAAAGCGCATACCAAACCCAAACCACCCCATTGTTGGAAGCTTCAACCGTCATCAACAGTTCAATCCTCAAAGTCAGTCTTTCATCCCAGGCCAGAGCGGTGCACCCGCACAGCGCAACTTCTCCCCGATGGCATCGCCGAACCCAACCAGCTTTGTCGCTCAGCATGGCCCTTACTCCATGCAACGCCAGAATTCGTCTCAGTCTCAGAATTCCTCATACAGCTCTCCCAGGCCAGCGCAGCAGAACAACAATACCCGCAATCAAGGCATGATGCACCCTCTTCCCCAACCCGTCTTCTCTCCGAACGTTCCACTGCCGCAGTCCCGTGGCATGAATGCACAGCCGAACACACAACAAACCTCTTCATTGAATTCAAGTAGCATCTCCAAATGGGGCACGCCGGCCTCGCTGCCAGCCAAGCCTCCCCGCCGGCAGATTCATTCGACATGTCCAAGCTGTCGCCGAACCCGCGATTGCCAGCGTTCAATCCGGCCGTAGCGGCTCGTTTACCAGGAGGCGGAATGCCGTTCAACCACATGCCACAGATGGTCAGCATGAGAGGCAGTCCGATGTCGCAATCGCCGCGCAGTGGCCAATAGCATCGGCTCATCCGCCTCAAAACGAGAGTCGCATTTTGACCTTCGAAGATTGACCCGAATGGGAGTGGAATTCTTAACTGGGAAAGATGGGATCTGTGTTGCGTTATTCCAGTTGGGTGATGGCTTTGATGCATAGTGTCCTTGCCGTACGATAATGATACAGCTTTCTGTCTACCTTGTTTTGTCTGTTCCGCCCAAAAGCCCCAAGCCAATGGGATCTGTACAGTGCGTGCCTACCTCCGTCTTTCTGGTCCCGGGCTTCAAGTTCTCTCGTCACGCGCGTAGGGTATATTACACGTCGTCTGTCCACCGCCATCCAATTCAATCAAACCCGCAACGTCCTCCATCTTCCATCATCCCGGCAATACCTGAAAAGTACACCAACCCTCCCCCAGTCCCCTTCACTCTGCCGCCCTCATCTTGTCCACTACAACGGGCTTGCTGCTTTCCCTATCCCTCCACTCAGCCCAGCTCTCCCCACTCTTCACAGCCCCGCCGATACTCTTCCCCTCGCCGCATCCACCACGCTCGTCGATCCCTCCACCACTCCCTCCCTCGCCCCCGAAACGCGCGCGCCCACAGCCCGCTCACGCCCCTCTCCAGATCCTCGCGCACGCGGTCCCAGTCCAGACTCTGCAGTTTCCTGACATTGAGCTCGAGCTCGGCGTTCCAGCGGTCCTTGACGCGCTCGGCGAGCCCCTCGCGCGGGGCGCGGCGTTCGGGCGTCAGGGGTTGAGGGTGTGGGTCGGAGAGGCTGGTTAGGACTTGGGCTTGCTGCCGCAGCAGGCTGGATTGGTAGAGGCGGTTGCGTTGGTGCAGGCTGAGGGAGAGGTAGAGGAATGTGGATGTGAGGGCGATGCCGCCGACCTGAGAGCGGGTGTTAGTGGGGGAGAGCGGAGGGGTGGAGGAAGGGTGGGACGTACGAAGCCGGTTGTGAAACCCATGGTTGGGGATGTTTGGGTGTTGTGCCTGGTGGGCTGGGCTGGAGACTTCTTGAGCGGAGGCGGTGGATTGCTGCCGTTTTGCTTCGCTGTGCGAAGAGGTGAGTGCTGTGCTTCCCGCAGGTGTGTCAGGGCGATTGGACGAGAGAGCGGGAATGAAAAGGTCGATATGAGTTTGAGGGATGTTGGTATACGATGCATGAACCGGGCGGGAAGAAACGCCAAGACAAGACAAGACCCAACTTCGAGCTCCGCAAATTGTTCAGACACCTCCGAGCTGCTGCATAACAGACCTGTACACGTCGAACCCCGTTCCTCCTGGACTTTCTCCTGGAACTACCGGCAAAGTCTCTCTTGGCGACTCTTGTTTAGGGACCTCCGGCCGTTCCAGCGCCCACCCATTGCGACCGTCGTCTCAACACCAACCGTCTATAATCCGTCATGGCAGGCGGTCACGTCAAATACCGCGCCCTCGGACGAACATCGTCGCACAGGCAAGCCCTCCTCCGCAACCTCGTCACATCTCTGTTCAAGCACGAATCGATATCGACAACATGGCACAAGGCGAAAGAGGCGCAGCGTCTGGCCGAGAAGTTGATCACCCTGGGGAAGAAGAACACGGAGGCCAGCCGGCGGCGGGCTATTGAGATCTTCTACGTACGTTGGCCACTCTACCTCTTCGATCGCCTCCATGTGTCGGTTGAGAAGACCGTCGTTTAAGGACATAGGATGCTCGGAGTCGGGTTTGCTAATTTCGCCGGGACAGGAACCACACTCGCTCGTTCCTAAACTCTTCGGTGAGATCCGTGAGCGCTACGCATCACGACCGGGCGGCTACACGCGCGTGCTTCGCATCGAGCCCTTAAAGGAAGATCAAGCGCCCTCTGCGATTCTCGAGCTGGTCGACGGACCCAAGGATATGCGGTTTGCGATGACTGCGCGGACGCTTGCACAGTTGAGGGTGGAGGGTAAGGAGGTGAACGACATGACCGCGGGCAACATCGCCAAGGTGACGAGGTATAGGGAGAATGGAGAGCATGACTTGGAGGAGATGGTGAGGAAGTTCAGGAACTTGAGCGCCGAGGGTGATGAAGGGGTCAAAGTGGTTACGAAGAAAAGGTCTACCCCAGGCAGAAGGAGAGCAGGTAAAGAGAAGGTCGGTGTGTTGAGGAGGTGGTTATATTGTTTGGCTCTGCGGATAAGGTATTGGGAATGGCGTCAAGATGGTTAGGATGTTCTGTTGTAAGACTAAGAAGGGCTCTGTACATTGAGGGCAGTATGAATGTGGAGAGAACTGGCTGTCGTACCAAGATACTCTTTACGTTCCCCACTGAGCAGGATCCCTTACCTTAAGAGCACCAAAATGTATTGAATAGCAGGGCATTAGACTGGCACTACTGTGGGTACATTGGGCACACCGCATTGGTGTTGATATGGTAATCGTTACTCAATACACTTTGAGATCCAGATCTAGTCGCATTATCGAGGGCCATCCGAAAAGAGAGGCTGCCGCATGACCAATGGTTCAGTCACTAAGATGAAAAGCAAGCCGCATTAGCATGTGCCCTTTCCAGGCGAGCGGCTAGACTTTTGAGAACATGGAAAATGGAAAAAGCTTTCGTACGGTTCCCTTCACTCATACACCATCAAACAGCAACGAAGACCGTTAACGCATCGAGGTCTCGGTGCCCACCCGTCCCTTGCTCGACCTGCATCGTGATGGTACACTAAGGCATCCAGTAAGAGCTCCCGAGAACACAGTTGATCTATCTCTGTTCATAGTCCCTACCGATGGCGAACTTCAAAAGGCAAACCACACGAATCAACCACAGGCCCCTTGTTCTTGCCAGGTCACCTTTGAACAGCACCAAACCATCATGTCAGTCTTTCGGAAAACGCATCGGAACCTCTCTAGTAATCTTGCAGATGGGTTCTGTTATCGCTCCTGTAGTTATCGTCATGGCATTGAATATTCAGTCACGGCTCACCGCTTTCGTTGGCGTAGTTCAGGACCTATATCACAGCAGTTTCTCCCAATCCTTCTCCCCTTCTTTGATAACAGAACGCGGGCTGGGCGGGGAGCCTGGGAAGAGGAATGAGTGGGATTGACGTCGAGCTCGGCCACGGCTGGCAGCTCGCAGCTGTTCACGGTCGGTCCCATTGATAGCGATCATCCGTGAGCTGGTCTCCAAGAGAGATCGTTGCTGTCATGTCTTGCTTTGCCTCTATGCAGATGTTATCACGGCCGAACTGCTCGTCGCATTCTTTGACGTGGTCCCAGAATCTTTGTCCTTCAGTAGTTTTCCCCAGCTTCTTCCTTTCAAACCCCACTGCCTTTTCCTTCCCCTTTCCTTCACGTTCTGCTCCGCATCGGCGATGGGGCAACGTTTGACACCTTGGTCGTTCACCGGGTTTCCACTGACAGCAGCTAGCCATGTTTTGACCTTCAAATGGGATTCCTGCAGCGTCAAGGTAGCTGTGCAGTCGCCTTGCAATAGCAGTCAAGCGGCTGAACCAAGCGACAGTTGAAGCGTAAGGTTGGAATGCAAAGCCATGCCTGATAAGAAGGGCAAGGGCTGGTATCATGTCGAATTATAGTCTGCCCCTAAGTAAGACAAGCGATAGCTTTTGAAAGAGCCCCTGAGTTATCAAAGCAGCCATAACCCAACATACAAGGCAACCGACCGCCAGCGGCTCTGAGCCGAATTCGTCGTCCCTCGTACGATCTCGGATAGCAATCCAACGGAGCGCATATGTCCGTGTCATAGGATGAGGACATCTGTAACAAATGCTTGCATCGGTATAGCACCTCGTTGCCTTGAGCGTTCACCGCATGAGGGCACCCTGAAGCAAGACAAAATTGCGTCCTTCAAGCCACCCTTCCTACAAGAGGGTCTGTCTCAGGAACAACCATCTCAGCAATGCTCCGCTCGCTAACGGGCGTGCGCATCGGAATAGCGCGTTCGTTCGCTGAGCAAGGAAGCTCATTTACAATCTCTCCCTTCTCGATCGCGGCGCCGGGGCTCTAGAGGCGCGCTCATCCTCTGCCGCAGTCTCCTCTCTCCTCCGGTCCTGCACACCTCTGGCTTGCGTACGGCTCAATCCGGCAATCATCCACCACTCGTCAGGAATATCCCGCCTGCTCGCTAACCGCTCTAGAATACCGCGCATCTGCTCCAGATCCGAGTCATCCATGTTGGGACTTCCGTCTAGGCGCTCTATGGTATCAAGGTCGTTCAGGTGCTGACGCGTCCGGCGGGTCAGGGCTGGGTCGGAGTGCAGGACTCCCGTCAAACGATCCGCCAATTCCTCGTTAGATAGCTCGGAAGTGTCATGGTTGGGATTGGAAGACTGTAAAGTAGGATTGGAGTGCAGTATCTCTGCCAGTCGGCGGCCCATGTCTTGTAGTTGACGGTCTGCTTCTTCGAAAATTTGGCGCATGCGGCTATTGAGGCGGCCGGTGGAGTCGTGTTCTGTACCCGACATTGTCGATGTAAGGCGCGCGGCTATTGCTTGGTTGGCATAATCCTGTCGCTCCTCCTCGCCTTGGGCGTTGACCGTGCGAAATTGATCCCAATCTTGGAACATGCGCCGCTGGAACTCCATCTCGTTATCCGTGTCAAGCTCGGACGTCGAATCTTGAATACAGTCGGCGTCTTGGTCTTGGGAGGAATAGGAAGTGGCAGAATCGCTGGAGTTAGTGGCCGGTGCTGACCATGTGCGGGAAGCGTTGTTGGAGTTGGAAGAGGTGAAGGATGCGGATGCTGCGGCGCTAGTGAAGCTGCTATCGGCGGACGGCAGCGTGGTGTCGGGTGTAATGGTCGTCTGGATCACTTCCCAGACGTCGCCCAGCGGCGAGCCGGGAGAGAGGCTGCGTCTTCGATCACCCAGTCCATCAATTGAGAAGCTTCCATGCAAGCCTTCGCGCATCTCGCCCGCAACAGGATTGATTGTCCATCCCCACGTGGACTCGGTAGACGCAAACTCGATGACTGGTTGTAAGATCCTGAGCGCTCAAGCGGCGGAGTAGGGAGAGCGCCCTCGCGTGGGGTGTCGGCCAGTCCGTTGCGAGACTGTGGTCGAGTGGTATCGTCCTGTCGCGTGAGTCTAGGTGGTTCGTAACGGTCAAGCCAGGGTTGACGTCGAAGCGATCTGGACCTAGCAGTGTACGAGTCTTCTCGTGCTGAGGGCACATAGCGATCAGGAGAAGGTTGAGTCCAACGAAGTCTAGGTGGGCCAACGTGCTCCCAATGAGAATCTCCGGTGAGCATGTGCAAGGCGGAAGGACCCGAGACCCTTCCTCCAGCAGGCTGCTCGTCCGATCGCGGTTCATTGTCCGGGGGTTGCGCGATATCGAGATGTCTCGAGCCTTGTGGTCTCTGCGGCTGCAAGTCGAGCACGCTGCGACAGCGGTCTTGAGAGTGGCACAAGAGGCGGAGGAGGCGAGGGTGCGTGCGAATGGCCGGGAGCAGGCAACACGATGGACATGGAGGAAGTCGCGTCTTGCTGAGGGCCTTGCCTACGTCTTGCGTGTGGGGGCGGGGAGCGCGGCGGTACGGGATAGCGACGACGAGGGCGTATGGAGGGTTGGCGACGAATTGCTGAGCGCGCGGCTGCGGTTGGATCGGCCTTCACGGCATCTTTAACCGGCTTCCTCTTCTCTTCGGGATCGCGCCATATACTGCGCGCGAAAGTGTGTCAGCTTGAGTGCGGATGCTATGGTGAGGCGCGTTGGACAACGGAGTCGTGTCGCGACTGTTGGCGCGCGCGCCGCGACAGGAGGGGCGGCTGATTGCGCACTTACGGAAGACCCATGATTCTGGTGAGATGCAAGGTGTGAGATGTGAGATATCAAGGACGAGAGGTGGAGTGGAGAGGACAACACGCGCGCAATCGCGACAACAGAAAAGTTGGGAGTTTCTTTCTACGAGGGGAGAGATGAGAGATGAGAGATTCAAGGCGGCTGATTGTTTGATCGCAATGCAACGCAACGGCGAGGCGAGAGCTGGAGCTGGGGCTGACTCCCACGCCCTTAGGCCCTTGCACAAACTCTAGGCGGCGGCGGCGGCGGGCCAAGCTCTTCGCTTAGCTTAGCTTAGCTTGATCCACTCGCTTGCATAACTTTGTGTAACCGTGATCTGGTGCGACTGAATTGGCCATCAGCTCTTCGTATTCACTTCACTGTCCTTTACCCCCGAATCCTCTTGTCGTTGTGTCTGCTCTTCTCGACATTCGGAGAGGAAGTCGGTCATCTGTCCGTCCGAAATCCATATCTGCCACCTAACAGACGCTGACTCAAAACCTGGGTACGGCGCCACAACATATCAAGGATCGGCAGCTGCCATGCTGAGAACCACAGCGTAGCAAGCACTATGTGTAGGACAATCTCTGCTTCTTTTGCTTTTCTTTCAACATGATCGAGTTGGGTCTCTCGCGCGTATTCCGGCTACTGGCCCGTACGCCTCTTGCATGGCCTGCGATCCATGTCGCCGGCACCAACGGCAAGGGTTCCATTTGCGCCTATATATCTGCCATGTTCTCCGCGTACAACCAATCTTCTCTGCGCAGATCGATCAAAAAGCCACCGCTGAAATATGGCCGTTTTACATCACCGCATCTAATTGATCGCTGGGACTGTATTACTATCAACGAAGAAACCGTATCGGAATTCATCTTCAAGGAAGTCGAGGCCCGAGTCAAGCGGCGCGATCAAGAGGAAGACATCAATGCCAGCGAGTTCGAGCTGCTCACCGCTACCGCTTTCGAAATTTTCACCCAGGAAAAGATCGATGTCGGCGTTATCGAGGTCGGCTTGGGAGGTCGACTGGACGCCACCAATATCCTAGGCCAGCGATCTGAGTACGATGACTCTGGACGATTCTCCGGAGAAGATGAAGCCGACTTCCGCAGGCTACCTTTGCTTACTGTGATCTCCAGTATTGGCTTAGATCACCAAGCTTTCCTTGGAGACACGATCGAAGCCATCGCTACCGAAAAGGCCGGCATACTGAAATCGGGTGTGGAGTGCTTCCTCGCCCCGAACCCGCCTTCAGTAAAAGAAGCAGTCCAGGCAGTTTCTCGCAAGGTCCAAGATAAAAACCATGGCATGCCCATAACCATACGGGAAATCAGTTCGGAACCTCGCGACCTCAAGGCTTGGTTATGCTCTCGCGTCTCGAAGGACGAGCTTAAAGAGCCCCGCTTTGAGGCGCTGGCAGGACGGTACATGCCTGATGACATTCCGTCACGGCGCATAAATGCCTTGACTGCTCTCGAGGCTACACATAGCACTCTGTTGGCGCTTGGTTGCATAAACCCTGACCGCAGTGGGGAGTACGTAGACCTCTACGGAGAGGACTACATAAAGCTCTACGAATCATTGTGGGAGGTACCTTTCAAAGTTGTGTGGCCCGGCCGCTTGCAGCAGATCAGCCTCGCTCCGCTTACCGGATCCGAGGACTCTGCCATCCTCGACGGAGCCCACAATGCCCAATCCGCCGCTGAGCTGGCACGATACGCGCGCAAGATGGCTGGTGGTCGACCTATTACATGGCTACTGGCCGTATCCGCTAGCAAAGATATCCAGGGGATGCTCGCGTTACTCTTGAAACCTGGCGATCGAGTGGTGACGACAAGATTTGGGCCCGTGGATGGGATGCCTTGGGTCAAGGCGATGGACGAAGAAGAAATCCAGCGCGCAATCGAGCTGGAACACCGCGGCTGCGGTAAGTTGGATCCGATCTCGACTCGACATCCGAGCTGTGGCTAATACTACTCTAGTCTTACTGACTTTGGGTCACGATGTTGCGCCTGCCGTGGGGAAGGCTGCATTACTGGCGAGACAAACGTCGTCCCAGCTGGTCATCGCTGGCAGTTTGTACCTTGTGGGAGACGTAATGAGGCTCTTGAGAGACCGTGGTGCTAGCGTCACAGGCCAAGCTACTGTGCAATAAAAAAGCAGGCTCAGCTCAGGTTCTTGGAAGGGTTGACACCTATGCGATACGCATACTGCTCTTTCTCACCGATAATCAGGAGCGAATAACTCATGTGAAGCATGAACGAAGCCGAGACAGTGCTTCAACGAAGCTAAAGTGAGGCTCAGGTGAAGCACAAGTGAGCCAACCCAATTATTGTACTTCCGACATCATTGGGATAGGGCGGTATCCCAGAGGGGCTGAACAGCGGTCCACATTAGCCTGCAGTGAGTTTCAATCCAGTGTGTTGCCGTTCACTCTCACAGCGAGAGAGGGTTTTCGTTTCGGAATCAATATCTCGTGATTCTCGTTATGCTCATGCAAAGGGGAAAATAGGGGCGAGAGCGAGGATGAATTGCGACTGAGATGCGCGATGACGTTGTGTGATGTCTCACGTAAGCGGTAACACAATAAAGTTTAGGCTTTCCGCGGCTCGGCTTCTGCTTGATTCGTGTGGCATCGTGTTCCTGCAGTGTTTCATCTGCACGCCAGGCCTATCGATACCATTTACCACGATACGGTCCAGTCGCGTGACTATGCCACTATGGCCAACAACTTCCCCTTCACCCAGTCCAACACTGGCAGGACCTCTCCGTCCCCCATGACCGACCCATGACTGTCGACGAACTGGTTGTCTTTACAAAGAAAGCCCTTGAAGATGGCACCAGGGATGCCCACATGCGCTCCGGCCATGGCACAGATATGCCAAAGGGGAAGTTCGCGACATTCGGGGAGATACGTTAGATCTCGGTCACCGTCACTGCAGCGCCTTGCCCGTCGAGGTCATTGACATTATCAGGGACAAAGTGGAGAGGTGAGGAGGGGAGATGCACACCCGGAGCCACGAGTAGCTGAAACATTGCCAGGCTCGCCCTCGCCCACAACCCTCAATGCAGCATACCCCCGGAAATCGCGTTGTGTACGCGTCTACGCTATCTCAATATACGGTGGAACGACTTGGACACATTTCCGGAGGCTGTATGTTTACATCCGACCGAGAGAAAAGGAGCGAAGCTGAGACGGTGCAGGTGCTCCAACTATCCGGCCTAGAGATTCTTGATGTTGGTAAGAACAGAATCACGACCATTCCAGAAGACATCAACCGATTGGCAAGCCTGAAATGTTTGGCCATGTCCCGCAACCGGATCACGCGACTCCCGCTTAGCATAGGCGAGATGACCTGCCTGAACAAACTCAAGTTCGACGAAAACCCACTCGAATTTCCTCCTCCAGAAGTCTACTCTTTGGAGCAAAACTCTCTGATTACCGCCTCGGAGGTTCAAAAAGAGAGCGTTGTATGCGCAGAAGTGAAGAAATACCTCCGGGAGTGCTCAAAGGAGCGGGTCAAGACGGAGGTTGAGGGCGACATGAGGTTTGGGTTAGAAAAGACTGCACGGAAGGGTTCCCGACTGATGCGAACGTTTAGTGAGAGCAATGTTGAGACCCCACGGCCTCCCAAGCGTACGCTAGGAGGCAGATTTCCGGTCAGACCAAGCATAAGCGGTATCGAGCCAGGTGAACTGAACGTGGATCATGTCTCGATGCCTCCGCCCCCGATCCCGCAACGGTCGAATGCACGCAATTCGATATACCAGAACTATCCGGTGTCGCGCCGTCCGGGGTTGGCCCCACTATCAGCAGAGGGTGAGCGCAATCGAAGTCGCAGTGAGACGGTAACGTCTGCCAGTTCTCGGTCGAAGCGACTTGGTTTTCTCGGTCGAAGCGACTTGGTTCGCAAGAACGTTGATTCGGCGACCACTGTTACAAATACAGGGACACTCAAGCCTAAACACTTCCGCGGATCCAGCCATGCATCAGCACTCCACACCGTGCAGACGAGCAGTGGTGGCGAGACATCGTCCGGCCCAGGCAGTCCTATTGATGGCCCTTCCACGAGCCGTCTGATGATGCCCAGCCGTCGTCTGTCTAGTCTGCCAGAAAACCGCAGGGCATCACGCACAGACAACTCCATCGTGAAAAGCGCAAGGCGAATCGTCTTCGCTCTTTACCAACTTAATCGGCCCGTTGACGATGTGATCCGCGTTATCAGTACTGGCAGTCCCAAGAAAAGTATCGTCGAAAAGGCCCATTTTGCCGCCAACACTCAAGTCAAAGAACTCGATCGACAACTACATCGCCTTGACAATCGTGCCGAAGACGAAGAGGGACAGGAAGATCTCGAGTCACTCCGGGATATCCTTAAGAAAAGCATCCAGTGCCTGCGAGAATACCGTAACGTATCCTCTGAACTACGCCTAAACGCCCGCAAGATGACCAAACATGGCGATCCCATGTTCCTACGCGCTCTAATGCTCCAGGCTTACGGCTGCCTGATCGAAGTGCGCAACGCCGTAGCCATACACGAGGCACAAGTCAGGACACCGGTCAAGACGCCGCGCGCCTCTCGGGCAATCAGCAGCCGCTCCGTGACACCGACTCAAGCCAAGCCCATCACGAACAGGAGAGTTAGGGCCGGGACGATACTGCGACCTGGCAAGATCAACACCGGCTCTGTCCCGCCACCCGTACCTCTTATTCCTGGCGCTGTGAGCCGAACCAGTACAATGACCAGTCTGAGTGCAGTGACACCCCGTTCCGGAGAGTCGTTCTCCGGCCTGGCCTCTGCACCCATGTCGCGAAGCAACACCATGCAAAGCCAGGCCAATGGTGTTGACGAGGTGCGCGAGTTTGAACAGATTTATTCGAAGTTGTCCAAGGCGTGCGATGAAGCATCGAACGTGTTACCGAGCTGCAGGATGGAATTCGCCATGCGCAAAGACGGTGCCGCACGGTCTATGCCTGTCGCCATCACCCACCAACTGAATCTCGTCCTCTCAAAATGCGAGGGCGCTATCAACGCTATGCTCGCGCTGCAGGACAAATTGAAAATGGTCAAGTTGAAAGATCCCGCCTTGCGTCATCACAGAGACTTCTGGCAGCTGTGTGATGCATTCGTGCGCGTACGTCTCTCCTACCTACACACTACACCCCTGCCCGTACCCCCAGGTAATCTCTCCAATAGATCTAGCACTCCTGCTGACCGCAAAAACAGGCCTGGGGCGACCTAGCCCTCGAACTCCGCAACATCGCCAACCAGGGCCACGAAACCAGCAAGCTGAAGATCAGCATGCGGCCCGCGCACAAAGCCGTCAAGGAAGCCGGGAGCGCCATCCACGCCTCTCCGCTCTACCAACGCGCGCACGCCGCCCCCATAGTCACGTCTCCGGCTTACTCCGCTTCAAGCAGTTATATCGCGCAGCCGGGATCTAGTTACGCATCAACGCCCGTGCCCGCGACGCCGCTGAGTGCGGCGCTGGGTCCTGCGGCGCTGGCGACCGTGCCCAGCACGCCGGGGTTGTTGCCGCCGGCGGAGTATTTCGCCGTCGAGAGGGAGAGGAGCGACACCATGGGCTCGAGGATGTATGGGAGGAGGGATGGGGTTAGGTGAATGCTTTTTCCCTTTTCCTCTTTTTACGCGCGCCTGCTGCTGCTCGCGCCTGCTCTGTCCGCCCTTGTCCAGGGCGCGCTTGGTTCACGACGGTTGCGTCTGGTGCGATGATGGTTGGAGGAGGTGGTTTGGGTGTGCAAGCTGGGAGACGCTGGGAGTTCTGGCGTGGTACGACACGACAGAGTTGCCGGGTTTGACGGATGATTTGTTCCTTGGAATGGGTTTTCGAAGATGAGTTGTTGTTTTTCACAGGCCGAGATGTGCTTGGCCGCATGCATGGAGGAGACGGGATCGTGGCTTGAGCATCAGCGTGCGAGGCGTTCGGGGATTGGAAGCCATGAGATACCCCTTCCGTGTATTGTACTCGTGCTTGCGTTCGAGAAGTTTTGCGAACAAGGAAGACCCTGTCACTCAGATGAAGACGAATATAGATACATTCCATCAGTGCATGGAGCTTTCCGGGGACGAAGTTCTTTTCATTGCAGAAACCTTTTTCATATCATTGTCCAGCGCTGATCTGGAGAGCTACATTCAATTGCCGATGCCATTCCATCATTTTTCCGAAATGCGTGGTCAATTGACCCCCCTTTTCACCCAACCACCGAACGCCGATTGTCTTGCGGCATGCTGCAAAGTTTTGACAAGGCATCGAGACAGAAATGCGATGCGCTTAGTCGAAAAGACCGAAGCCCATGTCCTCGTCGGACTCCTCCTTCTCCTCCTCCTTGGCGGCCTCTGGAGCGGCCTCCTCGGCGGCACCACCGGCAGCAGCACCGGCACCACCGGCAGCTGGAGCGGCGGCGGCGGCACCACCTCCGGAACCGACGTTCAGGAGGAGGTCCTTGATGTCCTTGCCCTCAAGAGCCTGTAGAGTTTGTGTTACTATGCGTTCCAAATTGCGGCTTCTTCTGGTGGGATAGATGTGTGTACCTTGGCGAAGAGGGTGGTCCAGATTGGCTCGACGTCTGGGACCTTGGCGGCGGCGATGAGAGTCTGGAGCTTCTCGGCCTGTGAGAGAGGACATGGTGTTAGTACTCATATCGTCTCGTTGCGCTGGAGGCAGAATTTCTGCCGGGAGGAAAATCGCATACGGTGATCTCGACGCCATCATCGGCGAGGATGAGGGCGGCGTAGGAGCAAGCGAGCTCGGCAGTAGACATGTTGATGGTTGTTTGGGTGGATGGTGAGATGCCTAAAACGTTTCTGTAGTGGTACGTAAAGGACTTCTTCCCGTCTGAGGTTGTCAACTTGGAGATTCTTTCGGCGGGACTGGTGTTGGATGGCTGCGAAATATCGTGCAGCCAGCGCGACCCGAGGATTATCCGAGAAGTCTTGGCACAAGGGTCGTGCTTGCTGCCGCTTCGGCGTGCGAGCTCGGGTTCCCCGCGCTACATCATCGCCGTCAAAGCAAAGAGAACGCTGCATATCTCTTTACATAAACCGCAGTCACACAGACACCAGGACACCTTGACCAGACGCCGAACACCGAAGAGAAACACTCTTCTCCTCAACATCGCTACTGCCTACCCCATACCATAACCCGCTGCAGCATCCGACGACATGACCGACTCACCCGCCGTTCGCGCACCCCTCGATCCCAACGAACAGCCCATCCTCGATCGTATACTTACCATTCGCGACAAGCTCTCTCTCCTCAAGCAGGACCGAAGCAATTACATCAAGAGCCAGGATGTTGTTACTCTGTACAACCAGGTGAATGAGCAGGTTGGAGTTCTGAACAAGATACGAACCACGAAGCGGACGGAGCAGAACAGAGGTGGGTCGTGCCCCACTGTCGCAACAACGAAGGTGAAGACGCAAGAGTACTGATAAGGGGCGAACAGTGGATACCGTTCTCGACGACTGCTTTCAACTCATATCCCTGTTCTTTCTGACCATCGGACGCAATCAGGAAGCGCCTGCAGTGTGAGTATCATTAATGTGACGGCACGAGGCGAGCATACGCTGACCTCACGGCTTCAGATATTCCGCCGTTTCAACGGTGAAGGTGTGTCAAATGTAAAACGAGCGCACAACATCAGGACACTGACATCAGTCAGCGTCTACTTGATCATCTCAAAGAAGCGGGCTTCTTTCTACCCCAGGACCTCGAATCTATCGCGTACAACTTGAAGAAATGGCGGGAGTCAGTTCAGCGAGGAAAGAGCGACCACAGCCCACACCTTATGACATTGCTCGAAGCGCGCATAGATGTTTGCGATGCAACTTTGAACGAGCTTCAAACACACCTCTCTCAACTCGATCCGGACACGATGGGAACATATGAGAAGCTCGTGTCGATTCTCCGTTCACTCTCGGCTTGTAACACAAGATCAAAGGTGATCAGAAACACCATTTCGGTCTGATGGTGGCAATGCACTAACTCAGGACTCGCAGTTTCCCGTGAACGAGGTAAAAGATCTCCAGCAACAGCTCTTCCAGATTGGGGATGAGCTGCATGAGTCCAGCGTAGAACACGCCGGCAAGACCGCCGAGCAAGTTTACGCCGATAAGCTTGCTCAGCTGCGCCTGGGGAGGGAGAATCGCATGGAGGTAGCCACGTGGTGTCGATACTTCTCGCAAGGTGCATGCTTTGGGCGGAGATCGTTCTGGAGAAGTACGCGGACTCAGGAACTCATATTGGGGCTAAGCTAACCCCATCCAGAAACGGCAAGATCGACGAGAGATTCCAGGACACCTACGACAAACTCGTCAAGATCCGCAACCAACTCGATCAAATGAACCTCACGCAAGCATGGTCGCTACGCGAAACAGACCTTTACAGCTTCCAGCGGCAGTTGGACAGAGTGGATGAGGCACGTGTGGATGGCAACTTTCTTGACGCAGAAGGCAAGCCAGCGGATATCCACGCGCAACGGGTGAGTATCTTGCAACTCGATGTTAGACTGTGAGGCTAACGATATCAGACGCTACTATATCTCCTCCGCAAGAGTTACGCGTACATCTACCAGTACATCGTTAACTCCGAGCCGGTCTCAGAGGCGCTTCTCCCTATTTATAACCAATTGCTTACGCTCAAGCGCTGCTTGGTCGAAGTCAAGCGCGCTGGAGGTGTCGACTCGCCCCGCGAATTGTATCCATACAGCATGAAGGTACAGCTTCTTGTCCCCTCCCCTCTCCTCGAATTTCCGCGAAAACAGTGTCCTCAACAGTCAAGCAGCCGGTCCAACCGACTGCCGAGAACACCGCATCACCATTAGCTCATTCTGACGTTCAACAGTTAAACTCGATCGACAATATGAAGAAGGACGGTAAATTCATGGTGGGCAACGACATCCCAGAAGGGCAGGGCAGCGTTACAGCGCTGCTAGCCGAATGTTTCGAATTGGCATACGACCTCCGCACAGAGGCTGAGGAGCGTGAAGAAGAAGAAGAGGTCCAGACCCCAGAGGCGGTGGAGGTGAACGGCGTTGGCTCTAAAGAGTAGGCTGGTTCTGATATCGCTTGATGATTGACGCATGGCGTTGGGGTGTTAGTTGGCTGCTTGTCCTTCTCTGGGAGAAGAGGGGTGACGCGCTATGCAAGAAAACTGTGTGCTTTCTTTTCTATCCTGTCGGTGAACGATGAGAACTTTCATGTGTATTTTAGTCATGGTGGATTGGTTCGCCCGGTCTGAGCCATCCCAGCACAGCGGTAACTGCCGTGAAGGAAATTGCTATACCCACTAGTCCAGCTGGATGCTATCGAGCAACTGCGTCCCATCACCCTCGTCGCTCGGTTCGGGCATATCGGCGTCCACGAACGTCAGTCGCTGACCGTATGAGATGCACAGTTCTTCGCCTGCTTTGATGTCTCGCAGTGTGCGGTATATGACGACTTGCTTCTCAATGTCGCGCTGCCAACCGACGTTCTGATTTGCTGAGGAGTGGTTGAACATGGATCCTAGGCCGAGGATGACGGCTTGACCTGTTACTGGTTTTCCTTCCTTGTCCGTGCAGGGCCAGTTGCTGTAACGAATATTTAGAGAGAGAGAGAGAGAGAGAGAAGATAACCAAAAATCTTTGAATCAACGTACTACGTATAGTTGAACAACGATGTTTTCTCGATATGCTCTTTGTTCTCCTCAACGCCGAGGACTAGGACAGGACATGTTTCTATCACCGTTCGGCGTGGGAGATCTAGGCGCGCAAACATGCCTCTGCCTCGACCCAAATTCAGTAAAGACTGAAAAAACCAACAGAAGAAAGTCATATATACCTTTCGGTGTGTCTAGGAGGAGCACGATGTCAGGACTTCTTTCCAGCGGAACTCCTTCTTTAAGATCCATATCCGCGCCGTGGATTGATTGTAAAAAAGGGTAAATGATATATCGAAGTAAATGGTCGCTGTTGCGAGTAGGAATTCACTTCATGACATCGCACCGTGCACAGACCCCTTCACATGTCAAACATCTCACCATCAACCCACCACCTCTTCCACTTCCACGTCCACTCTGACTCTACGTCACGGCCTCAAACACGACATTCGCCATGGATTCCTCCAAGTCTTCCACCCTCAAACCGCCCACAACAAACTACCAACGCCTTCCCGCCCCTTCCCTCTTTGTCGGTCCTCCCTCGCGCAACGCTTCCAACCCCTCCGTCTCCCTTCCACCCCCGCCGCCCGCGAAGCCCCTCGTACATCCCGCTCCCCGAGCGCTCCAAAGACGACGACGGCCAAAACAATCAGACCAACCAGAGCAAAGCAGCATCCAAAACAGCACCCAAACTGCGTCGTCCAACGAACGCACAGATCGACGCGCACTGGGCGGACCTGCAATCCACGCTTTCGGACATCGAGCTCAGTGCTGCGAATAGTACGCACGTATTCGGACCCAGTCACGCTGCGGCGCTGGACGAGTTGCGCAGGGCGCAGATCGAGCTGGCCAGGGCTTGGGGTCCGCAGCCCAACCACGACGACACCGACGGCGACCAACCCGCGAACGAGGACAAGATGCATCAGGGCGGCGGCGACAACAACAACAGCAACAGCAACAACAAGAAGGATGGCAAGCGAGCGGCGAACAACGGCGGACCGCGACCGAGATCCCCTGCTGCGTCGATGGAGAAAGCATCGCTCCACAGCGCGACATCCATCTCCAAGCAAGCGCACGAGGACCGCAAAGTCAGCGATGCGGATCTGAGCGCTGCGGCTGCGGCGAGGCGTACGGCTAACGAAGCGTACTTTGCGCGCGTCAAGAGCGGGGTTCAGGACGTGGTGGCCAAGCTTGAGGAAGTGAGCGGCGCGATGCGCGCGGTTGAGATGGAGAGTAGGGAGATTTGGGGCGAGGGGGAGAGCTTGGCTAGCGTGCCGACGAGGGCGAGTGGGTAAAGAATGGTGTATGTTCTGCACAGCACCCCCAAATCATCATGTTAGTCTTTCTGCGTCGCGTCGGAACCTGTCTTCTCCTCGACCTCCTGCTCCTCCTCGCCCTCGCGTTTGGTTCCGCCCTACGATGGCTGGCAGATCCTATCGACCCTGCCAGCGGGAGGTGGAAGGGTGTGGGGTAGAGGGCGAAATAGTGGGCGCGGAGGAGAGGGTCTGTTGCGAGCTGGAGAGTGACTCGCCTACCGACGGACGGCTATTGCAGGTCCCCAGCCTCCGAGATGGCTTGCGTGCCCCTTCCGAAATCAGCTCACGGCTCGCTTGTAAAGGGCCTCAATGGGGTGGAGGCCAGATCTGCTTCCTACGAAAATTGCAGTGACGAGGAAGACGATCTGTACATCCCAGGTAAACCCCAGAACACAACAGCAGCAACCCTCTTTTGAGGACCAGCCGAGTGGAAGCGTGCTTGGGTAGGAAGAGGCTGTGTGATACAGATTCTGGAATCATGCTAACAGAGGCACGCAGCGTGACCAGACAACTTTGCCATGCCGACGACTACACGGAGCGAAAGTACATTCCGACAGCGGAGGGCAGGCCTTTCTCATACCGTCTAAAGCGCCGTCGAGCGCGGTCCAGCTCTAGCCGCCATGAGATGCACATACCGATGCTGATTCCACACTGCCGCCAAAGACGGACGTTTATCATCGAACATTATATTGTTTTTAAATTTTGCAAGCTGTCACGTTCGACCACAGGCGGCTGAATATTGGGCATCCCGTCCGCTCTGCCATACACAAGCAGTCGACCGACCAGTCAGTACTACAATCGGTGACGGTGTGGGAATCCTGGTTGTCGAACGTCTCACCAGCATCAGTGGTTTAGTGGTAAAATCCATCGTTGCCATCCTGTCCTTAATCGGGACAATTAGAGGTCGATGGGCCCCGCGTTCGATTCGCGGCTGATGCAATTACTTTTGTTGCCTACAAGACTTTCTGAAGAGCATGCGTGTGATCCTAGTTAGTATAGTCCTTTTCGCGGAGGTAGTTGCAATTTTTTTCACCCGGTGAGAGCGTTCGTTGTTGAACCGCAGATACTGCGTGCTTCCACGATTGACCAGCACATGCAGCAAAAAGCGAGACTAAAATCACCACGTGTGCACAAACAAGTCTCCCTAGGCTCTACCGTTCCTTTTCGAACCGCATTCTTTTGAGCAGCAGCAGCAGCAGCATCCTCTCCCACTCGCCCAGTCATCAGAAACTCCACCGGCCATGCTCGTTCCAGGATCCCCGCAAGCAGTCTGTGTCTAGAGGCCCACGTACTACTTACCGCGTAGGAGAAAAGAAATTTGATGGTAAAATTCTCGTCCGCTTTCCCCATAATTTCTGCACCGCAGTTAGTTCATCCTCTTCGTGTTCAACTCATTATCGTGTTGCTCTTCCTAGTGGAAGAGAGGTGGAAGAGAAGGTGGGTTGGGCTATACGCCTGACCCGGATCGCTCCAATAAGGGGCGGTGAGGGACCTAACGTGTAGGGTACAGACTCGCGTCACAACAGCACCATGGGAGGGAGAAGATGAGAAACGGGGTTTGTATGTTCACAAAGTATGCCATTAGAAAAGGAGAGGAATAACAGTCTGGCTCCCGTTTTACACAACAATAAATTGTGCCCCCCTTTTTTTTTTCGATACGAAACAAAAATGTCCAACCCTGCAGTTGAGGCCGATGGTAGGTAGATATGTGATGATGCTAATGGATGGCGCTGCCTGCCAAAGAAATATATGCCATCGCTAGTCATGATAGTCTAGATAACAGGAAATGGACACGTCCTGATCAAAACTCGCTTGCTTGCTCAATAAGTAAACACGAGAAAGGGAAAATGAGTTAGTTTCCGGTTGAGATTTTAGAAGTTGGAAGCGGTATTCACGGTTCCGCCAGGGTTGTGGTATTGGTCCAGGTTACTCCTGAATGGCGACGTGCCGGACCCGGATGCCTTCTCCCGTCTGATGCTATCGTTCTGGCTGTCCAGCATGTCGTCGTCGTCCTGGTTCACGCGGTTGTGCTGCTTGCGACCCCACATGCGCCACGCCACAAGCGCTATGCCGCCGACCAGGAGTGCGCCACCGACACCGCCGACGACGCCCCCGATGATTTTCTTGGTGGATGTGGACATTCCCGAGCTCGAACCTGAACCGTTGCCGCCGTCGTTGAGAGATGGCTGTACCGTCGCCGTCGCATAACCTGTCGTGGTCGCGATGAGCCTATCGGTCGTGAAGACGGAGGTCCTGGTCGAGCCACCGGATACGATGGTCGTGGATGTGACGTAGGATTGCGTGGCTGAAGAGACGAGTGCAGAAGTGATGGTGGTCGCTTTGCTGATGGTGGACCGGTGGATGGTCGTGGCTGCAGTGCCGGATCCGATCACGACAATGTCGGAGGAGGACCCGGATGTGCGCACCGCGCCGGTACTGGTTGCCCGGCTGCTCCCTCCACTTGTGGTCGTTGCGGCTGCTGAACCGGATGAAGAAGCATCGGTGCTCGATGCGTCGGTCGAAGTGCCAGCTGATGATGACGGCCCATCGGTGGAAGAGGCCCCAGTAGAGGATGCCGAAGGTGTGTCAGATACGACTGTGGAGGTAGGAGTATCGGATGGTGACGTTGTCGTCTGCTCAGTGGAGGGACCAGCGGTCGTTGTGGTTGGGTCAGTCGTCGGAGGGTCAGTAGTGGTTGGAGTGGTAGTAGGCTCGGTGGTGGTAGGTTGTGTGGTTGTGGGTGTTGCGGTAGTAGGTTGTGTGGTCGAGGGTGTCGAGGTTGGAGAGGCTGTGGTCGGTGTGGCAGTGGTTGTCGTGCCACCGGTGCCTATGGGCGCGTTCTGTCTCTTCGGCAATACGCCATCCGGGATGTCGGCCAGCACGGCTGATATGGAGAGGAAGAGGGCGAGGAGGAGGAGAGTGAGCCTCGACGAGCTCAGCATGGTGAGGTAGTAGGTATATTACAAAGGTGTATCGGGTGTCGCACGACCACTTGGTTGGGTCTTGGTCGTGTACAGGACGTATGTGCAATACGCGGCAGGGGAAGTGGTGAGAGATCAGTGGTGTGCGCAGTGGAGTTGCGTAAACGAGTGTCTATGGAAAGAAGAAAAAGAAAGAAAGGCAGTAGTGAGCTAGTCAAGAAGGTATGCACAAGAGAAACGAGAGACAAAAAGCAACAGTCAACATGTGCAACAGCAGAGAGAAGGTGAGAGGCAACGCGGCGGCAGGTCCTTCGGACAGAGTTTCGCTTCCCTGCGTGTTCTCGTAGAATCCCTGCGACATCCACCTAAATTTGGCGCCAACTAGAGCCGATCGGATCTAGGGCGTCCGGCCAAGGAACGGCTTGCCGCGGGCCTTCGTATTTTTGTCCGTTTTGTTCCTCTTCGCATCCCCACCCTCACCATCGCCCATGGCAGAACCAAAGCATGACAGCTTACGCCAGTTCACCACGCGACCACACACGCCTACAGGTGACAGCTCCAACCTCATGTGCTCTCTCGGTCTTTGTACATGTTTTGCATCTGAAGCGCTTCAAAAAGTCGTCCGGTTAGATTTCATCTCTACTCGGGCTGATTGCGTATACCGTTTTGTGTAACCGTTGGCATATAATTAACAACCCTAGATTGGATCCGCTGCGTAAGCCTTCATCAGCAAGTTGCACCGCATCACTCAGGCCTCACAAGAGCTGTGCTGTGGCAGGTTCGGAAGAGCATGGAAACCAAGAGATCTCACGTCTCACGGCTAACCCACCTTCCCTGATTCCATCCGGCTCAGTTTACTCTGCAAACATGGAGCGAGTCCGGATACTCGATAGGTGTTCAACGTATTCTGGACGCCCGGACTGCTTGAAGAGAACGCTTCATACGAGATGCGTTTCGGATATCGTGGCTTCGCGTCGGGTCTCTCAACCGTTAGCCCTGCCCTGACTGACTGGCTGCTGCCAGAAGGCGAGTACTTATCTGCCTCAGCACGATACAGACCGGAGCACCTCCCGGTTGGGCATTAGGTCCACGAGGGTACGGTTCATATCCGCATGCATTATCGCTGCCTTGCCATACAGTCAGTAGGGAAGTCTCAACTGGTTGTTGAGAGCTCTGCAGAAGTTCCTGCACATCCTAAGTCGCTAAATACTAGCCCTCACCGTCATCGTTAGCGTAGTTTCACAGTGCATATATACCTCTCCCCTCGACCATAATCTCCTCCTTCCCTTCCGCATCTCCACCAGGGTCGGCGGTCAGAGACCTTGGCTCGTTGCCGATCACGCGTTCACACGTGGGCGACCCCATCGAAAGCAACTGGCCTTGAGCTGGTCTTTGAAGGGGTCGGTTCTGCCCTGAACGCTGCACGGAGTGACCGTGGAGTGTTCTCAAAACGGACCCCAATGACGACGATAATAGCAAGGCAAATGCTGCTGCTGAACCTACACACGTACGATAGGTCTAAGAGTTTGGATGGCGATGGTTTCATGCCCGTCCCTCGCGGTTCGCGGCAGCTGTAGAGACACTCTTGATTGAGGTTGCTTTACAACGAGACTTTTGCCTCGAAATGGCGAGTGAACAGCTGTCTTGACTGGATGTTGAGGTCACTGATTAGATTTCCATTCTTTCCTGGCTCAAGAAGCGATATAGTTGCAAAGTGATAAGACAGAACACAGCGCCAAACCCCAAACCGGCACCAACCAAATCAATAAGAACACGCCGTTCAAAGATCGAAGAACGAGCAGGAAGCGGAAGATGAAGCATCCAAATGGGGTATCTTAGGATCCAAAGCCCTAATCACAAAGGCCCAACGCCGCGCACATCAGCACACATGGCTGCTGGTATTCCCGGGGACTCCAGGACTTCAAGTGTCCGACTTGTTCAAGCTCGTGTTCGAAGCGCGCCGGGCCGCATTCGCCAGATTCACAACCGTCCCGGCTCTCTCCTCGTAAAGTCTCCTGAGGTCATCCACGGATTTCTTCTGCATATCGAGTGTGCGCGGCTGGTTGATTTTGCCCGCTGTCGCAGATTCATGGTCGGGTCCTGTTGACGGCATCCTCTTCAACAATCCTGGTGATGGCGTTCTGGGTTTGGGCGCATAAGGCGTGGCCGAAGATGCTAGAGCTGTGTGCGACTTCTGCTGACTTGGTAAGGAAGATGCGGAGCCCGTCTTTTGCCCCGAGTTCTGACGTGAGGATGCTGCCCATGTAGGTTTAACGAACCCGCTGTCTCCGGTGGGCTGGGTCGTCCCTCCTGAGACAGAACGCTTTCGTTCTGAAACTGATGAAGACGGGGAGGGTACGACTGGTTTCCTCCGCACGGGTTCGATAGGTGATTGGGATATGGCGCCCACGTCACTTGGAAGGTCAAAGGAGTGGGACTTTCCCAACTTGGAGGTTGCGTCGCCGTCATAGCTGGCCATTCGCTGCTTTGGCGAGATCAACCCTGCCTGTTGTTCCTGTTTCTCGCCCACGCTGTCATAGCTTCCCGTCTGGCTCCCTTGAGGTACAAAACCGTTCGCAACATAACTGGCGGGAGAGTCCAAGACACCATAGTCGCCATTGTCAATCAACGCGGAATAGCGTGGTAGGACCGATACTGCTGGGGCGGGCTTCCGCCTAGGTACTTGTTCCGAGTCTGAACCCTTCTGAGAGGATGGCCTAGGCGGGAGTGGTGGCTTCTCTTGCGGTTCTCCTTCGTCGTCTTGCAGGATGATCCTATGCGACTCGAATCTTCTGAACTTTGCTGCACTGAATAGGTTTCTTGCAGTGGGTCTTCGTAGTCAGCGGGACTACGAGGTGGTTGCAGGGCATTCTTGAATGCTGTCGCGGAAACGTTACATGCTTCCCTCAAGCCGTTCGGCCAGGCCTCCACTGCCGCCTTTAAGATTTTGCGGATGATCGATGACATCTTGGCGTCTGCTAACTGATCGGAACCACATACGAGCGCAGGAGCGAAGCAGATTGCGAGGTTCTCGGCAGACATCTTGTTGTACTTCTCGTAGCTCGCCACCAGAGACAGTAATGGAAGAAGATGTGTGGTAAGAATAAGCCTCGCTGTTGGACTAAGGAAGCTCCTAGTGGAATCGGGCGAGATCATGTCGGCAAGATCTTTCAGACTGATATCGGTGTCCACGGCCCCGAATCGCGTCCTCGTTTCCTCGTAGCAAGACTCGGTGAAGACTGGGGTTCTCAACTCCCTGTACCATACTTTGATCAAGCCGGTTGCGAGGTGTAAGCCGTAAGCATCCGTGGGCGGTATCTCATCGACAGTCTTCCGCTCCACGTCCGGCTGAGTAAGGGAGGCAGGTCCTTCCTTCCAGACGATAAACTGCTGTCCTCGATCGTAGGCTTCTCTCACGATGCTCAGAAGTAACGAATGTGGCGGAATCCTAAACAGGCCTTCGATCCTTAGATTACTTTCGAGACACAGAAAACTGGTAGTCTCCCGGAGAACGCGAGGTAGGCGCCGTTCGCCATGAATGTTCTTTGGCAGCGGGTCGTTTGCGGAGAAGGCCCTTCGACCGGAAGCGTATGGAGCGTAGATGTCTGAAGCAAGTCGGCGATCGTATAGGTACGCCGAAGCGGGTATAAGCAATATCTCGATTGGGACATGCAGAGCCAGGCCGCTCAAGGTGGTGACGTGAACGATCTTCTTCCTGAACTTGGGAGAGACGATGGTGCCGAACACTTCTATCAAGACCCTGACCCAGCTGCGTTCGTGTACCACCCAGAGCTTCTTGAGCCGTTTCCTCGTCGCTCTGCTCAGAACATGATATGCTTGTAGGTACCAGCCTACCCCAGGTCCCGTCTTTTTCTCCGACGTCGCACTCTCTGGCTGCCCTCCAGCGAAGAATATAATCTCGTACTCGGCTCCGGCAATCAGTTCTTCCTCGCCTGGTAGTCGGGCGAGCACGTAAGGTAGGAGGGCGTCATAGTCGACTTCGAAAGCGTCAGGGAAAGCCGCGGCATTAAGAATGTATATAGGGAGGCCCGATTGCGAAGGCAAGGGTGAGCGGTAAAGAATAGATGCTGCGATACTCTCGTATCCAGCGAGGTAGTCAGAGGAGCTCCGGGGCGGCGGAACGGTATTTAGGAGTTGCTTCGGAGGCGCGCCGCTCGGTTTGCGAGTGCTGCCCGCATCTTGTCTTCGACCTGTGAAGCGAGTGTTTTGCAATCGGCAGACACTGACTGCAGCACTTGGTCGAGAGCTACGGCTGGCATGGATCCCGGTTTTGAAAAAGTTGGCCCGAGCCTTTGTTATCTGGTGGGGGTTGCTACGTCGTCATGTCAGGGGCGGTTGCGTGGTGAATTGTGGTCCAATGGTCAGACCAACCAGGTCTAGACATGGGCAGAACAAATGGATATAAGATTCTCAACAGTAGCAAGGTCAACACATCATTTGTTCGAGCAGAGTAAACAATACTAACGCTATTGAGTAGACCCTGTGTGTGGGGCCGAACGTTGCAGTAAATTCTCCGACATTGAATAAAGCTATAAACGTTTGCGATTGACTGTTTGCTGTATCATCATGTACGCTCATGCTGATACAGCAGGCAAGTACATATAATGGAGTGGCACGAGAAGAACCTGATCAGGCAGACGAACCAAGTCATGCACTGTCCTCCAACTTCTCAGCAGTGTCGGCAACTTCACCAGCCGTATCGGCCATCTTCTTGTCACTCTCCACTTCATCTCCTTCCGCTTCCGTAGCCCTAACCTCAGCCTTCTCCAGAGCCTTCTCGCCATCTGCGTCGGTGCCGCCCATAGAATCCACGACTCCTTTGACTACCTCAACCGTAGCCGCCGGTCCACCTGGTTCTGCTGCAAGCACCTTTCCGTCCTTTTGAACGACGAAGACGCCGCGCTGCGTACCCTTCGGGGATTTCTTGAAGCCAATGGCCGCTATGAGCGACGTCTGCGGGTCGCACAATAGCGTGTAAGGCAGTTTTTGCTTCGTCTTGAACGTCGTGTTCGCCTTTGGTGAATCCGTGCTAAGTCCGAAGATGCTCAAGCCTGTCTTGGTGAGTGGTTCAAACGAGTCCCGGAAGAGACACGCCTGGTTGGTGCCTTTAAACGCGTCAGTTCACCACCAACAGATAGCATTACACTAGAGAGAAGGCGAGCCACGGAGTACAGAGCGAGTAACGAAGGAGAAGTGAAAGAACCTTACATCCGGGCGTGCTGGCCTTGGGATACGTGAACAAAACTACACCGGCATCACTCTTCTCCACAAGTGCTTGGAGAGTGACCTTTTCGCCATCATTTGTTTCGATCTCACCACCGAAGCCCTGCAACTCGATCGTGTCTCCGACCTTTGGAGGGTCAGAGGAAGTTTTGCTCCCGCTTTCTGGTACCGCAGGCGTCTTGGACACGCCCATTCCGAGTTCACCAGAAGGCGGAGGCGGTTTAGGGGCGCCTTCTGTTGCTTTCGTCTTAAGGGCGCTTGCTGCTGTTTTTGTCGAGGAAGAAGCAGCTTCGGCATTGTCCTTCTTGGCTTTTGTCTTCCGCTCCTTTTTCGCTGCTGGAGGAGGAGCCGGTGGGGAGTCTTGCGCTTTCTGAGCTCAACCATTGTTGGAGAATATGTACTGATTGCACCTTTGCGCGAAGAAGCATACGAGTTTTGTACGAAAGGGCAACAGATCAATTCAAGTTCATTGAACCTGTCCGGGCTGATAGCAAGGGGCTGGTCGAGTCAAACACTCGGTTGCGGCCTACGTACAGGAGAGTTCAACAGGTGCTACGTTGTCATGGCAAGCAAATAGACGCGCTCGGTCGGTCACGCTGTGCCACTTTGTGCCAAGGCGTGTCAGCCCGAGACAGCAAGGATCGGCCCGGTCGGTTCACCGCACGAGCACTTCCACCCGTCTTCATCAACGACAACAACATCGACCCTCGTAATTGCCCATCATTTTACTTGGTCGTGATACTCGCGGGATATGGAGGACGTCATATCACAATTGCGATTGAGCGCGAGAGGTATTGTGCTCTGGCGCGTGTCAGTCAGCCACGAATCGACCTTCGTCTATGGACAACTCGCCAACCACAACTCACACAAGAGGTTGGTTTCTTTGGCATACGGTCCATTTCCGCCTGGAGGAAACGTATGTTTGTTAGTTAGACCATGATCTCGATGAAAGATATCGGTGAAAGACATCGATGTACCACAATTCGATGTCACACCCCTCGCTGAAAGTCGGTTTCTGGCACAGCTCCGCAATCAAGAAAGTCAAATGGAATCCCCGGATTACCGTGCAAAGTTTCTATGTTGTCTTTTGATCTGGTCAGCATCTCGGCTCTGCTTCTACAGGGCAGTGTAATCTGGAACTCCATCAGTCTGCGAGAGCGAGCAGGATTCTCCATCCGCCTACTCTGAACTCAGGAGTTTATGGCAGAGATCAGAGAGTTAAGGATACAAGTAGGTAGGCCAGGTCGCGTGTCCTGTTATCAGTCTTTTCCGGTCCTTTGGTACGGTGCATGATAGCCGCGGTTTGATATCCACTTCTCCATAAGGCCAGCACCACAACACCAGAACTAACTTTGCTGACCACCGGGGACTTATCTTTGCTTCTGCCTTGAAAAGTCATGGCCGCCCCCTCTTCAAACTCTTCCGTCGTATTTCCTTTCCATATATCTCAAGCTGCCATCTCCCTCGTCAATCACTCTACACGCAAGTTCTTAGATCCCAAGTTCCATCAACACTGCAGAACTTCACACCTTACGCACACGCTATCGCCCATGTTGGCCACTGATCACGCACTGCGTGAACCATTTCAAAATATGTCCGACGAGGAGCATGGCATGAGGACGTCCGATGGTTCCTCCAAGCCATTCAACATGTCTGTTGTCGAGAAGACCAACACCGCAGACACGATGATCGCTAGCCAAACAGAAGGCGAAGTGCAGGTGAGTATAGAGAATAATCATCGTGGTGGCCGTATGCTGACCAGAGAAGGTCGACCCGTTTGGGGACGAATCCGGAGCTGCAGTACACTACAAAACTATGAAGTGGTGGCACGCGGGCCTGTTACTGGTAGCAGAGACGGTTTCTCTCGGCATACTCGGATTGCCCGCCACAATGGCATCTGTCGGACTCGTCCCTGGCACGATACTAATTGTCAGTTTGGGACTCATTGCGACGTACACCGGCTATGTCAACTTCCAGCTCAAGATGCGCTATCCGGAGGTCCACAACTTTGCGGACGCCGGTGAACTCCTGTTCGGTCGGGTCGGTCGTGAAGTTATGATGGTTGCTCAGACGCTGATCTTCATCTTGATCATGGCGGCACATATCCTGACATTTTCCGTCATGATGAACGTTTTGACCAACCACGCCACGTGCACTATCGTCTTCACGGTTCTTGGTGCATTTCTCTCCTTCGTTCTCAGCCTGCCGAGGACCATGAAGAACATAGCTTACCAATCTGTTGCTTGTATGTACTCGTTACCGCTGGCGGGACTTTCCCCTGTTTTACTGACTTGTCCAAGCCTGTCTGAGTGTGGTGACGGCTGTTGTGGTGGCAATGGTAGCTATCGGCGTACGAAAGCCGGGTATGGATCTTGTCTTCGAGGTGACGCCTTCGAACTTGACTTCTTTCCAGGCGGGTGCCGTTGGCGTCAGCAACATCATCATCGCCTACGCTGGACATGTCGCTTTCTTCGGCATTATCTCAGAGCTCAAGGAAGCCAAGGAGTTTCCCAAGTCCCTCGCCCTCCTGCAGACGATCGCCATCTCGTTGTATACCATCGTAGCTGTGGTCATCTACCGCTACGCTGGCAACTACGTCGCATCGCCTGCGCTCACCTCTGCGGGCCCACTGGTTAGGAAGATTGCCTACGGAATTGCGTGTCCGACCATCATCATCGCCGGTGTGGTCAATGCCCACGTTTGTGTCAAGAAGTAAGCTAGCCCTATGAGCCGGTTACGTCTGTCCTACTAACCAATTGAAGTATCTACGTTCGCATCTGGCGACATACCAATGTCATGTCCGAGAAGAGCGTTCGCTCCATCGGCAGTTGGGCAGCAATTTGTGCGCTTACCTGGGCGGCAGCCTGGGTGCTCGCCAGCGCGATTCCCGTCTTCAGCCAACTATTGGGTCTGGTGGGCGCCCTCTTCTGCACCTGGTTTACCATGGGGCTCAGCGCGATCTTCTGGCTGTGGATGAACAAAGGAGAGTACGCGAAGAACTGGAAGAAGATCACGATGACGGGCGTGAACATCTTCATCTTGCTTCTGGCAATTTCGGCGGTGAGTTGCTTCGCTTTCGACTACCTCTCACGCAGTGGCTGACATAGTGGACTGCAGTGCGCAGTTGGCACCTACGGCACGGCCAAGGACATCTCGGAGAACGGAGCAAGTCGGCGCCCATTCTCATGCGCGTCGAATGCCCCTTGAAGAAAATGCCGCGGAACATTGCACGAAGTAGGGGCGATCGTCACAAAGGTGGATGCTCGGTTACGAGCGTTTCGATTCGAACACTGTGAGCTCAACAGCCCTCGCAGGTTGTAGAATATTATATAGACACGTATATATGCACCTGGCAGAGGCCAGAGTATTATCAGAATTCACGACACAGCTTGCAACATCGAAATATGCGCCAGGATTCGACAGGCCGTCAAGCAGAGGAGAGCCATTCATGGAAGCGGTCCATATAGACGGTCGGTCGTATGGCTGCCCACCGAATACCTACGAGGACTGCCGCACAGAGGTCTTCGGACAAGCAACCGATGCTGGACGACTGCCTATTGAGAACACCAGCACCGGACACAGTTGTGTTGACCACTTACAAGGATGCGCGCGTGCTCCCAAATGAGATTTAGATTTAGATTTAGATGCAGCCTTCAATCTTCCAGAATTCCGAAACCTCAGATGCATGTGAAAATGGTCAAAGGGTCGGATTGGCAGGGATTGATTGGCTGAACGGCACGACTTCACCCGTGCGCAATCGGGGCTTGACGGTGTGGCGTCCGCTAGACGCTCCTAGCACAAACATCCGCTTTCTTCTCGACTTCCGGAGAACCTCAGACCAACCCGCGATCCCGATACCTGATTTTTCCTTATCCACACTCCCTTCTTGCTCTTGCGCTCGATTCATTAACTGTCTCTACTATACTATTGTAACGAAGCGCACGATTCACTCCTTGGATTGATCCATCACCGTCGTTTGTCACTCTACACAGGACTTCTCTGCATACAAACCCTCGCAAACGCCTCTGAACATCGACGTTCAAACCCTTTATCGCTCGCGTGCCGCCTCCCTTCTGTCCGGCCAGTCGTCTTTCGTTGCGAACATCCAGCAAGATGAAGTTCTTCTCATCGACGTATGAGTTCGACTACTCGTGGGAGGAGGTATCTACAGCAAACTGGCGAAAGTACTGCCCATGGAATGACAAGAGCACACACGTCCTCGCGGTCGACACGATATCGCGACACGTCGACCCAGCTACCGGCATCGTAAGTGATGGAGAGACAGATTCTTGTCCAGGATCCTGCTAACTAGTGCACTCAGCTACGGACAGAACGCCTGATCACCTGCAAGCAATCTGCACCGAAATGGTTGACGTCAATCGTCGGCGGCAACGAGCTCTCACACGTCTACGAAACCTCCTACGTCGACCCCAAGGCCAAGAAGGTCACCATGTGCTCCATGAACATGACCGGTGCCGACCTGATCAACGTACGCGAAACAGTCGTCTACCGTCCCTCATCCGCCGGGCCGAACACCAAGACGACCTTTGACCAGACCGCGCAGATCGTGGCGCTTTGTGGCGGATGGCAAAGATCAAGAACCGCATCGAGGACTTCACGGTCGAGCGGTTCAGGCAAAACGCGATCAAGGGTCGGGAAGGCTTCGAGGCTGTTCTGGAGATGAGCCGCAAGGTCTTCGCTATGGAAAGGGAGCGACAACGCATGGCCATTGCATGAGGTCACGGCCCTTGGATACCATCAAGTTCGCTAATGGGTTCCTCTCTGTCGCTGGCTTCTCGCACCTGCACACGGCGACATGCCAACCATCGACGGACGAACCTCGACGGCATCAGCCACCTTCGCTACGACCGACCTGTTTGCTGCCCGTAGCTTCGGAGGCCACTCCCGTGGACCTCCTACCTTTGAGATCTCGATTTTGCTTGCATGTACATTGTTGTCCTGCGTTATAGCGACTGCTTTTCGGGTTAATGAGGGGACAAAAGCCATCGCGAGGAGTTCTGGGGGTCTCGATAAAAGTCTGCTCAAGGGATGGGCAGACGATTACATTCGTTTCGTATTGATAGATCTGGGATGCACTCGGGGGCTTCGAAAGCCAGCAGTGCATGATAGATTTTCCGCTCATGTCTTCAGTAATCCTGCTCAGACCTCTGAACCACGCTCAATTTCTACCCTATCCCTGCTCCTTGGTTCCTCAGACAATGACATGTCCATTTCTCGTATTTACTCTCCAAGGTTGTGGCCGAGGTTTCATATCGAACGCTACCTTCCACGCTCGCTTCAAGTAATGGATGCCGGTCCTGTTGAGCGCAACCAGCCACTCGCTGTCCCCAGAGGGGGCTTCCACGTCACATCCCCATCACTCCGAAAGTGGAAAATCCCATCTCACCGCCTGTGCTGGTCCAGTCCCGCGGCACGTATATACAACTGTCCTTGACCACAATCCCTCCTCCTCCCTTATATACTACACCCCCGGCGCGTGGGTCACGGTGGCCTGCTCGGCCATGTCATTCTTTCAGGAACGCATCACCCCCACTCCCCTTCTCCTCCTCACCTTTTACTGCGGCCTCTAGCAGGTTGTGGACCATCTCTTGCTTCCTTACTTGGGTCCTTTCCTTTTATCCTTTTGCCCTCGGGTTACCAGCGGAACGCTTGCCGCCTCTGTCAGCGTTTTCCAGAGTTCTGTATCCCTCGCAGTTCTCGTAGGCGTCCTCTTCCCTGAACGGCATCTCCGCCCTAGAGTTGAGCGGCGGCAGCAAGACTTTCAACCCCGACCAAGACAACGGAGGAAAACTGATTGGAGGGGGGGGGGTACCCCTTGTTGACATCAATCGGCCGTGAGCTGGTGGTCTTACAACGGGTGATCCCCCTCTGCGACGCGCGAGGGCTCATCGCAGGTGTTGTTCCTTCAAACGGTCAACTAGCATCAGTGTCGATTTCCACTGTTTGTCGCAAGTTCGAAAGCAGCCTCCGCGAAGAACGTCTGTGGAGAATTGCACACGTATGCTCTTCCCCGGGGTTTGTGGTCCCGCTCCTGTTCTGGTCCGTCGTTTCCGTCGCTCGGTGGTTTTATTGCAAAGTCAAGTGTATTCTCTGGAGATTGATATATAGTGAAGACGACCTCCGCACAGCCCGCACGGTCAGTTATAGGCCCGTGTTTCCATCGGCCACTTTAGAACAGTATCAAACTATCATGTTAGTGTTTTAGGAATGCGTCGAAACCTCGTGCTCTGTCCTCGAGGGATCTATGAACCGGCGATCGCCCCTATAAAGGATGTCTTTTCTTTCGTCTTTAGTTCTAAGCACAGTAGAATGCCTGTCGTGAGTATTCGCGTGCCTTTGGAGTCTACAACATCGTAATCTTCTTCGCAGCCGATCCCTCTCCCTCGGAATGATCCCTCCGCTCATAGCGGGCAGAGAAGGAAGGTAGACAAGTAGCGCGGTTTTGTTGTGGCGGCGCCAGCCTTCGGCCCGACAATATTCGAAGGGGATTGTTGGTGACGAGGGTCGAAGACACTTTTGACCAATCCTTCCGATTCCCAAGACCCATTAACTTGAGCGGCCACCTGGTGTTTCGACGACTGGTTTGCGAATCCATGCCAATCCGCTTCTTGCCTATAGCTACAAGCCCAAGATTCCCTTTGAGGCCCTACGCTTGGCCGGTTGCTGCCAATGTGGGCCCCGTCTAGAAGCTGGTCACTGGCAAATACGACTGAGAACCGTCGACCGCAGCCGTGGCGGCATTGATAGATGGCATTGCCGGATCGGAAGAGGGAGAGGATATGGTTGAGGATGGTAGTATATATCTCCCACAGAACCACACCAACGAGGGCGTGAGGCCTAGTCTCTACATCATCAGGAACGTATGCTCTTCAAGTCCGTCGTGTTCTTCACCAGCACCCAGGACTGAAGGATTTGGATGACCTGTATTGTGAACCAACCGTTTGTTGTGAACGTACCTCGGAGCACAGTCTATAACTCACACGGTCTTGCAGGCAGCAGTGCAACCATGTCAGCTATCCAGCCGTTGATTAAATCGACCAAGGTTACATCGCCATGTGCGGATACGTACTAGGCCTTTCAGCTGCGTCACTGTCGAGTCGTACCTTGAGAGAGCATCACTTGCAAAAGCGCCACTCAGCCACTCATCGACCGTGCCGACCTCTCGGTTTGCTCTCGTATCCGGACCCACCAGTGAGGGTTTAAGTTTGATACTGCAACGCTACCTACCGCTGCGTTGTCCGAGAGACCTGTGTTCAACAGAGAGTGTACAGGTCGTGGTAGGGATCAGAGACTGTGTGAGACCAATAGTGACACACTTGGCGCGGTTTGTTGTGATTTGAGTAATACTGTTCCAAGCCCTCGGGTTCATAGCCACAACGGCTGTCTATAGCATTCAAATCCAAGGTTAGCGTCGAGGAAGATTAAGGTATGCGCTTTACCCTCTGTCTCATTCTTCTTTTTACAGCCGGGGAGATGCCCCGGCCGAGGTAGATGGCCATGAGATTGCGGAAGGAACACTTCCGGCTACCGTTTTCTATCGAACCACAACGGTGGGAAAAATTGCATTCATAATGGCTGACGGCGTAGCCGTCCCCTTTGCCAAGTCTGAGACACCGCATGGTATCGTCCAGGGAGAGTCTCGGGGTCGCTTCAAGGCTGCAGGAAGTGTATTGACAATCGTAGAGAGACGCAGGAAGTAAATCCGATTCTCTTTCTTTCGACCTACTGAGAACAATATGGGTTGGAAGGTGTAGTGCCAGGCTGCAACGGCTGTCGAGGTATACCATCAGTGGCAACGACTGTTCTGCCGTGCAGCCACGGAGAAATAAAATGAGCACCTCCGAGCACCGTTGCCTGTAGAGCTGTGCGAAAAAATTGCCTTGGAAACGGCGACACGCGGCTGTTCCACCCATCGGTTCCGAGGAGCAGCGGAGTCCAACATCCTGGAGGTATAGCTGGGGAGACCGGACAAGTTCCGGTTACAGGACCAGGCATTTCACTTTCTCAGCAGCAGCGAACCAAGGCCGTGACATGTAGGGTACAAGACTGCGTAACCGTGCATAGCTGGATCGTTTCCATACACGCGTTTGACAACCGCGCAAGAGACTTGGACAAAAGAGCAAGTTCTTGAAACGTTCCATGCAGGAGTTGACGGAAGCCCGCCAGATCAGTGATCAGGTCACCGACGGGCAGGATAAGAAAAGGGCTGAACCCTGGCGTACTCCCGGCCTCAACGTACCGCCGGGATGGGATCGAATTGTGGATGGGATAGGCTGAGATGCGCAAGGCTCATGTCTCAAGAGTGCAGTCTTGGTAGCGACCTCGTGTTTGACGTGGGACGACATGGCATTCGCGTGTGCATCCGCATCAGCAGCTATCGGTCGCATTGCAACCAACCAGTGGCTTGAATCCTTGATCCTGGGCGGCTGCGTGCGGCATGGCCACGTGTTCCGAGACACAGGGATGTGCTGTGAGGAGACGTCAACTATCATCTGCACCTTGCCTCACGTCACCCATGTGGGCGATGGTCCGTTTGTTGCTGCAAGGCAGCGTGCGTTAGCCATCGCTTGCCGTAGCCTTTAGGATCACTTCCAGCTCTCTGCGACATCTACGTGCACCATGGCTCCCACGTGGTTGAAAAGCCACAGTGGGGGAAAAGCACGTTGCGACACATTGTGTTCTGGTCGCACGGCATCTCACAAACAAACGTGGCGCAGGTCCAGATGGTTCTACGAATGCCTCAGTCGAGGCACGGCAAAACTGCATTGCCCCGCGGGCTGTGAAAAGGGGAATTCCGTCAAGGATTTCCCTACCGTTCTCAGTTACCGTCACATTTGTCTCATACCCACGGCACCCGCTTCCGCGAAGGCAAACTATTTCAGGATGGCCGTCAAATTTCCCCTTTGGCGCCCAAGGAACACCTCACGGGGACGGCGGGCCTTCCATAAGGCTGGGAAAAGGCGTGGACTGATCTCGCGGCGGCGTCAACAAAACATCGAAACGCTGAGGCCTTCAGCCTGGCGCCTATCGCATCCGCTGACTCCGTCCGAGTCGCACCCTCCCTGTAGGGCAGTCACCTGTATGACATAACGGCTGATTGCACAGACCGATCGAATCAAGAACATTCAGGCATGAAAATCCTCCGTTGTTGTCAGGACGGTGGGAAGAAGAGCCGACTGCGCAGAGAGTGGTTACCGGAAGACTTGAGGTGTCAGCGTCCAGCACACCAACAGATAATCACGTATGATCGGCCGCTGATCACAGCGGAGATATGCAAATACAATACGAACCGGGTGCTTCCGTACGCGATCCCAAATCCCACGTGCGAGCCACGCGATTGTGCACTTCATTGGCAGGGCGCGTCAGCGATCGTCATCCGGTGTGACATGTTCGAAACAAGCGAACTTGGATCGATCTGCCGACGTAACTCACCAACAGCGGTGAGCGTGTTCGCTTCTCTCAAGTGAGCGTTGCTGAGACGGAAGCCGCGAATTAAGCATGAAAGTAGCGAGCAATTAGCTTCTTCCTCGCGGCTTCTAGCCTGGAAAGCATCCTTCTCGCGCCGCAGAATGTATCGTGAGACACCGAACCAAGGTGAAGCGTGGGAGCCTTTGAAGATCACGGATATTGCGGCACAGTCAAGAGCACGTGCGGCCCTATATGTGCGGCACATGAGCCATAGAAGCTCATCTATATGACTCGTCAAAGATCTGCCAAGCACTAACCGTATATCATTACCAGGCAGAGAAAGGCAGCCGCCCGCCCACGACGATCTCAAGTGGTAGCGTGCTCGCATGTTGTCGGCCATGATATCGGTGTCGCTTATCGGCTGGGATAAACTCTGTCAGAGCGATGAAGCAGTTTCGTGCCAACACCGGAGATTGCCAGGTCATGATGAAAGCACTGCATGTGTGCATGGACTGCGCTGCAGAGAGTTGGGAAAGGCGGACGCCGCCAGCGACTCGTAAACTTCTGCCAGTTCCGCATACAACGACTCGAAGTCTGTCGATCTGCATCCGACAGCACGCCGGGGTCCCTGAACGATTTGAAGTTTCAAGTTGCTGGCGAACGACTGCCAAGGGAACAAATAACAGAGCCATCCGCGTTCTTTTCCTTCTCGAAGCTCTCTCAGTTGGCGGGAAAGCTCGGTCAACTCGGGGTGTAGCTAGATTACGTATACGTGGTATGAGAGATGCGTGCTAACTTGTGGAGGAGACGCTTGATCTGCAGAGGGCGGCCACATGGCCAAACGGCAGTGCATGCCCAAGAAGCGTCCTCGTACCGCAGTGTCACGCTTGTTCTTCTTTGGGCGAACTGCAGGCTAGCAAGCTGGCTTGGCGGGCTAGCACGTTTTTTTTGAGTGGAAGTGGATTCTTCCGCGAGGGATATCTCCGGAACCCCAAGTAGATGCCACGACGGTGGGCAATAAGGCTGCGAAGCAATGGGATGCGATGCAACAGACGCAGTTGACCTAGATGAACGTGGGCCGTTGAGTGAACAAAAAACAGCGACTACTACTCTATCCATCAATGACAGCTCGCCCAGGCGTCATTGAAAAGGTTTCAATCGATGCTCGCATGCAGAGTTTCAGCATGCTTTCAGACCGCACGTCCATCACCACGGCCACGGAGCATGACAACAACCGCCGTCGCGCCTGCGGGAGGTGGCGCTGCCAAGCATACCTTGCCAAAAACGGTTCGGCGCAGGAAGCTTAGAGGTCGGCTGCATCATTACCACTATCATCGGCCGCGGACAGGAGCAAAGCAACGCAAAACGGAGCAAGCAGGGCAGGGCAGGGCAAAACAGGCCCAACCGCCAAGGCAACTGTTCGGCTGCGTCTGCATCCCTATTTCCTCCTTTTCACCAACGGCTTTTGGCTGGTTCTTTGCTCCTGCTTCTGCATTGCATTGCGTTGCGTTCGCCGTGGCGGTCGAGCGGTAAGTGGGTCCAGCGTCCATTGCCGAGGACACGGCGTGCTGACTTGCTCGCTCGCTCCAACGACACAACCACAGCCTGCAGAAGCACGAGGGTAGCGCAGAGAGGAGAGGCCAACCGCCAACCGCAGTGGCAGACTGGATAGAGTACTGTTTAAAGATAGTTGCATGAAAGCAGTCGAACTTCACAAGATAGCAGGCAAGTTAGGCGGTTCGTCCAGGCATGCCGACGTGCCGCAAGAACGTTAGACTTGACGTTTGTGCTGCTAATCTCGTCGGCACGCTTGACCTGCCTGCATGGGCGGTGGGAGTGTGGTTGTTGGAACGGGTTTCTGGTTTGGCACCATCAACAGCAAGAACGAGGAGCGTGACATGAACGCCGCCGCTGCTGCTGCTGCTGATGTTTGCTTGCTGGTGCACATGCTGGCTCACTTCGCCGATTGGGCTGCCGGACACCCCTGCCCTACCGCGTGGTGAACCCTGCCCATCCTTTCCTCCCTTGCGGGCCCGTGGGCCTTACCTACCATGGACTGAGTAACAATCCCTGCCGCTGGCGCACCGCTGCAGAAGGATGCTTGTGCTTGGGCGCCGCTCCATGTGTACTTCCCAGAAGCTGTGCTGCCACCAAACCGCCGGAGCTAGAATCGGTGCCCGGCCGAGTTTAAGCCAGCGTCAAGCAGGCGTCTTGCCGGCTGTTCGCCATGATCATCACCGACACTGACACATCCCGCCGGGCCCTAGCGTTGCCTCCCTACGCTCGTTTTCGCTAGGCTCTGCCCATGCCTAGCACTGCAGCTCTGACCTGCCGTACCCACACTACTTGAAACTTGTATGTAGTGTGGCTCCCTCCGTGCTCCAAAGCCTGACAATGCCTCATCCTACTCGCGCTTCTTCCTCTCCTTACATATCTACGCTTTCCGCTGCCCGCCGGCCGTCTTCTGGTTCTGGCAACACCACCACCGCCCCCGACTGCTGCCCGAGAACACAACCGCTGCGCCGCCTTTTCCGCCGCAACCACGCGCTTCGGATCTGCCCGCTGCCACCCCCGGCCTTCCCTCCCTTGCAGCGTCTCCAGATCCACCACGACTTGGCGTCATCAACCCCCGTTCTTCGCCAGCCGAACCAACGACCCGACCTTCTCCCTCTCACTCAAGATTCGCCTCGATCAGTTTGTTGAGGTCAAGAAAGCGAGCCTCGCAAAATTCTCTTTCTCAGGGTCTCCCCGTCGCCATTGACACCCGCTCTTCAAAGGCCGAGCCGGACGCGCCTCACGCACCTATAAGCGTTTCGGACAGGACTGTCGACTCAGACAGCCGTCTTTCCTCAACACCCGCACCACCACCTGTCTTGCTCTCGCGAGAGTCACTGCCGCCTCGTGGGCACGCTCGCACCCTCTCCAGCACCACTCTCTCCGGATCAACCTCCACCCTTCCTACTTCTTCTGGACCAGCCGCCCAGGACCTGTCAGAAGAGGAAGGCATTGAGCGGGTAGACAGCATCGCTACACTATCAGACAACACCAGCACTCCAGGCCCCTGGACGGATATACTTGGGAAACAACGACGCAAGATGCACCAAACATCATCGAGGCTTCTCCGCATGACGGATGATGACAGACCTTTCACAAGAGTACGTGCCACCCACAATTGCAGCAGTACGGCCCCATACGACCAGTTGTATCCATAGCACCAATGTTTTCCCAATTCACATATGCCGGCCCTCTCTTTTCCTTTGTGTTGGCATCATACAAACTAACATATAGCGGCAGGACTTCAAGGACCTGTTCTCGACACTCATGGTCAGCTTGCCTCTCACACCGCACAGAGTCCGATTCTCCAAGGTTGAGCACACATTCACCACCGAAGAGGCCATTACCAACTTGGGCTCGCTCAAATTTTCCCAATCTAACCGTATGCCCGACCCAAAGGACCCTTCCAGGATCGTGACAACAACCACGACCACGACTTTCTCAATGGCCAAGGAAATGGCTCGTTCCGTGTGCACAAAGTTCTTCGAGGCAAGATTCATTGAGTCTCTTGACGGCAAGACAGACTTTACCTCCAAGAGCTCCGTATGGCAGCTTACGCCAAAGGGTATGCGCATTCTTGCCCGGTTTTGCCAAAGGAATGGCATCCACCAGCGCCACGTGAACGAGGTTCTGGACTCGCCTAGGAACATGATGCAACTCGTCATCCTGGAGCGCGAGTCGGAGACAGACAAGATCAATCACGACAAGGCCACTGTCGAGGTCATCTTCCGCAGATTCGTTGGCGAAACCGGACCCAACCTCAAACCGAATGCCTCCGGCTCGGATACAGATTCTCTGAACGAATATGCCACAGGTCTTGTGGGTGTCCGGATGGTCAGAGTTCGCGGCCGGAGCGACAAGGAAAACCCGTACGTGTTCACAGGCAAAGCGGCAGTCGACTGGCTAATGGACTGCTGTACTACCGTTGACAAGAGGGAAACCTTCGAGATGGCGACTTTATTCATTCAGCACGGATTGATTACTCCTGCCATTGAAGAGCGCTACCCGAACGGCCAACCTCATCGTTTCCAGGCCACGAAGACTACCCAATATGCCGTTACCGAGAGGGGCATGCGTGTCGCGGGATGGGTGAGGAGCCCCAACGGATCTGTCAATGGAGAGGCCACTACTGCGAACAAAGCGCCAGCAGGCGTGGCTCGTGACTCCAACACCAACCGCATGACCATCATCATCCGCGATCCGGCACTTCGATTGTTGTTCCGGGAATTCCTTGGTGAGACCCACTGCGAAGAGAACTTGGCCTTTTACCTTGACGTGACTGCATTCCTACGCGATTATGAGCATGCGAAGAGGGCTGTTCCTCTCAGACTCGACCTTGTCCGTGAAACACTTGCAGCCGCTTACAGTCTGTACAATGCCTTCTTGGCTCCTGGCTCGCCATGCGAACTGAACATTGACCACAACTTGCGCAACGCTCTTGCCGGTCGTATGACTAGGGCAGTGGGCGAAGATGAGGAGATGGTCAACAGCCTGGACGAGGTGGCGGTGCTTTTCGACCAAGCTCAAAACAGCGTGTTTAAGCTCATGGCAAGCGTAAGCGGCATTGTATGAATCCTTTACGTGCATCACTGACACCTTTGCAGGACTCCGTGCCGAAGTTTGCAAGAGATCCTAAATACGCCACCATCCTTCGCGACCGTAACCTGGAGCACCTTCTTACCTCTTTCGCCGGAACGTCAATTTCATAAAGCACTGTCGACATGCATCTTGCTCACGACGCCTGTTAAACAACCCGGCTCCAGTACTTGACTCATTCGCCTGGACCACTCAATGGCACCAACGCCGATACCCATAGGGTCCCTTTACATCACGAGGAACACCTAATGAACATATTCATATCAGGAACATCATCCTGGACCGGAGAGCGCCCTCCCGATTTCTCCCCAGAATTCCATCGGTCAGGGCCCCCAGCACGCTGCAGCTGACGCTCCACGGCCCCCTTTCGACACCAAGCCAACATTCCTGGCCGTCGAATTATTTCCATATCTGTATCTAACGCGGCTTGGCATTCTCCAAAATTCATTGGGCGTTGGATTTGCATCTAAGGTTGGCGTAGCGTCTCACGATGTCGTCAGCATGAATACCTTGGACGAGCGCTGGTCTCCCTAATTGAGTTTTCTTTTACTATTTTTCATTGCTTTTTCTGGCTTCCAGCTCTCAGGCGCCACCGATACGGCATACGGGACGTCTCTGTGGGTTGCGAGTAGTGCCCTGTACCGCTCCCCGGATGCGACAAGCGCCCGACTGGGAAAGCAGGGAACTGGTGTTTATTGGCTGAGAACGGCGCGGACCGAGTGGAGATGTGTGTGTGGGTTATAGTTTTCGGGCACGCGCGTTTGGTTCGGAGTCTTGTTTGTACTATATTATAGATCACGCTACATGACATGTGTCTCATGCATATCCCATCTCGCGTGCATGTCTTCTCCTGTTATGTGCTAGTAGCCGTTTGAGTCTCGCTCCTACATTTCAAATCGCTGACCGTGATGCGGCTGATCCCGTGTGTGCTCCTAAAACGGTGTGGAGCAAAAAGCAGCAATCTGTTCGCACAAAACGGGTTAGCATCTCCCAGGGTAGACCAACCCTAGAAAAGCTTTCGGCTACGGTCACGACTCCGCGAGTTGGCACAAATAGCCTTCGACGCGTGCTGCGTTTCAACAGTTACTACGCGCCACGCGCCGTTCCTGGCTTGTTGTCTCCTCACTTGCCGCTCGTTTGTTTAGTGTGTGGTGTATGTGTGTGTCTGTGTGTGACTGTGCACCTGCCTTGATCTTGAATCTTACCTTGACAAAGCCACTCCTCCTTTCCCTGCCGCCGATCCAAACACGTCTCCTCTCTCCGCACTGATCGAGCCAGTATCGGTACATTATACACCTTATCTTGCTTGCTAGACCCACTCTTACCTTCACGGCAAAACTATGGGGGCGCCTCCTGGAGTACGTATAGGCTAGACCCATACACTTCCCCTCTCTATCTCTATCCACCTTCCGTCTAACCGCCCGTTACATGTAGTCTCAAGTGGCGCCACTGCCGACAGATCTCCCCTTTCGCCTTGTCTCAAAGACCATCGGATCGGGCGCCTACGCATCGTTCGTTACTCCTCCTCCCTCCGGGTCCTGCCGTCCGCCATCTCATGGCTCGGGCTGACCGAGGTCAACCACTCATGCATACACGCATACTGACATGCACCCCGTTCTAGGATCCGCAGGGCTACACCAAAGAATGCGGCCAAACCGGTAATAGCAGTAAAGTTCATCCACAAAGAACATGCATTCCGTATAGGCAAGCTCAGGCCGAAGCAACTACAGCTTGAGATTTCAATACACGCCAACGTCAGCGGTCATCAGAATATCATCCGTTTCCTCAGTTCCGGACAGGATCAGGCATGGTACTGGATTGCGATGGAGCTCGCCGATGGTGGCGACCTCTTCGACAAGATCGAAGCCGATGAGGGTGTCGGTGAAGACGTTGCTCACTTCTACTTCGCACAACTCATCAGCGCAGTGGCTTGGTGCCATAGCAAAGGCGTCGCCCATCGGGATATCAAACCTGAGAACATGCTCCTGACAGGGGAGGGTGATTTGAAACTTGCCGACTTTGGACTCGCCACGCAGTATTTAGATGTCAGGACAGGCGCGCGGAAAACCTGCGGTATGGTCTGCGGCAGCCCGCCGTACATCGCACCCGAAATCATCAAAGTAGGAACGGCAAACCAGAAACGGAAGGCCGGCCAAGACAAAGTAGGCTATGAGGCGAATAAGGCTGATCTCTGGAGCTGTGCGATTGTACTTTTGTGCTCCTTGTGGGTAACACCCCGTGGGACATTCCAGTGGAGCGGGACAGCGACGAGTTTGAGGAATACCTACGGACCGAGGGCAGACCTCAGGATGAGTTGTGGGACAAGATCGGTCCTGAAGTCCTCAGTCTGTTGAGAGGCATATTGCGAGTCGACGAGACCAAGCGGTTCACGCTTGACGATATACGGATACACCCATGGTTCAAACGACCTAACAAGTTCATGGGTAAAGATGGAAAAGCTTCCGACTCTGTGTCCCTAGCTACGAACATGATTGAACGACTCCGCATCGACTTCTCAGCGAACGTGCCTTCATCACAGCAGATGACCCAGGAAATGGATGTGGACGCTTACTCACAGCCCACCAAGCCATCAGCATGGGCCTCACACTTTGCCTCTACCCAGCCTGAGACTCCGATTGCAGAGCAACCGTTCGATTGGGAAGCTCCGCCACGGTTCGAACTAGCCGTCAGGGGCAGATTCAGCGCTTCACAGCCAACGACAGCTCTTGACCGCAACCAAGCAACACTAGCACACGACTTTGCCCAGCAGCTCTCCGAAGACCCATCCATGACCCAGTTCTCCGCCACACCATCAGTCCCACTTTCACTCACTCAGCAAGCGAGGCATTTCCGGGACATCGTCCCCTCGCACTCTCTCGCACGGTTCTACTCGGCCATGCCAATCCCGCAGCTTCTGCCTCAACTTGGGTCTGCGCTGCATCAGCTAGGCATACCTGTCCCACCGCTCAGCCCTTCGGCGTTGCAGGACAAGACGACAGAGGCTACGATTCGCATCAAGACGGTAGATGGGAGGAAGCAGGGGATGAGCGGGCACGTGATGGTGGAGCGGATCAACCTTGATGGGCTGATCGAAGTCAGGTTCGTCAAGGCTAAGGGCGATCCGTTGGAGTGGAGGAGGCTTTTCAAGAAGATGGTGGTTCTGTGCCAGGATGCGGTGCTCACTCATGACAAGCTAATGCAGTCTGGATGATGGGCGTGGGATAGGAGGAAGGACAGGAGCTGGATACGTTTGAAAATTGAATCCTTGCATCATGAACTACCCAGCCAGGATGTTCGAATCGGGCGCGTGTAGTTAGCAGAGGCGCTCGGCTGTATAACAACAGACTTGGACCAGCAACATGCATCTTCGAGGCAGTGTCTTCATGCTGCCTCTCAGACCTGTGGGATTGTATTACTCCCCTTGTCTGTTGGCGAGTGGAAGCGAACAGCTCAAGTGGAGCTCAAGTGAAGCTCAAGTGAAGTCAGTCGATCGATGCTTGTTTTCGATGTTTGCGGGGGCGGAGCGGAGGAGAGACGCAGCGAAGACGGACAGAGCGAAACCGGGAGCCGAGATGCCGAGATCGCTCTTCCCTGAGCCAAATCCGTCGGCTGTTATTGGTCCAAGTCTACTTTTCTTCCCAGTCGCAGTCTTCGACTCACGAGACCATCTTTCTGCTAAGCAATTGTCTGGCACAGAATGGCGCAGGCGCTCAGAGCAGGCAGCTTACCTGCGGTCAGTGTGAGAACCTCCCATATACTACACTTTTCATACACGTATGTGTGTTACGTTACAGTCAACTGACTCCAGCTTCACAGTCCCTCAAGCGCGTTGCGCCACTCTCGCGCCGCTGCTTTGCAACCTCAGCAGAGGCCTCTACCACTCCTGTTGCCTCGGACATCTCTGCCCGCACTCCTCCCTATCCCAAGCTTCTCAAGAAGCTGCACGAAGTCCGCCGCATTCTCCCCAACCGGCCCCTTACTCTCGCCGAGAAGATCCTTTACTCCCATCTCCAGTCACCTGAGGAATCCCTCCTCACCGGAACCAACAATGGCGCCGACATTCGCGGCAAGGCCAACCTGAAGTTGAAGCCGGACCGAGTGGCGATGCAGGATGCGTCGGCCCAGATGGCGCTGTTGCAGTTCATGTCCTGTGGCCTGCCGTCGACTGCGGTGCCCGCCAGTATCCACTGCGACCATATGATTGTGGGAGAAAGAGGTGCAGACGTCGATCTTCCGGAGAGTCTGAAGGGCAACAAGGAGGTGTACGACTTCCTCGAGAGCGCGGGAAAGAAGTACGGTATTGAATTTTGGCCCCCCGGTGCGGGTATCATCCACCAGAGTGTGCTGGAGAACTACGCGGCCCCTGGTCTGATGATGCTGGGCACGGACAGCCACACACCTAATGCGGGAGGTTTGGGAGCTATCGCTATCGGTGTCGGTGGTGCAGATGCTGTGGATGCATTGGTGGATGCTCCTTGGGAGTTGAAGGCACCCAAGATCTTGGGTGTTAAGCTGGAGGGCAAGCTGAGCGGATGGGCGAGTCCAAAGGATGTCATTCTCAACCTCGCTGGACAGCTCACCGTTCGGGGCGGTACTGGCTTCATCATCGAGTACTTCGGTCCAGGTGTCGAGTCTCTCAGCGCTACCGGCATGGCTACGATCTGCAACATGGGCGCCGAAGTTGGCGCGACAACCTCCCTGTTCCCCTTCTCCACTGCTCACATCCCATACCTGAACGCCACCCATCGTGGTCCGATCGCGCTGGCTGCCTCTACCATCGCGTCGTCTCCCGGCGCGCACAACCTTCTTCGTCCCGACTCTGCAGCCGAATACGACCAGGTCGTCACCATCGACCTCAGCTCCCTTGAACCACACATCAACGGCCCTTTCACACCAGATCTCTCCACGCCGCTTTCCAAGTTCTCCGAAATGGTCAAGGCCAACAGGTGGCCCGAGGCCTTGCACGCCGGTCTTATCGGATCGTGCACGAACTCCTCTTACCAGGACATGAGACGCTCAGAGTCGCTCGTGCAACAAGCCAGTGCAGCCGGTCTCAAGCCGAAAGCCGACTTCTTCATCACTCCTGGCAGTGAGCAGATCCGCGCTACCCTCGACCGCGACAATACCCTCTCCACATTCAGCGAGGCTGGCGGTGTCATCCTCGCCAACGCCTGCGGTCCTTGCATTGGCCAATGGAAGCGGACAGACGGTGTCGAGAAGGGGGTTGATAACGCCATCTTCACGTCTTACAACCGCAACTTCCGCTCCCGAAACGACGGCAATGCCAGGACGATGAACTTCCTCGCCTCTCCCGAGTTGGTGACGGCCATGTCCTACGCTGGCAGCACCACTTTCAACCCCATGACCGACACCATCCCCCTTCCCAACGGCGAGTCTTTCCGCTTCCAGCCTCCTCAGGGCGAAGACCTCCCCTCCTCTGGTTTCGCACAAGGCAACCCCGACTTCCTGCCCACACCCGGCAAGCCCGACCCCAGCGTGCAAGTCGCCGTCGCACCAACATCGGCCCGTCTCGCGCTCCTCGAGCCCTTCGCCCCATTCCCGGACCACGAGCTCTCCAGCCTCCGCGTCCTGGTCAAGGTCAAGGGTCAGTGCACAACCGACACCATCTCCGCGGCCGGTCCGTGGTTGAAGTACAAGGGCCACCTGCCCAACATCGCCGAGAACACCCTCATCGGCGCCATCAACGCCGAAACGGGCGAGACCAACGTCGTCTACGACATCGACGACACCTCGCGCGCCAACGGCATGGGCATCCCGGCCCTGGGCAAGAAGTGGAAGGAAGAAGGCCGCGAATGGCTCGTCGTGGCCGAGCACAACTACGGCGAGGGCTCCGCGCGCGAACACGCCGCGCTGCAGCCCCGCTACCTCGGCGCCCGCATCATCCTGACCAAATCCTTCGCCCGCATCCACGAGACAAACCTCAAGAAGCAGGGCGTCGTGCCCCTCACTTTCGCCAACGAGAACGACTACGACAGAATCTCCGCCTGCGACGAGGTGCGCACCGAGGGACTGCTGGACGTGTTGAAGAGTGGCGGGAAGGGCGAGGTCGCGGTCGTGGTCAGGAAGAGGGATGGGAGTGAGGTCAGGATCGCGACTAAGCACACGTTGAGTGAGGACCAGTGCGCTTTCGTGCTCGCGGGCAGTGCGTTGAACTTGCTTGCGAAGAAGGCGGGCAACGCCGAAGCTGTTGCGTAGGGTTGTTGTTGTTGTTGTTGTTGCACGAAAAATGGACGGGTTGTGTGGTGGATGGATGGATGGATGGCCAGTTTGGTGCATTTTGGTATGGAGTTTACGGGATTGGTTGGGCAAAAGACTTTCTGTAGATGTCAAAAAGCTTCGTGTATAGAAAGCATCCCCTTTTTCATTCCTTTTTTTCTTTTCTGGCCCGAAATACCCCTTCCTTTTCGTTGGGTTTGAAGGGTAGTAGGGTCGAGTCGGAGGGTTGCAGATTCGCCGCCCATCGCATGGTTGCGCTGGGTTTCACCACGTCTGCAAACTAATGGACGAAGAACAGCTCCTGGTCTTGTGATCCAGTTCGCGGCGATATCTGGAGCAGACAGTTTTGGTGTCTTGACTCTGTCCCTTGGGCCAATAGATTGCTCCTTTCACGGAGAGAGTTTTGATAAAGAAGGCGGTACGTACCCTTCGTTTTCGTGCAACCAAAGCCGAGAAGTTACAGGAGCAATACCATTACGTATGGTTACGTACAATATGAGCCTCGGAATACCGCGTGAGCTCATCGAAACGTTCAGGGCGAGACAGATGCGGGAGACGTTTTAGGAAGGTGCTTAAGGTCAGAAGCAACGTGGTAGGTGAGGAAGTCACATATTGCTTTAGGAAGGAGAGAAGCTGATGAGAGCGGTAGAGACCCGGTGCTAGACTGGGTTACAAACATTACCGGCCCCCGGATTGATGCTCCCAGGTCCTCATCTCCGGCTGCCAATACACAGTAGACTAGAGGGTTGGTCCTGCGGCCAGCGCCTCTCAGGTAAGAAGGGAAAGAACACTCACCCCACCGAACACGAATGCGGGAGTCAATGGTCGTAGCTAATGCTTTGAGTGGCTAGCAGTGAGCCATGTCCTCCGTTGCATCTGCTGCAGCCCGCCAGATCTTCCGCTACGCTAGCCTCGCCTCCTCGTCTTCTCCTTCTCCTTGACAAATACATAACAAAGGCCGACCAATACCATAGATTGATCCCGAACCCATCGCTCCGTCCCTCTACGGACAGGGCCAGTGCCACTTGCCCATGTGCAATTGAAATCCGGTGTCGCTCGTATTGAGGCAAACTATCGTGCTTTCGACGGGCGGTTGGACACCCTCTCGGTGGCGACAACCAGGACGGAAAATGTAGAGTTGAGGAAGCAGTATGCATAAGTACTTGCGAGGGCCACGCCAAGGAGGGCGATGAGACGACAACGCAACAGAATGTTTCTGCCGTGCTGGGAAAACGCCCAGCCGCCCCATGGATACGCACTTTGATCCAGTGTTTTCGATACCCGATTGAACTGCCCGATTAACTGCTAATGCATTGCGACTCCGTAGAAGCGCAGGCACTGACGACGCCTGAGTGGTGGGCCTTGTTTTCCTCTATAGCTGTGGGTAAGCGCCGTGGTCAAGCACGGTACGATCATAACCGCATACACCGTTTGAGATGCAGACGCTATGCCGTCGCTGCTGCGTTGCGACGGCAACTCGTCAACCGATTAGACCTGGCAATCCTGACCCTCTGATGACCACTATTGAAGAGCGTTATCTTCAATATCCTTAGATGGGCGGGTACTGAACATGGAACCCGGGATGAGCCGGACTACTCATGAGCGTGTAGTCCGACGGCTGCAACGGAAGTGTAGTAGCAGGAAGAGACGTCCACATATAAGCTTCCGAAACCCGTGGCTGCGATGCTGGGGCAATGAATTGTCCAGGATGCTGGATCTGAGGCTGTATTTCGCGCGGAAAGAGATTGGGGAATGATGTAGTCAGGCTGGCAGTACGAGAGCTTTCGCCCGGGTTTGGCGTGGCGGCGAAACGATCCATCGGTTCTGTCGCAAGCATGGCATGGGTGAAGATGGCTGACATGGGTGGTGTGGTGATGACCGGCTGCTCTGATGGAGCAACAACCACGCTTGGAGCGACGCCTGGTGGCAGGCTGATGCCCCATTTCCTCGCCAAACCGTATATGGTATTAATGCAGCGAGCTGCAGAGGGGTGGTTTGTGGACATTGCTTGCAAATCATCTGGGACGATCAGCGACAGTGATGGATACCTTGAGGGAAGCTGCTTACGAATCGCTTGAGTCAGGTGCACTGCCGCAGGTTGAGAAGGCAAATCAATTAAGTGAATGGTACTCGCCGAGAGTACAGTGACAACAGCAGCTAAACATACGCGTCGGAGGCCGTACATAGCTCTTAGAGCATTCATAAGGTTGGAGACCTCCGTGGCACAAAATGTACACACGTCGCGCGGATACAGGCCAGTCGCCTGCAAATCGAGCTTGATAAAAGGGCGAAAGAGACTACGCATCAGTCAGCGAATGATTGAGAAGTTGCAGCAGGTTGACGTACTGTAATACAGCCATATAATAATACATATGCAGCACAATGACATGCGGCAGCGACGTGTTCTGTAGACGGAATGGTTCCGGTAGGTCGTTGTACCATGATTGGTACGCAGCATATGCCGTTGCCAGTTTCCGTGGCGTGAACTTCTCGAGTGGTGCGTAAAGGGTCGTGTTCATGTCATTCACGATCTCTGATAGCCTGCTGAGCTGTTCTATAAACAGACAAGCCCGTATAGGTTGTTGTCCGCTTGTGCTGACTGGCAAGTTCGCATCCGCATATGGCATCCATATCTGGTCATCCCTTCTTTCCAGTGTAACGGCTGCGAAGATGTCAGTCCTGGTTCACGATGAACCGGCAGGCTATCGCAACTGGCTGACGGATTCGTTTTTGTGCGGCAGGTACTCACGTCGCTCAACATCCGCTGCGTTTCGAGACAGCTGCGATAATCTTCCGAAGCTAAGTGAGCATATTCTGCGGTAAAAAGTCAGCACTGCGCTCAACTAAGCAAACGCGAAACGCGAAAACAACTGAAGCCGAGCAACACTCTGCAGCATACGAGGGAATCAAATCTTGCAGATTGTTGCAACCGGTTACGGCACCCACGAATACTCCGCGACTGTGGAAGGCGGGCAGATTTTCCTTGGATTACGACAGCAGTGGAGACCGACCATTGGCGGTGTTGGGAACTGTGTCCACACCGGTCAGATGCTAGCCTCTGAGCCTCAGCAAGTGAAAACCGCACGGCCGTGCGTGTGCTATATCATCTTCACAAGCTATATATCTCTCTGAACCGCTCCTGCTTGTGATTTCTTGAGCAGAAAGGGAGTTCCGCATCAGTCCACTTACGTTTCAAGGTTAAAGACACCCCAGAAAGTGAGTCTCCGGATCTCTATATCAATCGGTCTCAGTCCGGTGTGTATGCCGGAAGTCGAGGAAAGGTGCAAGCCCATCTCCAATGCCATCCTTGCACACCTTCCAGCGTATCGGTACCCTATATTGTCTCGTCCAGACGAGGTCTCGCGTATACTCATGACGCCCAGCGCTTGGACTGTCGTTAACGAAGGCTCCGTAATGCTGTCCAACAGGTGTTTCGCTTCTGCAAAGAAATAGTCCCCTGCTGTTGTCGGCCGATCCTGATCAGTCCTGGCAGCTGGACGGTCTGAAAAATGACATGCATGGGCCAGCACAGCATTAACAAGTAGAGCACTGCAATATCTCGTCCCTCCTCTTGTCATGTCTTGCAAGAAATGGTCCTTAGAAAAAGCATCGAGTAGGAATGTTGCCAGGAGAAGTAGACATTCAGACTAATCCTTGTCAACCTCCACTGGAGAAAGGGGGCCTTGCAAAAATCTTGCAATGGTTCCAAGCACTTACAGATGATCTACAAATTCGGCATCTTGAGGATGACGAAACCATGATCCTGGGCCTCCTTGCTCGCTATGCTGCGATTGTTCTTCCATCGAGCCCCATTCTGGAAATCCGGAACCGGTGCGACTCGTTGAACTTTCAGCCCCCAAAGAAGGTGCTTCCGTGTTAAAGCTCTCCACAGATCGAGTTGTATGGTCTGTGAGATCCGCGTCTAGAGTGCGGGCATTCGTTATCCAGGTGTAGTTGTTCCCAGTCCTTAGAGCGTCCGCAATGTTGTCGAGTCCCTCTCCACCCCTCAGGCTTTGGAACAGAGTAAAAGCATCCCTTTCCGGCAAATTCCTCAGAGAGTTGACAATGACGTCCAGGGCGCTGTTTTGCGTCTGTAGTGATTGTATGTCTCGTCTCAAGGCTCCTTTCCGTCTGTGATCGCTGTCCGCATCATAGGCGCATTCTGTACGATACACGGCTGTGCATGTAGAACAGGCCGGTATACTTCCATCACACTAGGAAATAACCTGTCAACCCTCTTCTGGCACAGGTGTCGTAGCATTCATGTGCTTGCGATTCATACCTTGCTCTTTCGCTTTCGGCACGGAATGCACGCAGATGATATCGCCCTCCTCTTCTGTGCTCGCGAAGAGGTAGGTATGCTTTCCGTAGCATCGCCGGAGCCTTCAACTTTGGAGCGGATCTGCCTAGGTGGCATTGAATGAATAGAGAATTACAAGTACGTACAAACAAACGAAACAACAAGACCGAACGAACGGTTGAGCAATGGCATGCTCAGAAAGATATCGGAGATGGAAAGAAACATGACAAGGATTGGACATCAGGGAGACAGAACGGGCAGGGCTCACTGCCCTCAATGCCTGTTTTGTCATGTTATTGCCACAAGAGAGACCAGCCTCGGAGAAGAGGGCTAAGATCAGCGTTTTGTGAGGGTCTGTCACGGTTCCAGCACATCTTCCTGCAGACAGGCGCTTGGCAAGGCGGTATCTCCAGGTGTTGGCAGAAGTATGGACGGGTGTCTCGCCGCTGGCATGGGCAAAATCTAGACGGGATCGCCGAGCCACGTTTCCGATTTTCCGAGTGGACGGCACTCCGTGAGTCGAAAGAAGGGGAACGCGGCGCGAAACCTCACCGGAACACTCTTCCCGCTGATAAATTAACTCGGTCCGAGAGGACAAAAACGAGCATTCGAACACAGCCCTCGCCGATCTATGGAGCTCGAAGGCCGGATGTAGGGCAGGCTTGAATATGCCAAGAAAGCAACTCGTGCCGCCAGATCCTTAATTCCTCTTACCCCCGTCAGTTGCACTGCTACACAACGCTACACCGCCTTCGGCTTGCCTGAGACGTTCCGCCAAGCCGGGCAGGGCTGGAGCGTTTGAGCCATGACGCCACACGTGCTGACTGACTGATATGCACTGTCCGAAGCTTAACACAACCCGACTCGTTGAACCGGACGTACCAGGTACCATGTATGTGCCGATTTGTGTTATTTTTCGACCTAAATCAAGGTGATTGCGCACGTGGAATAACTTAATTGTTGGCCCATGACGAGCGGAGACATCCATTTGCCGATCTGCAGGTATTCAAGACGACAACCCATGATCACACTACCGTCAATCCATCACACGACCTCGGTACAGATATTGCCCGTGTCGAACGGACGAGTGGAGCTGCGAAGTGACGGAGGGTTGCAGAGACGGCCTCGGGCCTGAGCAGCAGATTACATCCACGTTCCCAATAGCCTGCAGCTATGCGTATTCGAGGAATCATAAGAATTCAGGCTCTAGATATGACGACGTATATCCAGGCTCAGGTTAGTGGCGCACAGACTGGAGAGAAGGGCCAGTGTATATCAAGGGGGCTAAGGAATTGATGCAGGACATCAACTCATTCCGAGTGTGGTCTAGCTCTTCTACACAACATGCATCGCAATCATGTCGTGCAGTATCCAGGGTGTGACCTCTCGAGACGGGACCATGGCCGAACTCTAAGACTGCCCCGAAAGTGTAAAGGCGACCGAAATACGTGATACGGCGGGACGTCTTCCGCATCGGACCGTTTCCAACAGTCTACATTCGCAAACACGCCGTTAGAAGCGTATTCCCCGGCCTCGGTAGAATCGAGGTACAGGCCAATAAGCCAAGCTTAGTGAACAAAAGCTTCCGAAAGGCAAGTCTTGGAAGCAGTGCATAGTTTATTCAGCGGAACTGCACGCCTTTGCTGGCATCCCACCTCGCGTCGCGCTTCTGCGCAGCCCCGTTAGCTTCGCTAGATGCAAACCTAATTCCCATCTCCGGCGTCCACATCCCTGGCGTGGGCGAGGAAGCAGCCACAGGGGTGGCACATTGGCCCTTGTCGGCATTGGAGCTGCTAGAGGCTCGGCAGCAGAGGCCCTTGCTGCCGATCTCGACTGCATATGCTCCTGCTGCTTTTGCTGTCTCAAGTTCGACGAGTTCGCATTCTGCAGGCTCATCTGAGCCATGGCGGTGCTGAGATCGCCCTCGAGCTGGGCGGCTTCGGCCCGGCGCTGGTACGCAAAGGCACGACATTCGTCCCGGAAGCGAGCAACCATTGCAGCAAGGTCGTTGTAAAACTTCCGTCCCGTGTCCAGGTTTGCGATGATCTCTTTGTACGCAAGGTATGCATTCTCTAAGTTCTGTAGAGCTTGCTCACGGTCCTTGGTCGAAGAGTCGCCGCGACGTGCCGCAATGAAGGCAGTATTCGCTTGCTGAACACGCGTCATCAACTCATGTTGCTCGTTCTCTTCTTCAGCGAGCTCTGCTTGATCTGATGCGTATCTCTGGAGCCGCTTGTCGAAAAAGTCCTCAAACTGTGAAGTCTCGATCGTCTGCATTGGGTATTCGCGTTCCAAGCGAGCAGCTTCACGGAGGAGGTCTGCATGGACGTCGTCGCTCTTTGCCTTGGCCCTGATGTTTTCGATTTTGCGCCTCCGCCTGTTCTCTAGACGATTGATGTCGTTGAGTGCTGCACGGAGATTGTTCGCCTCCCGCTCAACCTTGGCCGTCATTGTGGCTCGCCTGCTGCTCGGGACATAGTCTTCCAAGTCTCTATCTGTACCCGCAAGCAAACGGATCAAGCTTTCATTATCCCTGAGCTTCTTCTGGACCAACTTATCACTGTTGCTGGCATGTTTCAGGTAACCATCGATCTCGGTGACCTGGGAGTATAGCTTCGGGACCGCATCTTTCGACAGTGGTCGAGTCCAGCGATCGGTGCCAAACTTCCTCCGAGCTTGCTCGTCTTCGGCGGCTTCCGACCGCAGAAGGTCGACACCCTCCTGGTAAGTAGCATAATCGCTGTTCTTCAGCTTCTCTGTATCTGCCATGGCGTTGTGTAATCGGTGGATCCCGTTCTGCTGCCGGATATCCTCAGCGTGGGATGCTACTCCAGGAGGAAGACCCAAAGGCTTCTCCAAAGCTTGTAAGGATCCAGGTAGGTTCAAAGACATCAACAGGTCGTGTATCCTAGTGGTCATAGCCTCAAGCTCCCGAATAATGTTGTCGTTGACAAGACGATCTCGCTTGTCCACGTAGATGCTGGCAGCCACATGTACTGAGTATGGTACCAGCTTTGAGAATAATGGCCTGCCAAGTTCTCCGTGATCTCCCAGCATGGAGGAAGACTCCGAAACCTCTTTGGGCACTCTCGCCGCCACCATACTGGCTCGGTCCAGAATTTTCAGCTCGGACTTCGGTGGAACGGGGATGAGATAGATCATGTCGTTGTCCTTCTCCGCTCTCTTGAGATCTTCTTGGACTTTGCTCTTCAGACCACTGAGGTCGTTCTGCACAGCCTTATTGACGTATCTGGCCTCCTTCATGGCTTCATTCGCGCATACCAAACTGTCCCTCAATCGCGCAACTTCCTCACCATATTTCCGCTTCTCTAAGCAGTCGCATGCAGCACGGTACTGTGCTGCAGCCGCAAAGTGATGGTGTTTGGCCGTCATGTGGTGGATCCATTCGCTGCTAATCGCATCACTCTTAATGCCCCAGTCTCCGGCGTCACTGTAAAGATCGCTGACCTTTACGGCGAGCTTCGCAATGCTTGCATCTTTCAACCCATCTTTGACCGCCTTTTGCCAGAAGCATTCTTGCGCTTGAGCCAGCATGAGATATTCCAGACTCTCGAGCGTCATGGCGTCCATGTCCTCCGGTGGAGCAGTCCTCATATCAGGGATAACGGTGTTCTTGAGGTGTGAGAGTACGCCTGCTGCGAAGCAGAAGTAATTGCACGCAGTCTTGAGCCCTTCGCCAGTGCTCCGGTTCGAAGCCATCGCTAGCTGTGAGTACATGGCGGCAAGATTGAACAGTATGTTTGCCAGCTCAAACCGTAGATTATCTTGGGATACTGCATCCGTTGTCAGCACGTCTCTTACGGAGCTTGGTTCGTTTGGCTGACCTGGTCTTTGTGTATTGTATCCCAGCGCCGGGTACCAGACAAATTCGACGCCTATCTACAGCGTCTCAGCATGCTGTTCCACTATCATATTGGTGCGCAATAACATACGTCGACTGGGAACTTTCCACCCATCCACACAAGTTGGGCAGCATAAGCCTGAAGCTTGCGGATGCCGCTTGCGTGCGGCTCCAAGGCATGAACAGCAGCATGGCGTAGCCGATCTATGGCCTCGAGATCTTTTGCAAACATGTCCGGGTGCTGGTCATATTTGGTGGAGATGTACTGCTTGATCGCCTCGGATAGCGATACATTGTGGGTTCGGCGGAAGGGTAGGAGTAGTATATTGCTAGCGGTAGTGTTAGGACAGATCTCGCCCGTCTACACAACTACCTACGAAGACATTTTTCCGGTCAGTCACTCTCTCCTGAGAGTTTTCTGCTGACATGAAGTCATCAGTATTTGCACAGAAGACAGCGGGGTCGTCGAAGGAAGCAGAGCCGCATGCCCGCATCGACCCTCGAGCTCGAGATGGCTTGGCGTTTCCTTCGCGAGCCCCCGAGCCCCGCCATCGTTTCGCTCAGGTACTCGTACCTGTTGCTGCTCTCTCTTGAGTATGTTTGCGTGAACAAACGGCGCCCGCTCTGCTCGGTTAGGCGTACAGTGAGACCGGAAACGTCGCATACAGGTAGCACGTCATTCGGCTTTGTCACAACGATTGACTACCTAGTCTTCCCTCCAAGCCCGCCCACCGCCTCCTCCTTCCACCCTCGCTGTATCTATTAATAGTCAACCCATATATCAACCACGTTCCTCTTGTCTTCTCCCCATTTTAATACATACAACCCATCAGCGAAAACAAACAGCCTTCATAAACCGCCGATACACAACAGCTCCATCACCATGTCGGAACACAATTACAAGTTCAATGTCACCATGACCTGCGGTGGTTGCTCAGGCGCAGTTGAGCGCGTGCTCAAGAGACTCGATGGTATGTCTAAATCGCCACGCAATGCGCAATATCCAGGCGCTAACTCCTGCTTGCAGGCGTCAAGTCCTTCGATGTCTCCCTCAATACCCAGACCGCCAACATCGTAACCGAGGAGAACCTCGACTACGCAACCGTGCTCGAGAAGATCAAGAAGACGGGGAAGAAGGTCAACTCTGGCGAGGCGGACGGCGTGCCACAGGACGTATAGGTGGTCACAGTCGTGCATGATGGTTTGAGCTTGGCGTCCTGGCGTATTTGTCGGACATAGTGGGGACAACGACAATGCATTTGGTGTCTCCGCCTGGTTCTTGAAGAATCTTGGTATCCTAGAGAGTCGATGCTAGATCCGAAAACTGGAAGAGGTCACAATTCACCTACGAGAAACTGCACAAACGCCTTTTTTCTTATGAGATAGAGCCATGAGGACATGAGGGGCCTACAGCGTTGCTATACAGGAACTGACTAGAACCGCGCTTCAACCTTCTGCTCCGTGTCTTGCAGCGCCCACTCGCTCCTATGCGCTTTGCTTCTGACCTTATCGGCCTGAGCACGGGTGAAGCCCTTGGCCTCAACCGCAGGATTGTAGCCAAGGCCGGTCTTCTTCGCTACAGTCTCCGAATCAACAGGCGCGCACTTCTTGCCGTCTGCTCTCTTATAAACCGTAACGACAACAGCGCCGCCAAGCCCCAGATTGTGCTGAAGGGCAGCAGTTGTGCCGTCGACCAACCTGTTGTTGGCCCAGCCTCTCAAATGCCATACGAGCTCAGCACACTGTGCGATACCACTTGCGCCTAACGGGTGGCCCTTGGATATCAAGCCGCCCGAGGGATTGATCACCATCTTGCCACCGTAGGTTATGTCGCCTTTTCGTACCATCTCGTGTGCCTTGCCGGGTTCGCTCAAGCCAAGGGCATCAATGACGATCATTTCGTTGGCCGAGAAGCAATCGTGCAGCTCACATACTTTGATGTCGGCAGTAGTAACACCTGCTTCGCTCAACGCGGTCTTGGCTGCATGCTTGGTCATTTCGAAACCCATCAGGTCGATACTGCTTCGGGAAAAGAGCGATGGCGCGTCTGTTGCCAAGCACTGACCGGCGATGAGCACTGCCTGATCTTTAAGGTGAGGTCTGGCGTCGAGGAAGTCTTGCGAGACGATGACTGCTGCCGCGCCGCCATCGGACGTGGGACAGCATTGCAGCTTGGTAAGGGGCTCATGAATGACAGGCGCATTCAGAATCTGCTCCAGAGTGTACTCGTCCTGGAATTGAGAGTACGGGTTCCTCTTCGAATGCTCGTGATTCACTCTGGCAATCTCCGCAAAGTCCTCCTTCTTTGCGCCGTACTTCTCCATATACTCCCGACCAGCGTTGCCGAACATCTGTGCAGCGCCAGGCGCATTGGTGATACCTCTCGTCTCCTTCATCATCTGCGCCGTGGTTCCAGTGGGGTTCGTTCGGTCCTGGAAGAAGCTCTGCAGACTGCCTGGGAACATCTTCTCGAAGCCAACAACCAGAACGCAGTCCGCTGCGCCATGAGAAACCATGTTCCGCGCAAGGTTCAAGCCGGTTGACCCAGTACTGCAGTTGTTGTTCACGTTGTATATCGGGATCTGAGTCATGCCGAATTGATAGAAGACCCGTTGGCCGCAAGTGGAATCGCCGTAGCAGTAACAGGCAACACCCTGATCGACATCATCGTAGTTGATCTGGGCGTCAAGCATTGCCTTCACGCCGGCCTCGAATCCGAGTTCGGTGTAGTCCACTTTGCCTCTGGGCTTGATGAACTTGGTCATCCCTACGCCAAGCACATAGCTTGGTGAAGCTGGTTTCTTGCCCATCTTGTCTGATTCGTGCGGTGACTGAAATGTCGTCGTTATAGACGAGGAATACACTCGACACGAGAGTAGAAGAAATGAGAGAGTTATATACAAGCGGAGTCTTGTAGCAATGCTTCCCCGCATGTTCCCCAAACTCCGCAAAAGGCAACAAGGTTAGCCGAAGTTCCGAACCTCGGAAAGGGCAGACTTGGTGCTTCACATGTTTCAATTGCTGTCAAGAACATCTCAAAAACCATCGACAACTTATGTGCATACAACGACTATCCCTGGGGCCTAAGGTGCCGCCATCGGACAGCAGAGCCCTCCATGACACGCGGGCCTTGAAAAAGTTAATCGGAACGAGCAAGGCCTGTTAGCTCAAGTCAGGCGTTTCACTGATATACGGATACTACGTGGTCTTGTCGCTGGCTGAGCCCTGTCTTACGGTTCGGAACTCCAAGCGGTCCGTTTGTGGAAAGGTAAGCATGGAAGGCCGACTCAGGGCTATTAACGTAAGAAAAAGACAGGTACTGCCATACATACCCATAAGGTTTTGCAGAGAGGATTGAGATCGACAAGGGCATCAGAAGTACTCTAGAGCGATCAGTTCGTACGCAGGGCTAGAGATCCCCTCTGGCACGCCTGCTTTACATGAGAGACCACCTGCGGACCCACGTACAGGAACTGCTAGACAGTCAAAGACATGAACGCAGAAGAGTGTCGCTATTCTGGGAAGTCCTCCTTCTCGCCCCACTGCTGCTGGCGCTCAACATGGAAAACCGCTACAAAGAGTGGCTCTTGGTAGCATTGGCAGCGGCAGTGCAGATCTTGGTGTCGGTGAACTTTGTTTTGCTCCAGCAAGAGAGAGAAGGAGAGGCTAGGGGATGTTGAGATTGATGCGCCGTACAGCTCGAAGGGCTACTTCTTCTGCAGCGGCTCTGAGGGTCTTTCGTTGACCTGAGAAAACTCTCCGAGCTTGTTGATATCTACAGTCTCGTTTCGGTTTGGAGCTGAATGGGGTGTTGACTTTCCCGGGTACTTGAGGATGCCATACGCGTCCACGCTGGTCGCTGGTCGCTGGACCTTCTCACTTGAATAGAGATCTGGGTCTGGACTAGCTCACCGCCGTCCTTCCATGGTAGATGTATGCAGCTCTCCCCTGCGACCACGACCTGGTCCTCTTCTTTTCCTTCTCCTCTAACAGCATCGACAAAGCTCCGGCCGGCTGCTTCTTCTGCAGGTTACCTCCTTTGCATATCTTGTGTACAGCCTTTGGTACGCAGCTTTGTCGCCCAAGCGCCGATGAACTGTGTCATCTAAGATAACACCGTCTTGAAAGATGACAACACGGCCCATCACCTGCCGCCGGTGAGCAACCGGGTCGAACATGATGCGTCAAATACGTTGAGATCGGGTAACGGAAGCATCATGATGGGACCAGCTCGCCTGGTTTTGTATTTGCATTATGTGATATATAAAGATTTCTATGTAAACGTTCTGTCAGATACCGTCGTAGCATATGCATCAAAAGGCGCGCCCGACCCCAGTGAAGGAAATCGAACGCAACCCTCAGTGCTTGACTCTAGAATGCTTTGATCTTCTCATCATATGAACGTACGATCGAGTCTGGCCCGTTCGACCGAGCAAAGGCATGGCACGACAGCCACCCAGCAGACTCAGGAAAGTCAGTGAACTCCTCGCCTCAAGAATGAGCCCCATTGAGTTACCCTCTCCATGCTCCAGAGGAACAAAAGACGGGCAATCGCATATCTGTTGACCTCGACGAAGAAATACCGACCTTCACCTGAGTCCAACTTGCTCTCTTTGCGAATTACCAAGACGAACCTTCACCTCCTCCCAGTCCCTACCCACATACCAGACAGCCCGGCGCGGCGCGGCCACAGACTCATATCCTCATCCCTCTTTCGAGCAGCCCCGAGGGACCGGCAACCACACCGGCCAAGCGCAGGCGAGCGAGCAGAAAAGCTGAGAGTAGTAACGGTGGGAAGGGCGAAAGAAGGGATGGAGGTGGAAGTGGTGTAAGCCGCTGTGTTGTGCTTCTATGGCGGCGCGTTTCCGCAGTCCTGACAACGCAGGGTGTCCGGGGACTTTCTCCCAAAGCTGTATATGGAGGAAAACACGAGGTTTTCTGTGCGTAAGCTTTGAATGCGATCCTTTGAGCGAGGAGTTGAGAGGAAAAAGAGAGAAATTCGGAAGGCAGAAGCTGGAGAAAATTGCTGGCTGAGATGCCAAGACTCCGGAGCTTGGACCGCCCGCTCAGTGAACGGAATGTGCCTTGCTGCTCTTTGTCTGGCTGCCGTTTGGAGTTGAATCTACAGGCATCAACGCGTGAATTCAGGCAGCACCCACTTTGCGCTGGAGCAGCCTAGTCGCCCATATCGAACAAGAGTCGACCTTGTTCTCCGAGCACGCGTTGCACCTGTCCAACAAGTTCTCCTGGCGCAAGCAGACATCCTCAATAGAACACAACCGGCAACATGTCTGGCCTCTTCGGCAGCAATCCAGCAGCTTCTGCCCCAAACGCGACCCAGGGCGACATCTCCAAGGACGTTCAGGTCAGCAACCCACCCGAAGACAGCATCTCCGATCTCGCCTTCTCCCCACAGTCCGACCACCTCGCGGTAGCATCATGGGACAAGAAGGTTCGCATCTATGAGATCGACGCGCAAGGGAACAGCCAGGGAAAGGCGCTCTTCGAGCACCAGGGACCGGTGTTGGGGTGCGCGTGGTCGCAGGTAAGGCGCATATCCTGACGCGCTACGTGAGACAGGAAGAAACTGACAAACCTCATAGGACGGCACTAAGGTATTCGGCGCCGGTGCAGACAAGGAAGCTCGCATGCTAGACTTGGGCGCCGGTGGTACAACCGCGACTCAAGTAGCTGCACACTCCGAACCCATCCGCTGCATTGAAGCCATCAATGTGCAGGGAAACAATATGCTGGTGACTGGTTCATGGGACAAGACCATCAAATACTGGGACCTGCGGCAACAACAGCCTGCCGCGACATTGGACGTTGGAGAACGGGTGTACACAATGGATGTGCGCAACCAGATGCTCGTCGTCGGTACCGCAGAGAGGTGGATCCACATCGTGAACCTGGCCAACCCTGGAACTGTCTACAAGAAGATACAGAGCCCTTTGAAGTGGCAGACCAGAGTTGTCACATGCTTCACAGACGCGACGGGCTTTGCTGTTGGCAGTATTGAGGGAAGGTGTGCGATTCAATATGTTGAGGACAAGGACTCAAGGTGCGTAACTCAAGAAAACCCCTCACCCACTCCTAGGTTGTTTTGCTAACCGTACGCCCAGCTCAAACTTCAGCTTCAAGTGTCACCGTCAAACTCCCCGAACGACCGCAATGTGGCCAATGTCTTCTCTGTCAACGCAATTTCGTTCCATCCCGAACACGGCACCTTCAGCACTGCAGGTAGCGACGGTACCTTCCATTTCTGGGACAAGGACGCTAAACACAGACTCAAGGGTTACCCCGAAGTTGGCGGTACCATCAGTGCTACCGACTTCAACCGCTCCGGAAACATCTTCGCCTACGCGGTATCCTACGACTGGAGCAAGGGCTATGCACATAATACCCAGCAATACCCCAACAAGATTATGCTGCATCCAGTGGCTGCAGATGAGTGTAAGCCAAGGCCAAACAGCAAGAAGAGGTGATAGGCATGGAATGAAGAACTCTAAAAAGAACACGAGGGAATGTTGTGGCTGGCTGGGGCCATCAAAAAGTGTAAACTATCCGGATTGCAGCGCGGCGCCAGGCGTACGATTTGGAAGTTAGGGAGCATTGCTGTGTTAGGGAGGGCATCTGGAAGCGAATTGATCCTGCAGATGAGGATATGATGATGGTAGAAGGAAGCGGCTCGCGCGACTTGTCCAGGGAAAAACAATCTTCGGAATACTTTTTACGGCCCCGCGCCTCGAAGCTCCTCATTTATCGTAAACGTAAACGGCACTTCCTTCGACGGCAAGACGAGGCGCTGGATACGGGATCCCGCGTGCATTGGTAGTCCATCGAGTGTCTCCAAGCAGATCGACGTCAACCCCACACTTCGGCCTTCTCGCCGTGTTCTCCTCACCGAGCGCCATCTACGGGTACACAGATACATGTAGCCGTATACCGCTGGTATCATCATTTGCCGGACGGTGTGCAAACCTGCTAACCCCTCATATATGCAGGTACCAGGCATCATCAGTTACACGCTTGTTTACCCAAAAGAGCTTAGCATATACCATCACTTCACGTTTTTCTTGCATGTTCGAACATGTTGCAAGGTTCCCCGCCGTCCTAGCACCGAAGTAAACAATCTCCATCATGCTCTGAGCATTATGTCACCCGGCTGCAGACAATCTTCAAAAGGCTGCATGCGCCCGCTGAGCAGGTTCGTCTCTTCTCTTCTCACCTTCTCACCTTTTCACCTTTTCGTTCGTAGCCCAGCATGCTGTCTTCAATCCTTGCAGCCAGCGTTTGCTGGTTCGCGATCTCAAACGCCCAAACAGGTGTCGTGTCCCCTTGGTCGAGAAATGCGGCCCCTCCAACGTCGTCTGCGTGAACAAATATGCCGCCGTCATGCCGTACCATTTCCAACGTTCGACCGGCGTTGGCAACTTCGAGACAACCTTCCCGCAAACTTCAGTACCGAACGACACCTCGTTCGGCCTGCTCAACACCAGCAACTTCGTCGTCTTCGATCGTGCCCGTGGACTGCGGATTCTGGGGTCCAACCCGACGTACGACTTTGTGTTCAACGTTAGCGCTGCCGTCCACGAAGCCCCTGTATACGTCCCTAGCTTGAACAAGCTGTTCTTGAGCCAGCTTGCGCCGCCTCCGGGTTATTTGCCGCAGCTGGTTGTCGATCTGAACGCGGATCCACCCACGCTGAGCGAGTTCTTGAGTGATCCTCCTGTGTATGCTCCGAATGGCGGAACCTTCCACAATGGATTGATTTACTGGGGTAAGCCACGCGTAGCCTCCCCTGCTCTCATAGCGAAGCAGTGTAACGTACTTACGCTTTCTCAGGAGCCTCTGGTGGTAACAACTCGATTGGCGGCACCGAGCAACGCCCGGGTATCAGAACGCTCGATCCCCACACCAACAAGACGGTGTCTCTTCTCAACAACTACTTCGGCTACTACTTCAACACAGTAGACGACCTCGTCGTCGACAGCCGCGGTGACATCTGGTTCACAGACCCACGTGCGTGCCCTTGTCCCTTGCCCCCTATCCTCCATCCCACCCTGAACCACCACCCTTGTCCCCCCTTTCCCCCTCCCTTCCGGCTGACCTCTAGCAGAATACTCGTGGTTCAACCGGCTCACCGACACACCGCCGCAACTCAAATCCGCATCCTACCGTTTCCGGCCCTCGACCGGGGCGGTCTACATCATCGACGACACGCTCGTGCAACCCAACGGCATCGCCATCTCGCCCGACAACCGGCACGTGTATATCTCCGACACGGGCGCCGTGACCGGCGTCATCGACCCCCGGCTCAACATCCCCGGATCCCCCTTCAATCAGACGGGCAGTCGTGCCATCTACAAGTACGACCTTGTAGACAATGCGACGCATGTGACGGGCAAGAGACCGATCTGGTACGCGCAGGATTGGGTCCCGGACGGGGTCAAGGTCGCGGCGAATGGCATGGTTGTTACCGGGGCGGGCAAGGGGGTTGATGTGTTGGATGAGTACGGGACGTTGATTTTGAGGTAAGTGAAAATGTGGCGCATGGTGAGGATGGCGGGAGAAATGAGTAGCGATGCTGACAGCAGAAATAGGATCCAGACGAACTATGTGGTGCAGAATTTTGCGTGGGTGGGTGAGAATCTGACCGAGTTTTGGTTGATGGGTAATGGTGGTATCTCGAGGGTTAGGTGGAACCTCCAGGGCCAGGATTTGACCAAGAGCAGCACCTGATGTGCTTACGAGAGGTTGGTAGTGGGAGCAGAGCAGCGGCGGAGAAGGAGAACCATGTCATTTCGGATCACCCAGCTAGGATGGAGAAAGTGGATGAGCATGCAAGTGAAGGATGCACATACCTCTACAACAGGGGAGACAATGAAGGAGATCAGTTACCGTGCTTGTCGCCAACTTCAACCGCATTATCAACCAGTTGCGCCTTTTCGAAATCCTTCCAGACGCCAGCATTGTGTTTGACGTAAAACCAATCCTGGCATTTATAATCGTTCAACGACCCGTCCCCGTAGATGCCATGACGGCCCTCATCACCCACCGCTTGCGCGCACAGCGTGTAAAGCTGCGCCAAACAGACATCGTTCGGGATAAATTCGTTAACAGCGCCTTTAACCGGGTTCCACTCGCTGAACTGGAAGAGGCTCAGCTTCGGGTAGTGGTCGTGGTATTTCGGATCCTGACAGCGCAGAGCATTGATGCCGACGTAATGATCGGAGTTTCTAAAATACGCTGACTGTGGTGTTGCTGAGCCGTAGAGTCCCTTGGGGAATCTGGAGCAGAAGGCTTGGATCAATCGGATCGCGGCGGGGTTGTTGGAGTGGCATCTGTTCATGTCGTTGGAGTTGATGGCCATGCTGCTGACGGCCGGCGTCAGGGCGAAGAGGCCGGAGAGAGCGATGTTGCTGATCTTCATGGCTGTGCAATCGAGTCTTTTCCTCTGTTCGAGCGATCGTGACTGGCCTGCAGTGTTGTTCTTGGTGGGTCTGATAAGCTTGGGGAGAACACGCTTCGTGACGGATCATTTTCGATACCGAAGACTGAAGGGACAGACAAAGAAAACGATCAAAGGAATTTACAAGTAATGTCAGCGTTGTCGGCGTCTCTTAGCAGAGAAACCGTTTCCTTCATGAAAGGATACAATAGCATTCAGGCATAGAATCAAAGAAGGCTGCAGAAGGAACGGCACGCCAATCGCTAGGGACATTCAAAGAATGGGGCAGTGTTGTGCAAGCAGCAGCTGTCGCAGCCGGTAACGTTTGCAACGATGATAGGGTACTATTCTCAAGACGAAGTGTTCTTACGCCAGGGTATGCTTTTTCATTAGATATCCTTTCGGCTCTAGGAATGCCTTCTCCCATAAAGAGCAGCCTCCAGATACGCAAAGTGAGTTAGCCAGCAGACGTCGTCCCGACCTCGGCGCAGCGCCAGCCGCCAACCCTACCATGCTGACATAATCCACCTCGTACACAAAACTCCGCGCCCTCTCAGACTCTTCTCTATTTTTCTCTCATGATACCAAAAAGGTCTCCATATACCCTTGGGCGGTCACATTCCTTCAATTGACCTTCCGCATTCCCGAGTGACCAAGACGGACGCACGTATAGCCTTTCATAATCCTGGCGCTGTTACTGAGGCATGAATAATGCTGGTTTGGTGGCGGGTTCGCTTCTGGCTTACAGATCTCTCATTTGGCTTGATTTTCTTGATGATATCTCGATGAGCAATTCTTGGTGACCTCTTTGAAGGACCTCAAACAGTGTGGTGGACTTGCCGTTGGATGGTGCCTTGAACGCACGTCGACCCTTGGGTGGCATCCCCGGGTTCTTGGGCACCTTGTTATGTGTGAAATCGTAACATAGCATAACTTATATACAATCGTCGAACTCGTGTCCATCCAAGCATCAGTTCGGGATCTCATCAATGCTCTTGACGTTGATCTCCTTCCTGCCATTCATTTTCCTCCGCAACGCGCTGCTAGCGGGGTACACTGTCGTCTCGTCAGCACTTGTTCAAACCGCCCCCGACCCCTGATTAAACTCACCAACTCTCCTCAATCTATTCGGACCCCCAAGCGGCTGATAAGCTTTCAGACCATGCCATGGATCCACCCTCATATGATCCTCCCAGAAGGTCTTGCGCTCAAAATCAAAGCTCTCCTGCTTCGGGATCTTCAACGTCGCAACAGTCTGCCAGGGACACTTCTCCGGATCCCAGATCTTGCCTGCGTACTCGACCGGCTGGTCTTCAAGATTCTCGCACAGTTGTACTTGGAACAGGTACTCGGCGTCGTGCTGGTTGTGAAAGTCCTGCAGCCAGCGGTGCAGGATATCAGAGCCGTCTTCGGGGCGTACGGTCTCGTCGAAGAGTTTCCGTTGCGTCTCCGACGATGGAACGAGGCAGTACTTCATCACGTAGTCGCCGAAGCGGTAGGCGGTCTGCGAGTATTGACGCGTGCTTTCAAGATGTGTGTTCCGCACCTTGTCGCGCGCAGTTTGTAACTCCGTGTCATCGCGCGCTTCGAGGTGTTTGTATAGCTCTTTTTGATCGTGGCCGTAGTTGATGCGCAGATCAATGATTTCGCGTGTTACTTTGGCGTTGGCGAGGTCGAGCGCGGGTGTGCTGTTGAACTCGATGTCCTGGGTTGGGAAGTCCTTGCCGGCGTCGAACATCTCGCCCTCGACATTGAAGAGCTTCATCGCGAAACCGCGAGGCACCGGAATGCGGTCCTAGCAGAAAGTCAGTCATTCTAGAACATCGATCTCTACAGTCGGACCCAAAAGGCGTACATCAAGACCTGGATCGCCGGGCTCGGTGCTGTATCTGCACACGACTGGGTATTCGCCAGCCTTCTCGAACAGCGGACCTTGCTTGAGATGCTTCGGCAGGTCATCCTTTACCACGAAAGTGCCCTTGACGATGCCGTGTGTGCGCGCATGCGTGCCGCTGTAGCAATGCCGGTGCATGTTCCATTGAGCTTTCTGGATGGTATTGATCTGCTCAGCCACAGCACGGATGTCGTCTTCCTCGCCCTCAGGGATCTTCTCGACACTCGAATCATCCCAACGGATGTAGTTCCTGTTTGCGAGGTCTTCAGAAGTAACGCCATCGGCATCCGGCTGGGTGCCGTTCTTGTTCGGAGCTGGGTGCACCGAGAGGTTGGATGTGGTGTCTGCCATAGTAGGGCTGTATATGTTTGTGCCTGGTTGCGAACAAAGGAACAGAGACACAGAACTGTACCGGACCCTTACATGCTGTGACACTTGCCGTGTTTATATACAGACCCCAGCTGTCAAAGATAGGTGCGGGGTATCCTAGAGATGTTCACGGCGGCTCACCTACCTTTGGCCGCTAGCTTGCTTAGTGGATGGATGGTATGGGTGGAAGCTTTGGTAGAGTGAAGGCGAGACCCAGACGATGCCCTCACCCCCGCCATCGTGGCTGTCCGGCCGTCCGTCTTATGATAGAATAGTGCAGCGAACGATCAGCATGGATCGGTGGGACGGAGAGGCATTCCAAATCACGCCAAACACCGGTGCGCTGATAGGTTGAATATGTCTCTGAGGCTGAGCAGCTCTGTGGGCGCACATATCAGGGTGTCTGGCTGCATGTGATGATGTGAAACAGTGAACGGCTCGGAGTGTATGGTTGCGCAAGACCCGATTATGGGGAAGGCGTGGGGAAGCGAAAGGGCGGAAGTCTGGAAGGAGATTGGTGTGACGCGCCAAGCGGGTACGTACAACGTAGACACGAAACCAACCGGACCGCAACGCAACCTATACCACGCAATCCTCCTTTGCCAAATCTCTTGAACTTAATTTCACAATGTCCGCGGTGTCAGCTGCAGATCCTACGTCGAAACCCGGTTCGTCTTCCCTCCAAGTGGAGGCTCTACAATAAGCTCTCTCGGATCCGTTGCTGACGCGGTCACATAAAAGCGGCCAAGAAGAAGAGAAAGAACAAGAAGAAGGGCGGCGACAAGAGCAAACCGAACAATGACTCGGCAGACGCCAATGGCGTGCAAGAAGACCACGAAGGCGATCAGGAAGATGGAGAGGGCGAAGATGACGAGCAAGAACCGGCAAGGGTATGGCCATTGCTCCTCTCCAGCGAGGGATTACTGACGGGACAATTGCAGAATCCTTCTGTTTCAGAATCAGCGGTAGAGACAAAGCCGGATGCAGAACCCTCACCTGAGAGTGCCAACGCGACGGACGAGCCTCTCCCGATACGTAATGGCGCCGAAGAGAACAAGGAAGCCCCCGAAGCTACTGCAGGCAGCTTTGAGCAAGCGGACTCTGACACCTCTGCGCGGCTCGACGCAATGGCCAAAGAGCGAGACGATCTAAGAGCTGAAGTCGCTGAGCTACGAAAATCACTCGAGTCGATACGGGAAAGGCATGAGGAAGAGTTGAATGGGCTGCGTGAGGAGGCTGAGGATGCTCAGGCAGGAAAAGAAAATGCTGAGTCTCAATACCGGACGTTGTTGGGCAAGGTCAATACAATTAGGTCGCAGCTAGGGGAGCGGCTTAAGGCAGACGCTGTATGTACAGGTGCATGGTTGCTGATGGTGACGTGCTGATTTTTGGCAGGAAGAATTGTCACAAGCGAGAGCCCAGATCGAAGAGCTGCAGGAGGAGAACCGCACGCTTCAAGAAGAAAACCGTACAGCACAGAACCAAGGTCGGAGCTTGCGGGAATCCCACGAAGGCCTACAGGCTACTATTGCACGCCTCACGGAAGAAAACAAAACACAAGCGGACGAGATTGCATCTCTGCGGAACAGAACGAATCTTTCGCAATCCAACTGGGCCAAGGAACGGGATGACCTGGTCAGTCAGCTTGCATATGCTAGGGAGGAATTCGAAAATGCCAAGCAAGCGATGCAGGATTGGGAGGTACTAGCTATGGAAGAAAGATCTCTACGCGAGAATTTTGGTGATCGGGTTGGAGAACTGGAGGAACAGCTTAGTGCTCAGAGGGAAGCCTACGAGCACGCAGCCAGCGAACGTGACAGTCAGAACTCGACCGTCGATGGTCTGCAAAGAGCGCTGCAAGACATCCAGGATGGTGCGTTACATTCCATTGTCATCGTTTCTGTACCGTTTCTAACCGCCCAATAGCACGGAAACGCGAACTCCGCGAAATGGTTGAAAATTCGCAAGCGCAGCTTGACGAATTGCGCAAGCAAGTCGAAGAGGCCAAGAAAGCAGCAGCCGAATCCGCCGCCACGCTGGAGACGACACGGAAGGAGCTTGAGCGCGCCTTGCCCTTCGAGAAGGAGGTCAAGGAGAAGAATCTGCTGATAGGCAAGCTGCGGCACGAAGCCGTAATCTTGAACGACCACCTCACCAAGGCTTTGCGCTTCTTGAAACGCGGAAAGCCGGAAGACAACGTCGATAGACAGATCGTCACGAACCATTTCCTACATTTCCTGGCGTTGGATCGCAGCGACCCGAAGAAGTTCCAGATTCTGCAGCTCATTGCTGCGTTGCTTGGGTGGACTGACGGTAAGAAATCTATCTTCATCTTTATCGTGGACGTGATGGTGACCTAACGGTTCACAGAACAACGAGAACAGGCCGGCTTAGCCCGTCCAGGCGCTTCAAACGCATCCCTCCGCATACCCATGTCACCTTTCAGGCGGACACCAAGCACGCCGTCTCTCTCGGCAGACTTCCCCGACACTCCCGGTGGAGCGAGCAGGGAATCACTGGCAGAGCTGTGGTCGGACTTCCTGGCCAGGGAGGCAGAAGCGGGCGGTAGCAGTCGTAGAGAGAGCGCTGTAACGAGCCCGACAAACGGGAGAAACAGCCCAGGGCTCGGTTTGAAGGGCGTCGGTGGGTGAGGAAGAAAACATCTTTCGGATTGGCAAGATTCGATAGCACTGGACGCCTTTACGGATCTCCTTTCGGATAGACAGTTGAGGGACCCTTTTCTTGGGCTGTGTTGGATAGCAATGTAATATCTCCATGGAAGAGCTAATCCGAAATCCTTTCTATGCATTCGTCTATGCAGAGCTTTTTGCACCGTCTTGTGGTATTTCCGTGACTTTTTGCGCCGTAAACTCCCGTTTTCCTCTCCCACCATAACCACTCACTCAAGTCAGTCATTTACCCCTTTTCCTTCTTTCCTCCTTTTCACCGCATCGCCCGCACGACGCCCTCGGATCTCACCAAAGACTCGGACGTCGAAGCTGGTTGCTTCGAGTCTGGCATCCATCCCCACCCTTCTCCATAACCCTCCTAAACACTCTTCGCTCAATCCCTCACGCAGAATTCCTCAAACTCCTTCCACGCGCGCTCTAGGTCGTCGTTCACAACGATCTTGTCATGCGCGCCCGTCTTGGCGAAATCAAGCTCGTGCTTGGCCTGCGCCAGACGCTCCTGAATAGCTTCTTCCTTGTCGGTCGCGCGGCCGCGCAGACGTTGCTCCAAGATCTCAAGGGAGGGCGGTTGAAGGAATAGGAAAAGAGGATCCAGCGAGGATTGCTTGACTTGCTTCACGCCCTGTAGTCACTTTTTCGTCAGCCCCGTCATTGTCACACAACCAGCAAAAAATTCCCAAGAAGAATCCTCCCCTGAGTGGTAAGAGCGAAGTGAGTCTCGGCGAGGAGGGGGTTGGGGGAGGAAAGAATCCTCACCTCCATCTCGATATCCAGAATGCACGTCTGACCCCTCTTTGCAACATCCTCAACAGCCTTCTTGCTCGTGCCGTAGAAGTTGCTACCGAATTTTGCGTGCTCGATGAACCCGTTTTCGGTGACTAGTTTGTGGAACTCGTCTTTCGTGACGAAGTAGTAGTCCTTGCCCTCCTGCTCGCCCGGGCGTGGTGAGCGCGTCGTGTGGGAGACGGAGAAGCCGAAGCGGTCGGGGTAGGCATCGAAGAGGCGCTTGAGGAGGGTTGATTTGCCCGACCCGGAGGGACCGGAGACGACGATGGGCGTGGTTTTGGTGATGTCTATAAGGTGTGAGGAGTGGGGTGGTATAGAGGGGTAGTGATGGGGGAGTAGACGAGATACGTACTGACGGGGGCCATTGTGCGTAGAGAGCGGGCTGTAGAGTGACCTGGCGAAAGTATTGACTTGGTAAGAGGAGAAAGACGACGGAGTAATGGCATTTAACAGATGGTCGTGGGTAAGCTGATCTAGAACACGACGAGATGTTCGCCGAGTAAACATTAGGCCTTTGCGGCTAGCGGCAGGGCATGTTCTCATTGGCTGAAGCATTTAAGCTTATTTCGGAAAAAGGGAAAAAGGGTCTGTCAATCAGTAAAGGGGACTGCATGTCCGCACAACAGCTGTAGAGCATTCAACAACAATAGTAGGCTTTGATTGTAGGACGAAGCCAAACTGCTACTCTGCACGAGAAACTATTGAACGAACCGTCGTTTACACCTATTGCACAGACCCTCGTACAACTTTACAACATTTCACAGCATTTTGTCTTGCTTGTCTGCCGCACCGACACGTCGAGACGACGAGATACACTGCGAGTAGTATTCGCTCCACACCTTGCAAGTGTCGCCAGTGTCGCACTGTAGAGGTCCGCTCTAGCCCTTGCCGCCGCATTGGTGGTACAGTCGAACGGTGCCGGAGGGGTACGAGCTGCTGTCTGTGCTTAGGGGCACCGACGAGCTTGTCAATGCCAGAAAGTCGAGGCCGGCCTGAGTTGTAGCCCGGCCGAACGAGCCGCTGAACCCGAAGCTGCCGGTCGCGAAAGAGGCGTTGGGGGTAGCGGAGGTTGCAATGACGGCAGCGGAGCCGGCGGCAGCAGCAAGAAGTGGCAATGGCAGCAGAGGAGGCGTCAGCTGAGGAAGCGACAGGAGCTTCGGTGGTGGCGGGGGTGGTAGCGGCATCGGAGTCACATGTGGTGACGGCGAAAGAGCCTCCGGTGCCCGCGAGCTCGACGTCCGAGCCATCAGTGACCTCGATCCCTCGTCTGATTCATCTGTATTGGAGCTGGGCGAGGCAGTAGGATCCAGAGCGGGTTAGATTTTTCTTCTCAGAAAGATAATCATACAGGGTCCACCGGCGAAGTTGTAGTTATCAGGAACGGGGTAGTAGATGTCGATTGGGCCCATAACCCGTGTATGCACCTGGAAGTCTAACGACAGGGGGAGGAAAGCCCGAGCTAGCATCGGTGACCTCGATCTGGGCGCAAAGATGTAGACTTGGGCACCGCCGTAGGACTCGGCCCTGTGCTGGGCGACGTGCTCGACACGGAGCAGATACTGGCCCGCTGGCGTCTCCTTGGGCAACTTCTAGGTGAAATGTTGCTGATTACTGGCCGCCCAAGTCATGCCAGAGGAATTGGGGCTGGTGAAGCCCAGCTCGTATATCTTGTACCACTCGTCGCTGTCATCGTACTCAACCGCGGTCTGGCCGTTGGCGGCCTTGGAGAGGTATGCTTGCGGAGGACCGGGGTGGATGATGGCTATGTCAGTATCGAAACCGATCGTATCGCCGGGCTTGACCTGGTAGGTCAAAGTCTAATTGCCGGTTGACAGAGCTCCAGAGTTGCATCAAATGTCGGTCGAGTTGACATAGATGACGGGGAGTTGGCATTATCGTGCTGGCGGACATACTCGTATTGACCGCGTGGTTTTTGTTCACAACAAGGCTGGTGAAGCAGTCTGCCGAAGTCTGTCTCAGTGCTGCGCCGAGGTCGTGACAAACGTCTCACGAGCGCTGCGACTCAGTCTTCTCGACAGTCCACTCAACCGCTTGATTAACTGTTGTAGTAAGGTAGCAGCACGGCTACGCGACTTCCAGATTTCTACTCTTGATATCTGTTTTGTCATTTCAATGCATAGGCCATGTAATCAGAGTGACGTCTCCCCGATTTCGCGACGACGGTGCTCCCTCCCGTGTAGAAAGATCCGACATCCATCTCGGACTCTGCGGACTCTTCTCTCTTTACGGAACCATTGACATTACCGCAATATCCACAAGTGGAGACTGTCGCATGAGACTGTTCCTTTTAAACCTATCTAAATTGGCGGATAGAATGGAGAGTCTGGCCTAAGGTGGCTTCACAAAGCTTGACCTGACGCAATCCACATCGAGGCACCTTTTCACCGCGACGCCAGTGTGTGGCCCGATCAGATTTTCGAGGTCTCACACTATGCGGCGAGGTGCAAAGGAAGACTCCCCGGGCCGTACGAAGGGCAAGGACGAAGAATCACAATTCAGTTCCCGAGCAGAATGCCGTTCAAACCCCATAACACCAACGCCTGTATTGCAGAGCCTGGAGACGATGTTTGGAGAAGACTTCCAGATGAGTTGCGTGTAGCCGCAAATCCGCAATCTCAATGAACAGTGGTTCGTTGTTCTCACTGTTGTAGGGCTGCAATACAGTCCAGCGATTATGGTGAAGAAAGCATAGAAGCTTGATGAAGCGGCTTTTTGGACAAAGTTGGACTTGCCTACTACATCCGCAACATCCTAGGTGCACTGCCTGTCAGCATTCGTAAGGTTTCAATCGAAGAGTGACGCGTTGTATCCGTGGTGAAGATTTCGACGATCGCCCGCTTCCGCTTGTAGTGCACCGTCGTCTTTGGCTTTTCCGACTCTAGGTTGTCGCGCCACCATTTGGCATAGCGAACGAGTTCGTCAGGACCGAAGAAGGCGTTTCGAGCGCCTGTGGTGGGATGGCCTCGAAGATAGGAGTATAGAGTGTCATATTGATCGCACACGATGCGATCAGCGCCAAAGACATTAGAGGCAATGTAGAGTGCGGGTCCCTTGCAGTCGGCCTTGGCCTTTCCACACCCAAAGATCCAAAGGCGCCATGTAAACCCATTCATTCTTAGCTCTGCAAGCATACTTACCTGTAGCACACTCAACTGCTGTGGCTGGTGGCTGGTGGCTTCGTATTTCTCGACCGATACCATTGACGTCTGAGCTCAAGCCATTCCTTGCCGGGCATCATAGAGCCATGCTTATGAGACCGGTAGTTCTTGCTGCAATTGGCGCATGCATACAAATTCAAGCCCCTGACATACAGGGGATCGAAACCAAAATCCGGAAAACGTTGGCCAGCAGGACAAGATCCATCTCATGCACACGTGATAGGAGTACGAACAGTGGGGTAGGAAGGAATGAGAAGTGAAGTCCAGACCCGTGATCGGTTGGGCGAAGAGGCTAAGAGGCTAAGAGTTCGCCTAATTGACACTGGCCGCTACCGGAGGTTGCCGAAAAGCCCCCTGGCGCTGGCGGCTCTCTCAGGCCTCCGCAGTCTGATTGCGAGCGAACGTCGACAGCCAACCTCAAACTCTCCCATCTCCGACGAAAACACGCCCCAAATCTCACCATCACCGCCGCGCCCCAAGCACGCTGCTCTTGCCCGCTCCGACACTGTGACGCCTGTGAAAAGAGGCCACCGCTGCCTCTACCCGTGCAGCACATATCTCTACCGACGTGACACTGGCGATCGTGTTCCAATCCTCTGAGCTTGACCGTCAAGCTCAATCTGAAATGGCTTCCTCCTCTTCCAACGTCGTTGGTGTGCACTACCGCGTCGGCAAGAAGATTGGCGAGGGCTCTTTTGGTGTCATCTTCGAGGGTACTAACCTCCTCAACAACACCCAAGTAGCCATCAAATTCGTGAGGCTGCCTCGTCGCCGCGACGCGCCGTACAGCGAGGCTGACGTGCATACAGGAACCTCGGAAAAGCGATGCTCCCCAATTGCGTGACGAGTACAGGACGTACAAGATATTGGTCGGATGCCGTGAGTGTTACCGTCCAGGCTTATCGCGTCCTGCGCTGGAGCCTACTTCTGGACGCCTTAACCATTCTTAACTGACACGACTTGCAGCCGGAATACCCAATGTCTATTACTTCGGCCAGGAAGGCCTGCACAACATACTCGTCATCGACCTCCTCGGCCCATCTCTAGAGGACCTCTTCGACCACTGCAACCGCCGCTTTACCATTAAGACCGTCGTCATGGTCGCTAAGCAGATGCTGTCTCGCGTCCAGACGATTCACGAGAAGAACCTCATCTACCGAGATATCAAACCAGACAACTTCCTCATCGGCAGGCCTGGCAGCAAGACTGCTAACGTCATTCACGTCGTCGATTTCGGCATGGCCAAGCAGTACCGCGACCCGAAAACGAAGCAACACATTCCATACAGGGAGCGCAAGTCGCTTTCCGGCACAGCAAGATACATGAGTATCAACACGCACTTGGGAAGGGAACAATCAAGAAGAGACGATTTGGAGGCTCTCGGACACGTCTTTATGTACTTCCTGCGTGGTGGCCTCCCGTGGCAGGGCCTGAAGGCCGCGACGAACAAGCAGAAGTACGAGAAGATTGGAGAGAAGAAGCAAACGACTGCTATCAAGGACCTTTGCGACGGTTTCCCAGGTATGCCATGTATCGAAGCGTACGTTGTCCGGTATGCTAATCTCGAGCAGAGGAGTTCAACAAGTATCTTTCCTATGTTCGCAACCTCGGATTTGAAGACACTCCAGACTATGATTACCTCCGAGACCTTTTTACTCAAGCACTCAAGAACACTGGCGAAGTCGAAGATGGCGAATACGACTGGATGAAGTTGAACAACGGAAAGGGCTGGGAAGCGATGAAGGCCCACCCATCGCAAGCCCACCTTCACCACAATGCCCCAGTCAACTCTTCCAACCGTGAGCTTCACGGTGCCAACCGTGCTTCCAAAACCCCTCTGCCTCCAGGGAGACTCGAAGCTGAACTGCCGAAGCCTGGGGCAACACGACCACCGCAAGCAGGCGCAGCGCAACGGCAAAGCAGGAGAGAGCAGTACTCGAGTCAAGAGTATGCGAAAAGGCGGAGCAACGGGCAAGACTTGGCACCGCCAGAAGGGTCGACTGCAGCGCTGCACGCTAACAGCACCGCAAACCTTCCCGGAAGATTGAGCACACAACAACCCGCCAACAACAGGCAAAGCTTGGCTCAGCCGGCGCCGCAGAGGACTCAGCCACAACCACAACCGGAGCAGAAACCAAGTGGTATGGCCAAGTTCTTGAAGGTCCTGTGCTGTGGATAGTGTCCCTGCAGAGTATTCCATTGGCGGTATGTTGACTTTGAATAACTACGGTCATCTCAAGCCCGTTTTGACACATTGTAGCAAACGGCCCAGGTGCAGATGTGCGCGGAACGACCCTTACGTATCCGAAGCATAAGCATGGACTTGCTTATTTTGCAGGAACTGTGGACTTCGCGTGTCCTTCTCTATACGGGACTGGACTCATCTTCCGCGGGACCCATTACCACTCTAACCCACCTCTATCGTACAAAAGCCCTTCATCCTTTTGCATTCGGCGGCGTTACGAATCACGATTTAGACTCTACTCAGTCACCTAATACCTACACACTTCCACGGGCGGCTCCGATTACCAGGCTCAACATCCCTGTTGATGATGCTCAATACCACTACCTCCTCGCTCTAAGACCGTCCCGGTAGCCCGCGCTTACACTTCTGTTTTCATTGTCAATTGCTCGGCGTCTCTTCTCGGCATCATCATCCCGGTTTTTAAAGAAACGGGTGCATCCGGGGAGCAACGGGGCGATCCATGTTCTTGTTCTCATTTCAGGTTCCTGGCCCTTCCAACCCTATGTAAATACGGGCATACCGGCGGCGCGTCTTCGGCCTCGTTCGCCCACCTTTAGAATATCGGCGCAACTGCTGGTCTCGGGTTTTCGAATCATCTTGGCTTGCCGCAAAAGACACCAAAAAGTTCTTTTGCGGTGTGGTGGAGGAGAAGAGGACGGAAGGGCTTGTTCGTCTTGTTGATGTAGCTTTTTCCTTACATTGCGTGCCTTTGTCTTTATCGGTCATTGTTGACCGATTTTAATTCCTGCTGCATACTGTTGTTGTTGTTGGTGGTGGTGGTTCACTCGGTCATTGTTGTTAAAACTAGCAGGCATGGAGTCGGAACCATTCTTCCGAATGCGGATGTCTTGTCTTTCACCTCTCTTTTGTGCGCCTTCCCTTCTTTTTCCTTTGGCTGTGGTTTACAGGAGTGTGTGTTGCTTTTCCTTCTCTGTTGTATACGCGCGATACAGATAGCAGAGGAGTGGAAATAGAAATGCGAAACTTTATCAACCTTTATATTCTGCACTCGGCACCTGTGGATGTTCCTGTCGTACTCTTCTGTGGATGTCATCGGCGGTGCGCTGACAGGTCTACAAGACTTGAGCAGGCGACAGCCTTCGCACACGTATAGTGACTCCCAGTTGGGTAGCCAACTAGCTCTCACTGCGCTTAGCTAGCGCAGTTCAGCTGTGGAGATATGCAGGTCTCCTCGTCGACCACAACCGCTTCTTCCTCTTATTCCTCTTTCTTTCAGGCGTGAGGATTCCCGCCTTTCCTCTGATCGGGGCACGGCAACGACAAAATCCATCTATTTCCCCGAAGACGTCGTACCCATGTTTGGTAGGCCCTATTGCTGGCAGCCGGCTATGAGCTGGTCTTCCGAGGGGATTTTCTATACATTTATCCCAAAAAAGGAGATTCCTGTTCATACATCAACTCAAACATTCCTAAGTGACCCCGCAGATTGCCCCCTTCAAGAGAGGTCAGCACCGCTTAGGGATGCGACAAAACGCCATTCATGGGTATGTTTGGTTAAAGGATTCGGAGTGGACGTGCATATATCAAAGGCCACCAGCACAGTCGCAGGAACCTGGGACGGAGCAGATAACAACGCATTCCTACCCAAAAGTACCATCCGACAATCGAGGCAAATTTACTCCATTGCCGTCGTGGCCTCGAGGGCTCGGAGGCAAATCCTCGTACGCGGACAGCGACCAGGCCTCTTTCAATTCACTTGAGGGACCTCGAGGAGAGGAGCAGAGACGTCTATCTAGAGAGTTAAGGAGACTCTGCCGCAGGGTGAGTTGCTGCTGTATTAATTAGGCGGTGTGTGGGAGCAGCTGTGTCGTTTTTTTTTTGGATAGGCCTGGTTCCGGATATACCGTTTCCGCATGTCAACGACACGGCGATGGTCAACGAACAATACGTAGGCAGGGTCATACGGTTGGGTTTGGTGAATACCCCTGAAGGAGCGGTTCTTATGGCTGTTGCCGGTTGTCCGTGGCTTCTGTAGCTACAACCCGGTGGTTTCGCTCCTACTTGTGAGCTCTGAAACGCTCTACTTTGAGGACTCGTTTGTGTTTGTGTGCATTTGTCGGTGATGGGACATGCGGACGGCAACTGTCGGTTTGCCGACCGTGCAGATGCTGCACCATGCTCAGCAGGCAGGTTCAGACACGGTTTGCGGTGGTGCCACCAGCAAGAACTGTCCAATGTCCCTCATTTGTGTCGTTCCTCTGTTCCGAGTACCTTGTCCGAGGTAGCGAATGATCACCCTAAGAGCTTACAATGAAATAGACAGATTTTGCCAAGTAGATCCTATTAAGCGTGTAAATTATCTGATGTTGCAACGAGTAGGTTTTATACGTCGATCGCAGATTGATCCTTGTCCCCATAGATCGAGAATTGGTAGAAAATCACGGCATCCTCAACCATCGTCCCGAGCGAACCAATCAGCCAGGGCAAGTTAGTCAAAAAGTATTGTTTCTCAACCGAGTGGAACAAGATCTATCAGAACAGGGTTAGCATAACCAAACTCTCTTCCGGGCTGCGTCGACTTGTTGTGGGTGGGTTGGTGGAGGAAATGCTTACCCCTGCACCATATGTCAAGTTCCCCAACAGCGAAAGCAGGAAGAAAAGGAGCGAAAGCCCGTCACACGACTTTTCGCGGTAGTTTTTGATGATCTGGGGAATCCGAGCACTAGAATTATGTCAGTCTCTCCGGTTCTCACAATGCATCCGAGACAGTTTGATCCCCGTCTCTCTCGCCAGCAGATGTGCTACGTACCCGAGATAGCAGACAGCGCTTGCGTAGCCCAGAACCTCCGCTCCGATGGGCGTGTGATCCTCCTTATCCGGTTGTCCGATGGGCGACGGCTTCCACACACCAGACCTCCACGCGATGGCCCAGCCGCCGGCTCCAGCAACGATGATCAGCAGCACGCTGATCGTGTTCTTGACATAAGCTCTCGAGCCCGAGTCCTCCTCCATGATATCGTCCAAGTTGCTGTCCCGCCTGCCCGTGCTTCCGCGCTTGCTCTTCTTGCTCGCACTGCTGCGGCGCCTGCTTCCCGGCAATCCCATATTGTCCGCCGCGGTGCTCCTCCTCCGCCCATCGCCCAGCAGAGCATCTTCTTCCGTAGCCTCCAATGAGCCTGAGCCTGAGCCCGCGGCCGCAGCCGCGACTGCTGCAGACCGTCGTCGCTCGCGCCGCGCGTTAATCGTGTTGTAGTACACACACTGGGAGATCAGGATGGCATCTGCGAAGCAAAAGTAGACGGCCAGCGCGATGACGGTAGGCACAAGGCGCGCCCAGAGTGCGCCGGCCAGGTTGGTGATGTCGCCGACCATCCAGACGCTGAGGAAGAGGAGCGATACGCCATCTGCGGAGCCTGACCGGTAGTTTTCGATCAATTGCGGCACCTTTCGGTTGAAGTCAGCAATGGGCACGGCACGTGAGTCGGATTCGGGAGGACGTACTAGAAGGAATACCCAAGCTGCGAGGGAGATTGAGCCAGACACTCCTGACAGAGCCTCGTTCCAGGATATGGAAGACATCGTGGGTTGCTTCGAGGTCGCGTGATGTACAGCGACTTAGCTGTTCTATCTGCTCTATCGAATGCGGAGTTTCTCCACGCGATGCGGCTGTACGGCGGTCTATTGAACTAGGTATAAATGTAGAGGAAGGTGAAGTCAAAGAGCGCACCGCGCGCCAGAAGAGTGCCGCCGGTATATGTACAGTGCAATGCAAACAGAAGGGGAAGGCAATTTTTTTCCCTTCTCAATCTGTCCTTCACTCAACCTCAACGCAGCACGAGGCACGTTTATTTTCTTTCCCCAATCGCCGAGACCCTGCGCCGGCGGAAGCCCCGTGGGAGGAAAGGCTTGGCCCGTTCTCAGAATTACGCGGTGTGTGCGCAGATTGCTGACCGCGCATGTCTCCAAATGCGTATCACGACAAACGCGTATCATGACGAAGAGGTTGGCAAGTTGGTAAGTCGGGCAGTTGTCCTGCCCAGCTAGCAGCATGGGGGGCATGCTCACGAATTCGGTTTGTTTGTTGTCGTTGTGTCTGATCGCCGATGTTTCCCGCGTCACTCTTCCTAAGTACCTGACTACTGTGAGTAGTGAACCGGAAGAAACTTGGTTTGGCGCTTGTCGTGTCAGTGACAAGCGCGAACAGCTGCAGCCCTCGCCTTATGAGCCGTTGGAGGCGCAGCAGCGAATTGCGATTGCCGACCTGCACCGTCGATCAAGGCTTCCTTCAGCAACTACGCACAGAAGTGCTTGTTGTGGGGTGCGCAGTTCGGTTTCAAGGTTCCGCCAGAGGCTATTGCGGTGATTATATGACGGAGGAGATGGGCTTAATGGGTCAATTTAAGACTGCCTTTCCCTTGATCCGTTCCGGTTCTAGTCCTCCTTTGCGCATTTGCGCATCTCATCAGGAGGCTTGCTTGCAGTGAACTCAATCACGCCTCCAGATAGGTCGAGATGGCCCGACCTCACCGCAGCCCGGCGTCAACCCGCCAGTGATCCTGCTCAGATGCGAGGTGGACTTTCGTCTTCAGTGTGTAGTAGAGCACCATGTCATTTGCCGGAACTCCAGCCGCGGACTCCCGTTCCTTGACATGGGTCCAACCCTAGCACAATCCATATTCGTGCATGTTATAGCTCCAGGCACAGAGGTGGAGGACCCTCCCGCCTCGAAGCAGTCATTTCAAGAAGTACCATCTTGGCAGGCATGTCAATATCGGAGACTGAACAATAATGACTAGCTGCCCACTTCGCCTGCGTTGCGAGGCAGTGTTCTGAGACAAACCCCTGAGCATCGCCCGGTCGGTTCTCGGTAGCGGAAATGATCGCTCCAAGGACTGAAGTCTGTCGGGTGCCTTGAGCGGACGTCATACTGCACAGGGCAGGATCACCGTTGCTTGAGCGGCAGCGATGGACGCTCGCGCCAGATCGTTGTTTGTGCCCTGCACGATCATCTCTGCAGACTGCAGTGCCTTGAACAGTGCGAAGGACATGTTCCAGGGATCCTTCCCCCACTGCACGTTTGGGCCCTCTCCGTGGCTTGTGCAAGAACGTTGCTAGCTACAGCGGCTGTGGCACGGATCTATATGTGGCGTATACAAAGACCCTGCTAGCTCTTCCATCCCGACGCCTCCGCGATCAGCGCGCATTGCTAACTAGATGCGCCGAACCTCCTCTCCAGCAACTTTCCGCGCTTGCTTTTGACTCTGACGTGCGCGCCCGTATACAGCGAGTCTCGTGACCTGACTCAAGTCCACTCGGTCGGGATGCTGGAACCGGAGTCCGGTGTAGGGCTGGCAGCTCTTGGCAAGGAGACGAGTCGGATAGCCGTTATCAGACGGAGTAACGAAGAGTCCGATGGTCAAAGTATAGGGATTGACCACAGCTCTAGCGCGTTGTCGAGGTCGAAGTAGGGTTGTAGCTCCAACATCCGGCCACCATTTGGCCAAGACAAGGCCTATTTAGTGTTGCGGCGAATTACTCTAACAATGGCTCGTTGGTGCATCGTCCCCTGGTGCGTGTCAGTGGATGTACATCATCGAAGTGCTATAACTCCAGACAACCTCCCCAGTCCTGCCGGCCGCGGCGCGGAGGCTGTCCACGACAACTTGAACCCTGCCTCGCCTCTTGCCTCTTGCCTCTATCTCTCTTCACACCAGACGCAAGCGCAACCTCTTCCCGACAACAGAGAGACCTTCTGGACCGCTCAAACCCCTTGAATTCTCCGGTGCCGGGTTTAGGTTTACCGCCATCAGCCCTTCAGTTTCATCCATCTCCATCGATTCGTTTGCCGCTTAGTTGACATACACACGAGCTCGGACAGCGCAGGGATTGGGAGGGTTTGCCGCTTTCGACAATTTTACTCTGCAGGCTTCCCTGTATATACGCCCACGCCCATCGGCGCTTTTCGGCCGCTCGAGGAGGCTGCTTGGTTGGTCTGGATCTGAATTCTGTTTCAATCATCCTTGTTTCCTTTGCCGTGTCGGGGCGGATCGCACCTTCCTTCAACGCACATTCCTCAGCTCGCACCTTGAACACCACGCCTTGACCCCGCGCATTCCTACTTTTCCCCATTACCAAACACCGTTCAACGTTTGAAGACCGCGCCCTCATCGCCTGTTGTTTGTACAGCGAGCCATCAATGATTGCCGGAACACTCAGCTGAGACATCAATGCTCGGTCGAAGCGCACCTGCACCTGAGCCAAGGAACCTCTAGCTAGGAGCACCCTTCGCACGCGACACTATGAGCAGCACTCAATCAACCCACGACTGCAGCCCAACAAGACATGGTTGTCCACCAGCAACACCGCCGTTGTATCGCAAGTATCTGCGAGCTGCTTACGATTACAATCCTGACTCTTCTGACTCTGGAGCTGCGAGTGGGACCAATTCCGTGACAGTTCCGCTCCGGAAAGGCGATGTTATCTTGGTCCACCTCACACATTCCAATGGCTGGGCGGATGGCACTATCCTCACAAACGGAGCACGAGGATGGCTTCCCACCAATTTCTGCGAAGCATACGATCACTCGTACCTGCGAAACCTCCTTCACGCATTAACGCAGCTTTGGGACTCTTTGCGGCCTGGTGAAGCCAACCATTCCTGGGCCGACGGCCGACAAGACCATGTTCAAGGCCTGATCGCCGGCGTCCGCTGTTTTCTGGTATGTCTCAACCAGCAATCTCCCGTGTCTGCGACTAACCTCACTTCCCAAAGGAACGCTGCAACTGCCTTCACCGCAATGATGCAATCATTCAGGCCCACTTAGGCATGAGAAGGACGCGCAAAGGAATGCTCTCTGATCTCGCAGGACTCATCAAGTTCCAGGACCAGATTCGGGAGACAGTGTCTGCACCCCACACCACCGAGATTCTAGAGGCACTGATGGGGGAATTCTTGGCTAGGGTCTTTAAGATCGTGAACAGAGCTGTCCGGTTCATGGATATCTGGATTCAGAGTTCTACAAGTTCTGAGCCGCGACCATTCGGACCTGCAGAAAGCTCGATGGCTTCACCACCACTCTCTCCTTCTCCATCAATGCCACCTCTGATAGCTTCACCGGGCGATATGACACAACAAGACATTCTCAGGCCCGGGGCAAGCCAGGGTACCAAGCAGAGTGCAGACACTGTCATCAACGTCGAGACAAACAGCTCCGTGGCGTTACTCAGCCCCGTCACCTCAGGACGGGAGAATGGGTTTTCTGACGAGCAGCGCCCATTACGCAAAAGGCCTCTTATACCCGCCACGTTGACGTGTCGCTGTTCATGCCCTCCGCGCCAGCTCCAGATGCCATAACCAGCGCAAACCTCGCCTCCGAACGTCTTAATGAGGCGCACGACTCCTTTCTAGGTCGGATCGGTTCTTTTATAGGTCTTCATTTGCAATCCAGATCTTCGACCGATCTGATTGCAACTGCACACCGGTCCTCGGAAGCTTGCACCACTATCATCAGCGTTGTCAATCAGATATGGGACTGTGATGGGCGACGATCGTTGGAGATTGAGCGCGCAATCTACCTACTGCGGGATGCGCTTAGGGAGCTTTCATTGGCCGCAGAAGGTTCAAGCAAGAGGGCCGACGCAGAAGATGGCTCAGCTGTCATCAGGCCAGAGGAAGGCAAGAGTCTTGTTTCCGCAGCCACGGCTTGCGTCAGATCAGCCGGCGACTGCGTTGCCAAAGCACACCAGTTGCTTGAACGCCTTGGGGACTTTGAGCTTAGGATTGACACAGCTGTGTCACCGGAATTTCCTGGCGGCCTCCGTCAAAACTCGAGACACTATCGCGTCACTCCATTCGGGTTGAAACCAGAGGTCGAAACCATGCCTTTGACGGTCCAAACGAGGCTTAGTCTGCCAGCGCAACGTACGACCCATTTTAGCAGCGAGAGCAACCGCTCTTCGCATCGCGCGGCCTGGAGGTCTTCGTCGCCTGCAGCACCGGGCCCAACGGAATCTCCAGTGGAACTTAAGGTAAACTCATCGAGGGTGACATGGCGGTCGGAAGATTTCAAAGACTTCAAAAACAACGTCGTGACAACGCCGTCCGCAAGCACAGCTCCCGAAAGTTTGAGGGACTCGATGAACAGCATTGCTTCCAGCAACATGACCAGAGCCACAAGTCCAGATCGCTCTTCGTGCGCTCCTGCGCTAGACCCGACCTTGCTTGCGAGTTTCGGCAGCATGGCAAGCATGAGATCGGCAGTGACAGAGGGCAGTGAAGGCGAGGCAGAGATACTGGAAAAGACGTACGCCCACGAGCTTCTGTACGGCAAGGATGGTCAGGTGCTGGGCGGCACACTCCGGGCGCTTGTGGAGAAGCTTACCAGTCACACTTCGGCACCTGATGCCACTTTCGTCAATGCGTTCTACCTTACCTTTCGTCTCTTCACGACCGCCGTCGAGCTTGCCCGGGCGTTGACTGATCGATATGATTACGTGGGCGACAGCAAGGCTAACGCGCCCGTTGCAAGGCTTCGTGTGTGCAATTTCATAAAGGGCTGGTTGGAGACACATTGGAGGATCCAGTCGGATGCACCCGCGCTCGCCGTTATCCGACCCTTTGCTTCCGGCGAGCTCAGTGTTCAGTTGCCCTCGGCAAGCCAGCGGTTGTTAGAGCTCTGCAATCGGGCATCTCACAAAAGAGGCGACAGCGCGGACCGTCCCTTGGTTTCGACCATTGGCAAGACCAGTATCTCCCTTGGGGTTCAGTATGCAAAGGAAGCCCCCATACCAGCGCCCATCATCACCAAGAACCAGCTGATTCTGCTCCGGGACGCCAGGACTGGGACCAACACGTGCGGAATCGCCGATTTCGATGCTCTGGAGATCGCAAGGCAGCTTACCCTTATCGACTCGCGCCTCTTCTGTGCCATCCAGCCTGAGGAGTTACTCGCCAACGAGTGGACCAAGAAAACGGAGAAGGCGAACAACGTGCGGGCGATGTCTCGGCTCGCGACGGATTTTGCTAACCTCGTCGCGGATTCTATCCTGCTGGTAGAGGACGCGAAGAAGCGGGCGCTTGTCATCAAGCAGTGGATCAAGGTGGGCAAGCACTGCCTCGATCTGAACAACTACGACTCCCTGATGGCCATCGTGTGTTCGCTCAGCTCATCGGTGATCATGCGGCTCAAGCGAACATGGGAGATGGTGCCGTCAAAGCACATCAGCAGGCTAGACGAATTGAAGAGCATTATCGACGTCTCGCGCAACTACGCCGTGCTCCGACAGCGACTGCAGACTCCCACGGTACCCTGTCTCCCATTCGTGGGCATCTATCTCACCGACTTGACGTTTGTGGACGCCGGCAATCAGGACACGCGTCAGCTGCCCAATCTCTCCGACTCGGGCGAGCCCGTCAGCGTCATCAACTTTGACAAACACACACGAACGTTCCGCATCATCAGTCAGTTGCAACGGTATCAAGTGCCGTACCGTCTGCAAGCGATACCGGAAATGCAAGAGTGGATGGAGGCGCAGGTGGCGCGTGTGCGAAAGGTCGAGGAGAGCTGCGTGCAAGACTTCTACCGGCGCAGCTTGATCCTCGAGCCGCGAATGCCAGAAGTGCCGGCGAGAGAAGAGCAGGCGAGACAAGATGCCAACTTTAGCTTCCCCAAGAGGGATAGGAGCAGGAGCAGGAGCAGGAGCAGACATCGAGGTATGGCGGGAGGCGGTAGACCTCACACGGGTGTACCTGGCAAGGAGAAGAAGTTCGACTTTCTCAACCCAAAGGGCTTCATGTCGCACTCTGATGTGCGAAAGCTGTCGTGAGCTCGCGACTCTGCCAAAGCACGATGCGCGACATGGCCCAGGAGGAGGACGAAGGGTTTGATTTCGTTTGTTGCTCTATATACCCTCTGCACGGAGGGACTGACGCTCTTTACGGCCGGAATATTTGCTTGTTATGCGTCTCAGAGATACCCCCGGTTTCATTTGCTGCTTTTGGAAGATGGAGGTTGGATTGCTGCTGGTGAAGTTGCTCTTCGCAAGCAAGCGGAGGCGCGTAGTGTTTAGTGTATGTATGATAGCAACATGGACGATTTAATACCGCAAATTCGGATCAGAGGTGGACGTCACTGATGGCAACTGGCGTCTAAAGGGGACTTCTCCCCGTAGCCCCGAGGTCGAATGGTGGAAGGGAGCTTCCTCTGAGACGTTTGCCTGTGTCGCACCATGCCTATGGCTATGGTTATGGCTATGCCTATGCCTATGGCTATGCCTATGCCTATGGCTATGGCTATGCCTACGTGCATAACCAAAGTACGGCCAGGTTTCTTCCGAAATCATGATCAGGTGGCACGCTAGTGTGGCTGGAAACGTGGCGTGGCGTGGCGTGGCGGTGACGGCCCAAGTGTTGTTGCTGTCGTCGTCGTACCACATGCTCTCACCGTGTCCTCAATCAAACTGTTTCCCTGAGACTCGACTCTACTCTTTCTGTGTTTCGTATGGAAATGTTTCCCGCAAATAATAGTTTTCCTCCCTCGAACAGAACAGAACAGAAGCCGAACACGGAGATCGAGAGTCGCCGGTTTTGTGACATCACGGTGCATTGACTCTCGGCTTTCACATGCAGAGAGCGCAGGCATCAGGCGACATGCACACGGGAGCTCAGGGCACTCGTAGCACACGACAAAACACTGACACCACCCAACTTTGTTCTTCTGCTGCTTCGTCTTCTTCTCCTTCTCCTTCTCCTTCTCCTTCTTCTCCTTCTGTAGACGACACCCAAGAGGCATCCTTCGTGAGGGAATCACCATCATCCGAAGCAGCCGATGACAGCCCCTCCTCTCTAGAGAGCACCGATCTGACCGGCCACCTGCAACCGCCGTCTGCATCTCCTACACCGCCTGAGCAGTCGGCAAACCCAAGCTACGGCATCAGAGAAGTGTTCAGGAGGGGAAATACGCTTGGGATGGAAGACAACACGGAGCAAAGAGATGTTGAAGATGGCGCCAACAACATGTCCAGGAGTCTGCCTGAAGATGACGGAATGCAAGCTCTGCGACGGAAAATGCAGGAGATCAAGAACTTGGCTGTGTCGACAGAGGAGAAGGCCAAGCGCATGCACATGCTCATGACACAGGACTACATTTTGCGGAATCCAGGAAAGCTGCCTCCTGTCTCATTGGCCGGAACGACGGTAGCAGACGCCCGGCTCCCGACTGCTTCCTCCTCCCTGTCTGGAAGCACGGCACAAGCGTACAACGTCACACCGGCCGATCTCGAGCCGACGTATTGCCCTGAGCCATCGTTGAACGGCGAACTCGACGACCTCCTCGATGACGAAGAAGAAGACGCTTCCTCCCCTCCTCTGGGCTGCGCTCACTATAAGCGTAACGTCAAGGTCCAATGCTACGACTGCAATCTCTGGTTCACATGCCGACACTGCCACGACGCCAGTCCCAACCTACCCTTTCCGCACGCTCTGAACCGCAAGATGACGAAGAACATGCTGTGCATGCTCTGCCAAACGCCACAACCCGCGGCCGAGGCGTGCGCCAACTGCGGCGAGACGGCCGCCTACTACTTCTGTCCTAAATGCGTGCTCTGGGACAACGACGCGACCAAGAAAATCTACCACTGCGACGACTGTGGCATCTGTCGGCGCGGCGAGGGGCTGGGGAAGGATTACGTGCACTGCAAACGCTGCAACGTCTGCATTTCCATCTCCACGTCCACATCACATCCCTGCATTGAGAGAGCGACAGAGTGCGACTGCCCGCTGTGTTTGGAGTATCTCTTCTCGAGCTCAGCGCCAGTCGTGAGTCTGCTGTGCGGTCACTATATGCACGCGGCTTGCTACAAGGATCTGATGTCTGTGACGTACCGATGTCCCGTCTGCAGCAAGAGCGCCGTGAACATGGAGCTGCAATGGCGCAAGCTCGACGACGAGATCAGGATGCAACCGATGCCGGAAGAAGAGCTAGTGGACAACGCCGAACTGGCACAAGATCCTTCCCTCACCCGCGGACCGCTCACCGAAGGCGACCACGTCACCACCACCACCACCGCAGCCGGAGACCGGTCGCAGGAACAAGAGGACGTCGTGCGCGCGGTGCCCCGCCGCATGCCCAAAAGGTCTGGGTCGGCTGCAACGACTGCGGCGGCCGAGGCTGGACCCCTTTCCACTGGCTCGGCCTGAAATGTCCCGTCTGTGACGGTTACAACACCAACCAATCCACGCCCGTGGGCGGCGACACGCTCACTACGCGCCCGCTCGTCGGGACGAGCCGCCAGCGACAGCACGACTTCACCGGCATGGACGTCATGCGGAGCGTCGTCGAGAGCGTGGACGGGCCGCAGGGGTCGGACGGGTTGGACGGGTTGGAGAGGGAGGCCGGGGAGGGTCGGAGGGCGAGGCGGTCAAGGGGTCGGAACTGAAGGTGGTGGTGGTGAGGAGGACGAGAGGACCGACAGCGCATACGCGCGCTCGCCGCCTCAGCCAGCAGCAGCTCCCCTCAACCACTCGGCGGCGGGTCCGCGCTCCCCCGCGGCGGTCGCGGCGGCGGCGGCGGCCGGTATTTTCTCCGCGCCGAAGCCGAGGGCGAGACCCTACCCACGGCCGGAGGGAGCCGGCTCGCGCTCCCGATCCCGATCCCCGTCATCGACACGGCGAGGTTCAGCCCCTACGACATCATCCAGAGCGTGAGCAGGAGCCTCAGTCCGATGAGGGGGTACGCCGAAGGCATGCGTGGCTACGCCGAAGGCATGAGGGACTACGCGCCGGACGTGAGGGGTTACGTGCCCGATGTCAGGGGTATGCCGAGAGCATGAGGGGCTTCTGGGAGGGGCTGGACGTGGGCGTGCCGAATGCGTCCGCGGGTTGGGTCAGGGAGCAGATGCAGGGCGCGTGGGGTGGCAGCCCCAGGTTCGGACCCGTGCTGGGACGGGCGGCGGCGGGGGACGGAGGTGGCGGCGTCGGTGTTGCTGCTGCTGCTGCTGCGGAGGGACTGCTGGGGCCTAGGAAGCGCGACGAGGGCGGTGGTGAGGACGTTGTCGAGGAAGAGGATGATGTGGTGGATTTTGGGGCACGGATGGCCATTTCTTGTCTGCGGGTGAGGATGATGATGAGGATGATGATGATGAGGATGGAGGGGAGGATGAGGACGAATGGGAGAGCGAAGAGAGCGATGAGGATGGCGATCTCGCTGATGGCGACGAGGATGGCAACGATGAGGATGGTGTGGGGTTCTTGGAGTTGCTTGGGCACCGGTAAAACAGCGTGGTGTTCTCTGTTGGCCTCGTGAGGTCGTCCCCTCCCTTTTGGCTTTTGAAGCTTGTTTTGTGGAATTGCATCGCGTTGGTTTATGGAGAGGATGGGCCTGATGTTGCTGGCGTTGGAGAGGGTTTTGTACTGGATGCTGTGAAAAAGTATCACGACCGAGCTGCTTACTGTGACTGCCATACATTGCATTGGATACTGAATCTTACGGGTATCGCACTTAGGGAGGGGGAGGTTTGAACATGTTGCCTTTGCAAAGTAAAAGTATCAACAAGCGGACATGGCCTGAAACTCTTATAACGCGCTGTCAGTGCGGCCACAGAACTGGCCCGTATCCCTCCTCAACACCTACAACACACATGCGCCCGGCTCAAGCCTCGCAAGCATGTCTATCCAGAACTCTCTCATGAGGTGCGAGAGTACACCCCGGCCACGGAGCATCCCAGATCCCCTCTCCCCCTCCCCCTCTCCGCAGATCCGCCAATTACGGAACAAAAGGAGCAGCCACCTTTCAGCGCCAAAGGTCCTCCTACTATCGCAGAAACTACGCGGAACCAGCTTCGCCTTCACTGAGTTTCCATTCCAGTAAAATGCAGAGGCCCTTAGGCACACCCCACATCTCACGGGGTCTTGCCCCAAATTGGAACGGCGGGCCACGGGGATATATATCCGACGCACAAAGGGAAACGGAAGAGCAGGGCAATTTGTTCGCCAAAACCCAACCCCCGCGGAAGAGAATTAGGGTACGAGGGGGAAAAAAGGCCATCCAGGTTCGATGACGGAGTGCCCTGCCGTTTTTGAGGAAATGTTGTGTACAGGTAAACTCGACTCTGCCTGAGGAAGAAGCTCTGGTGTTACACATCGAGTGGGACAAGCTGTATATATGTGTTGGGTTTCTCATACTTAAACTTGGTTCGCAATCGAGGTCCCTGCCCCGTCGGCGATGATGATAGTGGACTGAAGATACGAGCAATGGGATCTGATACTGACCATATATACATTGTCATTCCGGTCCTCTACTGGGTGGCCCGTTGGCGGCTTGATTTATCTATCTTCGACGCAGCAGGTTCCGGATAGTTTCGCGGCTGACCTTCTCAACTCTAACCTCCCTCGGTTCACGACGTGTCCAGCGAACGAATCCTGACCGAAACATGTCGTTCGAGACATCGTCTTTCTTCTGTGGGTTGCAGTTGCGATCAACGATGCTGTCGCCAGGAGCCAGATGATAAGAAGGGGTGCGAGTCGTGTCTAATTTGTGGAATGGCTGTGCCGGGCGTTTTTCCGAGCATCTGCAAACGGAGGCTCGTGGCCGCGTTCGATCTGGGAAAGATGCGGAGTCCCCCTCTCTGACAGCACCTAACCATACACATCATCAGAGAGACCGCATCGTTCGCTGACGCGGAGAAACATTGCAGCGAGCAACTACTGCGATGCTCGTACACACATAAAAGGCAAGTCAAGCATATCGTCAGGTCAAGTAGTTGTTGCGTCCCTTTGCATCCTTCCACCATGTTCCTCAATCTACTCGCCTTGTCCGCCTTCGCTCTTGAGGCCTATGCCCGCAACAATGGCGTGGGCAAGTTGCCCGTCATGGGCTATGACACGTATAATGCCTTCAACGACCAGTTCAACGCCTCTTTGACCATTGAACAAGCCCGTCTCATGAAGGAATATGGCTTGGTTGACGCAGGATACAACACTGTGCGTACAACACGATTTGCCGCGGAGACCCGTCCAATTCGACTAATCCGCAAAGTTCATTCTGGATGACTTCTACACCGAGTTGAACCGATCGTCAACAGGCGAGCTGGTGGCCAACCTTACGCGATTCCCAGGCGGCATGCGGGAATGGACGCAAGCCATCAACCGGTATGGCGTCAGTGGGAGCGCATACTCGAGCAACGGCTACAAGACCTGCGGTGGCTACCCTGGCGCATACGGCCACGAGCTTCAAGATCTCGAAACCTGGAGGTCCTGGGGCTGGAACCGTATGGTGAAGTATGACAACTGCTACATCCCCTTCGACAACATCACTATGGAAAACGAGTTTGGCCGGTTCAGGAGAATGGGCGATGCCATCGACCAACTCGCGTACAAATACCACGAGAAGCCGTTCATCTACTCACTGTGCCAGTGGGGATGGGAGAACCCACAAAACTGGGCCCCGCGCATAGCACAAGCGTGGCGTATCGACCCAGACATCAAGCCGTTCTGGTACAGCATCGCATCGATCCTTCAGCTAGCCTCCGAGAGCTACCTGGCCAGCGATTTCTACCAGCACGGCGACCTCGACATGCTCGAAGTCGGCAATTCCGGGCAAGGCTCACCCGTCGGCAACCTGACCGTCGCCGAACAGCGCAGCCACTTCACCGCCTGGGCCCTGCTGAAATCGCACCTCCTGATCGGCACCGATCTCCGCAACGCGACCAAAGACAAGCTCGACATCCTGCTGAACAAGGAACTCATCGCCATAAACCAGGACCCCAACGAAGGCAAACCCATCGCCCCCTTCCGCATCGGCGCGCAGGACAACTTCGAAACCATCACCTACAACGCGAGTCACCCGCCCCCTTACTGGGCCGGAAACTCCTCCTACGGCGCCGTCTTCATGATCATCAACACGGCCGACCACCCGCAGACCATGGGCTTCAACCTTACGGAGAACTGGGCCATCAGAGCGGGACGACAGTACAAGGTCCGCGACATGTGGGCGCATAAAGACGTGGGTATCGCGGTCAGGAACTGGACCGTTACACTCGACACGCACGATGTTGCTGCCCTATTGCTCACGGACGCCGGGCCGGAGCCTGTGCAGGCGTTGGATCTGACGCCGTGCGCGCCGCCATTTCTGTTGCATCAGTGCACTGCGCCGAACGGAAGCTAGTAAGTCCGGAGTTCTGATGTTGGCTGCTCGTGAGCGAGTGCTGACTGTGACAATAGTGTTGACACGAACGTAACTGAGTGGGGGTTCTAGAAAACGGGTGACCGGAACCGTTGTCAGTGTTTTCTTAAGAGTGCGGCCGGCGTGGTTGTCAAGGCAGGAGTAACACCGCCCACATTCACATCTGTGGTACATCGGGTCGGGCTGAGTCTTACATGTCGTGATGACTAGATGCAGCTGTAAAAGTACCGTTGATCTGCCACGTGTTTCTCCCTCAAGGCGTTCACGTACATTCGATGTTACCTGTCTAAGTCGAACAGCCGCACTGGAACATCATCTGGAGCTCACTTGGGGTCGACTTCGTATCTGTTGACTCATACTCTCCTCCCTGACCGGTGAAGCTCTTCGATATGGAACATCATGATACTGTGACGTGTGTCTGAACCCTTCTAGCACAATGCTGATTCGCTTCGCCGCCCTCACTAGTGTGGTTTCTGTGGGTAATATAGACATTTTACCCCAACCCGCCCTCATCCTTCAAAATATTGATGTGGAGTTTAACCACCCAAGAACGTACCGGGCACCTTACACGCAAGCTGGAGCGAGTCTTCGATAGCGTTTCTCTTGGATGATCAGCTCTCAGCTGGTCCACAAAAGAAGGGGGGTTACCAAATCGGAGTACATGTCGTGCGGCGTCTCAGAAATCCGAAGGCTGGAGATAAAAAATCCAAGAAAACGCAGAGGTGCGTTAGAACGTCGAGAACGGGTGGCACGGAAAACGTTCAACCGCCGGCACTAAGAGAGGATGGATGCAAGATGGTCACGGGAACACTGTTCTTTTGCCCTGAGGTTTTCGAATGCAACTGCGGAGAGGATTCCCCTTTGAAGACCGGCTCACAGCCGGTTGCAATCGACGGGGGCATGCGGCGTGGGCGCGGAGACGGAGGTTTTACGGTGCCGCCCACTGCAAAGGGGTGTTTGTACTCAAGGCCGTTGGATGAGAAGAAAGAGGAGATGGAGAGCTGTATATACCTACGATGGAACCCCGCTAGTCCGAGCGGTGGGAATTAGTGGGGATCGCCTCGCTGGAGATGCATCGATAGAGGTGGAAGCGTACTGAGCACGTGTTGCTGGGGCGGTGTGAGAGCTGTCGAATAGGTGAGAATGATGCCACGAACCTCTCGGAACATACAGAGCTTGGACTGGTGTGCTGTACCAAGGTAAACCCTCTTGAAGGGTTGGTTCGAGACAGCAAGAGTGGTCCTCCGTTTGCAGTCCTCCGACCTCCGGATCCGTTGATGTCTGAGATTGGATTTCGAAGTCAATATGTGTAACCTTCAGTCGAACGACAGAGGACGCCGTTCCATGCATCCCAACTGGCCGGAGCCCGCTGAAGAACGCCTGGCCATGTCTCCTGTCTCCAATTCCCGTTGCGTATAGTACAGCAATATACACTTCTTCTTCAGAACTTTCACGCATGCAATGGAGCCTCTCCGAACGCCTGCGTCCCCTTCCTGCTCCCTGACACACTGCCCTGGTTGGCGACCTCATCAAGTCCCTGCTGTGTGGCCTCCTCTCCGTAATCCAGCACAGCCTCTTCGTTCTCAGTACCCGAGTAGGCCGCTCCCTGCGTCTGCTTCAAAGTGGCAATCTCCTTCAGCGCCCATTTCCTCCATTCCTCGTACTTCTGGTCCTCTAGCTCCATGCCGACCTCCAGCGGGCCCTTGCCGAAGTAAGCCCCAGTCGCAAGAGCCTCCTCCTTCGCAACGCGCCGCTCAATATCCTCAAAGTGTCGTATGGCATAAAACTCACGCCGTGCTTGATCGTAGGCTGCGCTGCGGGAGAGAGGGTAGCCTGGATGGAGACCGTGCTGCATCAGGTAGCGCTGACGTTGTACCACACTGTGTGGACATAAGCACGTATCTTCCGGGACAGCGAGGAAAAGTTGTTATACCTTTCTCCATCGAGCGGTTTGCCCTCCTGCTCTATGCTGCTCCAATCATACTTCTGGTGATCCTTTCCGTCATCTTCGAGCACTATCCTCGGCCTCGCCAGCTCCCAGGGATGGTCTCCGAAGAACTCTTCCCGAAGGCTGTCCTCGGCGTAGCTTATCCTAGCGGGTTGGAACATTCTGCTCTTTCGTTTTCTGGAATTGCTTGCGCGGACGGCAGGGCGCACAAGACGCTGGCCCGGTGGCATTTGCGCTATTACGTCGTACCATGGCGGAGGGGTCGTGAGTTTCTTGTTCTCGAGTAGACGGGTTGCGGCTTGGTGCACTCGCTGTGCTGCGAAATTGTAGCGGCCCATTGCGGGCTGGTGTATGCTGATTAAAACCTGTCGTTCGTGCGCGAACGTGTTTCAGGTCTTTCCGTAAACAGGTCGCAGCTAGGCTGGCACAGAATGGGAGGACAGATGATATAGGATAGAACAGAAGGGCGTCCTGAGTTGTTAGTTCTCCGAACCAATGGCAGACGGAGATTCCCGCTGACCTTGTCCGTGTCTGCGGCCTCAAAGCTTGTCGCCGTCCGTACTTGAATAATCAATCCCAATCCACTGCCAGCCCATCACCACATCTTACAGGACCATCAGCATCCAGGAAATGGTTTAGGATGTCAGAGGGATGTCGCTTGATATAAGGACACCATGCGCGCTTCATGTACCTCCTTGGCAGTCTTTTCCGCACGACGAGCACACAAAAAGTCTCGAAGACAGCATACAGCTCGATTATGACCATCCCGTATCCACAAACACATCAACCCCTGACGATACACCGAAGAACAGACGGAAGAGCAGGATATCATCAATGCAGGCGGAGCCGTTCTTCTGCAGTCTTGCCGCAAGAGTCCGCAGAGGACATTTTCATACACGCTCTAGCACGTGCTAGCCTGTGCAGGAAGCATGCAAGACCATTGTCGACAAGAGCTAGGTCACACGTCCGTCAGTCTGGTCCGACAAAGACAAGTCATAGCTCTCTCCGGAAAGGCGAGACGTCTGCACGCTTCAGCTCGCAGCAAGACAATAGACAAGCAGCCAGAGCCGCCGTAGCAGAAATCCCGAAGGAAGAGCTGGTGGATCTGGTCGACTGGTACAACTATGACTTTCGACCCGAGGCGGACCGAGTGGCCGACGGCGAAAGTGTGTCTGACGAGCCGACTACAAATCCTCCGTTCAGCGAGCAGCTGAAGGAAAGGGAGGCTCGGAAACGCCTATTCTTTGGGGACGAAGAGCAGGCAAGGATTCGCGAGAAGGTCCTACGCCTCGCCCGCACCACCCGAGCGCCGCTCAGCTCGTTATACGACGCTTACCAGACTCTGCATCAGCCACGGCCAAATCACTTCTCGGGCACCGAAATCCGGCAGCTAATGCACTGCTTCAGCCAAGTGGAGTGGAAAGACGAAAAAGGCATGCTACGGTACCTTTCCTTGGTGGATGACTTGTCAGACGCGGGCATTCCACTGACAACTACACAATGGAATACTGCAATATCGTTCGCCGGACGCTGGGTGCGGCGTGTCACAGCGCTGCAAGTGGAGACTGCCATGCAAATCTGGATACGAATGGAAAAAGAGGCCGGCGTGGCTGCCAACCACGTCACTTTCAACATCTTGTTTGACGTTGCGATAAAGGCTGGGAAGTACGCGCTGGCAGACGTTGTCATAAAAGAGATGCGCGACAGGGGCATGTTGTTCAACCGACACTTTCGCACGAGCATGATTTACTACTACGGCATGAGGGGTGATGGGGATGGTGTCAGAAAAGCATACAGGGAGCTGGTGGATGCAGGGAGTTCGTGGACACGGCTGTGCTGAACATTGTCATTGTCAGCTTGATAAGAGCTGGGGAGGCCTCTGCGGCGGAACACATTTTTGAGCGCATGAAGGGTCTGGACGATGAGTATTCGCAGACGAGACGGCCGCCTCGGGACTGGAGGATGCGGAGACAGCTCGGGAACCTATTGGACAAGGCCGCAAGACAGAAGTCTATGACGCCGGAGCGAAGAACAAAGATCCAGGAAGCAACTCCCGTCGCGCCGGATGCGCAGACTTATCGGAGCCTGATCACTTACCACTCAGAAGAATCCGGCAACATTGACCGCATTACTGAGCTTCTCGGCGACATGCAGGATTATGGACTGCAGCTGGAGGGCTCGATCTTTTACCACTTGTTCATGGGGTTCACCCGACACGGCGGCATCCGTTATTCGTCGTGGAACAAGAACCGATTGGACAGGCTTTGGGCACAGTTTTTGGCCCTGGTTGAGAGAGACACGTACCCCAACGTGGACGATTTCGAGGATGAGGAGGGCAACGTGATGATTCGCTCCAAGGATGAGGTTGACGTGCAGGACAGAGGCTGCTATATCGACCGAGGCATTGTGACTGCAGTGCTCCAAGCATACAGCAAGTGCGCAGGTCCGGACGCTACTATGCTCGTATGGGAAGAGATCAGGGCGCGATGGAAGCCCGGGAAGGATGACTTGGATGCTATTTCATGGGTACTCGTCCAGCTAGACTTGCTGGAGGACTCTCGCCCATCCTACCATTAAGATCATTAGAGGATCACGATGTACATATACCTTTGTAGATTTCTTGTACAACATGTTTCCAGGATTGCATCCTTCTTCCCTTCTCTTGATGGTCCGTGCGATCTGTCTATCCTATCTCGGTCTTGTGCTTCCTTGGGCTATCCTGCCATCCTTCGCAAAGACTGCTTCGTGAATACTCTCACTGTAGAAAGGATGTATGTCTGAATGACAGCGGTCTCTTGAATCACTTTGAGATGAACACACCTGTCAGGCGAGCTGGGGCAAGCAGGTAGGCAGGCAGGCACCATCCTTCAGACGCGCCCGACGACGCGTCCAGCAGATTCGCCTTCATGAATTCACAAAGATGCCATGACCCTCCTTTCTCTCCAATTTTCCCCTTCTTTCTTTCGCTCTGACTAGTAGCGGTGCCTGAAGATTAACTATCAGTATTTTGGCATGATGCCCGCCCAGAAGAAGACCCGTGCCATCGATTTGGAGTTTACGCTTCGCCGTGTCTTCAACAAGCAATCATTCCGGTATGCGCCACCGTCCTTCCGCAAAACCTGCACAGCTAATCTCGTTTGCGCAGACCTGTACAGCGAGAGGTAATCACTGCCGCGTTAGAAGGTCACGATGTCTTTCTCCAAGCCGCCACTTCTTTCGGTAAAAGTTTGTGTTTCCAGCTACCTGCTGTGGTTGACTATGGAAGCATGTCGTTTCCGCGCTTTCCAGTTGTACGAGGCTAACACCAGACAGTCACCATTGTAATATCTCCGCTACTGGCGCTCATGGTATGTCAATCAAGGCTATGTCAGCCTTGCGCAACACGCTCACGAACTCTCCTAGAACAACCAGATTGCGGCTTTGCGTGCCGCTTCCATACAAGTCGCCACCATCAACAGCAATGTATCAACATCTGTCCGGAACGAGGTTATGGACGACCTGAAGTGCGGTCACCCCGGACTCGATTACTCTACGTAACTCCTGAGTTCTGTGCCATGGATCACTTTCGCCGGGTACTGCGCATCATCCACGAACAACGCGAACTGGCTCGTATTGCTGTCGACGAGGCCCACTGTATCTCTGAGTGGGGCCACGACTTCCGACCCAGCTTCAAGATGCTTGACTTTTTCAAGCGCGAGTTCCCCGACGTGCCTATGATATGTTGCACAGCCACTGCAACGGAGCGGGTGCGGAACGATATCATCTCGACACTGGGACTGAACCCAAAGGCGCTGAAGCTGTTTACTATGACTACCAGCCGACCTAATCTGCACTACGAAGTCCGATTCAAGTCCGATGAGGATGACCATTACGATGATTTTCTGGCCTGGATCCGAGCAGCTCATTCCAGACGAGCCAAAAACGCCAGCAGAGCAGCCGAACTTGCAGCAAGGAACGAGCGAGCCACCAATGTCCCCGGTATTATCTACACATTATTCAGGAAAGACTGCGAGATCTTGGCCTCCCGCCTCTGCAGCGATGGCATTGGCGCGAAGCCCTACCACGCCGGTTTGACCAACGAGCAGAAGGACGATCACCTCCACGGTTGGGTCGCGAACAAAGACGGTTACGACATCATCGTCGCGACCACTGCTTTCGGCATGGGCATCGACAAGGAAAACGTGCGCTTCGTCGTGCACTGGCAGATACCAAAGTCCTTCGAGGGCTTCTACCAAGAAGCCGGCCGAGCGGGACGAGACGGCAAGGCGAGCGTTTGCATGCTTTACTATTCCCGCGAAGACCGAGATCGTGCTGCTTCACTCATGGCGAGAGAGCACGAGAAGAAGATCACTTCGCGGCCTGGGAGTTCCAGGGGCGGTGGAAGCACGCCTGATCCGGCTATGGTGAACAGGGCGAAGAGTCTGCAGGCGTTGGTGACTTATTGTGAGAACACGTCCGCGTGCAGGCATAAGCTCATTGCGCAGTACTTTGGCGAGCAGATCACGCCGGAATGCCAGTGGGCGTGCGATTGGCATAAAGATGCCAGGGCGTTGGAGAAGAGGAAGGAGAGTGGATTGGCGAGTGAAGAGTGGTGCTCTACGCAAAGGCAGACTGGGGCTTATGCTTACGATGAATACGATTGACGAGGATTATCTTGACGGATGCATGGAGCAGGATAAGAAGAAGGCGTGTTGTTTGCAAGATACCAGGGCTGTACCGGCGCCGTTCATACTACGTGTCTCCATCGTCCTCCTGTTGAGAGCGGCAAGTTCCTCCAACAGCGACGAATCCCTCAACCACCCGTTGTCCGAGTCAAAAGCCTCAGGCTCACCTAGACTTTCAACTCAGGCCCATGCCACGCATGCAGCTTATCAGACTCCGTGGCCTTGAAGTCGATCCAGATCTCCGAACCTTTCTCGACACGCCGAAGCAGATCGATGACGTGGCCGTGACCTAGGCCGTCAGATATCGCTGTCACGTACGAAATTTCCCCCTGGCGCGAGCGAACCATGAGCTCGGATTCGATGTCCCTGGAGGCTTCCTTGTGGTAATGGGACGGGCTCCGAACAATCCCTCGACGCGTATCGAACAGTTTGGATCTCCGGAAAGGGGAGGCGATGGCGCTCTACGTCCGTGGCTGCGATGCGGATCGTAAGAGTGAGCTGTCGGGATGAAGGGAACGGAAGGACCCAGCTTTGAAACGTTTGACGTTCAAGAATCGTTCGGGATCCTGGACATTTCCATCAGATCCTTGCAGTAGTTTTGCGTAACCCAGGGTAGTTTTTACAAGCAAATAAAAGGGCATGGGTCGGACATTGGAATAGTAAGCACCGTGGGCCATGCAGGAAGCGAGCCATGGGCGCCACCCTTCTTGAAAGCGCAAATCCAGATATGCATCGTGGAGTTCCTTGCTCGTTGAGATCAGTGACGGTACGGCCAAACTTGACTTTGGGGGCTATGGTTCGAAAGGGGAAGGCAGATGTAGACTTGGGGCGTGAAGTTCATAAGTTCTTCGGCGCAGTTCTGGCGGTAAGCATGACGGGAGAGAAATCACAAGAGCCATGATTGCAAAGTACGTCAATCGCCGCAACAGTGTTATCGTCACCTTGATCGAAAGGTTGGAAAGCCACTTCTCGAGGCTGGGGAGGTGGAAGTGAATCCCCTTATGCGCGCCCGGAGACGACCTGGTGCCACCGGGGTAGAATCGAGCTGCTAACCTGGTTTTGCTGATGGCGCCCCCGTCGTGGTTACACAGCATTCGAATAGCTAATCGTGAATATTGTCAGGCATTGAACGTGTTGGGAGAAGAGTAGCGTGCTGTTGGGGAAGCACATCGTTCGCACATGCGGTCCTGCTCCCTCAGACTCAGAAGTGCCAACAGCTCGCCGTTGTGACTACTACTCATCCCGTCTAAATGTACGGTCCGAGAGGGTGCGTCTGCTCTTGCTTAAAGGACCTACTCTTCACATGAAACGTTTCTGATATCCCATGGGACACTTCGAAGCGTGAAGAGGCAGGATGAACCCCGCCCTTGCACTTAGGCCGAACCTATATCAAAAACGCCAAGAGTCACTAACCTGTTCCAGCCAGCGACACTGCCTCACGGTCACACAGCATTTGACTGCCCTTGCTGGGGACGGAAGCAAGCACAAAAGCAGAGATTTAGAGAAGAGTGGTCGTATAATTTCCAATCTAACATACTAATAACACAGCTTTTTCTTTTACAACGAGAATCGAACAACGGCAGACACATAGCCATCAGCCATGCCTGCCCGAAATCTAGTAGTACAAACACAACCCCTCTACAAAAGAGTAAGCGTGGCTCATCTTCCGACACCGCCGCCGAGAAACCTGACACCGACCTGACCGTTTCCCACCAGAACCAAACTTCAATCTATTCACCAGCCGCTTTCGCCGGTAACCCACCGACACCGCCGAGGAATCGAGAAAGAGGAGAAGGAAGAAGTCGTCGTTCACGCCGTCCGGGATGGACTGCCAGCCGCCCGGACGCCGAAATCCAACATGCTCCTTGGCCGTATCAGAACGCCGTGACCATCGCTTTCATCCTCGACCACGACATCAACGTCCATGGCGTCGCCACCGCAGCCACCGACACCGAACCCAGCGGCGCTGCCAGCAGTCGGCCTGGTGATCCGATCACGGTTCTCGACGTTCTCGGCGTCCTCTTCAAGTTCTGAGGCCGGGTCGTCGTCGTGGTCGGAAACCAGACCTGGGTTGCTGTCTGCCGCGTGCGGACTCAGGTTTGGATCGTGAGGTGATTCTGGGATCTCGGAGTCGTTGCTAGTGAGAGTGGCGGTGTTATTGGCGGCGTCGGGCAAGAGGCGAGGCGCCAGCGGGGCAGGACGTGGGCGTTGGATGGGTTGACGGTGGCCCTTGCGGCTCACGGGGCGCTCGAGGGCGCGAGCGAGCATGTTGGGTGGCGGCTGCGATGCAGTTGCGCTGCTCGGCGTGGTGGTGGCGGTGTCGTCGTCTTCTGCACCGACCTCAGCGGTAAGGTCGATCTTCTCCCGCGCTTGAGTGGCTGCACGTTGAAGATCGCCGCCGAGACCGCGCTTGGCGAAAGCGGCAGTCAGGTAGGGAGTAGATGATGACGGGATCAGGGGAGAAGAATGGAAGGAAGCAGCTGCCGGGGACGCTGACGGATGGACGCCACTCGACGATCCCTGAGATAAAGCTTTGTGTCCCTGCCGGTGTATCCTCCAGGGACTTGGCATAGGGGTTGTTTGACGGAAGGATGGCGAGTTGAATGGATGAACCTTTGCGTCTGCCAGCGGGGCGGCAGTAGTGGCAGCAGTAGGCAACGAAGCTTTAGGAGCGGGTGTCCTCACAGTGGGCGCAAGAGGTGGAGGAGGCGCTTGACTGAGCATACGCCGGTCTTCGTCAGTGACAGGTTGACCACAGTCGGTTGCAGCTTCCTCATGCGTTTTGTACTCCTGCTTGTGGGCAATACGACAATGGTTGAGGAAGCCTTGAACACTGCTGAAGTTCCATCTGTGGCAATTTTTGCAAACCAACTTGACTGGTTCGCCGTCTTTGTTATGAATGATTTGAGGTCCCTTGTTGTTCTTGGGGCCAGTTGTCCGTACAGTGACTGGCGCTGGCATATCGGTTTCCATGTACTCCCGAGCGGAAGAAGTCCTCTTCGGAGGCGGCAAACCCACGTTGCTGTTCCGAGTCGTACGGCCGGCCGCCCGCGCGAATGCAGCCTCCCTATAGGCTTCCAGTTGGATCGAGCTGGGGTCAAAAGTAGAGTCGGGCAACAACCAGTGCGCATAGTGTCTGGTGTAAGGCCCATCCGTGACGCCCCAAGGAGCCGGGGACTGAGGTTGCGTGAAACCATGCTGTGATCGAACCGAAGGGCCTGTGCCAGCTGAGATAGCTTGGGAGAGACCGTCTGTACCTGGAAATGGGATGATCTCGCAGCGACGAAGCTGCTCCAAAGCAATCTGGCATTTGGCTAGTTCTTGCTCGATCAACATCAACTCCCGGTGCTTGAGCTGGATCTCCTGGTTAAACTGTTCTTCGATGACCTGCTGTAGCTGCGACATTTCACAGTCGTCCGGTGTTCCAAGAACGTGATCATCCGACATGCGTACAGAGTCTTTGCGTATATGCTTCTTGGTAGGAATATCCTGCCCTGAGACCCTGGCGGCTTGGCTAGGCGGAATTTGCGCAGAAGCTGGAGCCTGTCCAGGAGTCGGCAGCGAGCCAAAGCTTGCAACAGGCGCCGATAGTATTGCCGAGATGTCTTTCCTGATGTTGTGGCGTTCCTGCTGTATGCGCGCATCCGAGGGCAGCTCCTTCGTAGTTGATTCTGGCTGGGCCATGCTTTCCATAAGCTTCCGTTTCTTGAGATCTTGAAGGTCTGCGGGTTGCGTCGGCTCCGGACTTTCCGTCATCTTGCGTTTTAACTTGTTCAAGACAGGTATCTCGACGAAGGGCGCAGGGCGCATCTTATTCAACATAGCCTTATCTGGCATCTTGTCGCCTAGTTGATCGGAACACCATGCTAGGCGAAAGATACTCTGCATGTTCGACGGAAAGCTTTCTCAGGAAGGCGCTCATCTATCTGAGCGGTCCTATAAGACGTTGCTGGCCACTTTATCCGGTTTGCGACAGTGTGTCGTGTCCAGGTATGCCCGGCCTCCGATGTCGGGGATAGCCGCAAGCTCCTGGGAGACGTAGGACGACGGGTCAATCAGGTAAAGTATGGTGAAAGAGTGATGTGAAGCCGAAGAGTCGCTGTGGCGGCGTGTAGGGGTTGGTGAGTGGAAGCCTGCAGAGTAGGCAGCTTTGAAGAAGCTCTCCTTGAAAGCACGCAAGCAGCAAGCCAAGCCAAGATTAGAACGTCTCCGATGGTGTAATCCGGACCAGCCAAACGGTAGATGCAGATACGGAGTCGCGACGGACCAGTTGAAAGAGAAAATAGCCTTTGGTAGAAAGACCAGAGGCGTTGCGAAGGGGCGCGAGGTATGGGAAAGGGGAAATAAACTTGGGCGTAGAGCCACGATCCTGGACGACGGGGAAGATGAGATGGGAAGTGGGAAACGAAGGGAGAGACAGCACGACGCCGATGCGACGGCAAAGCACAGAGCGCGATACTGTTTGGAGTTAGGCCTGAGATCATTACGCGGGAGCTCTCCAAATCTCTCTCCCGCGCCCCTGTCGGGCGGATATTGGTTTGCTTCTTCCTATTGGTGCGCTTTTTAGGTTTCAAGCCTTCAAGGGGCGGCGCGCCCGATGATGCACATGAACGCTTCCAGAAACATCAGCTCTACTTCCGAGAGAAGAGCCTCAGACGTGCGGACAACGAATATATTCAACACGGGCAGACAGTACTCTTGCGAGACTATCTCCATGCTATCTTCCATATCAACAGACGTACCGGTGGTCTTGTCGGGGTGATCGGAATGCCCAGGGAGATGATGACAGAATAGGAGCAGGAATGGCAAACGTGGCGTTTGTCGGGTCGTCTCCAACACAAACGCGTTTGCAGTAGGTCTCCCGCGTGTCCGCGACTCCAAACGCCGCAGCGTATGCGCGCCGGTTACTACGCAGGTGACACGGCTGCGTACGACGTCTAGTACATGTTTGACACGGACACGGATTGCTGATTCATTCTTTTGCAGACTAATATGTAGGCATATATGGAAGATACGTAGTCGATGAGTAGTAATCCAATGAATTTTGTCCGCCAGAGTCATTGCGGGAAGCATGTGACAACAAGCGATTCCAAACCAGATTGCATGGTCTGCTTCCCGGGGCAGTAGTATTGCATGTGGTACAGGCTATGAATACCAAACAACTAAGAAACCAACAGGAAATAGAAAGGAAAAGTAAAACAAGATCGGTAGTCCAAAACAACTCCCCGTCAAGGATTCAACGAACTCGCCCGGGTGCTCAAGAATGCACATGCATCAACAAAACAACAGAAGCCCGACAACATTCCTACCTATGATCCTTCTGGGTTCCCTCCGGTATCCCTTCATAGTGCAATTGCCAGCACCAGACTTGGCCTACTGGCAGCCCTCATGAAGACTGACGACGTCCTCATTACACTTGCAAACGAAGCTTCTCACTGTGTCAAACTTTTTCGGATTCCAGTAGTGCGCGTTGAAGTACCACTGTTGGTTTTTGTATACCCCGTACCCGCCTCCAGTTTTGCAGTGCTCGAGTTCGTAAAGGTCGCAGTTGATCTTGGCATCTATTTTGATGATTGGTGCGCCAGTAGACGACGATACGCAGTGGCCAGGTGCCTCAATAGTCTGAGGTGCGTGAGATTCGTCTTGATAGGCCCAGACGTACTTGACTGCCTTGTTTTGGCGGGCTTCGAGGTGGGTTTCGTTTGTGAAGGCGCTAATGGCGGGGACGACGGTGGACACGGCGACAGCCGCGAGGGAGAGGGTGGTTGTCAGGACTGCGAAACGCATTATGATGTGTCTTTAGTGTCTAAAGTCTCTCGGTGGTATGGTGTTGTGTTAGGTGCATGTAAGTAGCAAGGCCGATGCCTGTTGTATCTTGTGCTTTTGGTTTCCGCGAGAAGAGACTGGACCGGCCAGGAAAGAAGTATGGCAAATATCGTCTGTCAAAGACTGTGAATATACAGAACACTGAATGAGATGAAGATGGCAACGGCAATGCAATGTTCCACACAATAGTTCTTATACCGAATGTACCCTTTCCCAATGTGGTGTCCAATAAGTTGCATCCTTCTTTGAGCCATACTAAGGGAAGAAAGCAACATCGAAACTCACAGCTCGTTCCTCGAAAGACCGTGCTTGAAATGGTACTGAACAACCAGCTCACGCGCCTTTTACAACACAAAGAGAACAACGACTGTCGAATGCAAGAAGTGTTATGGTGGTGAAGGGAAGAAAGCAAAACCAAGCGTTTTGATTGACCTGCAGCTCAGCCTCCAAGAAGCCATGCTCGAAATGGTTCTGAATAATGTCAATGCACAAAGAAAACAACCGCACCTAGCACCAAGACCTAACCAACAATCTCGCGGATTGTGTTGTATAGAGATCCGGGCCATGGATCCGCGTGATGCCTGTCATACAGGAGATGCCGCTGAGTAACAGGAAATGAGCGTGCGCAGTGTGCAGACGCCTTATAGCACGGTGAAAAAAATTTGTTGGTTGACGTTGAGAAGCTGAGATGAGAAGGCAGCTCGCATAGCTTGAAACCGGATGGTGCGCCGTGAAGTCCAGTCTAGGACTTCAAGAAGGCAAAACATTCAGCAATGAGAGTCTCTATATGACCAGTCACAAATAGTGCTGGCGCATCGGTCGGTTGGTTGTGTACGGCAGAGCGGATGGGATGCCCAGATCTCAGCGGCCTATGGCCGAACGTGGAATGGAGAGTACTCGTTGTGACCATGGGAGTTGCACATCAACGGCAAAGACGTATTCGAAGAGGCCGTGTATGTTTGTCACGAACCTCTTCTTTTCTATACAACGCTTTGAGCTCAGTCGCGAGATGAGAAGCTCCGCAAGAGGATCAAATATTTGGTCGTCGATATAGCAAAGTGGCCGAGACACCCCGAGTTCGATGTTAGAATTATCGATGTCAGCCGGTAGAAGGCGTGGTCGTTGCTTCCTGTTAGGGCATCATCCCGTCGTTGGCTGTATGTGTGGTTATATAGCTAGAGAACGTCGTTGGGACATCAGTGCTTACATGAGCTATGCGGACGTAATACGACAACGACCTGAGTACGGTCTGGTGATGGAGGTGGGCCACACAGGCCTCGAACGTTTGCATGGCCGAAGTCGAAGATGGAGAAATGAACCTTGCGCATGGAGAACCGACGCTTGTCGGCGCAGTAGCGGAAAGCGTGATACGCCAAGGCCATGCAATCCGGAAGCCAATCGTATGAGACGCGTAGATGAAATGCATATGGCAACTGATTATTTTGTCCCATACATGAGATACCTGGTAGAGTATAAACGTTCGACTCTGATTTCGTAAATGAACGTGTATGAAAAGCTGTTGTTGGCACTCTTGGGCAACAACTGGCATAGACGTAAGTCGACTCTTGCAGGATGCAAGTGCCCAATCCGAGCAATCTTGCTTGCCCGGAACTTCAACGGTTCGCCATACCGGTGTTTTGGCCCAACTCTAACCTGGGAACGCTCCTGGTAGATCGCATCACCAGGCAGATCTACTCGCATACCTTTGCAGACCCGTGTTTACTTGAGGTCTTTTTCGAACAATTACATACAACCAGGAGTCTGAACCGCAGCGGCAGCACACCGCAGGTCTTCCCTGTTCACTAGATACCGCGGCTCGCGTGCCGATCTGTACCGATCTGTACCCTTGTTTCCTTTCCTGGACCCTCGTGTTGCAGCGGCTGTGTCACCTCGACAAAGAACCCTCCCTCACCGCAGCACACTTTTCGAGAAATCGTGCGAGGGGTGCTGCCGGGCAATGAAGTCTTCAACGACTTCGTCCTCTCCCCGAACGCCCTTCCTTTTCTCGTAGCCCGCCGGCATCACCGATAGACCTACACCATGCCGGCCCTACCATCCCGTCCCCCTCCTCCAATGCCTCTGAAACCGTGCGGAGCGGTCAGAGCAATGACGATACGGCCAGCAGTGCGACACAGAGCCGGCGAAGCTCCATTGCTTCGCAGCAGAAGACAAGTGCATCCGGACAGGTGCAGAAAACATCCGGACAGCTTGGAGGAAAGCCTGGAAGAGAGTTGAGCAGAGAAAAGCCGCCCAGCAAGGATGGGGCTGCACAAAGGGCTGCTGCGGAAGTTGCGGGGCTCAAAGACTACGTACGTTGGCTACCTCTTTCTTGTCTACTGCGCAGAAGTCGAGATTGGAGGGGGCGAGCAGCAAAAGGAGGATTGGTGGACTTGCGATGGTCCTGGGATGGTACATGAATACAAAGTCAAGATTCGCTTCTGTGGCAGACAAGAAACATCAAACATGGGCATCGGTGGCTAGAATTAGGAGGAGGACGTGTTGGGGGATGACTTGGCTTTCCGGACATTGAATGTATCTGTATTACGCAGGATCAGTAGCTAACGTCGAACAGCAACTAGGTGATTGCCTTGGCAAGGGTGCCTTTGGCAGTGTGTACAGGGCACTGAACTGGAACACTGGAGAAACGGTCGCTGTTAAGCAGGTCAAACTTTCCGATTTGCCAAAAGGGGAGCTCAGAGTGATCATGGTATATTTCTCTTTGCGCGAGCAGAAGAACTGCTACTGACTGGAACACACAGCTCGAGATAGACCTGCTCAAAAACCTGCACGTGAGTTCTCCACACCGGTCATCTTATGCGCCTGAGTTAAAGTGTTGCAGCATCCTAATATTGTCAAGTACCATGGTTTCGTCAAGTCTGCAGAGTCTCTTTACATCATTTTGGAGTAGGCGATTCCCTTGCTGCCATTTATGCCCCGCTGACCTCGTTAGATACTGCGAGAATGGTTCCCTCCATTCGATCTGCAAGAACTTTGGCAAATTTCCGGAGAACCTCGTCGCTCTCTACATGTCGCAAGTGCTCAACGGCCTGTTGTACCTGCACGACCAAGGTATCATCCATCGCGATATCAAAGGCGCAAACATCCTCACCACCAAGGAAGGCCTGGTCAAGCTCGCGGATTTCGGTGTTGCAACTCGCAAAGACACTGGACTCCATGAAAGCAGCGTAGTCGGAACCCCATATTGGATGGCTCCAGAAGTTATCGAGTTGTCAGGCGCTACAACGGCCTCGGACATCTGGAGTTTAGGTTGTACCGTGATTGAATTGCTTGATGGTAAACCGCCGTATCACAAGTTGCAGCCTATGCCTGCTTTATTCCGAATTGTCAATGATGACCATCCACCCCTTCCTGAGGGCGCCTCACCGGTAAGCGAAGACCTGCGGATAGTGGTGTTATTTGCTGATACATTGTTTTGAAGGCTGTTCGTGATTTCCTCATGCAATGTTTCCAGAAAGACCCCAACTTGCGGGTCTCCGCACGCAAACTATTGAAGCATCCTTGGATTGTCAGCGCCAAGAGAACTGATGCGGTGGTCCCCACCAAACCGACAAAGTACGACGAAGCAGTGAAAAGCGTTCAGGAATGGAACGAGGCACTCAAATCTCCTAACAATGGATCTTTGCGACGAGCTTCTCGGCCGATGTCTCTGAGTCCAGTGCCTCCGAATTCAAAGAATGACATAGCTCTTCTCAAGACACCTGCTCCGTCAAAAGGACCGCTCAATCTGGCAAAGCGTGGAAACGATAACACAAAGTTATACCAGTCACCGGAAGATGAGAGTAAGGACAATTGGGACGATGACTTTGCAACTTCTGGCAGCGGGGGCGCACTGCACCTACCGCAGCTCAAGACGCACGACAACTTTGGTGGCATGTTCTCTTCGGAGAAGCTCAAGGCGTACGCCACATTCGAGACTGTAGCAGAAGAAGACAACTGGGACGACAACTTCGAGGGCGACCTTACTGTGAAGAGCCCCATGGAGCTCTCACAAGGCGACCCGTTGCAGACGGTCCGGCCTTTCTTCCCTGCAAGGGCGAACACTCAGAACATCAAGCATGACCCTCCCACTGTTTCACCACCCAAACCTCAATTTAGGGACCAGCAGAGGATGTCCTCGAAAGAGTCACAGCCGAAGACACAGATTTTGCGGCCGGCTCAAAACCTGCACCAAGGATCAACACTAAGCCCCCTCCTGTTGTAACTCGTCCGCCTGGGCTGTATCGAGAGAAGTCGATTGAGGACTACTCTGATCTGATTGCGTCAGATGACGTGGCCTTCCAGAGGAAGTTGGCACTTCTGCAGGCTCAAAAGGAAGACTCCTTCTCGCCAAAGCTCTTCCATCCCTCTGACCTGGTCAACCTTCCTCGTTCGGCATCTAGGACTGCAGGTAGTGTGCGGAAGACTTCTCCGCAGGTCCACAACGCTGCTGCCATGCGCCGGACCAGGTCATCGTTGGAGATTCAGAAATATGCGGAAAGCCCCGAAGATGACTTCTCCGATATCTTCGGAAAAGACGAAGGGAATGTTCTTGTCAAGCCTGACAGTGACAGTGGATCTGAGAGAGACACCCTGATGATGTTAAACTCAAAGCTTTCCAACAACTCCTGGCGTCTCGATGAAGAGGACGATGACGATCCCTTTGCCGAACTTGAGGAAGGCTTCGATGAGATGGATTTGGAGACTAACGTTGCGCGCGATAAATATGCCAGACTTTGTACACTCGTGGAAGGCCTCGTAGGATCACTTAAAGTGACACAGCCGGAAGACATCCTCGCGGCAATTGCAGATCAACTCATGCAGGTGCTGTACGAGTCCCCCGACATCAAATCCGTCATCATTTCCTCTCATGGCATGCTACCGATCTTAGAAATCCTCGAGACCTGCAACCGGCCACACATCATCCTCCGCTTGTTGAAAATTGTCAACATGATCATCCTTGACAATGTCGAAATACAAGAGAACCTCTGTTTTGTCGGTGGCATTCCGATCATCACAAGGTTTGCCCAGAAGAAATACAGCAGCGACATCAGACTCGAAGCCGCCGCTTTTGTCAGGCAGATGTACCAAACCAGTACTCTCACACTTCAGATGTTCGTTAGTTGCGGCGGCCTGAACGTTCTCGTTGAATTCCTCGAAGAGGACTACGAGGATGAGAGAGACCTGGTACTGATTGGTGTGAACGGTGTCTGGAGTGTTTTCGAGCTCCAGGTGAGCAATGCAGTCGCTCTTGAAGCTTGTTCCTCCTGTGCTGACATTCTTTGCAGGGACCGACACCGAAGAACGACTTCTGTCGTATCTTCTCGCGGAGTTCAGTGCTTTATCCCTTATCGTTAGTACTGAACCGCGTACTGGCCGAAGAGGGTGAGCTGGCGGAGCTTGTAGAAGGGCGCATAGTCAACATCTTTCTGCTCTTCTCGCAAGCCGAAAACCATGTGAAAGAAACGGTGGCCGACCGTATGGTTTTGAAGCGTATGTTTGCATCTGCCTCATATTGCGCAATCTGCTTACCTTCATACAGAGGTTCTCAAAGACCTGAAACGTATGTCGCCTGTCCACCAGGTCACTATGCTCAAATTCATTAAGAATCTTTCTATGCTTGCAACTACCCTGGACGCACTTCAGAACTCGAACGCCATTGAGGTTTTGACGGATCTACTCAATGCCAGCATGAAGCTAGATCACTTCCGGGAGATCTCCAATCAGGTCCTCAACATCATGTACAACCTATGCAGACTCAGCAAGACCAGACAGGAAGATGCCGCTCTCAATGGTGTTATACCTCTGCTCCAGCGCATCGTCAAAACGGAGCGGCCGCTCAAAGAGTTTGCACTACCCATATTGTGCGACATGGCACACTCTGGCAAAGTCGGTCGGAAGATCTTGTGGCAGAACAAAGGACTGCAATTCTACGTCTCCCTTCTTTCCGATCAGTACTGGCAGGTCACGGCTCTGGATGCAATCTTTGTTTGGTACATTTGGCTCGTGCTCTCTCACGGAGTTCACAATGCTAACCCTTACTAGGCTACAAGAAGAGACTGCTAAGGTCGAGGACACACTCCTTGCCAGCTCCGATTTCAGCGACGCTATCATCAATTGCTTCCTAAACTCAAAAGCAGATTCTTTTGAGAACTTCCTGGAGCCTCTCCAGAAACTCCTGCGCCTCTCCCCGCCCATCGCTCACTCTCTTGCTCATCCCGACCTGTTGTCCCGGACAGTCTTGAAGTTGCAGTCAAAGAAAGCCTTGGTACGGCTGAACCTTCTTCGTATCATCCGCAGCATCTGTGACGCCAGCGATGAAGATGGCGCCCTCATCAGCACTTACGGTCTGTACGACTCCATCGCCGACCTAGCGAAACACGACCAGGCTATTCTCGTGCGCGAGATGGCCGGCGATCTGCTAAAGAGTAGTGAAATTAACGCCCGCCGGATCATGGATGGTCAGAAGTCCCGTCAGCTCCGGAGAAGCAGTTCCAGTACCATGACACCCATCCTTCCATCGCCAGGTACCAGTCTTCCACCCACTCCCGGCAGCGACCGGATGGGCAGGGCCGGAAGTTATTTCGATCTAACTGCTGAACTAACAAGAGCACGACCCGTGGCTACCAGTTCGCCGTACCGACCGGTTAGCAGGGACGGCAACTCGGGCGGCAGCAGTGCGGCGGCGAATTGGAGCGGTGGAGGTATTACTGGCGTTCAGAAGAGCAGACTTCCGAGGACCAGTGCCGCGAACAGGGCCCACGGTCGCCTTAGCTTGGCACCGAAGACGGAGAATGTCACGCCCACTCATGCTTCAGCGCAGACTAGGCAGAACAGTGGCAGCGGAAGCGTGGCCGTGAACGCGAGGCGAAGAAGGCAGACAAGTGGCGGATGAAAGCGTGGAGAAGACTGAACAGGGGGTGAAGCGGCTGTTGGATGTGTGACGGCTGGTACATCACACATCCTGTCGACGCAGTGGGCACTTTTTCTTCACTCTTTCACTCTTCATTGGTTATCAGGTTGTGGGCATGGCTTTGGCGTGATCAGGATTCCTTTTGCATGGGTCGAGATGGGTTCTGCGAAAGACTTGATGCGGTTTTCCGGTGTTTGCATAGCCGTGGCGTTTGGGACTGCTGTTACCTGAAGGGCCGGATGGGCAGTCGGCAGGCTCTTCCTTATGAACATTTCGTACCTCCTTACCACGATTGCAACGTTTCGATATAATCATGGCTTGACCTGTTCATTATCACGCATCTTACGTGCCAACCTGCTACCGCTAATGTCCGCGATGTATGATCGTGTTGGGTGAGAGCTTCAATTTTAGGGGTAGCTAATGGACTTATTAGGACCCAGCGCTGAGGCCTTGTAGTGCTAAGTAGCTATGCTGCATGCCACAGCATATAGCCAAACGGTCTAACGGACCACAAAGGACAGCAGCTACCGCAATAGAATACGCGTCTGTCAAAGGGGCCTGAGTTTGTTTGCCGTCATTAGTGCTCTGCTTGCATTAACTTGCTTGTTTGTTCACGACTTGTCACCGCAGCATTGGATGTCTGCCGCGCACATCAACCCCTTTGTTTGAGCTGGATATTCTCGTCCCCCGAGTGTTTGGTGTTGGTGCCCCACAACCTTTCTGGATCGCCACACACGACCCTTCCTGCCTCTTCATTACAGCTCGGCACTCAAGTTACGCCGACGCAAGCAACCAGCGACATACTACCTCCTTGCCACCCCTGTCACCGCAGAGCTGTCGACACCGTTCCTGGTTGCCATGACCAACTCAAGGTCTTGCGTGCACAAGCCCTTCGTTCCTGACTCTGCTCCTGTTGAGAAGACGCACGAAGAAACGGATGTGGGTGAGCTTGCTGGAACAGCAGGCCGCCGGCCTGGGCGACCTGGACTTACTTCCCGCGGAACTCGCCATCGAGATACTCGAGATGTCATTAAGGGATGAGCCTCTCTGTGTGCCCAAGGAACCCGGGTGTGAACGTGCGAGGTGCATGATAAGAGAGACCCCACGAAAGGTACGAAAGGTCCCATGAGACAAGAACGTACGTCCAGAACGCACCTTTCTCCAGTATGCCCCTGCTCTACAAGGCTTCGAAGGACCTACACATGTACTGTGCCTGAAAAGACATGGAGCTGGCGGTACACTTTTCTAGTGCCACGCTCCCTGAGGATTTCGGCGAGCTTCTTGACTTGCCGCCATATGTGCTGTAGCGCTTAAGAAAGGTATCGCTCGACCTTCAGTATATGTCTCTCATCGACACCGATTTCGACACTGGTACAGCAGTGATTGGGTAGAAGCGAGGCACCTCCGACGCAGAAGGTCGTACATCGTTCGACTTGGGAACAATATACCCGCTGCGAAAGCCTTATCCGTTCTTCTGGTTGGTGTGATTTCCGGGCCCTTAGCCTGCTCAAGAGTACCATGGGTTCATACAAGGAGCGGCTGCTGCACTCACATCTTTGACTTGGGATGCGGATCAACCTTGCCTTCAACAGCAGGCTGCGATGTTATCGCATAGCATTTCGACTGACTAGGCCGCAAGCCAAATGAGTGTGCATATTGCAAGCTCTGAGGACCAAGACCTGGTCGCCATCTATACCGTGTGCCGTCCACTATGTCATTGCCTCAGGCAGGCAACTTCAGCGGCGCACAGGCAGGAGTCGATCAGACACTGGCATATCATTGGACCTTCAGCCACGCTTATGCAAGCCGTCATCCTATAGCCCTAACGCCTTTCCGCATAGTTCTCTTCGGCATCATCTCCTCTTATTTGATTGCCTCGCCTTCTCTCAAGCCAGATGCTATACTCCCATTAGTGCGCAACACGAATTAAGACATCACCCTGAACACCCGCGGTAGAACAGCATGGATATCAACACCATCTTCCAGATCATCGGAGCAGTCTTCGCGATCGTCGCGACGTTCTCCATGATGCCCCTTCTGTATGGTCTTGCGAGAAGAATTGTGAGGCGCGTCAGGCGTCAACGTGGTGGTACGAATGCGGATCCAGGTTAGCCCAGACACGTACCTCGGAGTGCAGGTCACGTGACTAACCTTACCCTTTCGGGGAAGATACCCCGCTTCTCCCGCTCCCAGTCACGCACCCGGCGGCGTTCTCTTTCCACTCGACTACGAATGGCTGGTGGGTTCACTTCCACAACACTTCGCGGACTGGCAGTCCACAGAGTGAGACCTCGGCATAGTCGCCAAGCACAATGCAACGACCTTCCAACGATTATGGAACGATATTCATTACCAGGCTGTGACGCGCGAGGCATCTGGGAGATGGGAGTGGCGTATGAGAGAAGTGGTGTTTTGGTGTTTAGGAGAAGGATTCCTGGGCTCACGGCGTGTTACATCGACGGAGGATTCCGTAATATCAACGCATGTATGGTTTGAGTTTTCTTGCTCACTATTCAGTCTTCCCTTCCCGTTCGCGAGCCCACTGTGTAGCGATCTGCTCATAAGTCATAAACTCCACCTCGCTGCCAAACGACTTGATGTATTCGAAGAACCTCTTGATCATGCCAATGATATGCGCCATTCCACTCGTATCCGGATGGATGACCAGACTGAAGACCGTCATATCTTCCCTACCCATCTCAATCTCCGATCTGAGCCATTGGAAACGGTCAATCCACATCCGCTCCACCACCCTGACATCCACGTAACCGGCAGAGTTGGGAACGTGAGGGAAGAACTGCATGGGGGTCATGTCTTCCATGTACCAGTTGCAAGGAATCTCGACCAAGTCGGAGCGCGGGAGGCTGTTGAGGTCTGGAGAAGGATGCATCCAGCTGCTCGCCTTCTTATCTGCAGAGAAGTCTATTGGCTCTATTGGCGCAGGATCCTTGGGTAAATAGTAGGGTTTGCTGTCATAGTGCGACAGAGAAGAGTCCCAAAGGAAGCCATACTCCTGGAGCAGGGAGATAGTGCGCTCCTTGAGCTGATACAATGGGGCGCGGTAACCGCATGGTTTCTTGCCAGTAAGTTTAGTCGCCAGATCAATGCATTTCTCGAGGACGTCGCGCTCTTGTTCTGCGGTCATCTGACTTGCGCTCTCGTGGCTGTATCCGTGCAAAGCAATCTCGCAGCCAGAGTCAACGATGGCCTTGGTCTGCTTGGGGAACGTCTCCATGGAATGGCCGGGAATGGCCCAGGTGACTTTGTCAGCAATTCCGAGGCTCTTGAAAACGCCGAGGAGACGGTAAACGCCAACGTTGGCAGAAAAGTAACCAGATGAATAATCGGACATGTTGTTCTCAGGATGAGCGCCTGTTCCAAGCCAGCCGGATATCGCGTCGAAGTCTATAGAAAGGGCAATCTTGATAGACTGCTTGGCTTTCGGTTTGGAGATCTGCATGGGCAATGATGGCGCAGACTGGGTTTGTAGTGCCTGAGTGGATCCTTCACTATTCTTCCCAAGCACTTCCTCTTCGCGCCATACAACACGCCCTTCCATGCCACCGTCAACACTGACGCATTGACCCGAAGTATGACCCGCTGCTTCATGGCTGGCCAGAAATGCGACAGCCTTTGCAACATCCTTTGGTTGAGCAATCTTCTTTAGCGCAACCGTGCCTTGACTCTCCAGATATAGCTCTCGAGGGTCGTCCAGCCGATCACCTATCAATGGTGTGTCAACCCAACCTGGCGCGACAGCGTTGATCCTGCCCTTGGAGTTGAGCTTGACCATCTCGTTCTTGACTGTCATCACCAAGCCGTATTGAAGGCCCGCCTTTCCGGAAGCGTATTCCGAGTGCCCAGCTTGCCCGAATTTGCCGCATTCACTGCCCGTCACGACTATAGCGAGATTGTCCAGCTCTTTTCCAAGGTTCTCCTGGCTCTTCTTTGCCGAGAGGAGGAAATGCTTGATCGTGAGGAACGTGCCCCGTACATTGACACGATAGGTATTTTCCCATGTCTCCAAGGGCATCTCCCAGATATTGGGATGCTCTTGCTCGTTAGTTATGCCTGCATTTGCGGCGAGGATGTTGATCGGTCCGAAATGGTCACGGGCTTTTGCAATGCAAGAGGAAATGGAAGCCTCGTCCGAGATGTCTCCGGTAATTGTGAAAAGGTTGGGTGAGGATTCGAGGGAAGATTCCCTGAGATCGTGCGCTGTGACTTTGCATCCTTGCGCTGCACGCCATACAGTCAACGAGTGTTATCTTCGATCTGTTTCGTGTCCTCACCTAGAAGCTCCTTGACAATGGCCGACCCAATACCACCAGCAGCGCCGGTTACAAAGGCGTGGTAACCTTCGATCGCTAAGTAAGACATGTTGAGACCGTAAGCCTCGATTGAACAACTACTATGGAGGCCAGCGAGCTTCAGCAGAGGGCAGGAATGCTGCAAATGCAGCGATAAATGCCATAATATCTCGTGCAGAAAACCACTCCGCGCGACGTCGGTAAAAGGAAGCTGTCAAGACAAACAGCGTGACGTCGCCGATAGCGACGTCTTATCGCGGGTTATTGAGTGGCCGAATTGGGTAAGCATATCCGCATCTGTGTGCGCTGGGCGAGCAAAATGGTACTGTTGGATACATTTCGCTTTTCTGCTTCTCCTACTATATACAAAACACAACGGAAGTTCTCATTCGTTCCCTTTCTATAAAACACGGCACGGCTTGGGTAACCGCCCGAGAGAGCCTGCTGTAGTATACGTCGGCGCTTAAATCCGCGGCAAGCGAGATGGAGTACCTGTTGTAGGCGGCTATGTATTGGCTCTTGGTGCCTCATACGTGTTCGGTGTACCTGTCTCTCCGGCAAGCACGACGATCAAACAGCATGCGCGCATTGGAGCTCTTATGTGAGGCTGAAGACCTGGTCGCTTTCAGGAAATGAAGAATGACTATACTGTGCCGCATGCTGCGCCGCACAAGATGAGAAGATGAAATATGCGAGCAATGTCCAGTAGAAGCGACGAAGGGTCGTTGAATAGAACATCTGCATGTGCTATGAGTGTCTTTGCTACTCCGTTCGAGCGGTTCTTGCGAGCGAGAGCTGAGAGACCATTACCGCCACTTCCTCCACACCAATCACCGCCACATAGTCCTGTCTCTCCGGTCGACCATGGTTACCCTCCAACGCGATCCGCACGACGAAATCCTCAGGCTGAGAGTGGAGGCGTCCGGCCTGATGTAGAAGACGGAACGGCTCAGAGGGATACAACGCCATCTGGGGTATCTGATGCAGCTGAGCTGGGAAAGAAGACTGCCATGGTCACAGTAACAAAAGCAAATGATAGAGTGTTTGTGAAGGGCTGGCCAGGAAAGCCAACGAAATTAAAAGAAGCATCTTTGCTGGCGGTCCTGCTGGCTCTGAGCGATATTATCTTGACGCTTGCGCCCATCGCTTTCATGGGTAAGCGTAGAAGTCCGAGTTTTCATACAGAACGCTGATCGAAGCCAGTGCTGGGATTTCTGGTGCTCACGCTGCGTGGACGGCCGACGACCAACAACAGTCTGGGCACAAAAGTTGAACAAGCAACGGAAATTGTGAGGAAACGCTCGGCAAGACGTACGGGTGGAGACTGACCTCTTTGAAGGGACCCACGATATGGCCGGTTGTCTTTGCCGCTGTCGCTGGAAGATCATTGAAGATAACCGCTCGCTTTTGTGCTGAGCGTGGATCCAAGCTTGGTGTATGAAGCCCGAACATCAGAGAATGATCCTGAGCTAACCGGCAGGACAGAACCTCGAATTGCTCATGGCAAGCCAGACCGTATGGGGGACCTTTGAGAGCCAACTGCTCATGAAGCGGTTGAGTATCGTTGGTGCTCACCTCTTCGTACTTTGGACCCTCTCACCTCTTGGTGGCCAAGCTTCTTTGCGACTCTTGACTACGAGCACTGCGGTCACGAATTCAACCGCAGGCGTACGATACATGCCGACAGGCGGTATGGACTGGAACCAGACTAACAACGGCGCATTTGCTCTTGGTGATAATACCAGCGGTCTTGCGGCAGTGAACTCGATTTACAGCGCGACCCTACTCGCGCCGGAAAGTGTCAAGGACTCATCACAGGACACCTGGGGCAATGTCAAGATACCAAAGCTGGAGGTCGCGTCGCGTTTTCCATCGTCCGGGGATGGGTGGACTGCGCTTCCGGTTCTTCATTCCAGCAGCGACTACACATCGCTGGTCGGGTTGCCGGTCTCTGGAGGTCATGCCCAGCCTGGTTCAACAACCCTGTTTAACATCCAGCATTCTTATGTCAGTCTGGACTGCCCGATTCTGTACAACACTTCGAAGGACGAACCCTGGTGGAAACAGCAGTTGGGATATGTTTGGTCTTCCGGCAACGGTTCAACTACCTTTTACGACCGTGAAAAGGGTACCCAGACCTCTTTCTTCCTGGATACCAACACGCGCTTCTTGAACGATCGTCTCGACGCGCTCTACCTGAACGAGACCTCGGACATGCTTGCCAACAAGACGCTGCAGGATACCCGCAATGTCCTGTTCGGATCGGAATACACGACGCCGTTCAGTAACGGTGACTATGCGCTTTTGCTTCGTAACTGCACGTTGGGTCAAAAGTACTTGGAAGCACAGGTACAGTGCCAAGCAAGCAGCTGTCGAGTGATTGCCATACGTCCTTCAGTCCGATTTGCGAACCGGAACACGCACCTCACACCATTCGAACTGATGCAGGTCAGCTTCAACACGATGCGCAATTTGCCCCTAGCAACTGGGACCATTCACAACGGCGACGCAGCACCATCCGAGCTATTCATCCGTGGCGCAAGCATGCCATTTGGTCTCGCCAGCTCTTCCATGCAAGACATGATTTCGGTATCGGATGATGCCTTCGCTGTGCGTCTGGGTCTTCTTCTCAACACCTACTACCAGCTCTCCTTGGCGCCACTAGCCCACACAGGCAACTTGCCAGATCCAACCTCAGATGTATGGGCTTTCCGGAACGTCTCAGTCTCCTCTTTCGAGGATTCATCGTTGAGTGCGCCCTTCATACCCTGGAACGCAACTGCTGTGGTCTCGAAGACTGACGAAGTTTACGACTGCAACTACCTTTGGCTTGCCCTTCTCCTCGCATCTTCTTCCGTTTTACTGGTTACAGGGTTGGTTGGTCTGGTCCTGAGGTTCAAGTGCAACGCACCAGACATGATTGGATTTGTGACCAGCATGACGTACAACAACCCTTACGTGACGCTCCCGCCTGGAGGGGTACTTTGGGCGCCATGGAGCGCGCGCATCTGTTGAGAGACGTTAAAGTCAAGATCGGAGACGTCAAGTGGCGAGATACCGTTGGTCATGTTGCATTTGCGACCTTGGGACCTGGTGCGGATGTCAGAGATCTTGACAAGCTGAAGTTCTATGCTTGATGATTCTTCGACGAGTCCAGGCAGAGTCGGTGTTCAGAACGAAATCCATATTTTCTGGACCATCGTCCAATCATTTCTCGCACATATTGTACACTGCATACGCGCTAGACTTTCAAGATTCTGGGCGCCCAAAAGGAAGATGCATAATGAGTAAAATCGCTCATCGGTTGCTCTTACCGGCCACCTCTTTCGTTGCAGTGTGTTCGACCAACCATCTTCTATTGGCGCGTGTCGCGTTTTCTTTTGCGCAAGACTCCGTCTGCACCTTCTCTGAAGCCCGTAAGGCACGTTGCACACTTCATGTTGCGTCGTAATCGTGAAGATAGCTAGTTAGTGCGTTCTGCAAGAGGGCTGTTCTAGCGCGACATGGTCTTTGGTACGCTGGAGAAAGGTGCATGAAATGGTGAGATCACCTTGGCCATGAAAGATCCTACAGAATCGCTCTGCTCCACGAAGGGGATCGGAGCCGGGTCCATATGCCCGGCAAGTCGCTCACGATGTGTGTACGACTAAAGGCTGTCGTTGTTGAGAAAGCTATCCCTGCTCACTGCGTGAACGACGTCCAACGCGCTCGGGGCGAAGATGGCGAGGTATCGATAACTCCCGAACTTGAGCGGTCGACATGCATAGGGCTGGCCGCCAATGAGGTCTGGGGCTGAAAGGGTGGAGTGGAGGAGTTCCCATCGCAATTTCCGAGGTGCATGAGGGTTCTGTCATGGCCATCATCATCGTTGAGCGGCGGAAGAGGTTGCCCTGCATTGCCGTCGGCCAGACGCGGTGCCCAGTGCAAGTCGACGCGGGTCGCGTTCATCTGCCGATGGTGGTCGATCCCAACTTTGCAAGGTTGGACGGCGTCCGCAGTCGAAAATCACTCAGAATCGCTGTGGAGGGGGCCGAAGATCGACTCAAGCCCCAGGAGCAAACGGAAGCGGAAGCGAAAGCAAAAGCAGCTGTCTCCACTGCCCCAGCGTTTCTGTCACCAGTCAGCGTCGGACAGCAACACTGCGCGACGACGACTTCTGACTTGCGTGACTCCTGTCGCATCCTGCCTGCATGCGCGCCGTGCTGGCTGGAGGCAATTGGCCGCCAGGCGCAGCGTCCCCTGTCAAACACGAGCCAATGTGACAGCGCGCACACGTTTTTCCCCATCGTTTTTCCCTGCCCCCTTGGTGGCGCATCCGAGTCCGAGGCGTCCCCTGGAGCTAATCTTTGTTCCTGAACAATCCGACCAATGGCAGTGCCTGAAACCGAGTTGCCGGGAGGAGGCTTAGCATCCGTCATCGTCCACTAACTGCTTGTGGAAGTTTGAAACGTTGGATTTCCAGCCCAGAGCAGAGACGACATGCAGGAACGTGGGTTGGACAGAACATGAACCGCGCGAAACACAGCGCAACAACGACGACAACGACGACGACAACGACGACGACGCAGCGCGACATAACTGCCGCTGCTCAAGCCCGTGTTGCCAACGTCTGCCCCCGTATGCAGCGCATGGCAGGGAAAAGACTGCGCAGGGGAAAAACGGGGCTCGCGACCACCAAGGATCCAGAGCGCAGAGCTTTTCAGCATTTTCTTCTCGTTGGACCGAGAAAAACGCGCCTGGGCCTGCACTAGACTGAGATGCGGAGACTGTCAAAGAGCCTCTGATTGGGGCATTCTGTCAATTGACCCATGTTTGTGCGCGCCGGGGCAGCCTTTCCACTATCGTCACTAGCAGGGGTTAGGCTGTCGGGTGAGAAGCGGGTTGCACGACGGTCTGTCAATGGATTCCTTTCACACGCGCACCTCCACAAACTGCGCCCGCGCTTTGTGTCGCTGCTTCCTTGTTGCGACTACTAATAGCCCAAAGCCCTCCCACACTCCTTGACACTCTTCTTTCACCAACTCACAGGCTTGAGGTATAGCACAGCACGCGCGTTCGTCGCAGTCACTCTTTACACTCCCCGAATCGCTCATTCTTCGTTCAAGGGATCCAGCATCTCTTAGCACACTCCTTCACAGGTTCATTTGCGATATACCCGTTTCACGGATACACAAACAGTTCCTGCCACCCAATACACAGAATTGCCAGTCAATTCGTCCTATCATTGCCAATTGACGAACCGTAGCCACGCTCTCTAGCTACTTCAACCCACATCTTTCCAAGGAAAACTCACTTCACATCACAATGAAGAGCTTCGCAGTCCTTGCCCTCTTCGGCGCTCTGGCCAGTGCCGCCCCAATGAACAAGCGCGATGTCGTTTGGGTCACTGAGTATGCCACCGACGTCGTGACCGTCGAGATGACCCAGACCGTCTGGGTGGACTACGCTTCTTCCACCGAGTCCGCTTCCACCTCTATCGCCCAGTCGTTCAAGCAGGCCGCCGTGGTCACCACCCCAACCCACCGCAGGCACACCCGCACCGTCGGCCTGACGACCACCTCTGTTCTTGCCACTTCGACTGCCGAGAGCAGCTCGTCTTCCGCGGCCCCAACTGTTGAGAGCACCTCCTCTGTCTATGTCGCCCCTACCACCACCAGCTCCACCTCGGAGTACGTGGCACCAACCACCACTTCCACCTCTGAGTACGTTGCGCCAACCACTACGTCGACTTCCGTGTACGTTGCTCCAACTACGAGCTCCACTTCCGTCTACGTTGCCCCAACCACCAGCATCTCTTCCGTCTACGTTGCGCCTACCATCGCATCTACCAGCTCTGTCTACGTTGCCTCAACCACCAGCACCAGCGCTGTCCCAGCTGCCACCAGCAGCTCTTCCTCCGGATCCGGCGTTTCTGGTATTGGCGCTTCCGGAACCAGCTACACCGGTGACCTCACCTGGTACGAGGTTGGTCTTGGCTCTTGCGGTGAGACCAATGTCCCAAGCGACCACATTGTCGCCATCTCACACGTCATCATGGATGCCTACAACACCGGCAATTCCAACACCAACCCCATGTGCGGCAAGACTGTCACCATCACCGGCGTTGACGGCTCTGACTACACCGCTACCGTTGTCGACCGCTGCGTTGGCTGCGCCGAGGGCGATCTTGACTTGAGTGAGGACTTCTTCAACACCGTCACTAACAACGGCGACGGCCGTGTCCACAACATGAGCTGGAAGTTCAACTAAGCTAGCCACCCATGAAGTGAATGCGCTTGCGCATTCACACATCGGCACTCTCCGCGCTTGAAGCGCGAGCAGTGTCCGCCCACTCCTTTGCATACCTTCTGCATCTGCGCCGCAAGATCGGTGCTTTTGCAAATCATCACGACATCAATGAATCGGGGGAACAGGAAAAACAAAGAGGAAAACCATGCATGGCATCCCGACTGGCTGGCTGGCGATCAAGGGCGTTGCTTAGACGACATCTTCATTGCGACTTTGCATCTTCTGTAGATAGCATTTATTTTGTCTCCACTTGGGGGTGCCTTGTGGGCTTTGGGTTTGGTGGGTTTTGTACGGGAATGAAACAAGGGAAAATCTATCAAACTGTTGCTACTGCTTCACTTCACCTCGCCTTCTCGTGTGACAATGATGCTTCGAACTCCATCACCGTGTTACACGTTCACACACCCGTACTTGCGCTGCACTGGTGTTGTCGCCATAACAGAAAGCCTTGCTGCTCTGGCCGGAGTGTGTCAGCTGGCTTGTATATGCGTCTTTCCCAGCCCAACCTAGTTCTCTTCTTTTAACGTCAGTTTTCCACGTTTCAACATCAGTCTTGCACAACATTAGCGCCTTCTCGGGGAAAATCGCCGTGGAGTAAAGAAGACGAGGGCGCAAACAGGAACGCGTACGAGGATACGGGACAAAGGGCTCCGTTGAGTGCAACTGGCTACAAGCTGGTCTCCAACGGGGAATCCCATTCCTTGTTGGGTACGGAACCTGGGCCTGTTTGACGTGAGGTCATAGATCAATCAACCAGCAACAAGTAGAAAAAACACCAACCGCAACACTGCGAGAATTTCACGTAGACGGAATATAGCAATCACCCACGAGAACACGTACCCTTCAAGATCCCAATTCCGGTTCTAAGTCAGGGTATGGGCTCAGGGAAAGACACTTTGCGTTTGACGTTCGCAGACAGCTCATGCTCCGTTCAGTACAATGGCCGACGAAGTCAAGTCCAAGCAAGGCGAGCCGCTCGCCAAAGGCGACCACGTCAAGACCAAGTTCAGAGGCGGCAGACACGAGGGCGAGGTGAATAGCACGAAGCCATGTTGCCGTGGTGCATCTATATCAGAGCCGTGGCCACGTCCCATGCATGGCGGCGCCCGCATTCGCATAACACACCACTCTCACGTTCCGGAAAATGGTTTACTGACGTATCCATCTACAAGGTTGAGAAGATCGTAACCACGGAGGAGCAAGCCGATGAGGAAGGTGTCAAGAATCCGCCAAAGGTGCGTTCCTGGATAGACCTAATCTGGTTGCCGAGACAAAACGTTGACTTGACTGTTGCATACAGGTTCTTTTTCATGACCAAAACGACAAACGGGTTGCTCACAACCCAGCCACGCTGGACAGGAACCCCGGTGAGAACTACCCGCAGTCGTATGAGGGTAAGAGGGACACCACGCGATGATTATGGGGAGGAGGTGGCGCAGTCTTACGGATGTATCAGCCATGAATAGGCTTAGAGTGAGCCTTGCCATGCACTACCAGGGACACCACAACACGACTACGACTTCAGAGATTCTCCGAATGCTCAGCAGTATATGCTCAGCAGTGCATAGCATTAGAGTGCGCTTTGTCGGCGAGCTATCGCAGGGGTTTCAGTGGATTGATAACAAGTCCGTTATACATCAGGTGACGCAAAGCCGGTCCCGTTGGGAGATTGGGCTTCCAACGACGTCCGCCTGCTGACTGATACGGGGCACTTCTGAGCAAATGCTCTAGAAAAGCCTTAGCTGGAGCATGCAGAAGGGCACAGTGATGGCATAAACTGCGCTTACGATTACAAGAGCGAGGCAAGCAAGGCCTCGACAGCGCAACGTACGAGTCATGTGCAACCCAGATGGAGACAGCGATAAGAGCGTGAAGGGCGACCACCACAGATCGCGATTGTTCTCCTCGGGGTTTGTGTTGACAATACAAGCGAACACGGGGTTGACAATACAAGCGAACACGGTGTTGACAATACAAACGAACACGGGGCCTCCAGGTGAGCCAGGCAAACGTTGGTAGCTTCGTCAGCGACCTCGCGACCCCAGTCAACCTGATTCACCGGGCCTCAAGCGCGGCTTGTGGATAAGCATCCCGGGCAAAGCCGACCGTGCAAGGTAGCATAGCATGGTGCAGGGGATGATGGTGCATCTTGTGTAATCGCAATTCGCGGGCATCAACACGCCATGATATACCACAATGTTATGTACGTGTGCAGGCGGTGAAATGATGACCGAGAGATGGGGGATGTGAGCTGCGGGCGGCTTATTTGGACGGTTGCAGCGATAGGGTTGTGCGCGAAGGCAACGTTACGCTCGAATTGGCATACGAGCCACGCCCCTAGCCTCGAACTGGAAGGACGAGAGGCACGAAAATATCAAAGCTACATCGGATTCGGGAGTCAACTCGGCGTGAGGTTCCATAAGCTGACTAGCACGAGGGCCACAGCACCGCCAGGATGAGCCCAAGCGCGAGAATAGCTCTGGACAGGCGCGAGCTTGGCGAGCAGGCATGCGGCCTGCTCGTGTTCCCTGCGTGCGTTTGCGTTTCTGGTGAAGCGAAGGGTCGGAGCTTGATCCTTCCTCTGCACGCATCTCCTCATTTCCCGCCAAAACGTGGCTGCAGCCTTGCTCTGTGGAAGGAGGAGTAAGTTCGACGCTGAACAGCGGTCTGCAGAGGAGCAATCTCTCCGCTCCCCTCCTCTCTCTCTCACCAGCCTGCAGGCTCTGCACATCATCCTCACCTCGTGTGTCGGCGAAAGAAGCGAAGAAGAGAGAAGAGAAGAGCATCGTACGCTTGTTTACGACCGGACCACAGTCTTGGCGCGCATCTCGCTCGGTGTGGGTCTGCTTCGTATCCCGACCCTGTGCTGAAACACAAGACGACGCGGTCAATCCGCTCCTGCCCACGCAAAGCCCACACTCTCTCACCCGCCCGTCCGCGAGCAACACCTACACACTACACCACCGACCTGCCTTTAACCACCCACAATCAGACCTTTCTTTCCCATTGCCTTTTTCCTGCGAAACAAAAAACCCCAACGACATACGCATCTGTCGCAATTCACATCCTAGTCACTCATTCAGCACGCATGTTCCAGATCGGCGCGCCCTGCCTTTAGCCGCGGTCCGCCCAGCAGTCCGGCCAACTTGATTTGCTTATTCACGACACGCCTGCATTCTGTGAGGGACTACGCCCAACAATAGTAGCATCATGTCGAATTCGACGAGTAAGCCATTCTCCTTCGAAAACATCACCTCAAATCGTCGCCTTTGCTGTTTTGCGACGTGTTCAAGCAGCTAACAATGTCGTCCGACACAGTCACTCCGGCCTCAATCTCCAGCAGCATCCTTTCATCCATCTCCTCCGAGTCCTCCGTCGCCGCCGCCTCTTCCTCCTCTGCCGCTGCTGAGTCGTCTTTCTCGGCCGCTGCGGCATCCTCGGTCTCATCAGAGGTCCTCGCCCCTACTACAACGACTGTCGAGCCGTCCACAACAAATGTTGTCACATCCCTGGTCACCGCCTCCGCCGGGCCAGCGACTACACAACTCGTCACATCCGTTGTCACTCAAACACCATCATCTGATGGGGAATCGTCCCTAGCTCCAGTAACTATCGTTGTCACATCCGTATCCCAGCCTACGACAACTGCCGCTGCTGCCGCTGGCTCGTCCAGCTCGACATCTGCGGCGGCATCCTCTACGTCATCAACCCCTGCCAGCCTGTCAAGTAACGGAACCACTGATGCAACTTCACACAACGGTCTTGGGGAAGGCGGAAAAACCGCCGTGGCAGTCGTTGTTCCCGTCGTAGTTGTTGCCCTCCTCGTATTGGCCGGTTTGTTCCTCTGGCGGAGAAGGAAGCAAAGAAGAGTGCTGCAGAGGCCAGGCGGAAAGAGGTTGAAGAGTACGGATACAACCCGAACAACGATCCGACGCTTCCATCCATCGCCCAAGATGGTACATCAGAAATGGCAGAAGATCACGGCAGCGGCTATCGCGGTTGGGGCGCCGCCACCATGTCCAACAGGAAAGCGTCCACAACTCTTTCTGGCGGTCACACACAAGGTCAATTGAGCGAGTCTGGAAGCCAACCCGGATTTCCCCGAGCCCGACCGGTGACCGGCTCTCCGATGGACATTCTGGTGACCCATTGGTGAACAACCGCAATACGATGAGCAGCGACGATCTTGGCGCTCTGGGTGCCGGACCAGTTGCTGGCGCACACCGCGGCCAGGGAATCACTAGAGGTCCTTCTAACGCCTCTTCACACTACTCAGCCGGCAATGTCTCCGACAGATCGGACGAGCAGAGGGCACCAATCGGCCAAGCATACGACTATAACCCTTCCAACTACGGCTACGGTCAGCCTGGCCCATACGGAGATGGTACTTATGGTGGTGGCAATGACATGCCAGTCGTCAGGGATGTGAGCGCACGCCGCAATACCCGCATCGAGGCTCCCGGCAACTACCAGCAAGGCAACAGCGGTATCGCGCAGAACTTTTAGAGCATGAAGCTAGCTCTCTACCCTACCGATCGATGGCAGATATGCTGCTACCACAAATGACACGACGAGCGAGGGCGGGCGCCGCACGCCGTTGTATCGGAATCCAAAGCGAGTCGTTAATTCAGCGAATTCCTATAGTTTTGATCTGGGAAGGAAGGCGTTCTTCGTTGTCAGTATGGCGTTCCGGCAAGGAGAGATAACCCCTCAAGGTCTTTTGTGTGTCAAAACTCGCTTTCCTTTTGTTTGCATCCAAACCCCCTTGTCTCCGTGAAAGAGCATGTCTGTCGCTTGGCTTTCCTTGTTATACCCGCATGTTCCTTATGCAAAGCACCTGTCCATCGACCCCCTATTGAGTAGCTAACGAGTCCCATTTACTTTTCCGATCTCTCTATTGGATATCCGTAGCGTTATTGAGTTGTAATCATACCATGCATTTAAATATCCGTTTGTCTCCGTCTGTTTCTTCTTGGAACGTGAAAGATGTAGGCTGGCAATGGACACTACAAGGCAAGACGGTAATGGCCGCATGTAGGGTGGAACAGAAGGTGAAGTTCGTATGCGAGATGACTCGGATCGTTGCTGCTTTACAACCAGAGGAAAGTTTTGCTGCCGCGATCATCGATGTGAGTGTTTGCTAATCCCCAAATATAGGTTAATGCACGTTTTTCCATTCACGTTACAGACACAATGGGTTGTCGATTAACAGCAACGACTACCCATACCGTTTCGATCTCCTTCTCTCACCCTGCTGCCTGTTCGGCTCGTCATGACGGCCGCCTTGCTGTCATCGCTGGAGGCGAGGCATCGGCGAAGCTGTAACCGAAGCGAAGCAGCTCGAGTCTGTTGTCTCTTGCTTTGTTCACCCATTCTTAGTGGTGGTGCCTTGATACATCCAGCCTAGACCATCTAATCCACTTTCTCCCCACCCGTCCATGTCACCTGCCGTTCCAACACCCCGCTCGGCAACGACAGCAACAAGTCCGACATGAACACCACAGTCTAAACAAGTCATCGGCTCAACAACTTCTCGGATTACTGGCGGTTGCCAGTCCTGGAAGCGTTCAGCGAGTAGTTTCCCAAAGGATTACTCAGCACGCCGACCAGCATGGATCGCGCCCCCATAAGAGACATCCGCCCAGGCCAACCGTTCTATCACCGACCGATGCCGCAGACTCGTCCTCGGAAACGAGACCGTGGCATCCCGCATCGGGCCTGGCCAAGCAGATTTCGTGGTTTCATTGGAAGCCGGTTGGAACAGTATGCCCCTCATCCATCGGAGCGGTTTCTCTCCCACTCCCCAAAAGAGGGTGTCCTCTCTCTCGGTCGCGGGCGAGGTTTGGCAGTACAAGATCTCCGTCGGCTGGCTGTACACCGACCCGCCTGTTTTACTCGGAGCTCATCGGCGAGCGTAGAGGGCGAGGAGGACGAAAAGGCTCAATGACGAGGATCTGCGCGACAATGGTCGAGGCGGGTGATTCGCTCTAGCACCAGATCATGCTCATCAGGGTCGCCGATCTTCGCCGAAGAGAGTCAGAGTACCACACATCTTGGGCGGGCACCTTTCGACAATTCTTCTCCGCGCATTCGAATAAAACAAGCAAGGGGGTCTTGTTCAACGCGCTAGAATAAGAAGATGATGATGAAGAAGCAATCGCCGCACCCCTCATGAATCACCGGTTGTCAGGCTCTTGTTGGACGCGATGTGCCAAGACGGGGAGAATTCGAAAAGGACGAATCGGCAAAACTTCCGGGTGTGCTCTCGCAGATGTCAGCGGATGTTCCTTGCTCGAGCTCTGGCCTCCTATGTCGGCGACAACGACAGAGCACCCTGGGGGGTTACGGATGTCGATACCACCACATCCACACCACCGACGATGAGAGAGACGAATTCTGGGCGTTAAGGAACGGGGAGGCGCAATGAGACCGGACAGTGGTAGCGGATCATCCGGACCACTCAGACGATCTAAAGAAAGCATTTTGCCGCTCGCATACTCTTGCCTAAAGTGAAAGAAGAGGGCCAGACATACTTACGTTGCTTAGCGCATGGAGACCAAGCGGTGGAAGAGAGGCCCCAGAAACGAAGACGTCGACGTCTTGCACATTTTCTGCTTCTGCCATGTATACTTGGGAGGAGACACAGTCTCAGCTTCTGCCAAAGCATAAGCATACCGATACAGTTCCTCATTCCCTAAACCTACAACAAAGCGCCTCGTCATCCAATGCTTTCCCTCATCCCACCTTTCCAGAACACCCAAGAAGCCACCCGTCCTTTTCACCTATGCCCATCCCTCTTCCCCTCATCCTCGCTGCTCGAATCGTCCCCCAAATCAAACCGCTCCCTATCCATATCCTCCCTACTCCTACTCAGATCATCCAACTCCGCCTCATCAAAGTCCGCCGCCTCGACGTCCCTCTCCTTCCTGCCACCCAACCCTCTAAGCCCCTCCAATCCCATCCCCGACCCATCGCTGCCAAACAAGCCCTTGTACCCGGAATGCTTCCTCCTCTGCCTCCAGACAAAGTAGCCCCAAACGCCCACCGCAATGACGACCACAATGAGCGCCACCTTACCAGACTGGTAGTACGCATGCCAAGTCGCTTGATCCAGCTTCTCCTTCTCCGCCTCCTCCGCGGCCGTAGAGTTGGGATGGCCGCCCACGGACGTCGAGGGCGCTTTCTCGCCGTCGAGCCGCGAATCCGCGGGCGTGCCGCCGATGCTAGCAATGTCCACGCCCATGAATCGGTCCAGCATATCCCTCGTCCTCCTCGGAAAGTCGAACGGAACCATGTGACTCGAGTTGTAGAACATGACGTAGGTGAGGTTGCGCGCCGTCTGCCAGATGCCCGCGGGTTCGCCTTCGAAGACCCAGTCGCGGCGGGGCGCCCAGACGCCCGGGCTGGTTTCCATGCCCTTGCCGCCGTTCCACGAGAGGTTGTTGATCAGCTCTTCGGTCCCGATGTGGTTGCAGATCAGATCTCTGTCGCCGGAGAACAGGATGATGGGGACTTTTTCCAGTAGACCGGGAAGCAGAGTAACCGAGGGCGCCGAGTTGCGCGCGTTGAAGGCACCGCCGACTTGGCCGTTGCACTCTTGCCAGCCGGTATTCTTGTCTTTGTTGACGTGCAAGGCGGCGATCACGTCGTCGCGGCGGAGGTAAGGTGTTACGGTCTCGAGATCTGGGGGCCAGTTCATGCCGCATGAGGGATAGGTGTCCGAGAGCCGGATGTCGTACATGTTTGTGCATTTGCCGTTGGTCTCTTGTGTAATGCGGAGGATTTCCTGCAGAACGGTTTCGCAAGATGAAGTGTCGACGTGATCTTTACCACCGGCATCGAGGTCCTTGATGCAGACTGCTTGTTGCGCTTCGACTTTCTTCGCCCCCTCGCTGCCAGACTTGATGAGGCCTTCTTTGTAGGCAAATTCGCTGTAGGATAGGTACTGCCGAGGTGGGTCTATCCAGCCGTTTCCGATCAGCAGACCGGAAAGATTCCAGTGGTGTTTCGTGGTATCAGAATTGCGGTCGAGTATTGCCTGCGTGATGTAAGGAATATGCTGGCCTGCGTATGACTCTCCTGCAACGTATAGCTAGGGATGAGTCAGCATCTGCCCTTAACGTCCATTCAGTGTAGCCACTTACATCGTCACTGGCGTAATCTGGAAACAGCGCGAAGAACTTCTCCAGGAAAAGCACCATCTGGCTTGCCATGTCTTTCAACTCGTGCACATAGGCGTTCGAATCCACGTAGCTGAACCCAGTGCCAACAGGGTTATCCACAAAAAGCAAATTCGCGAACTCGTCCCATGAGCCGTCGTTGTACCTCAATGTTCCGTCTTTTTGCACCCTGTATGGCCCCAACTCCATCATGTTGCCGTCCATTGAGCTGCATCCTGGACCGCCATTGAGCCACAACACCGTCCTCTTCCTGTTCGCAATATGCCGGTTCTCAAAATGCCAGAAGAAGAGGTTGCCGTGGTGCTCAGGTGTAACCTCGATGTGACTGGACTCTGCGTCAGATAAAAAAATCTGCTGTAGCGCAAACGGTAATACGTACCCAGCGTGCATCCTCAGTAGCGGTTGCGGTGCGCCTGGCAGGGAGTGGACATAGTAATCGGCGGCTGTCTTCTCCGCAGTAACTCCAGATATCCATGCTGAACAACTGAGAAGGCCCAGAGTTATCAGGCCCCTCCATGTTGAAGCCCCTCGCCCTCGTCGTGCCTGCCTCATCCTGGCTGGCGGGCTGATGCCTCCCTTCAGATGTGAGTGCTTCGTTGGTGCTCCGGAGTCGACGTTGATGAATTTTCAAAGAGGCGGACCTAGCAAGGATTGCTAAACCCGAAGCGAAGTCCTGGAAGGGATGGCGTGCGGTGGAGGCCGCGAGATGATGCTACGAGAAGTAGCTATCTGTTGATAGAGCAACTTGTCCGGAAAGGCGCATAGAATCAATATCGGCCGGTAGTCCAATATCTCTGGCAAGATCTGTTAAAGGAGTAGTTCGTCGACTTGAGCTACTCTAGGTCCAGATAAGGAAAGACTAGCACATCAATGTCTATTGAAGATCGATTTTGAACACAAAGAACAACTGAGCAATGGAAGCAAGCATGTGAGGATTCCAGCCCCGGACTTTCGGAACGCGTAACCCCTGCGGCCGATCTCCGTTGCCAAGCACACTCTCTCAGCCGCAAATTGACCTCCGAAGTGAACGAAGCAACACGTGTGTGTACAGTCGATGTGGAAGAAGGTGCGAGCCTGCGTTGCGACACTGATCATGGTACTAGCAAGAATCTCGTCGGAAGACCAGCCTATAGCCGGTGCCTTTCAATTAATCCGTACTTGGTGGAGGCGTGGTGTTGTACGCCGAGTGGCAGGCCTCGACATTGTTTGAGGAAAAGAAGTGGAAGAGGTTGTAGTGTTGTACGATGTCGATTCTCCCAACGGGATGATATTAGTAGCAGATACTTGTCAACAACCACCCCACGCTACAAAAAAACAAGGTGGCGTAAGCACGCCTAAAGAAATCTTTTGCCTGAACAGAACAAATGATGTTGGTATCTCGAATAAGCCCAATGCGGCAAACCTGCTCAGCACAATACCACACTCCCTTCTCCGTCTTTCTTCACTCCGATATCGCCTTAGCGGAGAGCGACTGTTTGCGATCAACCAAACGCGACTTCGGCTCCTAGTATCCGTTCATGGCGACGCGCTGGCTCTGCCTGCTAAGTTCGCGGTCAGCGCTTGGGCTGATCGGCCTACAGATGCATGTCAGTTGATATGTTGCGTAGAGTTTTGCTATTGACCTAGCCACTCACCTGCTGCCTTGTCCGGCAGCACTGCTCTCCTTGAGCGCAAGCAACTGCTTCGCTCTGAAGCTCTCGTAGTGAATCTGGCTTGTTGTTTCGATCAGGTCTTGCAAATGTGTCCGGGTCAAGAAGTTGCGCAAGTAGACGAATTCGCAGTGATTCTCGTCCTCGACGTTGATGACGCCCCAGCGGTTTTGCCTGCCACGGACGGCACGGCCGTTGACTGTGATGGTCTTTTCGCTGCCGACGACGGCGAATGGGATGAGTTGCTGTGGATTGGAAGTCAGGATATGTGATTCGTACAGTCATTTGGTGTGCTTGCCTTGATCTGCTCATTCGCGGCAGCCTCCTCTGAGTCGTACTCTTCGTTCTCGTATGGGTACATTCTGATGTTGTGGAACGCGAACTCCTCCTTGATCCTGTCCTTGAATGCCTGCCTCTCCTCCAGAGTCAAGCTGTCGGCCTTGGCAATGACTGGAACGACGTTGACAGTCTCGCTGAGCTTCTTCAGCACGACAATGTCGATTGGCTTGAGCGCATGGCCGGTTGGGTTGATGAAGTAAAGACAGCAGTGGATGCGGGTATCTTGGATGTAGCGCTCTCTTTGCGCGGTAAGCTCCTTCCTCAGGTATGCGGAGTGCTGGTCCTTGATGTATTTCACGATTGGGTCCCAGCAACGGTCGTTGTTCACCAGGTCGCCGTAGCCGGGAGTGTCGACAATGTTCAGACGCAGACGGACACCGTTCTCCTCAATAAGGTGGGCGACTGGGTGGATCTCGGTGGTCTGACGGATTGGCTCTGCAGGAGAAAGGCGACCCTTGGAGTCGACAAGATGGGATGCGAAGATGGTGTTGATGAGGGTGGACTTGCCGAGACCGGTTTGTCCTACGGTGAAAATCAGATCGGATCGTCGCTGCACACTCACTATACTACATACCGACGCAGATGACGTTGAACTGAAAGCCACGCTTCAAGAGCTTCCGCTCAATCTGGGTGGTGATGCTGTCGAAACCGACATGGCTCTTGGGGAAGACCGAGGGTTGCTGCTGAGCCTGGATTGTGGCCATTGTGTTCTTGAGCGAGCGACTGTGTGTGGAAATGCAGATGTGCCTTCGTCGGCGAAGAAGCGCAGCAGTCGATTAGATGTGGAGAGTTGATGTGCCTGTTGCAAGCGCCTTATGGAATTGGTATTCACTGCCCTGGAGAAGTCGCGAACAAGGGTCTCTCTCTCCAGGAAAGGGGAAGCTGTACCTGCACCTAGCCCAAACAGGTAAAGCGCGAATGAACGGGCATCGCAAAGCCGATTCGAGGGAAGAGCCTCAAGAAACATTCACTGGCTGTCTGCTCGCGACAAGCTCGGTCTCCATCTCTATAACACCGTCCGGTACAGAAACCAACACCAACCACAATGGCACTTCGGGCGATTCCCTCCAGCGCTTTCCTCCAAGCCTTCCTGCCTGTCGCACGGGCATCTCTCCGACCTACCATCAGCGCACCCATCCTGGAACGATGCCGGACATCTCTCCTCCCAGCCGTGTTCATCCCAATTCCATCGCTCGTGTCGAATATTTGGGACACGGTACTCCGCGCAGTACCGAAAAAGAAAACATCTCACATGAAGAAAAGGCATAGGCAGATGGCAGGGAAGGCGCTGAAGGATGTTACTGCCCTGAACACATGTTCGAGCTGCGGAAAAGCAAAAGAGCACACGTTCTCTGCCCATACTGTGTCGCAAGTAAGTCAGGTGTCGTACTTTCGGTGCGTGGAGTGCTGGCGGTGGAATCGTGTGCTAAAGGGTTGTGGTAGGCATCAAGCGCTGGTTCAGCAGCGGTTTCAAGACTCAGAAGGGAGAGGCGGAGACAACAGCAGCTGAGCATGAGGAGGCGATCAGAGAGGCACGGTTGGAGGAAGAAAAGGAAGCCAGGACGACGAAATAAGTGACGAGGCCGGTAGAAATCTGTGTGCGTGACGACAATCATCAGTATTATCACCGGCTTCATTGAGGACAGATGGATCATCAGCAGAATGCCTAGACAGACTCAGCTCGGTCATCCCTACCTGATGGCTTTTATAAATGGATGTACTGACCGGCAGTGTAAGGATAAGGTTGGCGTTCAAGAGGTGCTACGCGGTTTCTTGAAGAGCTCAGCGAAAGCATTTGCAGGTGTCATGGCAAAGTTTGTACTACCACCGTACATTGTATAGAATTTCTGTACAGCTATCGAATTATCCATCAAGGCCATCAAAACATGGTCGACCTCCTCTTTCGGATAAAGCGAGCCCCGATCATGTGTGACGTAGTTCTTGTTCGCGAATTCAATTTCATCTGCCCCGCCAACTGCGACAAAATTGTACCCTACTATTGCCGGCGATTCATACTATACACACGCGACCAGACTCCTACGCCTGTAAAGGCCAACCCGCAATCACTATGGTGCATCCCCTCCATCGTGCGTCCTGCTCTCTGCTGACCTTTCCCAGTCGAAGCAATACCTTCAAACCCATACCGTCCCTTCCGCTCACCCCACGGATATCTTCTCGCTCGCTGCAACTTCCCAACAACTCCTCTCCGCATCTGGATCTTCCAGTCTCAAAGTCCACTCAATCACCGCCGCAAATCCGGACGAAGAGAATCCATACCCGCTCGTTCAGACCCTCACAAACGCGCACAGGCTCGGCGCACACCACATCTGCGTCTCTGGGAATGGCAAGATAGCAGCAAGCGCTGGGTTTGGTGGAGAGCTGAAAGTGTGGGAGAATGAGGCAGGTGGGGAGTGGAAGGAGAAGGGAAGAATTGTAGGTGCGGTGGCTCCCTATGCAACAACTACCACGCTCTACACCTGTCGGATGTGGGATGGAAAACGACTGAGCACTCGAGGCTGATGGTTGGCAGATGATATCAAGGCTGGCGAGATTTGGGCGATTGCACTGAGCGAGGATGGGAGGTATCTGGCCGGTACTACATACGACGGCCGGGTCAACGTTTGGGATACGGCAATGCTTGCGGAAGGAGGAGGAAATGTGGAAAAGATCAGAGAGTACGAGACAAAGGGCAGCTTCGGGATGAGCATAGATCTGGTACGTGTGGCCAAATCACGGTACCGTTGGAAATTCAAAGAGAGCCGAGTCTCAGTGCTTGAGTTGAGGCATCAGAATCGCTGGAGCGGATATCTCGCATCTCACGGCCATGCTAACATGAATCTGCAGTCCTCCGATGGCGAACTCACGGCTTCTGGCCATGCCAATGGTTCCGTTTACATCTTCAACAACAGCACAGGCCGCCTTGCGCATTCTCTGCAAGGACTGGTCAAGCCCGTCCGCGCGGTTGCCTTCTCTCCGGCTTGCAAGTTCCTTGCCGCTGCCGGCGATTCGAAGATCATCGCTCTATATGACGTGCAAAACGGAGAGCAAGTGGCCAACCTGACGGGCAGTGGAAGCTGGATCATGAGTTTAGATTGGAGCAGTAGCGGAGAGTGGTTGCTGAGCGGGTGAGCATTACGTTGGTTCTGAGACTCACGTACGGGATGGTTGCTGATCGTAAGCAGTGCCTACGACGGCAAAGCAAAAGTCTGGAGCATCGAGCGGCGTGAATGCGTAGCCACGCAGACGGAGTCTGATAGAACTCTGTGGTCGGTGAAGTGGCTACCGAAGAACGCTGCAATGCGCAACGAAACATTCGCGACGGCCGGAGCCAACCAGAGCATCAGCTTTTACCGGGAAGCCAGTGGTACTTGAAGTGGTACTTGAAATGGTAGGCCTCTTAATCGGATTGCGCAAGAGTGGTGATTGACCGCACAGTCGCCGGCATCAGGCAGTGCTCAGTCGGAGAGTTGGCAATCACTGGCTATACACAGGATGAAGAGCGCCGCTAGCATCCAGTGCTTTGCACGATAGAGCACTTGACTACACGGCGTCATGTGAAGGGCGAGGGGTGTCTTAAATTGCAGATGTAGCACGTTGCTAAAGGATGAAGACACTGATTTCCATGCTCCACGATGGTTTTTGCAAGGTGGCGATGTTGCGTTAAGACGTTCGAAAATGTTGAGATATACCCGTATCTGAGCATGCGTGACCTGTGAACTGTTGTTGTATCTTACAAACATGTGCATTCACTCGACCACTTTCACATGCGAACGCCTGGTCAGTGCTCGAATTTTGACTTGTCATTGCCTCGGCTGTCAAGCAAACATTATCATTCTCTTATCTTCGCGCTCACACGTCTTATACCAAACAGCACCCGCTGACACACTAGTATGGCTTCAAAGACAGTCGTCGTTACTGGCACCAACCCAGGCGGCATCGGTAACAGCCTCGCGCGCGAATTCCACGCCCGCGGCCTCCGCGTCTTCGCAACCGCTCGCAACACCTCCGCCATCACGGACCTCGCAGACCTGGGCATATCAACGCACTCGCTCGAAGTGACCTCCTCAGACTCCATCATCGCTCTCCGCGATGAGATCCTGGCCCTTACGGACGGGAAGCTAGACTACTTGGTCAACAACGCCGGCCGCAACTACACTGTCCCAGCCAGCGAAATGGACCTCAGCGAAGTCCGCGCCATGTTCGATGTCAATGTCTTCGGAGTTATGGAAGTCACACAAGCCTTCATTCCCGCCCTGATACAAGCAAAGGGTACGATTGTTCAGATCGGGTCGTTAGCGGCCGTCATGCCCTACGTCTTCGGCAGCAGCTATAACGCCTCGAAGGCCGCGCTGCACGCCTACAGCGATACCTTGCGATTAGAACTCAAGGAGTTTGGCGTCAGAGTGGTGACCGTTGTGACAGGTGGTGTCAAGAGCAGGATCGCGAGGACCACGAGGGCATTGAAGGATGATAGTATTTACCTGCCCATCGAGGAGGGGTATATGCGGCGCCAACAGCATAGTCAAGAGGTGGGTATGCCGAATGAGAGATATGCGAAGAGTGTGGTTGGTCAAGTGCTGGGCAGGCCCGGGAAGAAAGAGATTTGGGAGGGAAACATGAGTTGGCTTGTTTGGTTCGCGAATGCGTTCTTGCCCAGAGGTTTCTTTGACTGGTACTTTTCAAGGGCGTTCCAACTGTGGAGGTTGAGGGGCGTGGCGGCGAAGAAGAGAGAGTAAGGAGACTGGCATTGAAGGGTGGTGGGTTGGAAAGACATGATCTTGGGTTGGAGATGGTGAGAGCACACAGGCGAGTGCCGATGTGGCGTACATGCTTCCGACCGATCGCAGTGCTAAGCCATGAGCGCTCAGGATTGCGAGACCTCGGCGCTTTGTACACTTGAGGTCAAGCCTAGAGCAGGCGGGAAAGATGTTCATGATGACCGGACACGACAACGAGATATATTACGAACGAAAAGATTCAAGCAGTTGGACGAGGTGATTGTTGGTCATGTTGAGGAGCGCTGCCTATATTTGTCTAGCCTTTCGGACCATATGTGTGACTGGAAGGATCTACAACAGCAGCTCATTCGCCTGACAAACCTTCCAACACACTGTAAGCTCTTTTGCTCCAAATCGCCGGTGGTCCTGCCTCTGCCCGCCTTGGTGGCCTTACGTTCTTTCAGGCAGCAAGTGCTGCTTCCATGGCACCCTTGACTGGTCTTGCTCTCACTGCCCGCGGATTCAGACCTCTGAGGAGTCTATCTATAACTCTGGAGACGGTCCCTCTGCTTGTGTCCTTCGTTCAGACCCGGATTCTGTCCCACAATCTTCCGACTCCGGCTCTGCTTTACTGTACTTCTCCGATCCGGATCCACCTTCGTTCGTACCAGACTCCAGGACGGCGTCTGTTCTGGTTCTCTTCGTTCCTCGCTTCTGGCCTGTGCGCCTTTCCCAACATCTTTGTCCTCTTCTGCATTATCTCTGTGGTCATACATCGACCCAGAGGCTTGGTAGGGACATTGGTGGTTCCGTTGCACTGCCGGATGGATCGTCCATTTTTGCAGCATAGTATACACCGCGCTGGCAAGGTCTCCTGATCCCGACCTCTCAAAGACCTTGAGGTATCAAAAAGGCTGTCTTCAGCATTCATGTCATAAGCTCCTTTGCGGGCGAGAACGTGCATGAATTATCCAGTCAATTCTACTGCGACACGAACTGGGTCCTATTCGCCACTCTCGTCATACAAACCGCTTGTGGCATACTCGCTCATAGTACTTATAGCGTTCATGTCGATTCTGGTATCATCCCCTTTGTTCAGGTGGTCAAACAGAGCATACTAGACATCTTTCTGGTAAATCGTCATCCGGGCCCAGACCACCCCAGCATAAGATTTGGCCAACGAATATCAGCTGCACGATCATTGATAGCTACCTTGCACAAGCATTCTGGCAAGCTGTTATTTGTTACGCCAATGGCTTATGGAAAATACTGGTGAAAGCCGAAAGATGCTATCCTCTCTGGACAGGTGCAGTGCCGATCATGGACACGAGAATATCCTCGCGTTTTCGACAGCCGATTTGATGGCCGGGTAGCCATCCAACAAACGGCGACAAAGTTTCTGTAACATCTGAGCAAGCATCGCACTTCAAAAAGAAAGCCTTGCTACGCTGCCCTTCTACGCAAAGCGGCCCTCAACGTTCAAGAAGGAAGACCACAACAAAGCACGCTCAATCTGCGTGGAACGTACTCTGGTTAGAAACCAGTCTTAGGTCGTACGAGATTACTCTAGACATGTTCTTTATATGCGTGAGCCGTCGTCGTCAATCTGTAGAGGTCTCCGCATTATCATTAATCCGTACCACTGCCAATGCCAAGACACCTCGGTCGTCTCCCGCCGCCCATACCTACGGCTGGACGTTACAAGTAATCCATTCCAGCCGACTGCGTATGCTATCGCGACAAGACGATTGTTGCATCAACTGTGTCTCTGCATGCCGTTGTACGCTAGAAGTGTCATCGACCAAAGCAGGACAACAGGACGACCAATACACGGCATTTCTGTCGAATGTCCCGTGGCACATAGGAAGTCTATCCTTGGGAGGAGCTCAAGAAGGGACCCTTGAATCGGTGCGGACCGGTAAATATAGCGTGAGTTGAGCATGACGGACTTCGAAAAGGGATAATGATGAGCTTTGCGTGATGCTGCTCCAGGAAAGAGGATGGCATTGCTCACAGCTGTATAGTATGCGGATGTCTTACTCTATGCCGACCTCCGGAACCAACACATTCAAGTTTTGGCTGACACCATAAAAACACTCGGGCTCCTGAATCCTACATCTCCTCACAGGTCAAGTGACGAGAAGGACAGCATCGCTCTCCCGCCACCTTCCGAAGATCGTCCCGTAAGCAGGCTGGAACAGATCAGCATAGCGACCTCTCATTCAGCTTCGCATGGCATTAATTGTCTTGTCCTTGCGAACTTGAGTTTCATAGTGCCTCATCGAGGACTATCTTACGCGGAATATCAATCACTGAGTACAAGTTCTCTCATTGTTGGCAGACATATACTGGCAGGAACCATACACCTACTCACTCCCGGAAGCTGCCGGACAGCGGCAGTCACACGACATTCCACCTTGCAAGGGCGCTTACTCTATGCTCGTCTCTGGGTCACACTGTTCGAGCGATCCGATCACTGAAACAACTCCTTGATGGATAAGCTGCATCCCGCTATTGGCCTATGTCAATCCGCGACACTCCGCTATTCGCTGCGACCATGTCATCTTACTCACACTGGGGTGCTCCTGCACCCTTGCCAGCGACCCATGCAAAGCAAACGCGTGTGTTTGAAAGACACAGGACCTCGTATGGACTCGACCACATGTCCATCCGGTTATCCTAAGGCGTTGCCCAACCAGAACCGCCCCATTTTCTGACTATGGATTGCCATGGGACGGCTTATTGTACAGTATAAGAAGTCTGCCATCCCCTAGGTTAGATATCCTGCCACGCATGCAGCACCGCCTTCTCGTGACGCATCAACTGCTCCTTTAGCCATTCTTCTACTGCCATGGCTTCTTTAGAAGTGCCGAGCCATCGTCCAAGATTCTCCATGCCTAAGCTCAACCACCAATCCTTCGGCTTTACTACACACGTTCAATATGATGCGCACGATCCAAATTCAGCCACGGCTACTGATGCCCGAAACTCCTTAACGGGTTTGGACTATTCTCCCCTGCGTCGCGTGACATGGGCATCCTTCAACATGGGCGTTCTCATCTCAATGGGAGGTTTCATCTTCGGATATGACACTGGTGAATCATGCTTTACTGGAAAGCCCTAGCCTCTGAAGGTGCTGATTGTGATCCAGGTCAGATCTCTGGGTTCCTGGCGATGCCTGACTTCCTCCGCCGCTTCGGTCAACGGCACGATGACGGTACATACTACTTCAGTAACGTCAGATCTGGTCTTATTGTGGCCATGCTGTCGATTGGTACCCTGATCGGTGCCCTCATAGCAGCACCCATTGCGGACAGGATTGGTAGAAGACTGTCCGTCAGCTTTGGTGCATCGTCTTCACCGTGGGCTTGATCGTGCAGATCTCATCTACTCACCACTGGTACCAGATGATGATGGGAAGATGGGTTGCTGGTCTCGGAGTCGGCGCACTGTCCCTTCTAGTGCCCATGTACCAAGCGGAAACGGCGCCACGCTACATCCGAGGAGCCCTGATTAGCACCTATCAACTTTTTATCACCTTCGGCATCTTCCTGGCGTCGTGCATCAACTTCGGTACAGACAAACACCAGGAGAACAAGGCCGCTTCTTGGCGTATTCCAATCGGGATCGGCTTCATCTGGGCTGCTATCCTGGGAGTGGGCATACTCTTCTTCCCCGAGTCTCCGCGTTATGCATATCGCAAAGGCCGTGTTGATGAAGCTAAGAACACGATGATCAAGGTGTATGGAGCGCCAGCAAACCATTACAGTATCCATGTGGAACTTGAGGAGATCGAGGCCAAGCTTCGTGCAGAATCCAACCAAGGTAGTCCTCTTACGGAGTGGTACAATATGTTCTCGGCACCCCGTATGGCGTATCGTATCGCTCTTGGCATGGCTTTGCAGATGTTCCAGCAGTTGACGGGCGCCAACTACTTCTTCTACTATGGTACCGTTATCTTCCAATCTACAGGAATCAACAACTCTTTCGTCACTCAAATGATCTTGAACGGAATCAACTTTGGTACCACCTTCTACGGCTTGTACATCGTTGAGCATTACGGCCGCCGGAGGTCTCTGATGGTTGGTTCAGCTTGGATGTTCATGGTACGCCCTCTAACCCTTCCTCAACCCTTTGTACCGGCGGTTAAACGGGTAAGTTGCTAACACAGAGACAAAAGATGTTCCTGATATTTGCGTCTGTCGGCCACTTCTCTCTGAACCGCGATGACCCACAAGCCACCGAGTCCAGCGGCACAGCGATGATCGTCATAGCAGCCTTCTTCATCTTCGGCTTCGCTACCACCTGGGGCCCCATGATCTGGACGATCTGCGGCGAGCTCTACCCCTCGCGCTATCGCGCAAAGGGCATGGCTCTGTCGACCGCGAGCAACTGGCTCTGGAATTTCCTTCTCGCCTTTTTCACACCCTTCATCACCGGCGACATCGACTTCCGCTATGGTTATGTCTTCGCGGCCTGCAACTTTCTGGGCGGACTGTTGATCTACTTCTTTGTTATGGAGGGTCAAGGGAGAACATTGGAGGAAATCGACACCATGTATATTGATAAGGTGCTTCCGTGGAAGAGTAGCCAGTGGGAGGCTCCGCCCGCGGAGGAAATGGCGAGGTTGAGGAAGGAGGCTGGTACGGCGGAGGATGGACTTGTGTCACCAGGCAGTCACGGCGAGAACGGCAAAGCGTCGGAAAATGGGGTTGATAGCCTCGCGCCGCCGGTGCAGGCAGGTAGGGGCGCCAGTATGGAGACAGAGAAGTCAATAGATGCGGAGAGAGAGACGGCTCAGAGAGTTTGAAGCGGTGGCGGCGGGAGGAGACTAATAGCTGCGGATCTACGAGCAATGAAGGCGAGCAATTGTTTAGTTACATTCGTGATTCTTCCTGTGTTGTGTTTGGTGTCACAGCCGAATCACGACCTTGCTAGCGCCCACGCCTTTCCTAATCGTGTCAATATCAAGTAAGGTGAATTCGAACCATTCTCCTAATACCACAGCATCCGGCTCAGGCTGCAATGCATTCAGCGGCCATACCACTAGTAAATGAAGTACATTATAACGGCGTGCGAGACGAGATCGAGTTTTCGGTTTCTCGTGTGTTATCCCTCAAGTGCCGGCCCAAATCAGCCTACGAGGAAGGCGTCTGTAGGGAGGGCCGCCATAGCTGCTGCATGTCCACGATAGTCTTGCCGTCTTAGGCTTGCTTCTCGGATCCCGGCGTTTGGCCATCGTGACCACGCATCCGCTTTCTTGTCTACGGCAATTTGGCGCAGTATCCTCGAAGCAAGTTTGCGTTTACGCCTACCACTATTTCCTAGACGACTACACTATCTCTTCCGCCGCATGACTCCGCTTTGTAGTCAGCTATCCAGAGCATCGACTGCGGATACCGCCTGTTGCATAATTCGTAGACTGAACTAGGCATTCACCGTTCTCTCTGATGCTGGTGCGAGGCGTCCACCCAGATCTAGGTTCTACCTGTCGCGAGCCCTACGAGTACGATCCGCACGCAAGTCACAGCGCTTCGCGTCGCACTTTGTCGCGTGAAGGCTTAGCACCGTGTAGCATCATGGATAGATGCCACTTAACCTGCATGGTCGTTGCTCAGGTTGTCCTTGCCTTATATCGACTGTCTCTCTTGCATATCCTATAGTCCTATGCCTCCTCCTTTTCTTCGTCCTCCTACGTCGCTTATCTTGATGTCCTCCTCTTGCTCTCTAGGTGTTAGGGTCGTAAACACGTATAAGGTTCGGCGGCGTACGGAGCGCCGCGGAGGAGTTCCGATGCTGCGCCGTACCCACCATCGCGGCGCGACGGGGGTTCTGCTGCTAGTCTCGTGCTCGTAGTGTGCTTGTTTTGTCTTTCAAAGAGATAGGATAGCTTCTATGTGGGGGTTGATGGTCCTCCACAGTGTGTAGGTTCCTCTAGAGATGTACGAGCCCACCGAACTAACTGTCTGTTTTCGGACAACCTCCGGTCTTGGCACAACTACTGGAGAGGATACGAGATAAGAGACCAGAAACTCACAACAACTTTCCATCAGATGCCCGACTCCAGCATCTCTCTGCACAATCTACCACGCCAGTATTAGATCTCATACGTGTCATGATGGGCAACGACTCGGACTATCCCGGCTTCCTCGAAGTTTCAGCAAGCATGCCAAAGAGCGACATCCTGCGCCCATTCTGGTCTCATGTCGTTGGCGCCGGCCGAGCCAACGAGGGTCTCCGTGCCGATTGGCAAGCTCACCTGAAGCTGGCTAGCTCGGCCTGTGGCTTCAGATACGTTCGATTTCACGGCTTATATCACGATGATATGCATGTGTTGCAGCAGGTGGACGGCAAGCACGTTTACAACTTCCAGTACATCGATACCCTTTTTGACGCCATGCTGGACATGGGCGTTCGCCCCTTTGTTGAACTTGGCTTCTGTCCGTCCCTTATTGCTACCGAACTGGGAACTGTGAGCTCGACCTTCCCGTTCTGCGGTTTCCCCTACTTTGGACTACATGACGGTGACGACTGCGCTGTCAATCATACTAACTGCTCCTAGGTATTTTGGTGGAAAGCGAACGCTAGCCCTCCCAAAGATCTAGACCAATGGGGTAACCTTGTCCGTGCTTCAGTCGAGCACTGGATCATGCGGTATGGCCTGGAGGAGGTCCAGACATGGTATTTCGAGTGCTGGAATGAGGTAAGAAACAGGTAATTTGGCAACGGGGTCGTGTGTTTAGATGCTAATCTTCGGTAGCCGAATTTGCACCCTTTCTTCACTGGCTCTCGATCTCAGTATTATGCCCTGTACGAGATCACGGTAAAGGTCATCAAAGGAATCAATGCATCGCTCCGTGTTGGAGGTCCTGCTACTAGCAACTATGTACCTGATTCGCGTTTTGACGGCGAAAGAGAGGACTACCAGGTGCAAAAGCAACTCAGCAATGCATGTCTATCCCATCCCGAATGTTTCCCAAGACAAACCCATACTTACTATTATCCCTACAGATAAAGGACATTGACAATCTGCACTGGCGGCCAGTCTGGGTCGAGCACTTCCTCCAATGGTGTCACTCGCGAGAGCTCCCCGTCGACTTTGTCTCCTGCCACCCCTACCCAACCGATTGGGCATTAGATACATCGGGTAACCTGTCAAAACGAGTGCGGAACCTCCAGGCGACCCCCGTGATCTGGCCCATATACGCCGGACTGTATCCGAGAGCCCCTATCCGTCGGCTGAGATCCATCTCACAGAGTGGAACTCCAGTCCATCGTCGAGAGACCACGCTCACGACGAGGTACCTGTGGCAGTCTACATTGTGCGTACCATGCTTGCCTCTCTGAACCTAGTTGACACCATCGCCTACTGGACCTTTACGGACATCTTTGAAGAAGAAGGGGCTGGGACCACACCATTCCGTAATTATCCCTTCCCCAGAGCGCTGTACTCCTCTGTGTCCTTGTGTACAGGTGCTAACTCAACACTGCATTCAGATGGTGGTTTCGGTCTGATTAATGTTCAAGGCATCCCCAAGCCAACTTTCCACGCCTTTAGGCTGCTCTATGGTCTAGGCACGGAGGTGCTACAAAATAAAGACGACCACGGTATCGTGACTCGACATGCTGACACTGGCCTCATATCCGCCATTCTGTTTCACTACCCCTCTGAAGTCAAGACGTCACCCCCACCTGCATATCTTGACCGCCAGACTGCAGAGGACTTGCTCAAGGTCGGCACCCCGCAGAAGAGGAGGCTCATGATCGAGAATCTGCAACCGGAAACAGCATTTAGGTTGGAGACGCTTTCACCTGGTCGCAGAGGTGATGCTATGTCGGCGTGGAGACGGCTGGGCTCACCGTCGACTCTGGATCGCAAAACGGCCAAGGTGCTACTAGAGTACGCCTCAAGTCTTGACGTCCGTTTCATCAACGCAGACAGCAATGGAGTTCTGGTTCTAGAGGAGGACATGGTTCCTTGGACACTGATTTGTGTGTCTCAGCTGAAGTCCATATGACAAGTAAGGCTCTTTCTCAACTTGTTCGTTGCGGTAGAAAACAAGGTCATAATTGTTGTGTTGACATTCAGTTCGACGAAATATTTATATCGCCCCACGATTGTTCGTTTAAATAGCTTAGTGCCATAGGCCGATAGAGGCGTACCTCTATCTTTAGCTAAGCAAGCCTAAGGCCGCTATAGCTCGCTTACCTAATAGTAAGCATTGTAGTCCAGCCACGGAGCTCTGATCGTTGCTATAGGAGCCTTGAGATCGACCGGGTCAACCGAGATGCCTACAGCAGACAGAGAGTCGTAGTGTCCCCCAGTGCTGCAGTGTCATGCTGGTATGAGGGGTTCCCAGTCGGCGGGAGGTTCGAGCTGGAGTGAGCGGCTCGTGCATAGCTTCCCCGCACCCCGCACCCCGCACTCCACAGCAGACGCAAAGAGCAACCTTAACGCCACAGCTACATCCGTTTGTTATCATTAGATTCGGGTACTTCTTGGAACGATAGGGAAAGGTATGCCTCGAGTACTGAGCTGTGGGCTGCCATACATTTGCGATGCGAGCGGGATTTTGGGCAGCCACTTCGCCCACCAAAACCGAATATGTCAGGATTTGTTCGAAGGGGCTCAAAGAAAGACCGAACAGAGAGAACAATGTATTTCCAGCAACGTGTTTGGTGCGCCAAATCGGGGATGTAACCTGGCTCCAAGCGGTACGTGCCAGTCGTTTATTTTCTCTTGGCCTCTATACAAGGATCCAAAGATTGGGGTAAAGTGTGTGTGTGTCTGTGTGTGTTGGGAAGGAGTTAGGGAAACAGCCCTGGAAGGCAGCTTGGAGGAGATGGATAAAGAGCTGTTGATGCATTCACCACGGAGGAAAGACCCCGCAACCAAGTCAAGTCCCACCGTCTCACTGAGGCCAATCCTCGTCACACCTTCTACAGCCGTTGGAACTTAGCAGCCATGCCTTCCATAGAGCTAGCAAAGCACGACATCGAGGGAGCGACCATTGCTCTCCAGAAAGTGCCCGACGATGACATCCAGGAAATTCAAGAAGTTCTCCCCATCTCTCGCAAGACGCAGCTCAAGGTTGATGCCCGGATCATCTTGACTATCGGTCTGGTGTACTCTTTGTCTGTCATCGACCGTATCAACATTGGCCAAGTAGGTTAAAGATAGTGCAGTATGGCAACTTCACTAACAAATCTTCAAGGCCAAACTCGTAGGCATGGTCCAGGACCTCGAGTTAACTGGCAACCGATACAATGTGGCCCTCTTTCTGTTCTTTCCAGCATATCTGCTGTAAGTTGGTCACAAGATTTACTTAAGCAATCCGTTGATCTCGTCAGAGGGAGTTTCCAAGCAACTACGCCCTAGTACGTTTCGGTGTAAGCGCCCACAGCAACTTACATGTTTGAGTCTTCCTTCTCACCCGTATGTCTAGGTCGCGAATACCCTGATGGTCCTTACAGTCGGCATGGGCTGCTTCACCGTCGCCCAGGGTCATATACACAACTGGCAAAGCCTTGCAGCTATGCGCCTGCTCCTCGGATTCTTCGAGGCCGGCGTCTTCCTGCCGTTATCTTTCTCTGCGCAAGTTGGTATCCTCGCTACATGGTCCACAAGAGGATTGCCCTCCTCTACAGTCTTGGGCTTGTCGCTAGTGGCTTTGCCGGCGTGCTTGCGTATGCTCTTGGTCTGCTTGGTGGACGTAATGGATGGAAGGGCTGGCGCTGGATCTATACGGTGAGTGTTCATCACTACGCATCTTAGCAAACAGAGTGCAGACTGATCTCAATGCCAGGTCGAAGGAGTTATCACGATAGGCCTAGGCTTACTGATCCGTCCATTTCTCGAAGATTTCCCCGATCGGGCCAAGTTTCTGACGGAGGAAGAGCGAGGGCAGATCCTTGCTCGTGTCCGCGCTGACCGTGGTCATGCTGAGACTGAGGAGTTGACATGGAAGCACGTCAAGGAGCTCAAAGGTAGCGTTATGGATTGTGGGTCTCAAACGTCGAGCTGATTGACATTGCAGACTGGACGTTGTGGCTCGTGACCTGGATGTACTTCTGTAATGTTGTCGCAGTCTACGGTCTCGCATACTTCGTGCCATCCATCATCGCGGTTAGTTATGGCATTGTATGCTTCGTATAACTGTGTTGACATGGTTGCAGAGCATGGGACACACCGGCGTGATGGCCTCTCTATACTCAGCTCCTCCCTACCTGGTTGCTCTGGGCTTCCTCGTGATTGGCGGCACCATTGGAGACTATACTCGACGTCGACTTCCCATCGTGATCGTCCAAACTTCTCTCGGCATTGCCGGACTCGCTTGTAAGGCTTTCTGCGCATTGCTATGATCAGCAACTGCTTATCTATATTCTAGTAATGAGCCAGCCGCACCTCTCTAGCAGTGTTCGTTACTTTGGCGTCTTCTTAGCTATCGCCTCCTGCCAAGCCAACAACGCCGCCATCCTCATCTTCGGCCAGAACAATGTCGTCGGTCATGCTAAGATGAACATCGCCTCCATGCTGAATATCGCTGCCGGCACCCTCTCAGGTATTGTTGGTAGCACCATCTACACGGAGAAAAGTGCACCGAGATACCTGCCTGGACTTTCCGCCACCATGGCACTCAATGCATGCTTGATTATTACATGCATCATTGCGTGGATTGTGCTTGCTCGCAAGAACAGGCAGGCTGATGCTGGGAGGTCTATCCTCCCTGATGTTCCTACTTGGAGGTACACTTTGTAAGGTGCGTAACGAGATGTACATAAGCGGTTCGCCGCTTGTCGTGTTTTCTAAGGGTCATACGAGGCAGGGCAAATGTGAGGCTTACCATAGTTGAGTTCGTGAAAGCATGGAATGTCCATGGCTGCTACGCTCAGCAGAGCCAGCATTACATGGATGTAGCAGCCATGTAACACAATCTAGCTACGCAGCAACATGAGATTGATACGTATTATTCGCGCCCGCACAGGTGAACCGGCGGATCTACCCGCGCTGTTTTGAAGTAACGTAAACCGCGGGGAAGCCGACTAGGTGGGGAAGCCGACCACCAAACTGCTACCTCTTCCGCGTCAATTACTATCTACGTGTCGCAACAAGGATATAGTCCGAATCCGAGTCGCTATATATGTTTTTAGGCATTTCGTCTTGCTCCTCCTCGACTACCTCTTCGATTAGATACTTACGCGGCCGCCTGCGCGGCTTTTTCTTCGCTATATCCGCTTCTACTTCCCTTACTATTTCGAGCACTTCTTACGTACTAAACACGAACTTCCCTTTTAATGCGACTCGCTTACCCTTCTTCCTAGACTTTCGGGAATTAAGAAGCTCTTATTACTCTTTAACTTACTTCTATAAAGTTACATTCTTATTATACGTTACTTTAAAAGCGTAAGTTATCTATTTTATATAGCGCTTAACTAGAAAAGAAAGATCTTATATAGCCTAGATTACTAAGTTAAGTACTATATTTACTTTATAAAGTTTAATACTATTCGGAGGAAAGTTATATAGTAGTAAAAGATTTAGATCGGCTTATTATAGAAGTATATAAGGTTATAAGTTCGCTATAGTTAGCTTTATAAGTAGTTTATTAAGTACTATTATAAAGCTTAGTAATATAAGGCTTATATTATACTATTTACTAATAATATTATAAGTAGTAAGGGCTTTAGTCTTTACGTAAATATATATTTCTATCTACTTTACGCGTAATATATAGTTAAAATTAACTCGTAAAGTAGTATTAGTTTTTAAAGTTAGCGCGCTTTAGTAATATAAATACTTTAATATTAAGTAGCTAAAGTATATATAAATAGTAAGGTAGTAAAATAAGTAAGTTAATTATATTTTCTATATAAAAGGCTATTACTTTTACTATTATATAACTACTATAACTATCTATAATTAGTATTCTTTATATTATAGAGTTATTAAGTTATATTAAGAGCTTAAAAACTATAATTAGTTACTATAAACTATAACTATTAAATATTTAGCTATTATTACTAGTTAAGAACTTCTAGTTTAAAGGCATATATATAGGTACCTATATTATATTAGTATATTTAGCCTTAAAGATAATTAAGGGTAATATAGCTTCTTTAGTAGCGCTTATATACTTAATCGCTATAATTTACTCTTAATAACTTATAACTACCTTTTAGTTAAATACTTTATATATATTAACTAATACTCTTAATATTTAGCTTACTTTAATAGTAAAGTTAAACTCGTCTATATTATAAATATACTTTAAAGGGTAGTTATATTCTATAAAAAGTTTCGTTATTATGTTAAATTACCTCTTTATAGCGTTATAACTTATTATATTAAAGTACGTACTTTTGATTTAATAAGTCTAAATATTTAAGATCTTAAAATAATAAGTCTTAAAGTAGTCGAGCTACTTTTTACTAATTAGTTAAGAAGATAATTATAAAGTCTTTAATAGTTATATATGTTTATATTAAACTTCTTTAGTTATTTATATAACTAATATAAGTAAAGTAAAGAATCTAGTATATATAAGACGTATAATCTATCGTACTAATATCTTCTCTTTTATGTTTAAGAGAATTTACTCTATTTTATATACTATAGCGCGTAATTTATATCTTACTATTTAATTATATAAAGTATTATAAGGGATTTTAAATATATTAACTACTTATTAAATCGAGGTATATTTCTTTTCTTTAAGAGTAGCGATAGCGTCCTAGATATTAGCTTTAAAATAAGCCGGCTTACTAAGTATAGAAGCGTTTATAATTAATAATAAAAACATTTAAAAATAAAAGGGTCGCGTTTAAGTAGTTAACTTCTCTACTTAGTCGACTTCCTCGTAGTTTACGTTAAAGGAGAATACTAACTTATATTAAGTTTAAGCTACTCCATCTAAGCTTATATTTTACTTTCTTAGTGTTTTGAGCTACTTTAGAAGGTTTAGTACCTGTCTATCCTACTTTCTCGTTATTACGTTACAAGCGATACTAACATAGGGGCTATATCGAGTTAAGCTCGTAAGTTTGACCTAAATAGAAGATGTCACTTCTTCGAAAGCTTTTAGCTTTTTTTCGAAGGCACATTCATGGCCGATGACACCATTGTCAACTGTCAAAGTGGGAATCGGCAATGAGCTCATGGAAGCCATATGCCTACACCGACCACAAGTATGAGAAAAGCTGACATACACATTTTGATTCCGATCGACGTTTGCTGCGTTATCAACGACCGGGTATCATAACCTGCTCTTCTGTCTCACATAAGTTACCAGGTTGCTTTTAGACACATCGAACTCTCTAGCTCTGACACCGAGCCAGTCACTCAATGCTGATTCACAGCCCTCACCACGCTCCAGCGTCGGATATTCTTCTTGCGCTGATACATCCAAGCTGGGTGATTCAGACAATCCCACCAATGGTGCATAAGGCTGCTCGACTTCCTGCATGCGAGCCACTGGTGTCACACAGGCATCCGTACCATCGAACACCTCTTTCCATTCAGCCTGGGTCCTGGTCTTTATCCGATCCCTAAAGATCTTTTTCAGTGCTGGCCAATTGTGTCGATCATCCCTATCTGGTATTTCCTCGCTTTTGAACCCAAGGCCATCAAGCAACTCCTTGTAGAACTGCGGCTCTTGACTGCCGACAGCAACAAACAACCCGTCTTTGGCCTCATACACATCGTAGAAAGGGCTGCCACCATCCAATAGATTCTCTCCTCTTGGCCGCCGCCAGTTCTCCGTCTTCATATGTTGCCGTGCTTGCGTTGCCAGATACGCCGTACCGTCCACCATGTTCGCTTCCACCACCTGGCCGTTTCCTGTGACTCCTCGACTCAGCAGCGCAAGCAAGATTCCGACCACACATACGAGTCCACCTCCGCCGAAATCACCGAGTACGTTGACTGGCGGCAACGGGGCCTCACCCTTCCTCCCAATCAGACTCAGCAACCCACTCACAGCGACATAATTCAGATCATGGCCCGCACTATCCTTATACACACCGGTCCTTCTGAACCCCGTCATCCTCGCATAGATCAATCTCGGATTTCTCTTCAGCAGCTCTTTCGGGCCCAAGCCCAACCGTTCCATCACCCCAGGGCGGTATGGCTCGATCAGCACGTCTGCGACATCGATGAGAGGGAAGAGGGCAGCCGCAGAGGAGGGATTCTTGAGGTCGATCACAACGGAGCGTTTGCGCCGGCAGAGTGTGTCGTCGGGGCCGTAGACGGCGGTAGGGCGGTCGATACGGAGGACGTCGGCGCCGTAGTCTGCGAGGACCATGCTGATGACTGTTAGTGTAAGGTGCTGAGCCCGTACTGGGAGTACTCTTCTACCCAGCGAATGGTACTGGCGCGAGACCGGCAAGCTCGAGCACTGTTGGGCCGGTTAGTGTGCATTGACGTGCTTGTAGTGATTGGTTTGCGTACCCTTCAGTCCTTGAAGAGGCGGCGCCATCACCCAGTTTGCGACTCCTCGATGGATGCAAGCAGTGCGTAGATGCGTGTCGCTTCCGGCTTCCCGTGGACTTCACGTTTTGTGTGATTGTGTGCCGACCATATCGTTAAAAGATGTAGTGTTGTCCGTGGAGACTCAGCATGGGGTGCATCCTTGACTTTACCCCAAATTGTTTCCCCGCACGCTTTTCCCACATTACCCCTTGCATGAACCCCAAACCACACGGCATGTTGACATCGAACGTGTAAATAGCAGATGAGGTATTACAGTTGATGCGGACCCTGTTAGCCTACTGGATTTGAGCAAACCCTAATCATGATTTTCAAATCGCCGTACCACGTGGACATAGTTCACGAGGACATCCTTACGTTTCTTTTCTCTAGAGGCAATCCCGAAGATGAACGGCCATTATGGCTTAATGCGCAAGATCCATCACAATGTATCAATCGACCACAAGCACTACAGCTTCTCAAGCGTATTGCCCATGCTCTCAGGAAACTCGGTGTAGGCGCTGATGGCCGCACCACTGATGTCGTTATCACTTTCGCAGAGAATCAAGTCATGATAACCCCTACCGTTTTCGGAATCCTCTGCGCGAATGCAATCAACGCTACGTCCTCACCACTGGCCACCGACTTCGAACTCGCAGGTCAACTGAAAGGTAGTTCTCCCAAAGCTATCTTCTGCTCGCCGCAAACATACGAAGTAGCCAAAACCGCGCGGGCAAGATCTGGCTTGAAAGACATTCACATCCTCCTCCTCAAGTCCACCGCTCCCTTCGACATCCTCTCCGAAGACGGCCAATCAATTCTCACCTCCGGAACACTCGAGTGGACACAGATCCGTGACCCTTCCGCCCTCGCCTCACGTACCGCACTGCTTCTTTACTCATCCGGCACCACCGGGGCTCCCAAAGGCGTGCCCCTTAGCCACTCCAATATCGTGTCTAATATCATCCAAATGAACTACCACCTGACACCTTACTTCGCGCAACTCCGGCGCGATGAGAACGCTCTCCTCGCCATGCCCGGAATTCTGTCTAACAGTGTGGCCGCCGGTTCACTGGTGCACAACTGTATGGCGGTCTTCCATGGGTTGCAAGTGTATCAGGTGGAAAAGTACAACCTCGATACCCTCGTTCGCTTGATCCATACGCACAGACTCAACGTAGTGTTCCTCGCGCCAAGCATCTACCAACAACTAGCGCAAAGCGACAGCATCACGCCTCAGCACCTCCAGAGTCTGCGGTACTGCATGTGCGGCGGCGCGGTGCTACCGTCGGAGATCAGGCGAGCCGTCGCAAAGAAGTTCGCGATAGGAAAGCAGATTACCGTCATGGAGAACTGGGGCATGACGGAGATGGTGTGTGCAGGCGCGCAGTTCCCAGTGAATCGTGTGCTAGAGGAGGGCAGTGTGGGGCAGTTGATGCCGAACATGGAGGCAAAAGTTGTGGATAGTCAGGGCAAGGAACTTGGTCCAGATGAGGTGGGAGACTTGCTCGTAAGAGGTGTGTAATACTGATCTTGGAGGGCGTCGTGAGGTCACGAGCTTGTTGACGGGTTATCGAGCAGGTCCGAACATAATCCGAGGCTATTACAACAACCCACAAGCGGACAAATCGGCGTTCAAGGGCGATTGGCTTGATACTGGGGATGTGGTGAAATTCTCGAAAGCCGGCAACTTGGTCCTGGTGGGAAGGTCAAAGGCAAGACAATCTGCATACAAACCCTGGGATCCTCCCCCGTATGAGTTTTTGACTTGCTGACGCAAGCATAGGAACTGATCAAGTACAAGGGGAACCAAGTTCCACCTGCGCAACTTGAGGGCATTTTACTCGAGCATCCATCAGTCATAGACGTCGGCGTTGTCGGCGTGCCTGTCGGCGCAGCAGGCGAAGTCCCTTGCGCGTATATTGTGGTCAAGGACCGTTCAATTAGTGAGCAGGAAGTTGCAGCGTGGTTGGAGCCACGTGTCAGCGCGTACAAGCGTTTGAGAGGCGGTGTAGTGTTTGTAGACGCGATACCCAGGAATCTTGCGGGAAAGATTCAACGGAATATCCTTCGGGAATGGGTCAAAAACGACAGTATAAGACCTCGGCTCTAGTACCAGACATACTAAGGACTTACCTACTGTAGGACAAATGAGAATAGTACAAGAGCTATAAGATAAAATGCGAATTTCTTTATATTGTAAGAAGCGATAGATATGAACACTCTCTTTGTTAATACCCTACTAGAAGAGCGCTCTAGCTACCACACAATGCTTATAAGTTAGCGCGGCGCCCAGTTTGAGTTCGATAAGGTTACGAGAAGAATAAACATAGATTCTATATAGGATAGACCGACGGCGGAGGCCGCGCTTGAATTCCTCTCCTATTAGCTAGTCAAAGGAAACGACTTCGGTTTGTATGCGCATAGATGCATAGGGTTACCCCCATATAAAACCAAACGTGTGAACTTTGCGTGTCTGAAGCATAGTAGTAGATGAGTGTTGCATATATTCAGCGTCTCATTTGGAACAATCGTTTTGTGCTGGATTTTCCCACCATTTCCTTCTCGGCCCGAATCCTTCCTTCGATGCGTTAACCGCAGCGGCCCACTGTATTGCTCCATACGGTTCTGTAGCCATACACGATCCGTAGGGTCCAAAGCACTAAGCACTCTGATTGCATGTCATCGTTTTGCATGCCGTGTGGGGCGGTGGCTTGGCGAAGTTGCCCATCTGAGTTCCGTACCATTAAGAGGCTGAAGTCGAGCCCACAATCTATTCCTCGGCATGCCAAGAATATGAAAGCCTCCGGGCGATGGCTTGAGCTGCTTAAGCTCTCTAGGCATGGTCGAAGGCCACGCCAAGCATTTCATGTCACACCACCCCAGAGAACTTGCTTAAAGTTGGGATACGATCCATATTCCCCAGTGCGCGAAACCGAAGCCATGTGACAGCTGCTGCATGCTATCAGCGCTTGGGTTCAACATCTTTGGCCCACCGGTGAGCAAGTCTTGTAGGGTTTCCAAACAATGTGTCGAAGACGCTTGGTCTCGTCTAACGTGTAGCCAGGACTGTGAGTGGCGCCACCGCAAGGAACTGGTTAGCAGAGCCACCATCATCCGTAGAGCTGAGCCAAGAACAGGAACAGGGCACACAGCCACATTGCGGTAGCAGCCTCGCGACGTGTTCTGTCAGAAGGCACTTAATGTCACGGACAGGCTCACCTGACCGGAATGGTGCCAAGTGTGGCTGAGCTGAGCCATTACAATTAGCCCTTTATGCAAAGAAACGTGGTTACGCTAGCCTGTGCCAAGTATTCCAATAGGACATAGTACATGCCTAGCCTTTGAGTAGTAAAAACTATAGTTACACTAACAATAGTAGTAAGGATATTAACTATAAGAGTAGCCTTAAAACTAAGATAGTTAGTATATATATAAGCTATTTAATATAAGTTAAAGAGAATTATATTAAGTCCTTATTATTATAGTTTACCTTAAAGTATTAAAGAAAAATTAAGATAAAAGTATAAAGACTATTACTTTATTTATCTAAAGATTATTAAACTTATAATAATTATTACTTTAGTTACTTTACTAAAATTATATACTAAAGTATTAACTACTACTATAAAGGCTATTATTATAAATTTAGCCTAGTAATATAAATAAGATTATATACTTTAAATACCTAAAATACTAGAGTTAAAAAAGCGAAGTATAAAAGTATTTAATCTTTTACTATATTATACTTTAAATCTTACTATAACTCTTTAAGTTATATCCTATTAATATAATTACTTTTATATACTTTAAATAACTTATTTATAATACTTATAATTATTTTTATTAGTAACTTTACTTACTTCTTAGTTTCTACTTATAATATATTTCTTATTTATTATCTTCCTTACTAATATAATAAATAATAAGAAGGTAATTTTATTTATATAAACTCCTTAAATTAATATAACTTATTTTATATTTAATGTATTTTATAAGTAAGTTAGCTACTTAAGTAAGTCGGTTACCTTATAAAACTAAAATACTTACGTAGTAATATTATATAATACTATAATACTTTATAGTAGTTTATAGAATAGTATATAATTATTTAGAAATAACGTAAACTATAAGGTAATATACTAGACGAAGTAATATACTATTAAAATATAACCTTTTTACCTTTAAATCTTACTACTATAAGTAATAGATACTTTTACGCTTAATAAACTATCTTATATTAAGACTAATATTTAAAACGCTATCTCTACCTTAAATAAAAGGAATTTATAAAGATATAAGTTACTACTCGTACGTTTAATATACCTTATTATACTCTATATAATTATATAGCTAGTTAAACTTTACGCGTAATAGCGCGTAAATTATAATAAATCCTTTTAAACGCGAAAGAAGACCTTAGTTTAATAGATTATACGTCTTATATATACTAGCTTTTCTACTTTACTTACGTTAGTTATATAAATAGTTAAGGAAATTCGACGCGTATATATATAACTATTAAAGAAACTACTACTATCTTCTCGACTAATTAGTAAGTATTAGTTTAATTACTTTAAGACTTATTATCCTACTCGTAGAAGTCAAACGAATGGCCACGATTCGTTTGCTTTTGCGTGGGCTATAACCCTAAGGGTTAGAGGAACGACCACGATTCGTTTGCACCTGTTGACCACGATTCGTTTGCCTTCCCGAGCCCCAACCTTCTCGAAACCCACACACTATACTGTCATAAGGTTATTCTCTCTGCATGCCAAACACCACTCATATATATGCCATATACATGGAACATCAAGGGCGGCGGTCTTAAAAGGAAAAAGATGAGGCGCCTTGTGCATAGGCCACTCCCGCATTTTCGCAGGGCGGCCTCTCCAAACAAAGACCAGCCCTGTGTCTATGCGACGTGATCAGTACGCTCTAAACAATTGATCCTGAGCATCACATGGATCCTTTAAATCCTTAGAAAGGTAATATAGCTATGTCTGGCCTCGCAAGTATGGCAGCCGTGAAGGCAAGCCAAGACTCAGATGGATGATTTTCATCGTCTCTTCCAAGTAGTCGCCCAGCACCGCATCCTTGTTTGCATCCATTGTCAGTATGCAGTCGTACCTTCGCAGCTCGCCAAACATCTTCGTGTGCATCACAAGCGTCTCAGCTTACAACAACGGCGGGACATTATTGCCAAAGTCGGGTCTTTTACCGAACTTGCGCAAGTCGAGGCAGATGTCATCTATCCAGCAGCAACAGAGCCTCCCGTAACGGGACTTCCGGTGTACTTCGACGGCTTGAAGTGTGGCGGGAAAGATGGCGAAGGCAGGCTTTGTCCCTATATATGCCGCACTCCGCGTGGCATGCAAGATCATTGTGAGCGGCAACACGGCTGGGTCAACGGACAGAAGCGAGGCGGCGATGCTCGTTTGAAGCAGGTCCATACCCACAACAAGCTGTGGTCTTGCGACCGCGCCTGTCAGCGTTTCTTCAAGGTCGGAAGCTGGCAGAGGTACTTCGAGGTCCAAGTAGCGGACCTGGAGATTTGCGGTCGGAGGCGAGCCGGTCACCAGCGTGACTTCTTCCGGACGCAAGAAGAAGACATCCTTCAGGCAGAGCGCGACGCCGCATCTGCGGCCAACCGTGTCCGCGGATTCGACGAGCATCGTTCTACCGTGGTACCATGGCTCAGAGAGACCGGCATCGTCGACCATGTCTGCGGCTTGAAGAAAGACGAGATCCGAGCAGCGATCGCCGTGCCCTCGCGAGACGAAGGATGTCCTCTGCGGACGATCGTCGATGCGATGGAGGACGTGCTCAGGGAGGCGCACGGCTGGTGTTTCGACGGACCCGACTGTATGCTCACTTGGCCATGTCGCGTCGTTCTCAGTCGGTTCCAGTCGTCGCAGGTCGAGTCGATTGGGAAGGTTCGGCCGTTCGATCCTTACAAGGAGCCCGGCACGCTCAAGGTCTACTTCAAGCTGGCGTCACAGTTCCTGTCGTACCTGGAGCGAGTGGCGATCTGTGACGAGTACCACTTCAGTGCTGACTCGGAGGAGACGATCCGGCCAGAGGACGTGATCGAACCGACGGACAAGCAAAGGGTGGTGTGGCATAACCTCCGTCGGTTAGCAGAACGGGGAGCGACGGGCACGGGTGAAGGGATCAAGGGCCAACTGAGAGATGGGCTGGTTGAGTTATGGATGCTCGTTATCCGTCACACTACCGGAGCCCGACGGTACCGCTCGCCAATAGTGAGCTTCTGCGCGATGCTAAGCATCAAGCCGTCTACGCAAGGCTGGATGGAACCCGGCAACTTCAACAGCAGTCTGTCTGCGATGATATGGGTCGCGCAGCTGCTGATCTTCTATGACTGTGCTCGCAAAGAGCGGCAGGGTGGGGAGAAACGCTCGCGCTCGTCAAGGAATGCTGTGAGAGTTATCTGCAGCAGACGGCCGAGACGCCGATGGGGAGATACTCCGCTGGCGCCTGTTGCTGTTTCGCATCTCGAAGGACAGCGTGGGTGATCATGAGGCCTGTTGGGACGAAAGCGAACAGGTCCTGACATACGAAGATACAGAGCTGCGTATGGACCAGATCCCCACGCTACTGCTCTCCGAATACCGTGAGTGCGAACGGCTACTGTACGACGACTTGCTGCTGGGTCAGAAGGACCTACGCCGCATGCAGTCTTGGGCGCTTAGAGATAGCGGCAACGTCGATACCGTCGGCTGGAGCTTGATCCAGCATCGTGACAACGCTCTCCTGCTGAGGGGACGGACAAAGCTCTGTTGGCCGCCGTTGAGCGTTCCGAGCAACTGTGCCGCCTTTTCCTTCAGCAAGACCGTCGATCAGCGAGCGGCTTCGTTTGGAGGGACAGTGCGCTAGCCGGCTACGAGGCAACTGTGCAGGAGTTCTTGAAACGCTTGTGTGTCCTCGTTCACATCAGTGGCGGTCAGCCCATCCGCGAAAGCGAGTTCTTCTCCATGACCTGGCGGAACACGCAACGACGACGATCCATCACACTCCGCCACGATCGTGTCATGATACATGTCAAATACCACAAAGGTCAGCAGCAGACGGGCAGGTACAAGGAAAACATCCGGTTTCTCGCCAATCCGGTGGGCGACCTGTTGCTGGATTACCTCGTCTATGTCGTGCCGCTACGACAGGTCTTTCTGCGGCAGCAATCACCAAAGGCACTGCTCTCCTCGTTCTTGTGGGAGAAAGACGGAAAGGTGTGGGGCGAAGGACGGTTGAGTCGTTGTCTGGAGGAAGCCAGTGCTCGGGCGTGCACACCCCGGCTTCACGTTTCCAACTGGCGCCAGATGAGCGTGGCCATCGTCAAGACCAAGTTTGCGAGCAACATAGGCTGCTTCGAAGTCAACGAAGACGACGAGGACGCCGAGGAGATGGAGGAGGATATCCGAGCGATGACGAGACAGCGCAACCACAAGACACGCACGGTCAACAGGGCGTATGCCAATCAGACGGGAGCGACCTTCGGCAACGTGTGGGACGGGCTGATCCGAATGGGACTTCGCGCGTCAACGTTGTGGCAGGACTTCTGGGGAGTGGAGACGATGCTAAAAGGCAAGAAGCGAAAGAGGGACGGAGAAGAGTGTCGACTGAAGGAACGACTTGCCAAGGGTGTCTATCGGCCCCGCAAACCGTGGTCGGCAGAGGCTCTGCTGGAAGGGCTCAGAAAGCTCTACGGCAACCAGAGAATGATGTGGAAATCGAGGGAGCAGGAACAGACCCTCACCACGATCATGTCGTGGACGGAGCAGGTGGTGGCCATCTTGCCAACCGGAGCCGGAAAGAGCCTGTCCTTCATGTTGCCGTGTACGCTGCCTGATGCCGGGATCACCATCCTCATCGTGCCGCTCGTATCCCTTCGGGCAGACCTGCTTCGGCGGATACGGGAACTGAACATCGCTCACCTCGAATGGTTGCCGGGAGAAAGTCGAGAAGCATCGCTGATAATCGTCAGCGTTGAGGCTGCGGCCACAACACACTTCACGAAATACGCACGAAGCCTGATCGTCCAGCAGAAACTCGATCGAATCGTGATCGACGAATGCCACCTGACGGTGACTGCCGTTGACTACCGATCGAGCATCGTCGACCTTACTGCGGTCCGCAATCTCAGGACGCAGTTTGTCTACCTGACAGCCACACTGCCTCCGTCCATGAAAGAGGAGTTTGAGGAGCGCAACTACCTCTACCGTCCGACAACCATCAGAGCATCGAGCAACCGACCCAACATATTCTACATGGTCCGCAGGGCAGACCCTCGCAAAGGCAGCCTTCTGGAGCAGAGTGCGGTCGAAGCGCAAGACGCGTGGCGCGACTCCGACCTGTTCGATCATTCCCGTGACAAGATCGTCCTATACGTCCGAACGTGTGAGGACGCGGACAGCCTGTGCCAACTGCTTGGTTGTGCTGCATACACCGCAAAGAGCGGAACGCCGGAACAGAAGAAGCTCATCGTTGATCGCTGGATCCATACCTCCGACCGCCCGTATCTCGTTGCCACGACCGCTCTTGCCGAAGGCTTCGACCACGCTCATGTACGTCTGGTCATGAACGTAGGGGAGCCGGACTCGTTGGTCACCTTCGCGCAGGAGTCGGGTCGGGCCGGCCGCGACGGGATGGAGGCGTACTCGATGGTTCTCCTGCCGGCGACGTGGCAGGCACAGCTCGAAGACGACGTCGACGTCGGTTCGGAGCAGACGGGCAGCTGCAGGGACGACGTGTCACTTCGCAAGCGACGGGACAAGCAGGCCGTGCACAAGTACTTACGAGGCGAGCAATGTTTCCGAACTTCGCTGAGCGAACACCTCGATCTCGCTCAGCACCGAAGGTGGTGCATGCCGGAAGACGTGGCTTGCGACGTCTGCAAAGCGGCTCACGAGGATCCAATCGCAGCCTCGGACGCGACAAGACGGCAGACCGCCCACACCGGACTCGATCTCATCCAGCAAGAGCGGCTGCAGGCTCACTCCGAACTTGTCAACTACCGTCTGGACCTGGCCAGCGTGCGCGGGACATGCTTGCTCTGCCGTGCGATGGACGAGGAATGGAAGCACGAGTTCTCCAAGTGTGCCCGGCGGCATGAGGTGTTTCACGAGCGCAGTCGAGTACGGCAGCGGCACGAGACACGCGGACGAAAGTGGTTGCGTCCGTACACGAGCTGCTTCTGGTGCCTAAACCCTCAGTCCATCTGCCAAAGGGCTGAGCTCAGCAAGACCAGTAAGGAAGAAGCGTGTGAGCACGGAGACGTGGTCCTGCCGCTCTGTTACGGGATATTCGTGAGCGCCGGAGGAGCCAGATGGCTAGAGGACCACTTCCGGCGCAGATTCGCCGGGGTGGAGGATTTCTTTGACTGGTTGGGAGAGGAGACAAGATTTGGAGGCGGAATGGCGGTACAGGGAGTCAGAGTAGCGGCAAAGGCTTTATTGTCGTTCTAAGATAGCGAGGTCAGAGACAACTAATAGCAACGACCTATAAGAAAAAACAGAAGAAGTAGTGAAGGAAAAAACAGAAGAAGTAGTGAAGGAAAAAACAGAAGAAGTAGTGAAGGAAAAAACAGAAGAAGTAGCGAAGGAAAAAAATAGATAATAGCTTAAGAGGTAAATACGTTAGGTCCTTACTAGCTCCGACAAGCAAGAAGAGTCCTAACAAAAAGTAAACGCCTAATAATAAGTTAGTTAGAGTAGTTAAGAAGAAGTCTAATAGATAAGGAAAGTAACTTAGTTAAATAGACTTAAGCTAAGTTATAAAGAAGTTAAGAAAGAATCCTAAAGTATAATAAAGTTCTTCTTAAACCTTAGGGATTATATAGGATAATATAGAACTAAGAGTTAGGGTTTAGATAAATAAGGGTAAAAAGTAAGTATATAAATGAAGAAGACGATAATCATAGAAAAGCTAAGTTTTAAAGAAAGGAACAATATTTCTCTATATAGGATTTTCAAAAAAAAAAAGGTAATATTTCTCTCTATAACAAGTATAATATTTTAAAGAGAAAAAGATATATCTCTTAAGATAAAAAAAGATAAAAGAAAGAAAAGAAAAACTAATAGATTTAATAGTAAAGTAAAAGAAATTAAAGTAAAATAGTGGAATATAAAAAGAAAAAGGAGATTAGTTAAGAATAAGAGAAAAAAGTAAAAAGGAAAGTAAAGTAAGGGAGGATAATATAAAAGAAAAAGAAGATAATAAAAAGAAAAGGTAATAAAAAGAGAAGGAATAAAATAAGTAAGTTAGAAAATAAGAGTTATAATAAGGAAGGAATAAAGAAAGAAAGTTTAAGTAATAGGGATATAATAATATAGAAATAGAATAAAAGTAAAAAATAGGAAAATAAGAAGAGATAAAATAAAAGAAAGAAAAGAAATAAAAGAAAAAAGTTAAAATAAGAGATTTATAGTAAAAGATAAGGAGTAAAGTAATAGAGATATAGTAATATAAGAATGGAATAATAAATTAGTAGAGTTAAAGTAATATTTAAAAAGAATAAGAAAGTAATAAAAATATAGTAATAAAGTAATAAAATAATAAAGTAGTAAAGTAGTAAAGTAATAAAATAATAGAGTAATAAAATAGTAGAGTAATAGAATAGTAGAGTAATAGAGTAGTAAAGTAATAAAGTAGTAGAGTAATAAGATATAAGAAGAATAAAAGAAGTAGAGAGATAAAATAGAAAGAAAGAAATAAAGTAGAAAGAGAAAAACATTGAAAAGAGAGTGAGTGAGTGAGAGTAAGAATGAGTAAGAATAAGAGTGAGTGAGTGAGTGAGTGAGTGAGTGAGTGAGTGAGTGGGTTAGGGTTAGGGTTAGGGTTAGGGTTAGGGTTAGGGTTAGGGTTAGGGTTAGGGTTAGGGTTAGGGTTAGGGTTAGGGT